>VCII01000215.1:0-600000 GCA_006030095.1 Triplophysa siluroides | reverse complement strand
TTATATTTTGTTTAAGGCAGGTATTTTTTGCTTTTGGTCTGACATAGGTATCAGACGTTCAACCAACCTAAGGCCAAACTCACAATTCACACACAGCCGTTTTTATTCACACACATGAGTAGTTCAGCAGGGGATGAAATGAGGCAATAGCAGATTTCTTGACTCATTCCAAGTGTTTACAGATCTGAGTACGCCATCAGTCATCTCTGCTGACTCACTGTCTAAAAACATTAAGAAATCTGGTGACTCTCAACAGTCGACAGACGGACGGCCAACTTTTTCCAAGCCTTCAGTATTTTGTATGTCAGTATGTCAGGGGCGGTTGAACGAGGGTTGCGAAAGAACAGCAGAACGTCCAGTAAGAGATGATTAGAAGATAAAAAATGATTGGTCAGCTCTCCGAATACAGATCCATTACAGATCACGTTCATATAAACTTCTGTCTGGAAAGGAACGGTGAATAACTCTCCATTGAGCGGTTTGGATTCAAACTGTAAATTGTTTCTTACAGGAATTCCGCAAACTTGAGTCAAGTGGAGAGGCTTTATACAAATTCCGATAAATGAAAATCTTATTTGATGTTAGATTACATAACGTTTCCCAAAGAAAAAGTTATCCCGGTGAAAATAGTTGTAACGTGACACGTGTGCAGTATCTGCGCATCCTGGATAAATATCCTGAAAATCAAAAACGTCACACTCTCATTCTTTTCCAAATCACGGTTAAAGTCGATCCATCAGTGCAGCTTGAAGATGTGCCAGTCTCATAGCATTAAGTCTAAAAAATGTCTTAGACAAAGTGTTTATACTTATAGTTTGAAGGACGAAGGATTTTGAAAGCTTCCAGCGGGATCCTAATACTCACTGAATTGCTTTGACTTCTTTAAACCCTCCTAACTCAATGCAGAGTCAGTTAATGCCATTTTCCAGCCGAGCCTCTTGTGAGACCTACAGTACGCTATCGCTTGCCTTACTGTCAGTCATTCAAACCCCTTAACTTAAAAGTCCTTCTCTGAAAGACATATTGCCAGAACTCAAATGTTTGTACTTATGCTTTTTCATGCTTCAAGATCTCTAGATGAAGAAAGTTTGCTTGGGAATCTAAGATAAGCCAAATCTTGGGTCTGTTTTTGATTCAACACTAAAGCTTTCTTCTATAACCAAGTGTACTGCCGAGACAGTGTTTTGAGGCCTCATAGAGAAGTAAAGTTTCCAAGACTAATACTGAAATATAATGCAGACTTGTAAGATACCTCACTTGGGCCCAGATCTAAGCAATGAGAATGTGTTTTTCTCAGAGACGATTATCCCAGAATGCACTGCAGCGAGTGAGAAAAGCTATCCGGTGTGCTTTGAATGAGCAGTAATTGTATATCTGCAGTTAATATAAAATAAATCTCATATATAAAAGATTCAGTAGGAATTCTGCCTAACAAGGAAGTGCCAGCTGCCTATGTGGACAGATCACTAGGTTTTAGAATAAAGCTCTGAAATGAAGATTATGTGAATCAGAGATGAAGACTGTATTCATTTTGTAAGCAAATTTTTAATTTGGTTTTAGTCTTTCGTCTAAAATGCTATTTAGTTTTAGTCATAACTTAGTCTTCTGCATTGTTTTAGCTTTAGTCTAGATTTAGTCAACTGAACATCAAAAGATTTTAGTGAATTAAAACTAGCCTAAAGCTAAACACTAATGTCGTGCTGCAATTCGCCTACTTGTACTATGCACTTAAAGGGCCGCTATCCCAGAAAATTCACTTTTAAATGTTTATCTACCAGAAATTGAGTCGCCAGTGTGTGTGCAGAAACTCCCTGAAATTATTATACAAATCCATCTATTCTTCTTTTTGTAATCGCCTTTAAACCACAACAGTGACACAAAACAGGCTGTTGGGGAAACCCTAACAATCTAATGTCACATTGTTTACGCATGCCCATGCCCGCTCACAGACTCCGTCTTATGAGAGCGTAGTCCCCACCTTCCACCAGAGACACGCTGTCAGCCATTTTCAGGCAAGAGCAGATGTAGCCACTAGTCAGTGACGAATCTCTAAGAAACAGCAAATGTGTGCTATGGTTGTCTGTAAAATGGAACATAAAAGGAGGCCGGGTAGGAGACCTTTCCATCCCGCTGCGACCTTGGTGGCCGGAGTTATTAACTATCGAATGTAAAGGGAGGGACGCCGAGAACTCTGCGTCCGGGGAAGAAG
The DNA here is from genome assembly GCA_006030095.1 of Triplophysa siluroides. Taxonomy (NCBI): domain Eukaryota; kingdom Metazoa; phylum Chordata; class Actinopteri; order Cypriniformes; family Nemacheilidae; genus Triplophysa; species Triplophysa siluroides. Next base: position 597,791 of record VCII01000215.1, on the reverse strand, counting down.
CACTTTTTCGGATCGACAATCCAACATTCACTGGTCCGTATCTCCGGGGCGGAAAGACTTACAGAAACTAGCCAGGACTCGTTGGAAAGGTCTCCGCCGGGGCATTCTAATGACTCTAACCGCGAGTCGATGCAACCCCTAGGTCGGGAGCTAGAGCTCCCGGTAGCCGGAAAGGTTGAAAAATCAAAGCTCCGGGAACGGGTGGGCCAGTCTCCGGCCAGTCGCCTTCCGCCGAATGTATCTCTGGCTCCCAGGGTCGCGTTGAGTCAAAGCGGGTCAGTATAGCATGGGTTTCGCAAAAAAAATATTCTCAAGAGTGGATCAGTACCAGCTGTTCGCGATCAAGCTTCATCTCCGGAAGAAGTATTACACTTTGTTTTTAAATCGCCTTTCTTAAATAATGTGTTTAGCATGTTAGCGGCTGTTGTTTACATGTTCGCAGCTAATCCTGAGACTTTACATTGGTCCAAAGACAGGTGTTGTGTCATAACCTTAGTGGTAAAATGCATCGCGCCCATCGGATCTGAAGACTTGTGACCGACATCATTTCTGTAAAGCTTATTCATAACAACGAAATTAAGTTATAGCAGTGTCTTTCTCGGTGAGTTCAGTGTTTTCTTGTATGTCTTACGTGCGACAATACTTAGAGCGGATAGAAACAGAGTGCGCATTTGTAAGACAATGAGGTTACACAGAAATTGCTACAACGTAATAACACCTGGTTTCTGATCTTTACATACCTGTCTGTCATATACAAGTACTCTGAATGCATGTTTTTGCCTATATCCGTGTTTTTGTCTGTTAGTAATATGCATGCACATGATTAATCATCAATGGCCAACATTTCATACAGCAAATGGTCAGCATATGTTGTTCTTTCTATGTTTTTGTCTTTTCCATTTAATTCGTATTTATGAACAAGGCATTAAGGTGATTTTTGTTGCAGTTAGTGGATCGTTTTGGTTTGAAATTGTATTACAGACGTTATATCGCTTTCCGCTACATTGCTTGTCTTGATGTCATCCAAATCACATGTGTAAGCGCTCTACCTCCTATTTTCCATACGGGGAGCAGAAGCTCATTTGCATTTAAAGGGACACACAGAAAAAGGCGCGTTTTACGTTGCAGCCACAAATGGTCATGTTTAACATCTTGTAATGAAAGATATGTGGTGTATTTTGAGCTGAAACTTGAAAAACATATTCTGGGGATAACACTGACTATTTTTACATTGCAGAAAACACCTGGGATTGTGGCCCTTTAAAGTATGTTCTGTTTTTGTTATGGAAAAGTATATACATTTTTGTATATGTATGCATGAACTGGGACATACTGTTTCGCAAAACGAAAGTGGCTTGTGTTGCCTAGACCAGGGGTTTCCAGAAGGTTGCAATGGTTCCCCCAGAAAAATGATAAAAGTCCACAGTGTTAATCTGCTTTTTGCTATTGATAGTCTCCAGAATTGTTTATATTTGAATCTTTCTAGTGAGTTTTTCTCACTATAGTTTCTTTTTGGGACTCAAAGTGAAATTGTTGCCAACTATTTAGGTTTAGAAACAACGTGTTGTCTTTATAATATCCTATTTACTATTTATCTAAGAAATTTTAAACTCTTTTTACACAGAAAGAATATAGATTGATATATATTTTAGAAAAGGGGGTCCCTCAAAAAGGTTAATCATATTTGGGGCTCCTTGGCATTATAAAGTTTGAAAACCCCTGGCCTAGACGACACTGTGATTGTTAACAGTCGAGAACATCAATTCAGTCCTTCTTTGCCAATAAGTATTTATTAATTTCTTATGTAAGGTGAACTGTATACTTACCTTTACTAATTCAGTGAAGCATATCTTATTTAATTAAATGAAGGCAGTGTAGCGTCACTAAACTCCGCCCTCTCACGTTGCGTTGTGGGTAATATCAGCCGATTGAGTGTCGATGGATCTGCACTTCGAATTTTCACTGGAAACAGTAGACCATCCTGGTAATTTAAGAGTACTCATTTTAGCATACTATTATTTGGGACGTACTAATTCTATTTCGAATACTATTTCGGACTAACATAATACAAATTGGGACGCACCGCTCGTCTAGTTTTAGTAGACTAAAATCTTTTGATTTTTAGTTGACTAATATTAGACTAAAAGTAAAACAATATACATTGCATAACTTATTTGTCAACGAAGTGCAGACTTTTAGTTGGTACAGTAACTAAGAGGAAGCAACATCATTGTGAGAGACACAGTATCCCTGGTGAAAGACTTTTGCCACGTTCACACCCCCAGCGACTAGCAGACAAGCGATCTCATTCATTTTAATGGGATTAATTGCAATTAATCGTTTGCCCTAGGGTTTAGTGAGGAAGGCTGATGAGTTTTCCAGCAGTTTCTGTTGCTTTAAGACAGTTCTTTAAACGTCTGTGAGGAAAAGAAAACAAGTGAACAAAAAAATAAGTCATGAAAATATATCTCCTTTGCTTTAATATTGGTCACACTGACAACTCTGTGACCAAGATTCCCTGTTGAATGTAGGTCTCATGTACTTTCGCAAGACTGTGAGAAAACCGGACATGTTCTGAAGGACAGCACGGATCCGGAGACTCTCACAGACTTTGTGCTTTTTAAATAACCCTCTCGATCTAGTGCCAAAGAGACACTCTTTCCAAAAATGTGCACAAGAGCAAAATTAAACACAATGCCAGGAACTGGGTTAGAGAAACAACATGTGTTTTTCAATGGAGTAAGTCTACTGGGTAAAGATAGTCACTAAACACACACGACCTCCTCTGTGAAGACTGACTCATGAATCTGTGTTCATCATTAGACCTGTGAATCAGTGTATGACAATGTACCACATACTTTGGTCTGAGATCATTTTTACTACATTTAGATTATGGATTAAGCAGATGGACATTCAAGGTTTACTTCTAGCTACATTGTGCCCATGACCAGAGCAAGAAAAATCTGAAATAAAATCAAGACAGACATACACTAGTGATATAGTTTGCATCATACATCAAACACTGACAAATGGTCAATGTGCCATCTATAAATGTGCCGTCTGATGCCAAAACTACAGGCCTGGCAACCAGAAAGCTTCTAGCTAGATTCCCACAAGAAGTAATAGTGACTCATCATCAGCAATGTGACCCTAAGTGAAGTTTTTTAACCCGGATGGCACCACACGGATTGAGCCAGTGGTACGTTTAGGGAAAGTGCGTGCCATGGAATTTTCACATCTCTGAATAATGTCGATAGATAGAGAATCTATTTCTATCTGTCAATCTAGTGATCGTAAATTGCATATCTGCCCGTTGATCTCTCCATCTATCTAGATTCCAAAGAAAAATAATCACATGCTCTCACACAGCTGCATAATGTCGATAGTAGCTAAGTGATAGCCAATTCTGTAGAAAAGTTGCATTGGAAACAGATACAAACAACGGCATCAAATATAAGCCCCGCATTATTCAACACATGGTTTTACATAGCTCTAAAGGATTCAATGGATGAGAATAAATTGATTTTGTTTAAATTAATTCAACTATTTTATGAATGCAGCTGCCTGCTGCCACTGAAAAATGATGTGCTATCGCTATAAATACATTATACAAATCAATAAATACATTATTTAAAGGATCTGTGAACAGAAATTGGGTTAATTGAATTGACTTTTGTTAATCATTGAAAATATACTGCTTATATTTATTTAAATAAAAATAAATAAATAACTAACATCAACATACATTTTATATTTAAATAAAGTGGATTTTATATCTAAATAAACTTGTCAATTTATATTTATTTTACTTGCACTAAAATAAGCAAATTTGTATAAAAATCTACATATATAATATTTTTATTTGTTAAAATATTGACATTTTAGTTAAGAAAAATACATTAGTTTTGTTAAACTTCCTGAAAAATTTGGGTCAATGTAATACCATATTCAATGTATTATAATTGGGGGGCCTGAGGAAAATCACATTAGATCAATATGATTGTTATAATCATAATAGAAAGACTTTTAATGATGTTTTAATTAACTAAGTTCAGGGGGAGCTTGAGCAGATAATCAACCCGGCTGGTCCGCTATTTTATATTAAAAGGTTGCTCGGAATAATAAAGCTCATGAAGATCATTCAAGTAATCCATTTTGCAATCCATTGATTCTCATCCGTTAATAAGCTCAACATAATAATCAGTTCTTAAACCATATAAGATAATACTATGGCATTTTAGTATAAAATTATTATTAGTATAGTCTTTTACTTAAGAGCCATATACATCTGGGATGGCCTGAGGGTGAATATATTATTACAGAATTGTCATGTTTGTGTGAACTATTCCTTTAAAAAAGCCTGACGCTGTCTTTATTCAACCTTAAAAAGTCAGACTTTTTTATAACTGACATGAACTGACTTGCTTTTTGTAAAGACGAATGATTATTTATGATAACATTTATTATAGGGCTTTGGCAGGTAAACTGGAAACAGCTTCGTTTTCAATAACAGTGAAATTTTTACCCTATGGGGCAATGGCTGTGATGTGGGTTTCCTGTCCTCATGATTCAGACTTTCCCCCGGCTCGTCAAATGGGTGAGGGTGTCGCTTGAAAGAATATAAAGCCCTTATATTTAACATTTTTGCTTAATGATATCTTTATACTACGTACAGTAAAAAAATCTAGCATTCCTGATTTTTTTTTTTATTATTCATCTGGCGATATGAATTGATTATAACCAGTCAACATTACTGTCTAAATGAAAATTATTTTAATAATTTATTATGTCATTAGACAACCACACCCAAGGCAGAAAGTGCATCAAAACATTAGAAAACGCAAAACATATGCATTAAGACAGTTATTCAGAAGACACCTTATAAAGCATACAGGCAAGCAGATGAGGCTAGAACAAAAATTACGACAAGTAAAGCTTCACAATAGGTGTTTTCCTATTGTACTGGGCAGTACTAGGGCTCCGTCTTAGTTGCGGGTTGTTTTAAAAATTACGCTTCGAATAGACAGCAATAAGGGATGGTATTGCGTGTCAGCGGTCTGGCGCCGATCGGCCATGCAACAATGCATCTGGGTCATATCGCGCAATCGTCCATATACTACAGACAGATCACGTTGGAAGTCGTCACCCAGATGATGCGATTAGTCCAACTTCTCTGGTAAAGATGCAGAGTGGTGTCAATGGTTGATGCTCTCGATTATGATTGCTGAATGACAGGGCCGTGATGATGATATCTGTTCTGTATGCGGTGTCCTGACTTGACATGTAAGTTGTTTTGATATGTGTCATTTGTAAAAACACGTCTCCGTGTGATGGGGTCAGAATGTTCTTAGCAGCCTCTGACATGAACGTAATCTTTGACATCGACCAAAGATTCTCACCGATTCCAATACCAACTACTGCATGCCATTCTACATCACATTCAAACTGTATAGGAGGCTTTTACAACTTTACCCGACAGTGTTTTTTACTAAAAACAATTTATGCATTTTGGACGTTCGCTTACGTTGTGGCCTGAAAATATTGTGTTGTGGCCTAAAAAATGTTAACTTTTGAAAAAAGGTTTTAAAGTGCTTTTTTTTTTAAATGATACAGTTATATTCTGTCCAAAGGGATATTTGTGAAAATTATGACGTCACTCCCATCCAGACAAAATATCATTCATCTCTCTGTAGAATAATGAGCGGCGTTTTAGCAGATCTGTGTGAACTGGGAACGTTTTAACAACGTTGTCATTTGTAGACAAAACTTTTAGAAAACGCAAATAAAAATTATTTTATTTTTTAGAACAATGCCATTTAAACATGGCACTCAATGATGCAAGGCCATTGAAAAGTAAATAAAACTTATAAAAAACTAAATGCTTTCTTTATTTGTGGCTGTATTTAAACATATGCTCACTGGCCATATTACTGCGCCATGTGAAAATGGAGGAGATCATTATCTGTGTACGACAGAGAGAGAGAATTAGAGTGCATGGACATTTAGGGGTGGTTGATAAAGACCAGGGAGAACGCATTAGCAGCCTGCTATGACAGGGATTCATACCACACTTTAATAACTCATTTTTATAGGCCTGCGGTGCTTTGCTACAAGCTCCCCACTACTTAGTTCAGTGACATAAGTGATTAAAAGCCTAATTATTGAGACAAAGCAATGTCCCGCTATTTCATCCGCCATTGCTGTTGAAGATAGCGACATCTTAAAAGAAATCCGGAATGCCATGTATCACAACAACCCAGTATCACACCAAAGCGTGTAATACACACACCGGTCCACTTGAGGATGCGTGTCAGAGTCACGATTTGCCACCTCTAGGTGTGAAAATGACACGCATGTATGAAGAGTACCAGCAGGGGGCGATAATTTCCTCGATGCCAACAATCATTACGTTAACAACAGCATATATTATATTATATTGGGGTGTAATTATTTTTAAATTAATCAGACATCCTATTTTGTGTACGTTGTGTCAGGGCCCGGTTTCGAACTCGGGTCGTCGACGTGGAAAGCGGTAACTTTCCTAACTGAGCCACTGGAAAGTGTTTGAACCTCAAAAAGGATTTAATGGTCAAACAAAAAGATAATCCATCAAGCAAAAATCAATATCAAAAATAATCCTCAAAGGGTAAATCCACAAAAGGTAATCTCAAGAATAACAAGAGGAAAACTGTTTTGTACTGCAAACGGTAGGTAATAGGGTTGGTTTTCCTGGAGATCTTGAATGGACCGATGAACCTCTGTGACAACTTGCGGGACTCCACTCGAAGCGGTAGGTTTTTAGTAGAGAGCCACACTCTTTTGCCCGAACGTAAGGTAGGACCCTGGCGGCGACGTCTATTAGCCTGCTGCTGGTACTGCTGTGAGGAGCATAGGAGATGGAGACGAACCCTCTTCCATGTGAGACGACAACGTCTTATGAATCTCCTGGCCGACGGTACACTGTTTCCTGATCCGGGAACAATGGAGGAGCATAACCAAACTGACATTCATGCGGGGACATACCGGTTGCCGAGGAGCGTAGAGTATTGTGTGCGTATTCAGCCCAGACGACGAATGAAGACCAGGTGGATGGATTATTAGAGACCATACACCTGAGGGCAGTTTCCAGATCCTGGTTCATCCTCTCTGTTTGGCCATTGGACTCTGGATGATACCCCGAAGACAGGCTGGTAGAAGCCCCTATGAGCTGCCCGAAAGCCTTCCAGAATTTGGAGGAAAACTGGGGACCTCGGTCGGACACCATATCCTGGGGAATACAGAAGACTCGAAAGACATGGTCGATTATCAGTTCGGCCGTTTCCTTGGCCGATGGTAGCTTGGGAAGGGGTATAAATCTGGCTGCTTTGGAAAATCTGTCGATGATAACCAAGATGACAGTGTTACCACGAGAAGGAGGGAGCCCCGAGATGAAGTCGAGTGAGATGTGTGACCATGGTCGGTGAGGGATGGGTAACGGATGAAGGAGTCCTTGAGGGCGAAGATGGGATGATTTGCCCTGACTGCAGACAGAACAGGCCTTGACGAAGGTGTTAACATCGTCCACGATATTGGGCCACCAGAACCTCCGTCGAATGAACTCCAGAGTGCGGCTGGCGCCGGGATGGCACGTGAGGCGTGAGGAATGTCCCCATAGAAGAACCTGGGACTGTACAGCTTTTGGAACAAACAGCCGATTGGTAGGACCTCCGTTCGGACCTGGCTAGGTGGCTTGGGCTCGTCTGACGATATCCTCAATTTGCCATGAAACTGGAGCCACGATCTTTACACAGGGAAGAATGGGCATGTTGGCATCCTCTCGAATCGTAGGAGCGTATACTCGAGATAAGGCGTCTGGTTTCAAGTTCTTGGACCCGGGTCGATAGGTAAGAATGAACTGGAAACGATTAAAGAATAATGACCATCTAGCTTGTCTCGTATTCAACCGCTTAGCCTGCTTCATGTATTCCAGGTTTCTGTGGTCCGTGAGCACCTGAAATGGTTGCAAAGCCCCCTCGAGCCAATGTCTCCACTCTTGCAACGCCAGCTTGACTGCGAGAAGTTCCCGATCTCCCACGTTGTAATTCCTCCCAGTAGATGTGAGCCGGTGTGAGAAGAAAGCACACGGGTGAAGCTTCTTGTCCTCTCCCCTCTGGGACAGGATAGCCCCAACCCCGACTTCGGAGTCATCAACCTCCACCAAGAATAGCTTGTCCGTTGTAGTAAGTATTAGAATGGGAGCGGAGAGAATACATTGTTTGAGCCTCTAAAAAGCCGTCTGCCCTTCTATGTTCCACTGAAACCTCTTGTTGTTACCTTTGGTTAGTGCTGAGAGAGGAGCTGCCACCGAGCTGAAGTTCTTAATGAACTTACGGTAGAAGTTGGTGAACCCGATAAAGCGTTGAACCTCTTTAACGTTCTTAGGGGTGGGCCAGTCCGCTACCGCTTCAACCTTCTTGGGATCCATCTGGATACGACCAGGTTCCACTACGAATCCCAGAAATTGCACTCGGGTGGAATGGAACTCACACTTCTCAGGTTTCACATAAAGGTGGCTATCCATAAGCCGTTTAAGCACCTTTCCGACATGCACCATGTGTTCCTGGAGGGAGCTCGAGAAGATAAAGATATCATCTAAATAGACGAACACAAAGAGGTTCAGCATGTCCCGGAGCACATCATTGATGAGCGCTTGAAAGATGGCCGGGCGGTGGTCAGGCTGAAGGGCATCACTAAATATTCGTAGTGGCCAGTAGGTGTGTTGAAGGTCGTCTTCCACTCGTCGCCGTGTCTGATCCGTACAAGGTGGTAGGCGTTCCGTAGATCAAGCTTGGTAAAAATGGTTGCCCCCTGTCACAGTTCAAATGCCGTGGCCATGAGGGGAAGTGGATAGCGGTTCCGAACAGTGATTGCATTGAGCCCCCGGTAGTCAATGCACGGACGTAATCACCCATCTTTCTTGGCCACAAAAAAGAACCCTGCTCCCGCGGGTGAAGTAGAGGATCGGATGATGCCTGCAGCCAGTGCGTCTTTGATATAAGTGTCCATGGCCGTACGTTCAGGAGGGGACAACAGGAAGATCCGGCCCCTGGGAGGACAGGTGCCAGGAAGCAGGTCAATGGAGCAGTCATATGGCCTATGGGGTGGTAGCATGGCGGCCCTCTGTTTACTAAACACCAGCTTGAGATCATGGTAGCATTCGGGGACACGGGACAGATCAATGGGCTCGGAAGACTCGAGAGAGGAACTTGGGGAACTCGAAAAAACACAGGTGGCTTGGCATGAGTGACAAGTCCAGAACCCAGAGGACTCCCATCCAACGTGTTCACTCTGATGGGATCTGTGAGAAGGCTTGAGGGAACGCTATTCTCCTGCACCCAGCTACTGTCCATGAAATTCCCTGCGGCTCCAGAGTCCACCAGAACTTGAAGTGAGAATTACCGGTTGTCACAGGAAAGGGTGACTGGAAGGAGCAAACGGGCGTTGGACGGATGGGAGGAAGTGGTGTCTCCCCTTACAGCCCCTCCCGGTCTGTACGGGGCCGGGCGTTTCCCTGGATCTCAGGACACGTGGTGCGAAAATGGCCCGGTTTGCCGCAGTAAAGACAACATCGTTCTCTCATCCGACAGTCTCTCTCGGCCTGGGAAATGCGCCCGATCTGCATAGGCTCCGTGCATAGGACTCGGGTCAAAAAGTGGTAAAGACTCGAAACAGGGAAGAGTGGGTGCTGGAGTGAATAATCTCCGGTCTTGCTCTCGCTCTCTTAGACGGTGGTCTATGCGTGAGGCTAGTTTGATGAGAGTCTCGAGACTATCCGGTGGATCCCGAGTAGCCAACTCATCCTGGACGGTGCCTGAAAGACCCTTCAGGAAGCACACCGTGAGTGCCTCGTCATTCCAGCCACTGACCGCTGCTATCGTGCGGAATTGTATGGCATAATCCGTCACGCTGCGCCGACCCTGCCGGAGTGTGAGAAGTTGTTTTGTCGTCTCCGGACCACTAACAGCATCATGAAACACTCGCTTGAACTCTTCAGAGAATGCTACGTACAAGGCACAAAAGGGACTTTGGGTCTCCCATACAGCAGTAGCCCAGGCCAGGGCTTTATCTGACAGTAGGGTGATTATGTAGGCAATCTTGGACCGGTCGGTGGGAAATGAAGAAGGTTGTAGCTCGAAAGAGAGAGAGCATTGGGTGAGGAAGCCCTTGCAGGCACGAGGATCACCTGAGAACCGCTGCGGGGGTGGAAGACAAGGTTCAGCCATGGGATTAACCTCCACAGGAACTCGGACTGGAGGGACTGGTGCCGGAAGGGTGGTCAGTGCAATCCAAGCATTTATCTCCCTGATGGATGTCAGCAACTCCGACAGAAGTTGTGAATGTTTCCCCATTAAGGCTTCTTGTTGGCCCAGTGCGGCTGCATGGTGTTGGACCATCTCTCCTTGACGAGACAGCGTGGCTAGAAGATTCTGCCTCTGGGTTCATAAAGGCTCTAAATTTCTGTCAGGGCCCGGTTTCGAACTCGGGTCGTCGACATGTAAAGCAGTAACTTTCCTAACTGAGCCACTGGAAAGTGTTTGAACCCAAAAGGTGAGGCAGACACCACGATGCTTGCATAAAGGATTTAATGGTCAAACAAAAAGATAATCCATCAAGCAAAAATATAAAAAATAATCCTCAAAAGGGTAAATCCACAAAAGGTAATCTCGAGAATAACAAGAGGAAAACTGAGCTCACCGTAATCAAGAACGGGCAGTAACATCTCAAAACAAAAGTACGCTCAAACAAACAAGGCACAGGTGCAAACAATAAACAAATCAAAGGTGAACATGACCCCCAGGCGACCCCTGGTGGACAAATGGTGACACATTTATTATTTCGTAGGCACAATTTAAATGTGTTCGACCCCAACCCTAAACCTAACAGTTTGTATAGACCATTTCATCGTACGAGCGCCCACCTGACCCCCAGTTAACTTTCAATTGAGTTTGGCTAGTGTCTAATAATATATCTATTTATATGTTATTTCATTTATGTTAATATTAATTTGTATTATTATTTTACTTTATAATAATTGTATAACATAAACAATTTGTTGAATGGGTACTGTAGTTTGGTCACATTTAAAGAAACCGTACGGTACATTGACATCTAGCGGTTGAGCATGGTATCACAGTCTAAATTCAAAATATTGGAGAGACAAGTTTAGCCAAGTAACGTTTCTTCTCGGTTTCTTTTGATTGTCATCTGAAATAATCTACAGGTACTCTATTGCTTGTGAATGTGTACCGGAAGCTCAGTTGGGGTCACAAAAGTGTGCATGCGTGGTAACGTTTGCTTATATTGTTTAGATGAAACTGTCTACATTATACAATATAAAACACAGCACAAAACAGGCAGATATGACTACAGATTAAATATATTTAAAAAGGGCAATTATTCCAAGCGTTCCGAGGCTGAAGATCAGAGCAAAAAGCAATACACTTCTCGCGCACAGTGACAGAATTCAAAAATGGCTATCGCGGTGTGAATAAATATGTTCTCTCACATTATCAGATGTTCATGAAGGCTGGGTTTGACAGAAAATATTAGATTATCTGTACCTTGAAAATGTATAATGATGGTATACTTCAGTTTGTGGATGCAGTAAATACTGGCAGTGGTTGATACACATAGTGAAAGAAAACTACTATTCCAATACAAATTGTCTTTTATAAAGTTTCTAGACTGAAGCAGGACAAGACACAAGAGAGTAGTTGAATTCCACCAAAGTGCCACCTTAAAATTTACCACAGGTTTGAATCAGCACCTCTATGACCCAGTCTCAACAAATATTGAACGCTCTGGACATCACAAAGCTGGAATTTTTGGCAGGGCTGCTTCTTTGGAAAGAATTTATTTCCAAAGACCAACCCACAAAGACCTACTGTATCACCTGGTGCACAAAAAGTGGATCCCTGAGCAATGGAAAAAATAATTTGGTGCCATGAGTCATCCTTCTTGCTATTTCCTTTCCTGGACAGGTTTGTGCTTGGCGAATGCCAGAGAATGCCTTCGACCCAAATTGTCTTGTGCCGACTGTTGGCAGAATTGAGAAATCTACCTTCTTTGACTTTCAAAGAATGAAGATGTTTTTCCTTAGAAGTAAAGGGCAATTTCCCACTCGCTTCGAAACCTGAATGACAATTCCAAGTGGTCATAAAGTATTGCAAAGGCAGGCGGAGGCCTACTTTATTATTTAATGCCTTCTGCCTATTAACGCTTTGAAAACAATGACCTCTTCAAGCGGAGATTCATCGTACACCCCAACCACACACTCCATTAGACACCAGGGGTCTCGTTTATAAACCTTTGCGTAGATTTTATCCTTAGAGTGTGGGCACGCACAAAGGGAAGATTCTGCGAACAAACAAAAGTTTTCAGATTTATAAAATGGTTACTAATTACATATTCAATAAGGCAATTAGATTAGTGTACAAATTACTCTCTCTGAAAAGTATTTAATTACTTCTTACTAATTACTTTCTATATCCTACATCAACCTTGATTAGAATTGATTCAAGGATAGACATGGAGCGGCTTATTTAATTCATTCAAATAAATAACTACATAAATGATTCTTATTAACTGACCAAAGTATACAAATGTGAGAACGATACATTAACGCATACATTTTAAAGGTAGACTTATAATTTTGATATCATTTCCACTATTGAATATATAACACAGTATTTAGTTCAATAACATCAGAAGTAACTGTAATTAAATTACAGAAAAATAAGAATAATCCCCTATTTTACTTTTCAAGGTAAAAGGAATTCAATTACAGTAACTAATTAATTAGTAACTAGTTATACCCAACACTGATCTCCACTACTTTTTGTTTAACTTATCTTTTTTTAGATTTTTTAACACTGCTGGATTTAATCGTCATGATAAAGTGAATCTTACATATGATATGGAGATGAAGTTAAATGTGTGTGAGGCATTAATACTTATAATCTTTATTTGTAACATATACTTTCTGCAATGACTTGAGTTCACAAACTTTCCATTTGTGTCGCCAATTCCCCTTGTCTCCAGAATGTGCGCACGCCTGGGTCATAGTTTGCGTGCAGGTTAGCAAATTTTGCCGTCATGTTTTTTTAAATAAGTCCCATCTTTTGCGTAGGAAGTGGCGTGCGCATCTTTCAGGGCATGTTTTATACGCAACGGTTATGAATGAAACCCCAGAGCTTTTTCTTAGTTGTCTGAGAACCTCTCAATGTCTGCAAGTAGCAGATAGCATTAGGCACAAACGAGCGTTAACAGCCTCACAATTCGAGCAGATTTCCCTGTAGATTTGACCCTCGGGGCTCGAGGGTGTGAATGAATGCGCTCAGGGTTTAAGAAGGTAATGTGCCTTCTGGGGTGAAGGATGTTGTGAATTGCAAGCGTCCCAGTGGAAGGCAAGCGTGTGTGTGCGTGATGGATTGGTTAAGAGTGAAAGGGTAGACTGTGGGTCTAAGTTGATTTGTGCATGTTTTCAACTCAATATCTATGAGTTGTCGTGACAAAAACGATTCAAGGCAATATCAAAATCAAGTTAGAAGATGTTTTTGTACCATACTGCCAGACTTCATTTGAAATGAATTGTTTTAATAACTTATATAACCAATGAAAAGGAGGCACATGGGAGACTTCCACATTAACCAAAGTTTGCCATAAACCATGACGCAACAGTCGGGCTCTAAAAATAATTATATGTTCTGAAATGAAATGAATCTTTCAGATTGACACGTCAGTGACTTCTGATTGTCCTGGAAAAACTGAACTGACAGGAACGTTCGCTCCTCATAAACTAAACAGTGTTCTGCTTCAGCTCCATGTCCTCATATTACCAATCTCACTCCAGACCAGTGGCGGCTGCTGATCTTTTAAAGAGGGGAAGCTCATTTTCGGCCTAAATCATAAAAATTGTCCATTTATTTATATGTAAATTCTGCCCTACGTTCCTTTTCAAGAAAATGCTCTAATATATCTAATATATATATATATATATTTAACTCAACGGGAGGAAATGTGGGAATTATGTTAAACTGAAACAATGAATGTGGTGTGAAATTGTGTGAAATATACGATGAAGGTTGCAGCAGTTTGTCTTTCGACTACACATGCAAAATCCGCGATGGGACTGAGTTGGAAATGGAGACACAGAGTGATACGCGTCATAATCTGAAGACCACGGCCACGCCCACACGTCTCTTTGCATTGCGAGAAGCTGCCGCCTCCTTCATTTATGATTTATAAAAAAAAAAAAAAACAATGTCTAAAAGCTGATATGTGACAATGTGTATAGCAAACAAGCTAAAAAAAACAAGAAATACGTTTTTATAAGCTGTCGACCCCAAAAAACGAGCGTTTTAGGACATAAAAGTGGATTAAAAAGAGATGACGATCCAATCATCACGCAGACGCTCGGAGTCCGGGCGGGACATAATCGCAGCATTATCCAATGACCGTCTTGTTTCTAAGCACTGAAAAAAACTGTTTAAAGCAGCCCCATTGAAGTCAATGGACGCTGGGCTTCAACAGAGTAATGCACTATACGCTACGGGAATGAATGAGAAGGAAATCGAGTCAGCCGACCTAAGTAGCTGATTCTGAACGAAATTTTTTCGTTCGAGATGAACGTGTTTAACGCATTTTTAGTCAATAAAATGTTAACATAATAGTACATATATTTGACCATTCATTTTTTGACAATTATAGGGGAAGCTGAGCTTTCCTTGCAGTCTTAAAGAAATCGCGACTGCTCCAGACACACACATTTCTCTCTTGAATACTGGATCAACAGAAAGTTTAATTCAGTTATGCAAGAATGTGAAGCAAGGGCAGACAAGGTGCATAAAAATATCAAGGCAGGTGGGACAGACCTGACGCCAAAGAATTTTTAGAAGAAATTGAAACATTTTTAATTGATTAAATTCAAAGAAACTACAAAAATGATTTAGCCATATTTTGGAAAAAGTGACAGTTTGCAACATTCTTAACTCAGCTAAAGGGCCATCTGTTCTGTACAAAACAATACCTGATGGCTGACCACAATGATATTTTAAGAGTTTATAGGTTTTTATCTCATTTTCGACCACATCTGCTACTAGACAACTAGTCACTATAGTCAAAGATTACAGATATTAACAAGATACGCAACTGCAATTAATAAGGAGGGAATGCAACGCTCCATATGGCCGCTCTAGTGAAGGAAGTCCCGCTTACCAGTAAAAAAAGTCAATTGATAAACCCTGCTCATCCATATAACCTAAGCCCTTGGAATGGTTTACCCTCCGGAGTAAAGAGCTTAGAAGGGTGTAGGGGACCAAACAACTGTTTCTGGAAGTGACCATCATCCCTCGCCCATATGGAGACGGCGTCACCACGGAAAGATCTTCGCAAAGAATCATGGGAGCCCGAAGTGACCATCGGTTGTACCCTTCGAAATCCTTCTTCTGAATGGCCCTTTGAAGTGGGCAGTTATGAGCACTTCGGTTTGAAACAACCCTTCAGTATGGTGGCCATGAATGTTCTGACTCCGAAGGGCCGTAGGGCGATATATCCCAGTTGGAACGCAGGGAAAGACTGACAGTTCTCTGGGGCGGGGCTGGATAGCAAAATTAAGCTTATGAAACAAAAGTTATGGTACAGTTAATGTCAGGTTTAATTGTTGATAGGAAATATGCTATTTAATTGTGATAGGACTGTGGTCTTGTTATGACTGAAACAGCTGCCAGAGGTGTTTTTCAAAATGGCCGCTGAGTGGTGTGACTTCCATTAACAGACTTTACTACAGTCACTTTAGATCTTTGAAAGGATAAGGACTGTTTAAACGTTTCATTATTTAGAAATGTGCCTTTATATCAGGGGCTTTCAACCTTTTTGACTTTAAGACCTCCCATTGTTTTCAACAATATTGAATGCCCCTACCCCCCACTCACAAAACCTCAAAATTCCTATCGAATAAAATATTTAAGAGCTTAATATTAGCTGGAAAAACATTTATTACTATACAAAACTGCCAAATAATCAGAAATGTCTTGTTTTTTTTAGCTTTTTAAGGTTTTCAGTGCAACTTTAGTATAATTTTAAAATATTGGTCATTTCCACCCTTGGAAGTCAGCTGGAGCCCCCTTGTGGGCCCTGGCCCCAGTGTTGAGAACCACTGCTTTAGGCTATACAGTATGTTTGCTTGTTGTAAGCGTATCTCACAGGTGTATGTGGATGCTACAAAATAAAATAAAAAACAAGATAAAGCATTTATTTATAAGCAAGCTCTGTGGTCAAATTGTTTGTGTGTTGTTTGAATGCATAGAGTTTATATTTAAGCACACATCATTGAGGATGTACACTGCTGTTATACAAAGTGTTTCCACTTCTGAACACATACAGTAACTGTTGCGCTGTATTTAAAATGACCCATTGCTATAGGCAATGTAATAATTGGGCAGTATGTAACTTTAAGGTTAGCAGGCTTTGGGGGGGCATGTCTGATGAAAAAAAATAATTCTGGAATCGGTTAGAGCCGCACTGTCTCATTCTGTCAATGTTTACTACTGTAACAACAAGCTTGAACTCTACATGGCCTTCAAAGCGGATATCAGCATCTACATTCAAATCATAAACTATTCCAGGCTGTTTCTTTAGCTAAATTGGTTTATACAATTGATGAATATTTGCAGTTAGCAAGTAGTCATGCAGGTTGAGTGCATGTGTGAGAAAAGTATTAATGTAAGTACTGTATATATAAACGCATATGATTTTTTTCACTCCGCTGGTGTGTTTTACCTCTGTGCGCAATACAACATATCTGGAAAATGAGCGTAGACACTTACTTGTTATCATTTAAAATATTATCCTTCTACATACCTGGGTCGAACATAAACAAATGGCTTTAAATTAGATTAAATGAGGCCAACGACATTGAGAGCTCACAGACGAGAGATTGCTCCACCGTGAACAGGGTCAAATATTTTATAATTGCTTTAAATGCAGTGCCCTGGTATCAATAAAAAACGCAAGTATGACGGTAGTGTAACTATGAGCTAGTTTTGATCTCTGACCTGTGATCTCCGATTTAGTTTCTCTGGAAAAAACTAGAAGGAAGCAGAAAACAAAATGTTAATATCTCCTGTAAATGCTGTGGGTGTGTGCAGGTAAACAGCAAAGTAACTATTAATTCACAAAATTAAACATCCTGTAGGCTGATCTGTCAGAAGTGGCGCAAACAGAATCATAAAGAGGGCATGTTTACCAAGGAATGAGCATTCCTGTCATTACGGTTTCATGGCCATTGTCGGCTAATTGGACAATATAGAGAGTTAATTAAATGGCAATGTATATATCTGTCCATACGTAAAGCTTACATTCTGATAAATGGACACATGTGCCTTTGGCCACCCAACACAATGCCACATTCACAACTTTGACCAACTTGTAACTTGAGCTACTGTACACAAAACTAATAATTTTACTATTAACATAAACACAATTGCCTTTCATGGTCTAAAAACGAGGATCACTTTATGATAATCTACGACACGTATAAGGGACGTTAGATAGGATTCCACCCAAAAGCCCCTGGCCTGGATGGCGTCCCCCGCCATGCGCGCGAGAAACGTCCTGTCCCGTTCGCATGTGTTTTTACTGAAATATTCAACATTTTATTAGTCCGGGCTGTTGTCTCAACGTGCTTTCAATCTAAACTCACTTTTCCAAAAATCTTCAAAAACGAACGCCAGTGAAAACCACCCACTACCACAGACTGCTTTGTGAGTTCAGTTATGGCACATATTAACTCTTCCGTTCAAGATGATAGAGGTTATTGACCATCATGCTATTTTTGACCAACTAAAGTAAAGTGTGTCATTTTATTTATTCGTCAAACATAGGCTATCGCTTTTACCCTTCTGAGACCTTGTATCTCCAAATTTCGTTATTTATTTCTTTGCCATAAATCATTAGTATTAGTCACGCTTTATGTACGTCACTGTGTTTTCAAATATCTAACCAATTAAAAGTCTTAAAAAGTGCTTGTCAACTTTTACAGCACAATATTTAATCATTAAAAAAATACAGTGTTTTTTCCATTTTCGGAAAAACAGCAAAGTTGGACATTCGAGGTTTCGGCAGGACAGCATTGATATTTTATGACGGGCTGAGGCAACTACAATGTTGTACTGTAAAATCCTTTATGAAGAATGACTGTGATGCTATCAAAACATTTCTTTATTTGAGAAGTTTGACACCTTTCAGCATAAATAATGAGGTCAGTTTTTTGCAAGAGAAAAATATGAAAATTTCAATTAATTTACGGTTATGTCTTGTTTAATTTAATTGCTGTTTTCAAGACCCATTTGAAAAAAACGGCATTGCGGTATTAGATTGATAAATTGCATGTAACATTCCTCACTTGCAAGTCATTTTTGATAAAAAATATCTTCTAACTGACTGAGTTAAAGCTGTTTGGTTGAAAATATAAAACAGGACCATATGACAATCAATCTTTATGATGAATAAATTAGAGTTAAATCTGATACATTTATGAGGGCAGCTGTCAGACCTTATTACCAATAACCTTAAATATTTCATAACGTTTCACATAATTTCCACCCAAATCAGGCCCGTGTGATCATCAATCCTAACATCATCTGTCACGCACAGTAGCACTTAAACCAATGTTACACTCTCGCACCAGAAAGGATTAAACATTCTTTTATTAAATTACTTCAGCAGTCTAATATCCCTGCAGACAGAAAGTGGAACTCAGGAAGTCTACGTTATGAATTCAGTAACGTGGCCTCTGAGCAAATGCGCTATACAGTTTATAAGTCTTGCTAATAGAACGTCGTCTGGGACTCTGTTTTGACTTCAAGTCACTATTAGGACTGTCGATCTCTGACCGGTGGAATTCCTTACTGTGTTTTCTTTACGCAGGTATAGTAATGTGGAACGTTCAGTCTGTGGCCCTCGATTTTGTAAGGTTTTCATCACGATAGGAAATGCCAGGTGTGAACTCTGACCCTCATTGCCTGAATGGTAAATGCCAGCTACTGTGAGGGATGTGTGATGATGAACATAAATCATAACTTCTGTTTCTGGAACTTAGTTAGCAATTGACTTAAGGACTCTGTTATAGATTTCTGCTGCTCTTTGTTGTATTCGAACATACCAACGAACTGGTGTTAATTTATACTAAAGCTTTAAAAATCCCTCAGATTGACAATGGTGGGAGGCCCAAGTCATATACTGTATACAGTAGGGAGTAGAATATCACAGATGGGCTCTTGTTGATGGACACTTTTGGCAATTATTTACCAACTGCACCACAGCAACTCAAACCACTCTCATATCAAAGTAGCTAATTTGGCGATGTGAACACAACAAATATTGTTTGAAATATAATAACTTATATAAACCTTTCCCCAAACGGGTTTACTGCACTTATGCTTTTTGTTGTCCTTATTTTGTTCCAATTGCTTCCATTGTTTACCTCATTTTTTGAGGAATTGTTCAGTTCTCTAATTCATTAAATAAATGCAATCCCCAGGCTCTACAGATGTTTTACTTCTGTTGACAGTTGATATCTCAACATGTACCCTATTTATATTAATGCTAAATAGCCTATCTTAAGGCAATTCAATAAAAGTCAAGTTAAGGCCACTCAGACCAAGGACGATGAAGTTTTTAAAATCGCTATTAATTTAAGAGATTAGTGGAGTACATTGCACAACAATCCACAAGCACGGTAACTTCAGGATTTCATTCATCCATGAAAGATAAAACATGAGCTGTGTTCAAGTTTGCCTCCTATCTCCGACAAAGTGTACCATATGGGGTGTCTGTCATTTTGTAGCGTTGTCCGAATTGAACAACTTATACCCTACAATCATTCACTACTTTTTACCCACAATGCATTCTGAATTTAAGAATAAACTGATTTAATGAATGTTACAGACAGTATGTAACGATATATCCACTGACGGCAGACGAGGAGAAGCTAATAACCAATATTAAATCAACACAGGAGTATCAGGTAACAGCATTCACAATGACATTAGTTACATTTAAAACACGACAAAGAAGGGGAGAACAGTGTGAGTCCTGGGGCAAACACGGGGTGAAACAGAGAGCAACCGTGACACAGTAGTATATTTCATAATTTTATAAAATAATATAATAATATAATAATAAAATGTTATAAGTGAATATAATAATAAATAATTGTTACAAACGGCCGTTTTGTTCTTTTTATCATAAATTAATACAATAAATGTGACAAATAAGGTGGAAATGTACTTTATCATTTCATAAAACAATCCTAATTTCCAGGTGTAATAAAATCAAGGTGTTATGATGAATGTGCACGGCTGTCCGACGCAGGTTATATACGTCAGTGTCCCAAATCGTTCACTCATTTTCATTCGCTTCTCCCCATATAGTGGACTATTTTGCATTTGCTAGGCTAGGTAATAGTGAATCAGGGAACTAATAAGCGAATTCGCACGCAGCTATGGACCACCAATCAAAATCCATTACAATTTAAAGAGCTCACGTATTTAAAATGTGAAACTGCAGTGTGCAATCTTAAAGGTCCAGTGTGTCAATTTAGGAGGATCTATTGAAAGAAATGCAATATAATATACATAACTATGTCTTCAGAGGTGTATAAAGACCTTACATAATGAAGCGTTATGTTTTTATTACCTTAGAATGATATATTTCTATCTACATACACCGCGGGTCGCCTTACATGGAATTCACCATGTTGTTTCTACAGTAGCCCAAAACAGACAAACTGCTCTACAGAGCGCGTTTCGTAAATACGATATCTCCTTCGGCAAAAAAGCGAAAACATGCCAACATGATTGTCCTGTGTCAGTTGCTGTAGTGCTTCGAAAGGGAGGGGGAGGGGTGGAGTGAGCCTCACCACTAGATGTCAGTCAAATCTACACATTGCTCCTTTAAAATAAAGAACATTATCACTGGTGTAAAGACACTAATTTAGTTATCATTACAGTTTCTTTACAGTTAGCGTTATTGGTGTGAATAGGCCTTTATTCATTTAAAAATGGAGTAATTAAATAAAATTCCAACACACGATCTGAATGAATCCTCGACAACAGGAAGAAAGAAAAATGAAAGTGTGAAAATATGACAGGCCACATGAAAAGCAACAGAGAGCAGGGGCCCTCTTCCAGAAGATTAAAAGGCCTTTTTCCATTTTGAAATGGAGCACAGGGCTTGAAGGACCACAGAGACGATCTCATTACACACTAACACACAGCAGCTGCCCTCCTCTCTCACCATCTCTCGCTTTTCATTTTCCAGACGCTCTCAATGCTTGCTTTAAGTGTTTTAAATCAGACACTTCTCTGGAGGCAATGTGATTTATTTTATTGTCCCTCAGTGTTCCTCCGACTGTCTGACCCTCAGTGATCGCTGCGGCTCCCCCGTTGCTATGGCTACACTCTTTGTTCCCGGCCATTACCCGGGGTCTCTGATCCCAGGAGTATGGAATATTGTTAATGTAACAACACAAAAGCATCTGAGAGGTAATCGTGAAAACTGCTTCTATAAACAAATCTTTCAGTCTGAGATAAATAACCCTTTTATGCGTAGAGGAAGTACTTTGAGGCCGATAAATATTGGATGACTTATTATTGGTGGATAAGGTACGTATGAGATATGAGGCGTTAAATAGCCCAGATATGCTGAATGGGTCAAGAATTTCACGTGTGGGAAACACAACCATGCATAACTTTAATCTCAGAGGGATGACGTGGGACACTAGAACGATATTTTGAAGAGGGAAGGAGTCTCGTTAGCAAAGTTAATACGTTTCTGCCTCAGTCTCCAAATTATTGGTTTAAGATAACACGAAAACAAAATTGGCCTCATTAAATTTCTCAGTAAATTTCCCTGATGTTATTCTAAAAAGAAAAAGGCATCAAGGAGATATATTAACTTTCTTTGCCTCTGGAATTACTTTTTTGTTTTGCTGGAAAAAAGGCCTAGGAAAAAATTATATTAATAAGGCATTATGTACAGCCAGTCATTATTATCCCTAAATAAATTCTAAATGGTTCATCTGGACTGTACATTTTTTTTACTTATTTCAAAGCTACTTGTCAAGCTATTTACAAAAAAATCTGTATGTATTTTTATTTAAGGGAAAATAAAGAGACATTTAGTGTCTTTTTAAAAGATTTAAACAGCATTAACAGTTACATTGGAAACCAGTTGCTTGCTGTATTACTGTCAAATTTACTTGATCTACTGAATTCTCCATCTGATTTAGCTGTAAAAAAATATATATTTTATCCACACGATTATTTAGGCTAAGTAATAATAATAATAATAGTAATAATAATAGTAGTCAAATTCATATTTTAATTAGCTTACTCTTTTTAGCCAATAAATCACTCAAAGTACAATTGTAGTGGTCCGTTTTTAACCATTATTTGTAACCGTTGTGCAAAATGTTAAACATGTGCAATACCGCCACGTTTATATTGGATGAAGTAGTTAAGTTGATGCTTGATTTTTACAATATTATCATATGTTTAGAATGAACAAAAAGTTACATGTCAAGCTATTTAAAAAATTTGTATGCATGTTTATTTAGTGGGAAAATAAAGATAAAATGTGTGTTAAAAGAGATTAAGAACCAGCACAGTTACATTGGAAACTAGTCGCTTACTTTGTTATTGTCAAATTTATATGACGTACTGTATTCTGCATCTGAATTACATGTCAGAAAAATCATATGATAATCATATGATATGATATGATATGATATGATATGATATGATATGATATGATATGATATGATATGATATGATATGATATGATAATCATATTATAATTGTTATTATTATTAATAGAAAGATAATAATAATAACAACAACAATAATAGTCAAATTCATATATTATTTTGCTTCCTCTTTTTGGCCAATAAATCACTCAAAGTATGATTGTAGGGGTCAGTTTTCTACCATGTTTTATATTGGATGAAGGAGTTACTGATGCTGGATTTTTACGATATTATCATATGTGTAGATTTAACAGAGTATCAATATTCACAGTTATTGTCAAAACTGGTAAATTGTGACCCCTCTAATCTGAATCAAGCCAATCATGTGACTTACTGCTGAATATTGAGTCACACTCAGAAAGGTTACATTAAAGACCTTATAAGTGTTGTTTGATGTGGCATGATGTTAAAAAGTATCCACTGAAGCAAGTATACATCAACATAAACTGGATTCATTTTTGTTTTTACAAGCATTTAAATTGATTCTGACAGTGGTTGTATTATACTGAACACACTTTAGCACAAAAGCAGCAACAGTGTGCAAATGGAGCATTTGAATAACTCCCGGTCAATGACATAATGTACACCTAACAGTCTGGAAATTAAGAAATGGCCAGTATGACCTAAGACATGAAAGCATTCAGAGGAGGCAATGACGTACGTACTTTGAACACTTACTTTTACTACTAATAATTGAATGGAACATTCACTGTTTGGGTTTTTTCTCTTCCCATATTTCCAATTCGATTAATATGTTCCATCTTTGATTTAATCTCCAAAATGTCCAGTATATCTGAAAGCACTTTGGAATGCAACCTCGCTTTTCAAATTCTACGTCGTCAATCAATTTAGACAAACTGGTCATCTTTTGGTTACCATCTCATGTCTACAAATTACTTTTACGCCCACACCAGCCCGGAAATCCGCAGAACTTTCTCAATACCAGCCCAAGTCCTGACTACAGTACTTCATAAACCGGCCACAAACACAGGGTGCGCATCCACTGAATGTGCAGACGCCACATTGGCTACTTTCACTGTAGACGGCTATGTTGATTATAATAGAGGGATCTAGTTTTGTTTTGCATAAGTCTAGCCAAAGCGATTTGTTGTAGTACTGAAGACCTTACGCAGTGAGGACATTATCCCGTTGACAGACGTTAGCGGTTCCTTTTTCGGCACCAGATTTAAGGTGCCAGAGCAGAGCCAATTTTTCCGGCCTTGTCTTTGGAGGAACAGCGCAGCACGGGGCCAGACTAGACACAGCTTCTGGCATTATGGGATGTTATTTAATGCGAATGGAACAACATTCACATTTAGTTCTTTTTAAAGGGAGAACATTGAATTTTAGTGACCTGAAGACCAATTCTGATCTAAACCCCAGGTTTTTCAGTATGAAGGTGTAGACCAAGGTCGTCTATTTAACAGTTAGTCATAATTTCTAGCGCATGACCTCCTGAAGTTGGGCAACCTATTCGCTGTAGTCTTGTTCTGATTATGAACATCACCTGGGGCCGGTTGCACCAGCTGGACGTACACCCGGTCGTAAGACAAGTCTGGACGTAAAATGCGCTTTAAGTCCTGCGTAGAATTTATACCTGTTGCACCACCAAGCAGCGTACGTCTGAGACTAAATCTTACATCTTTACATAGATAGGTGTATGTGAAAAGTCTTGACGTTTTTCTGTAGAGAAAAAAAATGTAAACAGTATTTTCTCAATAATACAATTGAGATTATGTTGTGTCTATACAGACTACACAGCGCAGAATCCACGCCTGCGTTGTCTTCAGAAAATTTTAGAAGAAGATTTTGCTTCATTGACAAGTGAACATAAAAGTTTTTTTCTAGTTTCTTAATTGTTTTGATTTGTTTTAACTGTAATTTTTATTTTATCTTCTAACTATTGTTCCTCTCTAACATTTTTAATCATTGAAGGCAGTAAGAATGTCACGTCTAAGCTGAGCGTAGCTGTGCCTGGTCGTAGTTTTAGATGGTGCAACAGGTGTAAATATTTGTCACAAGTCTGGACGTAATAAGCCCCGGCGTTGGGCTTACACCCAACTTTTTTACATCCAGCTGGTGCAACTGGCCCCTGAGCTGTTAATGCAGTGTGACTAATTATTCTAGAGCCGCAGAAAGATGATGTCATGACATGTTAACAGCCCTGATTGGCCGATGGCACCACAAGAACACAAGGCCTTCACCAGGGACATTTCTGTGCTGTGATGTCAAAAACTGCAAAAAAAGGAAAACCCGAGTCCCACAACTCTTTTTGTGAATTTCTGTTTTAGGTAAAACCCATTGATATTCAAATATGGTGGATTACACAACAGTAGTTCCAGAATATGACCTATTTTGACCGCCCTTGTCTTTAGTTATTTTTTCTGTGGAGAAACTTCTTGAAATTCAAACTTTAAAACAACAGCCTGGGACGTGAGAGTCTTTGCCGTTCATTGTCATGGGTTAACAAGATTTCCATAGCTCCTCTACATGATTTGAAGTAAAAAACAGGGAACGCAAAGCACCCCGCATCGAAATTTAACGGCACGCGGCAAACTGATGGCTTCACCAGATGGACCGTTCATATGAGAACCTGCGAGAGATTTTCACTGAACGAAATCTCAACACTGCTAGAAATGACCAATACAGAAAGCAGGGAACCCGACACCGCTACTTGCACCCAAAAGAAGAAAATACACGGAAACATGTAGCTCAGAATAAAATATGTTTTTTATGAAACAGATGAATCTAATCTCTTTTCATCAGTGATGAAAGCAATGCAATTTTTGACAGTATTACTGTGTTTTCCTTCTGATCGCCACTGTCCAAAATCAGCGCCAATGTTCCGGGCTAATAGGATTGAAGAAAACGCTGCACATTTGTCTGGGGCGAATGCTCTCCAGCTGAACGGCGGTCAAGAGCAGCGCGGAGAGCCATCTTTAAAAGTCCAATGGGGACAAGCTTTGCCATTTTTGCTCCGACCGCTATGAGGTTGCGCGAGAGGACGTCCACAGCGCTTAACGTGCGCGGTGTGTGGCGTGCTCCCCGGCCACAGATGTGTTTGTATTGGGCCGATACTCGCACGCTCTGGTTTGCCTCTCTTCTGCTGTGCCATTGCATGATGGGGAAGCTTCAGTTAGAGCGATGCGATGAGCTTATGCGCAGTCTCTTCCAAGCACGTTTCACCGCAAAGCGGTAGATCTGATACGCCCCGTGATGAAGGGTTTGGAGGCAGCTTTGTTTGGGGTTAATGTAACGCCGTCTTCCCGGCATAAAGAGATTTGTGGGCCAATCGTTTGAGCTAAGCAGAAATGAGTCATATTCTGATTATTGGAAGCTCAATTTTGGTCATTGTATATCAGACTCAGCGCCAGCGTGATATGGATGTATTACAGTCATTGTTGAAGGGTCTTTCATGCCAGGCCATGTGTAATGTTTTGTGGTTGTAATTTAAAGAAATAGTTCCTCCAGAAATGAAAAATGATTTTTGAGGGTGCTCATGGTTTTTCCAAATTTGCAAAGAAGTAAGAATTCTTTCCTTACAATGACGTGAAGGTCATGGTGAACATGTCTGTCAAACTAAAAAATACATATTCAATCATCATATATTCACCCTCATGCTGGACAAAATCTGTAAATGGCTTTTTCTGTGAAACACAAAAGAAGATATTTTGAGATATGTCTCTGTGGTTTTGTGTCCAAAGTCAATGGGGGTCATTATTGTTTGGTTACCAACTTTTTTCAAAATAACTTATTTTGTGTTCTGCAAATAAAAAGTAAATCTTTTTGAAGTGACATGAGGCTGAGAAAATGATGGAGTTTTAATTTTTGGGTGAATTATCCCTTTAAGGATGTATTTTGAAGCTAGAAAGTCATAGCCATAGTCATACTGTATATACTGTACAAAGTTGTGTGCAAATTCTTCCAAAAATGTCTTAGTGTTTAGTTGATATGAATATAAATAAATTAATATGAGATTTGATTCATAAGTATTCATTAAAAGAAACATGATTAAAACGATAAGGTTACTCACTTATGACGGAAACGAGCATTGCGTTTAGCAAAACGCTACGGAAAAAATCCTTTTGGTTAACGTCTGTGAAAATCACAGACCAATTGCGTTTGGGCCCGCCATTTTGGGCAGCACCGCTTGCCTATATAAGTCCGGGCCGAATGCCGTTCAGTACCGTATTCGACTGAATATAGCCGCCGTGTAGACTCTGAGGGT
Source organism: Triplophysa siluroides (assembly GCA_006030095.1). Classification (NCBI taxonomy): domain Eukaryota; kingdom Metazoa; phylum Chordata; class Actinopteri; order Cypriniformes; family Nemacheilidae; genus Triplophysa; species Triplophysa siluroides. The sequence goes on along the minus strand of VCII01000215.1, from coordinate 570,717 downwards.
GGAGGCAACACAGCTGCCGTCCAGCAACTATTGGAGGAAAGACAGAATGTGAACTATCTCATGGCGTAATGGGTCAATGTTCCTCTTTTCGCACCAGCCGATGAAGATAGCCCATTTTTGCGAGTATAGGCACCTTGTGGAAGGGGCTCTAGTCTCGGTTATAGCAGTACAAATGATCTTATTTGTCCTCACAAATCCTGCTAATGACCTGCAGCAGGAAAGCATAAAGGCGGCAGGATGGCCAGCTCGAGAAGAGCAAAGGGCAGTGAGCTTTCTCTGACGCCAAATTTCTTCGACTACACCCAGGGATGGAGTCTCCATTCCCCTGGCGACGGGCCATTGCAAGATGGCATATCCACTCCTGTGTTCTCTGTGCCCGAGAAGTGCGCAGCTCTGACCGAGCGGACATTCAGCTGAGCCCCAAAAAGGGAGCGACTCGCCAATCTGTTCAACTGGCGAGATCGAAACCCTAATTGGTGATTATAATTGAAACCACCGTCATGTTGTCTGATCGTACCGGAACATGATGGTGTTGGAGTTCCAATCGATATTAATGTCCAAATGTTAATATCACCACCAGCATTTCTAGGTGATTGATATGTAGCTGTGACGGGGGAGCGTCCATGTGCCTGACAAGAGTTCGCCGTCGCACAGCGCTCCACAGCCGGCTGTCTTTGAGGCATCTGTCGTCACCACTCTCCTTCTGCATACTGAGCCGAGCTCCATGCCTGTGAGGAATAGGCGCTCGCGTTCTTTCTCCTTCTCTGTTGGAGAGGGACTGGTGGGGGAGCACAGGGAGCGGGACCGAAGAAGGTGATCCGGGCACGAAGCACGGCAAGGGGAAGGCGCTCGCAGTGAGGGAAGCTTGATTCTTGCAAGATAAGAGGTGCAGTGCCTAAGCACCATTTGAAACAACGCGCTTATGCTCTTAGAGAAATTTGCTCTTCGGATAGCTGCAGGGGAAGCGCTCGGGAGCGTAGTTTCCGCTGCAGGGCTCGTTTCCATGGAGCGTGAGGGTGCTTCTTCTGAGCAGCGAGATGATCGCGCTGAAGGAGAATGTGGTATTGAACGGCGTTCGGCCCGGACTTGTAAAGGCGAGCGGTGCTGCCCAAATGGCGGGCACAAACACTATTGGTCTGTGATTTTCACAGACATTAACCAATAGGCTTTAGTTTCGGCTAAAACAGGAGTTTTCACCTAGCATTTTGCATAACGCAATGGGAAGTAAACCGTATCGAAAGGGAACTAGAAATACTTTCATATTGCATTAGCATTATGTCAAGTCCCAATGCTAAAAGCCTCAGTAAACACTGAAAAGCTTACTGACTACTGAATCTTTCCCGTGAGATCAAATATAATAAATAGCACACACGCCAGAGGACACAATCTTGAAATATGAAGCACACTACAATGAAGCAATGATAAACAGCAGGTGCAGACCATAAACAGTTTAATAACATTTTTGGGATTGACGCCCATTCAGTAGTGGTCATCCCAATGGCCTTTTCCCCAAAACAAGGAAAGTCATATAGAGACTAAGGGAATAGGGATCACACATTGCTGTGGTTTGGAACTTGCTCCAGTATGTCCACATTTCCATGGAAGGATAAAGATAAAATTTCACAGTGTTTTGTTAAACACTCTGCCAGTGGTTTTACCATTATCTGTTCATATTTTTATAGTTTTGTTATTGCATAATTTTTGTATAATTTATGTAAACACCTCTTAAGCTCATAGTCTGGGAAGACAATCATGGCATTGTGTAAACGGAAAGTTTCCAAGGCCTGAACGCTTCCGTATGTTTATTTTGACGGACTATTTAGAGTGAGTTGCTAGTACAGTATATTGTGGTTGATGTAGTCTGTGTAGGGTGCTTAACAGAGAATTTGGTCCACAGCCATATTGTGAGGGATTTCACTTGATTAGCTGCGTTTTCTGCATGGAGACTAATATAGATATTTAGACTACTTCGATATATCAAAGTGTGTGAAGTGTAAACACTGGTCCAGCAGCACGTCCATTTTATTAAATTCATTTTTTTTTTAGTTTTTATAGTTTATAGTATAGTTTTATTTCATTTTGAATACATTTTAATTCAGTTAGAAATGTGGTGTTGGTTGTATTCTATTCAAATGTTTGTGTTGTGTTAAAAAACTAAAACAGGAAGTTTATCTGGACTAGTATAATTTACATCTTCCGATGAAAACATGTATCTTGTTTGTATCTTCAAAGTGATAGGTCAAAAATCTGTCATAATTTACTCACCATCTTGTCATTTCAAACCTGTATGGCATTCTTTCTTCCGCAGAACACTAAAGAATATATTTTGAAGAATGTTTGTAACCGGCACCCATTCACTTGCATTAGTTTTGTGTCCATACAATAGCAGTGAATGGGGGCCAGAGCTGTTTGGTTACCAACTTTCTTAAAACTACCCTATTTTGTCCCCTGCAGAAGAAAGAAAGTCATACAGGTTTAAAATGACAAGAGGGTGATTTTTTGGGAAAGAAAATCTAAAATTTCCACTGTATTTACGTATTCAGCTGTTATAATTGGGTTAGCTCTACAAAAACATGAGGTAATAGACATGGTTAAGGAGCTGCTTAGGTTTAAATGGGTCTCTATCTGTATGGCCAGATGCCAGTTTGAGGTGACTGGCAACAGGAAGTAGTTGGCATCACTCCAGCCTATAACATGAACAGCTGGCCGTGCTCCAATCCAGCTGGGAAGGAAAAGTCAAATGGTATTCTAACCTGGGTCACCACTAGCCACTCCAATCTGCTGAGAGATTTATCAACAGGTGCCCGGTCATTGCAGTTTAATGTCTCATACGCATTATTTCCTGAATTTATTGCCATTTGCAGAAGTAATCGGAATTGAACATCTGCTGAACTCAAACTTAGAGTTACAAATGAAATGTAAAGATAACAATAAAGATAACAAGTAAAAAAACAATAACACCAATGGACGTAACATTATGTTTAACATTTATGTGTCCTATGTTTCCATCTCTTTAAACCCATTTGTACATGCACTTAGCTGTTGTATTTACACTAACAAACGTGTACCACCATTGCAATATGAAGCAATCTTGGTTTTGGTCCTCAAGCCAGAGCACTTCCAAAATGACTGGAGATGTTTCCCCTGATTTTAAGACTGCCCCGCATACCTTTCACAAGCAATAACTTTTCCAGATACTAAGCATGCACTAGCCAGGCACCACAAGACAAAACCAACTAATTACACAACATCTCATATAGGATGATTGTCTACGGCACCCTGAGTAGTGTACAGGAAATATACTTAACTACTCAATACCGCAGATGGCAACCAATGGAAAGAAATGAGCAAAAACACATTACTGTGACTTTCCCCATGACTTTCTTTTTTCTGCAGAACACAAAAGATGATATTTTGTAGAATGTTGGTAACTAGACAATATTGGCCACCGTTGACTTCCATTGCATGGACACAAAACCACTGAGACATTTTAAAAATATCTTGTAGAACCAAAGTACAGTTTCACAGGGGTATTTTACGTGCATGCATTGAGACATTCTGAGCTGTTAAATGAGGCCTGAGAAGAGATAAAGCGAGACAGACGCAGGAAAGTTGCCGTGTAGTGTGGGGTTCTGTGGGGGTGAACAGTGCACCTGCCCGCTCTCTGACAATATCCTCATTGTTCCTTACTGCTCACCTGTCCGTGGCTGGAGGAGCCGAGCGACAGACCTGACTTACCCTGGATTCCTGTGTCCCGCCTCTCCGGCCTGTAGCCTCTCCCATAATCCCTCCATAACAACATGTCAGTACCTAAGCTTTTGTTCTTCACGGCACCCTGACCGCTGTCCATCATCCTCTTCTAATAAAGGTCTTTATTATTATTTGAACCAATCATTTTTGTATTTTGGCTTAATGTACATCATGACAACTAAATGTCACGTACTGGTCTAGGTCACATTTCACTTTAAACTTGTAAAAAGATGTATAAAAGACATAGTACTTAATAATGTTTGCATATAGAAAATATAAATTATAAATTATTTTAAGACTGAAGATTTTGCATTGCCAAAGAATTTTCATAAAGCACCTTTTAACGCAGACAATTTACTGCTTTTCTGTAGTAGTCTTATTTCTGTAATACATTTTCTTTATTATATCAGAAACACTAATTAAAAACTGTAATACAATAAAGAACGAGATGGTACGAAAAATACTATCATTATTTATGTTTTTGTATTTAAATAATACAGAAATGTATGTATAGAAATGTAAAGAAATAGTTCACCCAAAAAAGGTAATAATTTAAATCACTCTCTGCAGAACACAAAAGAAGATATTTTGAAGAATGTTGATAAGAAAGCAACCGCCTTGCAAGTACCAGCAAGTACCGCCTTGCCTGTTTATAACATTATTCTTCAAAATATCTTCTTTAGTTTTCTGCAGAAGAAATTAAAGTCAATTTGAAATGACAAAAGGGTGAGTAAATGATGTCAGAATTTTTATTTTTGGGTGAACTATCACTTTAACTGACATATGGCAGTGTACTTAACTATCATGTAACAAATCTTATTGGCCCTAAAAATATACCTCTTAGCATTTTGGGGGGGTAAAATACAACCTTACAAATTCTTGTAAGGAATGTAGAGATCTTTATCTCTGATACTATAGTTGCACAATGTTGCAAGGTTTATTCTGCGTGTTTTTATCTGAACTCTATAATTAAGACATCCCCAGTTGGACGCTAGATGCCACAACAGATGTTTTCTTAATGTTTATGATTTATAATGTATGCATTTCTGCTCGTTTAACGTTCATCAGATGTTTGTGTGCATACAACATGCTTAAAATACATCACAATGCTTCCCAGATGATCCACTCATTCGCAGAAGTCTTTTTGAAAACTCATCAAAAGAAATGATGCATGGACTTTTAAATATAGCCTATGGCTAAAAACTTTTTTACATACGGTACAAAGAAGCGTGTAAGAGTGTTTACCATCTGCTATCTTGACAGACATGTGAAAACACACCCACGCCAAGATCCATGCCTTCGCACACAGCGCACACAGTGAGCACCTCACGTCCCCCTGACCGCAAGCCCCCCTGCATCCGCACCCAGTGCCAAGCTCCACATCCTGGGGTTCCCAGAATCCCCCCACACCCATAAAGACTATACGGCTAAAGGCTCCAGGCTCGCGGCCAGCAGCAATCCGTCAGCTTTAACTACTGCTTGAGCGGCGTGCCAGGCTTAGTGCTTTATTGTTTGTACCATGAACTACTAGGGTCCTGCAGATAGGATAGGAAAAGAGAGGTTTCCAATGTAAACGTCTCTCCTTCCTTCCACTGTGTTCCTGAGCGGAATCCAAAATCCAGCCCTGCGCTGACGGTAAAACCCTTATCAGGACCCTGGATAGTGAAGTTTCGGTGAAAGTAGTGAAGGCTTGGAATAATGCCCATGCTATGCCATTCATATTGCAGCTGACAGACAAACGTAAATTTTTTTCAGCTAATTCTATTTGTGGAAAATCTAGTGAAATGGGAAAAATACGGAGACATAAACACCATAAGGGAGACGTTTCAAAGGGTAATTTATGAGATTAATTAAACGTTTATTTGCATTGGACAGAAATGTGTAACACAGCTATTGTGTATGAGGCTTTTATTATGAGTTTCATTCTGCACTGTGTCTTTCCACTAACTGTGACTAAGAGCATGTGTACGTTGTGTTAATTACACACCCACACTGTAGGAAACACGACGAAAGACAATTTTAACAACTAATTCGTTTAGAAACCAAATCCAGATGGGAAGTTTAACGAACATAATTTGCAGTCAGTGTATCTCAGAATTCACTCATCATCGAATCTCAACAAGTATGAAATATTGGCAAACAGTTGATGCGCATGCAGTTTAAATGTGAGGAACGTTTATCTTTTAATGATGATAAATATAGTTTCCTTGCTGCTGAATATTAGCAAATATATTTTTCAGTGAGCTCCAGATGCAAGCAACCAATGTCAGTGATCATGAATAGTATTTCGATAAGTAATAAATTAATTTCCACAATTTACCATATACTGTAGAATAAATATAATATTTAATTGAAACATGAGATTTAAGTATAAAACCTTGTTTTTTTTAATTGTGATAACAATGCATTCCAAAAGTTTCATCTCTGAAGGCACCAGTTGAAATGTACGGGATAGTTCAGCCCAAATTAAAAATCTTTCATCATTTACTCACCCTAATGTCATTCCAAACTTGTATGGTTTTCTTTCTTTCAAAATAAAATATTTTGAAGAGTGTTGAAGAACGCCCTGACTTCCATTGTGTGAACACAAAACAATTCTCAAAATGTATTCCACAGATTAAAGAGTCATATACGGGTGTTTTTTCATGCATAATAGCAAAAAACTGTCATTTTACAGAATTCTGCTGTTATTCTTTTAAAGATTTTTCATGTATAATGTCCAAAAAATTATACTTAACCGTACGGTAAAATACGGACAAAAACTGTCAAATTACAGAAAAAGACTGCAAACAAGAACACTGGAAAAACAAGTCATTTTACAGGAAAATATTTCTTTTTATGGCATATTTCTGGCGCCCCAACTGCTGAAAAATATACTTTTTTTTACAGTCTACTTTATAAATAAGGTCGAAAACATGGTCAAATTACAGAAAAAGACCACAAATTAACAACAACATTTCTTTTTTTTAACAGTGTATACTAGGAATGTGTAACAAAAGGAAAGGCAATTTTTGGACCTTTTTGGGGCATGCCAGCCCATCATTACTATAAATGTCACTGTATGGCAAGACCAGCATAACAAATATTCAAAATTTACACTTTTGTGCTCGACAAACAAATCGGCTTTGGAACAACACAAAGGTCAGTAAAAACAACAGACTATTTTTGTGTAAACTATCCCTTTAGGAACGTAAACAGGGTCAATTTTGATTTCATGTTGACTTTAAATGGACTCTCCTGGCACGTGTATTGGTTTGCATTGACGTAAGTCTACTGCTTAGCTAGCGCTGCAGTGATCCAAAGAACCAGTGGCCTGTAAAAAAAACACTTTAAGCTTTAATTATTTCACATTTTCTCACCCCTAAGACTCTTTCACGGCTCAAACCAAATTTTAATACAACATACAAAAGCTTGTTCAATAGCACGGTTTTCTACACGGATTGGAGAGAGGAACAAAAAGTGACCCGTTGAAATGTGTCACAAAAGATCTGCCGCAATTTTCCAGCAGTGCTGTTAAAACCCCACATTTAAAAATGAACCAGCTGTGCCTCTGACCAGCGTCCAACTGGTGTCATAACAACCAGGTCTCACTCTTATTGTTCGATATTAAACCAACACACCACCTTAAAATTATACAGACCTGCATTAACTTATCACATATAGGAAAAAAGCGCTATATGAGACTGGAAAAAATGAATTATGGCTGGACGAGATGTAGAGATGGAAAAGACACGATTCTTTCTTACAGGAGGGGGATATAAAATCTGGCTCTGTTAAAAATGTTAAGAACAAAGGGGATGGAGAGTGTTACAGTGCTCTGTATGTCTGCCATGTTATTGGATACAAAATATAGCATGTGTGCTTCACATAAATACAAGATTAATGAGACGCAGTCATATCTACTGTAGCTGCTGTGGTAAAAGCTTGCCACGCTAACAGCAAGTTACCACCCATATTTGACTTATTCACAAGGGTTTGGAGCTGTGGTTTGGTGAAGACACAATGGCACATGGGACACTTTCAAAAGCAGAAGTGACAGTTTCTAATATGAATTTAGACTCAAAAGCAGTAGTTTGAACAATGTTCTTATTGGCTCTGTTTGTAATGGAACATTGCTGCTGACTGCATACTAATATTTAAAGCCGGCATGAAACAGAGGTTGTGGTTGTGTTTTCTTACGAATTATAATTCAAATTATAATTATAAATGCCTATAAAGTATATGCTTATATCTGAGTGAAACCACGTTTGGAATGAGGAAAAATGTGAGGCGAGGCTTAATTCATCCTTTAGGGAATTCATTGTAAAGTTAGTTGTATAGGTGTAAGTTTAAACAAAAACTGTTATTTGGGTAATCAAAAAGGCAATACTAAAGTGTAACACTCTTGAATGCAATAGTGATGCTTGTCTTACTTAGAAGTACAGTATTTACAGTATTTAAATACAGTGCATTCTTGAAAAGTAGTACTGTCTGAACTGTCTTTCATTTTCTTTGAAATGTCAGAATTACGACTCTGGCATTACACAGGATTTAAAAGCATCCTTTGCGGATATAGCCAGTCTGATAGAAAAAACGAAACTGATGATAAATCTTTGTAAAAAGCCTGTGACATGATCAAAGGTACCTGTAATAACAACTGTTGCAGATGGCAGACCATCAATCAGGAGCAATCAGAAGCTCATGTACATTTTCACAAGGACTTCCCCTTAAAGGCAAAAAAGGTGATCCTGTCCAGAAACATTTTATGTCACGCTGTTTGGAAGTCTCTTAACATTCTGTTAGCAATCAATAAGTAAAGTGGTCCAATGATATTTTTATAATTATATATCGTCTGTGAAAGGTATAGGTAGGGCTGTCGCGATAAACCGACGATAAATATCACGTGATTTATGCACAGCTTTTGAGTGAAGTACGGGAAAATTATGCTGCATCCGAAAGTCAGAGGGCGCTCTCGTGCCGAATCTCCAAATACGCACTGCAGAAGAAGACCATAACACGTTCTGGAATCTAGGAAATGCCTATGGACATCTTTTATCACTGTTACTCAAGCCTCATCAGGTATTTTAATGATAATAAAGTATATTTATAATGATCATGTTTGACGGGTGTTACTTTTTCAAATGCACATTGTAAGCGACTCAAACTCGCACTGCTTTTAGATCGAGCAGCATTTCCTACTGATCCCAGAGCCGTGCTTCACGGAGAAGCTACGCATTCAAAAAAATATTGACACATTGCATATCGCAGCCAGCTCGATTTCAATGGGATTTAGTGGTATCGCGAAAGCCCTAGGTATAGGACCAAAATAGCGTTTGGCCATTCATTACATTCGGGCTGAACGCAATGATAGGTTGTGTATACATTTTCAGTCAACGTATTTTGCATCCGACTGCGCACCCTGTTCACGGGACAGGAGTGCTGACGGGTATGATTATAATCGGTGTTCCTTTTCCACACTAGGAGCAACTACGGGAGTAACACCGCATCCTAGCCAAACGCGACGCAATGAGATTTCTGCGATACGCAATTTGTTTGTCCATACCGAACGCGAAAAAGGGGTCGGACGTGACAATCAATCACAAAACACAGCCAATCAGAACAGTTTTTGTCTGTCCACGCAGCCTCGCACGCTGCAGCTGAAGAGTGCACAAAGAGAGATGCGTCCTGTTCTCCTGATTTCAGTGATGCCTCACTGGAGGCTATGCTATAATTTAGAATCTAAACGTATGTAATCAAACGTATATAGCCTGTCCACATCCATGTTTGGCGATAAATATAAATGAGCAGAAGAACTTACTTCGAATGAGATCGTTGTGTGGGCGGAGCTGTCAGCCGCGACATCGTGGAAATAAAAAACGTTTCTAAAATAGGAACGGCCGTTGATCGTCACGCAGCGCTGTCACGGCTGATTAGGACAAAACCTTTGATTAACTTGGAAAAGATAACTTTTATCGCATGCCGCGGCATCGCATAGCGTTTGGTTAGGACACGGTGTAAAGGGTTTCAAAGATGATGCCATGGTAACTTCTGGACAGGTAAGTACGTGTTATGATTCGATTTTGATGGGTTTTGATGTTGTTGCTTATGTAGTTTGTGGACCTTTATGTATTACATCGTTACCCCAGCGTCTAACGGGAACTATGCTGCATCTAATACCATTTTAAAGCTGTTGTTTACGTTAGCTGCTTTCGCTATTATAGTAACGTTATTTACTTTGAACTGTTACTTGTTCTCACTGGTGAACTAGACATGATTTTTTTGGAATTTATCCCAAAAAAAATTTATTTTGGAGAAGGCATGGCTTTGGACGGCGATTCGCAGGGAGGGTGGGATCATCATTTCAGTGCTAGCAGGGTAAAGTTAGCATCTTACCAAATCATCTATTCCGCCTTTAAGGTTTAAAGCAACAGTAAGTGCTGGAGTGACAGTGATGTGGTCTAGGCACATATGGAATGTACATTCTATGTTACAAGTGACAAGCATGCTTGTAATTATAGGACACTTGTGGCTACAGCATTGGTTCTGGAAACGACTACACTATGAAGCCAAACAACCAGTTCAAAGATGAACCGCAAAGTTACAAACTTTGAATCGAAGCATGGAAGTATTTCAAAGTCAGTGTGGTAGAAAAATTATACTTGTAGTCTTTTATGAGACACATCTACTCATGAACTACTTGTCCTATGAAGCATTGTGAATAACTGTCAAAAACAACAATACATCAAGTTCATTTTACAACATAACATATGGTTGATGTTAACTAAAAAAAGTCAGGTGATGGCTTTACCCAGAAGCAATCTCACATGATCTGCTAGCCTGCCCTGAACGCTATTCAGGAACACAGTATGCCAGACCATCAGTCCTACGGCCAGTCATTTGTACCCCAGAGACCGTGGTAAAATGTACAGACTCATTCTAACCAGGAGATCTGTCAGTACGCACTCACGAAAACGTGGGCAAGCAAATATGGTTCAGCTCACTTCTCACCACTTATCCAAGCACAATACAGTCTCACCCCAACATCCACCCTTGAAGTGCATTGTGGCACATAACGCATGGCACTAAAAACACAAAAGTCCATTCAGATGTTTTTCTTAGTTTGAACAGCTGTTATTATGCCTTTCTCCTCATGATTGCTTGAACGTGGTATAAATGCACTATGCTAAAAAGAATTTGGCTACGCTTAAAGTCTAAAAAGAGCCTGGTTACGGTAAAATAGCATAATGTAAAACCTACTGGGAATTTGTACAGAAAACAGCTCTGGACAACAGATGGATGTTAAATGATTATACATTAGTTGGCATCTGTTCGTTTAAGGCAACTCAGTTCACATGACAATCATCTTGGCATCGTCTCCGGGCAAAAACTTTCTATCCAGGCAATAGTATGCAAGTACACCTCCTAGTTATTTGAATGGGCAATGACCAAAATCTTCAAAACTGATTATCAAGCATGTTCTTTAGTTCAATAAGATCTCAAGTCAGCAATATAATGGCATAAAACTAGGGCTGTGATGATATATATTGCGATTCACATTAATTATACCCGTCTGGGTCGATTGTGAAACACAGACTAAGATTCTGTGATAATTCACAGGTTTTCAGTGAACGTGTAGGAAGTGTAGGAAGTACTGCTCGATCTAAAATCCCTACGAGATTGAATCGTTTATAACATGCATTCGAAAAAAGCAACACTCGTCAAACATCATCATTATAAACATACTTTATTATCATGAAAATAACTGGAAAGGTTTGAAGAACAGCGATAGAATATCACCATTGGCATTTCCTGGAACTACAACTGTGTCCCAAATGACTTACTGTGCAGTATGCACTTAAACCATGCATTATGCACTCAACCATGCGGTGTATGAATTTTACGGTTTCCCAGACGAGCGCAAATAACGTCAACAGCACAGCACAGTGCGTCAGAATAAAAACCAACGTGTACATTGTACATTTAATGTAGTTTTCATCTGTTTTGCCCAGCATCACTTTAGTCTTCATCGGATTAAAGCGTTATCACTCTGCAGGAGAGTTTTGCCACCTCCCTTTCGCTACGTAAACATAACTACGTTCTTGCAATCTTGAGAAAAAATAACATTTCTATTAGGGATGAGCAAGTACAGCATTATCTGTATCTGTATCTGTTAACAATATGAATTATCTGTATCTGTATCTGTACTCGGACTGGGCGGGGCATAACCCGGAAGTGGGCGGGATTTAACCTGGAAGTGGGTCGGGTTGTCTTGAGATGGGCGGGGCTTTAACCGGTATGTTATTTTAAGCGTGCAATTGATATGGGTTGATCAGAAATTGTTATATTTATTGCTGATTAGAAAACTATTTACATGACAGCATCAGCATTGAGCTTCAGATCCATGGTTTTGATCACGATAACAAACGAACTATATACAGAACAAGTTTTGCAACAATGAATACAACACATGCGGTTGCAATTATGAAGTAAAATGTAATGAACAAAAGTTTCATCTCAATATAACTTTCTTTTTTTAACTTTTAATTTTTTTATGATCAGTGTGATTTTTTTTTTTGTGGTTCTTTTTTTTTTTTTACACCAGGTATGTGTGTGTGTGTAGCTAATTAATTCAGTTTTATACCACTACTTCCTTAAAAAACTGGTTAGAGCCAGCTGACGGTTTAAAAAAGAAAAAAAAACTCCGACAGGCAGAGACGCTTTCTACCAAGCACCACGTCTGAACAAACCCCACGTTTACCAAAACTCTACTGGTTAATAAGTAAGTACTACAAACCGAAGTAAAAAACAAACCTGAAGCTGAAGAAACCCTAAACGTTAACGGAAAAGACCCGCGAGCCTGAGTGACTGAGGGAGAGACAGAGAGAGAGAGCTGTTCTCTTGTGTTCAGACCAAACGCGAATGGCGCGTCAAGCGCGAGTGATTTACATGTTAAGTCAATGCAAAGACGCGATAGACCTACTTGCGGCGCGAATCGCGCGAATGAGGCGGCGCGAATGACGCGAATCGCACGCGCGAATGAAGCGAGTAAACTCAAAATGTTTAAGCGTCCAACTATACGCGAATAGCGCGATTCATTCGCGTTTGGTGTTCTGTGTGTGTGAGTGAGCAGAGCGGGACACAGTCAGCAACACAATACATCTGTATGTGTGTAGGGGAGGGGCGCTGTGACTAGCCTATCACAGAACGCAGACACAGTCAGCTACCCAATGAGGATTTTTATTCAATCCGAGCACAGATATTGACTCGTATTACTCGTATGATACTCGTACTCGGCAAAAGTGCGTTATCCGTAACGGATACTCGTTTCATCCGAGTATCCGGCTCATCTCTAATTTCTATTAAAAAGGTCCACCGTTTACCTGACGATCATCTTGGCATCATCTCTGGGCAGCTACTTTGTTTCCAGGCAATAGTATACAAGCACGGCTCCTATTTACTTGATCAAGCAACGACCAAAGTCTTCAAACCTGGTTATCAAGCATATACTGTAGTTCAATAAAATCTTAAATCAGCAATAAAATTGCATAAAACGTTCTTGCAATCTTAAGTAAATACACAAGATCTATCAGAAATGCAACGGGCATGAAATTAGCGGACATTTTTGTAGATTCTGTGAACGAAAATGATTCCAAAGTAATTATTTTTGAATATTTTACAGCCTTAATTCAGAAATGAAAGTGGAATATATGATTCTGCTTTACAGACCATCTAAAGCTCTGAATATTTTTCAAAGATTTTATGTTAACCTGGCAACCGTTGACAAGTACGGTAATTGTCAGTTCTCCCCCAAAAGCGCTCATTATATCAACCTGTTACCTTGTAAACACTTCATTTACAGATTGTCTGGTGTGCATAAGAGCCCGGACAGTGTTTGCTGGTTTTCTGTTCAATATGCACCAGATGGACTGGTATGAAATTGAACCACGGAGATGTCAACTCAGATTGAGACTAGAGGCTTGTATACGTGACTACATCATGTTTACCGTTTATCTGATTACACAGATTAAATAACTGCTTCACAATATCCACAATGGATGGTAATCAAAGCCATCTTGACCACCTGAATATTCAATCAAGCTGCCTGCACTTTTCACTACATGGCAAAAATTCAATACTTAGTCGTACTTCAACATTTGTGCTTGACATTTTTAACATCAAAAACATAATTTCAACACCAAAAGACCTAAAGCAACTTCAAGAAGCACTTCAAAGAACTTGTTACTCAACCCTTTAAGAAAAAGAATGACATCATTTGGCCCAATGTCTCCCATGATTAGAATTCAACACATAAATAAAATCTCACAGAGGTACAGAATCGATTTCTGGACGTTTTAACGTGCTTAAACTCTTTGTTTCGGAAAGCTGGAGTCTGCTCTGCGTTTCAATGTGACTTTTGAACATATGGACCTTATTCTCACGGCCAGAGACATCAAATGAAGTCCCACTGCAGTTATTTGAAGCCACGTGTTTTGTTTGTAATATCAAACATCAAGCACAAAAAACGTAAAGCTTGGTAGAAGACAGTCTCGATCTGGAGGACCAGACAACTTGACATAAATATCTTTTTATGATGTACTTCACAGTAAAAATAAATCCAGAGAGCATTACGCTCCTTCAATAAATCTCCAAAAGAAGTCCATTAAAAATTCACTGATAACATGGATGCATCACCTGTAGTTTTAGCCAATGTCTTTGAGACAGATGCTACGAAGACTCCAAAAGCGGATCCACATGTCCATGTGTGTGTGTTTGTGAAACCGAGCACCTCAGGGAATGTCTCGGTGGTTTTGTGTCCATACAATGGAAGTCAATGGGGAGCAATGTTGTTTGGTGACCAACGTTCTTTAAAATATCTTCTTTTGAGTTCTGCAGAAGAAAGAAAGTCATACAGGTTTGGAATGACATGACGGCGAATGAATAATGAAAGAACTATCCCTGTAACTCAAGAGTTAAGGGTGTGCTGATAGGGGATAGTGATTTACAGTCCAATCACAGACAGATCCTTCATCCCTGTGGTCCAACAAGTCTCCACCTGTCTTCTTGCTGACAAACAATGATCTCTTTTCCCCAAAAGTGCTTGGTCCCATCTAAAACTTGGCTGCTACAGAGGCCTCTGAAGTGGATGATATGAAGTATCGGGGTGTTTGTAGTCAGTTATTAATGGTCTCTCGTGCAAATGAGCACCTTAAGAACATCATTCCAAACCCTTCAGGAGAAAAATACTGAGGCCAATATAATTTATCAGGTGTTCAGTGAGCAAAATGGGAAACCGTACATCAGGTAGGAAGAATGTGGATGATGGGAATACAGGTAGCAGGCAAAGGAGCAGCTGGGCCGTGTGTGTTTGTGATTTCCCATTTAAAGGTTCAATCTTGAGCTCTTTCTAGATGACAATGGTCCTTTTCAAGACATCTGTCACCCCTGGCCCGAACTGAAATTGCTGTTGAAGGTCCATTCTTCAAAGGGCTAGTTATTACTTTACTTTGGGAGCATGCACCGGTTAACCGAAAGCCTGAGAGCAAAATATACTTAAACAAGCCGAAGGATAGTATTAGGGGTCGACCGATTATAGAACTGGCCGATTATCGACGTCGATATTAAGCATTTTTTCGATTATCGACATCGGTTATTTTTTTAAGCCGATTTGCCCATATAACTTAATTTAATTTTGAAATGCGCTATTTGGCTCTCATGCAGCAAAGGATTTAGTGAGAGCAGTCGGAACATGGCACTCTTGTCTGGTGCCTAGAGTAATGCCCGCCCACCGCCCATCTGATTTGTTGGGAGTCACAAGTCCGGCCATTGAACGCGGGAGGCTGAAGGCACTGGAAGGATTGGACTCTCACTGAAAGCATTTACTAGTTCGAGTTGCTTCAGTGATCGTGCATCAGTTGACTGTATAGGCATTTGCACATTATTTTAAGTCATGCCAATCACAAATACAAACCATTTTAAAGCATCATGTACTCGCGTGCTCTCAAAAGACGATCTTCAGTCAGTGCATTCAGGCAATGCACGCGCACGGGACACAGCAATAATCTTTGTTAAATATGTTGATTGTTTATTTCCTTACATAGTGTTACTATAGTAAACGTGTAGTAACCATGGTTTTTGGGCAAAGTTTTTGTCAGAGCTCTTGTTATTCTTAATTTTGAACATATTTTTCATTTTTACACCTAACATATATATCGGTTCAAAATATCGGTTATCTGTAATAATCGATATTGACATCGGCCCTGAAAAACGCATATCGGTCGACCTCTAGATAGTATACAGTATGCCACATGAGATGCCAAGTGAGACCAAGCCAAAAACCATCAGAATGATGTTCACGTGGGTGTACTGTGTATGATAATTATGTATATATAAATAAACACTAACATGCATGTTTAGTTTTAAGAAATAAAACATTTATATAATAAATATTTATATAAAATATAAATGATATATAAAGAATGCACTTTGTGTCAAATTTTCTGATCTTCTTGCAATCAAATGAGTTATGAAAGGTTGTAATATAAAGTTTCCTATAGAGAAATACAGTATATGTACAATATCTAAACAGAACATTAGCAATCCAGCAAACCAGACCAACTAAAACCAGCAAACCACCTTAGACTGGTTTAATCTGGTTAAAAAAGGGCTGCACTATATATGTGATGTGAACCGAAAGACTAAAAAGCCATTTTAAGAATTACCAATGCGTCTAAGAACAAACTCCCTTCACATTACTTGTGATCATCACAGCTTATAAATCGTCAATGTGACCGAGCCAAGAGCCGATCCATTATCACAATTTTCCGCTTGTTTGTATCAAATAAATGTATTGTGATGATGGATTCCTTTAAGGTCTATTTTTAAACCCCCACAACTTTTGTTGCATCGTAAAAGTCTCGCACCGGTGATTCTGAGCTCATCCTTCAGTTTCGAGATCTAAACAGTGGAAAAATCAAAGCGGATCGGCCAATTACAACACAGATTCTGTAGGCTCTAACTCAGAAAAAAAGCCACACGTCCAAGCGACGTTCAGTTTCACCATAATAAACATGAGAATTGTTGGTAACTCCATACAGATGGGATCGTTTTCTACACCAAGTGCTGGAGTTGATGTTTGCCCACCCAATCCCACCCTATAATGGACACTAACAGTTGCCATCCCATAAGCTTATAAGGGTATTAAAAGTGACAGTAACCCGGAAAAAAATGAAAGGAATAGGTCATCATTTATTTATCATCATGTAATTTCAAACCTGTATGACTTTCTTTCTTCTGAAGAACACAAAAGAATATATTTTGAAGAATGTTGGTAAGCAAGCAACATTGACCCCCATTGATGTCCATAAAACTTCCACAAAACCACTGACACATTCCTCAAAATATCTTCTTTTGAGTTCCATAGAAGAAAGAGTCATATACAGGTTTTAAACCACATGAGGGTGTTCCATTTTTAACAGATTGACCTTTGTTCACTTACAGTAGGTACATTTCCTAAAGCAAAACAGTATTAAACAGTTTTATAAACATATTCATCAACTCACGCTCACATACCCATTGCATACATGCATAGTGATTTGTAACTGTCATACAACATACAAATTCCCACTCATACACATATAAATCATTAATGGCTTTAAAATAACACAGCTCGCTCAAGTCTACTCTAAGCTTTTACCCTAAGCTTTTCTAAATGCGTCAAGTATAAAATCTCATTCATGAACTCTACCAAACACAGTAGATGTATTGAAAAACAGTCGATTAATGTGTGTTTACAGTACATGTGCTAGCCTGGGGAATGTCAATGTGCTGTATGACTGTAAATGTGCGCAAACATAAACATCATTCACATTAAAGAAGTCAAATCTTTCACCCGCCATCTTCAAAACCACAAACAAGCCTCCATTCACAAAAAATAGAATTTAATAGATTCTATCGACTTTTACGGTGGCTGACACAGAAAATTGTCAGTTTTAAAAAAATATATCTTTGACATATTTGTCTAAAAAAATGAATAAAAAAATATTCAAACAAGTCTAAAATTATTCACATTACAAGGAGTTAAACAACTTCACATATAAAGCACAACGCCCAAAGCACTTTAATGGAGAGTTTAAGGACCTGAATGATACATTTGAACTGTCAGATTCAATGCAGAAATATGATGCATGAAGGAGTTTAGGAATGTTGGACTGAAGGACGCGTCTGCTGTTGTTTTCTATATATATATCATGAGTGAAATGTAGAGAGAATAAACTTGTCGACCTTCCTTGAGCTGAAAATACAGCAAGGCATTTTAAAGGATATAACATAATGTCTATGCACAGCATTTGTGGATGCGCAGACAGTAATTTAAACCTGTTCCCGAGGAAAAGAGAACTGGAAGCAGGTTTACAGTATAGATTTGGAATGGAAGCCCAGCAGACAAGCAGGCCTTGAGAAGCGATGAGCATATTTTTTTCGAAGCACTTTCAAGATTCTTGGGGAAAACATTTCAGTTGTAAACACGGATTCCTTAAAAAAAAACATTCTTACACTGTAAAAAGTGAAAAAATGCAGTTGTAACCTTAAGGAACCACTTCTACCTGAATTGACCCTTTAAGATTACTTTGCTGGCGTAGCCTAATGTAGTCAAGTTGATTTAGTCATTAAAGGGAGAGTTCACCCAAAAAGGAAAAGTTTGTCATCATTTACTCACCCTCAGGTTGTTTCAAACCTGTATGCATTTCTTTGATCTTTTATAAATTAAAGATATTTGGAAAAATGTTTGCAATTTTCAGTTCTGGGACATCAAACAAAAATGTGTTCTGTTGAACACAAATTGAGATATTTTGAAGAGTTTAGGAAAACAAACAGTTCTGGGGCACCTTTGATTACCATTGAAATTTTCACGTTAAAGGGACAGTTCACCCAAAAAAAAATTCTGTCATCATTTACTCACCTCATTACTCACCAAATCTGTATACATGTATTTGTTCTGATGAACACAGAGAAAGATATTTGCAAGAATGCTTGTAACCAAACAGTTTTTGGCCACCATTGTCTACCACATTAGGAAAAATGACAATGGTAGTCAAAAGTGCCCCAGAACTGTTTGCTTTCCTACATTCTTCAAAATAATTGTTTGCTGGGAACCAGAGTCCCATTACAGAAACTCCATGTGTGGCAGAGCTCCAGGAGTCAAACAGAAGTGTGGGGCCCATATTGTGAGATGAAGCGCATGGCCCGAGTTGTACATGAAGGGTTTGCCACATCCAGAGTGAAACCCTGCAGCGTTGATGAGGTCATGGATGCAGAAGCTTGAAAGCTTGGGAGACATAAAAGATTTAGCGCGAGCAATCAATCAAGTCAACCCGGCCCCACCAGCCAAACCGAGTCTAAGAAGTCAACAGTCACACATACATCTAGAAGGTACCAATCAACTTCAATAGCATCTCAATTACAATCACACTTAATAGGGCTTTTAAGCAAAACTGACGTTATAAGCCCTGTCAGCCCTATGGCACTGCGCGGTTTAGTGGTGCTAAGACCTTGAGATTTGGCTCTGGCTGTTTGATGTCTTTAATTAGCTTCTGTCCCGGTACGGGAAGAAAAATGAGACTCTGAAACGGCTGTAGGCACAAAAATATAGTGCAGTTCGCTGTACTTAAAGGACAATTATTTACTCAGCCTCATGTTGGTCCTCATGTTCTTGTCACCGATTAAGGGTTTCAATTTTATTCTGAATGTCAAACAAAGCTTTCATGTGGACAACTAACGCAGAGTCGAATTGACCATAATTGACTGTAATTGACTGTCTCCACCAGCGTCTCTAAAAAAAAGTTGCCAGCCAGAGCCAGCATTTTTTAATCACAACGTTTTTTTTGTCCCCACATGTTATATTAATTTGTAAATATACAGTTGTGGAAACAATTAAGAGACCACTGTAAATTTTCATTGAATCAGCATTTCTAGAGGTATTGTGGTCATTTCAGTCAAGTGTCTGTTGAATTTCAACAAAATGAAACCTCATGAGTGACAAAGTCATCCAACGGCAATGTGAAAGACTGACAGCATGACAAGACTCATGAACACATGATGAATGATTACAGTTATCACATACAAATTGTTTTGAACCTTTCCTAAATACATGTACAAATATTACTGTTGTATTGCTTAAAAAAAGGAATCTGAACTTGTTTTCTTTGTCTTTCTTTGGTCTGAAAAAATACAGAGCATCTTTTCTGTTATTTTGACCTGTTTCTCTGGTTTTCATTTTCTGCAAATTAAAACAAATAGAAACAATATTTGTATTTGAAATTTGGGAGAAATATTGATAGTTTTTCACACAATGAAACAAAAATGATCATGTTACCTAAACACTATAAATAGTCCAAATCAGAAAAACTGAAAATAATTTTGAAATGGTCTCTTAATTTTTTCCATGCTGTATGTAAAAGAACAGGGTATGAGTCTCTGTGTTTACATAAAAACTTAAAGTAAACATAATAAAAAATATACATACATTTTATATAATGTATCAAATGTTTTTTCCAGCTTCATTCTTTATCAACACTTAAATTAAAAAGTTTCAATTAAAAGATTTAAATTTTTGTCCAAGACTTTGTCAAAGACTTCGGCCAGACTGGATTCCAAGCAATATATAAAATGGATTGAGTGGATCGGATACGTCAACACACCCAGTTTGTGATTTCATTAAGTTTACACACTTTATCATATTCACTTGTATTACATCCCCAGATGTTGTACTCTTGCAGAAGTTTTCCTCCTTTTCGCAAAGCAGTGTATCATAACATCCGTCATGCAACAAACAAGAAGAAGAAGAAGAACTTACGTTTTGCCGTCGCGCTAGAATTTAACAACAGTGAAAAACAACTGACAGAACACGTATTCAAGTACTTATCTAGCCGTATTTGTGGCAGCTGTGCAAGGGACTTGGTAAACTCCATTCTGAGGCGCTAGCGGAAGTAACGATACACTGCTTCGCGGCAGAACGGAAGATGCGTGACGTCATGTGAAAAGGGCTTTATTGCACCTCCTATCATATAACAGTGAATTCATGGAAAGCCAGAAAATCATGTCAAGCATTTTAAAACAAATATTGGAAAATCTTGTCAATGGCAGGAAAGGAGTTAATCATTTTGTGCTTTAACAGCTGAAATCAGCTACATGAAGATTCTTCAAAAACTGCCTTCTGTGCTCTTTGGAAAAAATAACAGCATGTGGGTTTGGAGGGCGAGTAAATAATGACAGGCATTTAATTTCAGTGAACTACCCCTTTAAATTTCAAGGGAAGGAGTAGCACGCTGTTGACTGTTGTGTTTAAGTTTGGCCTGAATGCAGTTCTGTGGTTAAATAATTGGCAGAAATGGGTCTAATCAGTAAAGTACATGGAGAGAACAGTGGTGGCTATGGGCTTTACAGGCTTTCAGGAGGACGGGTCTCTAAAGCTCTGAACATTACTCACGTTAAGCACGCTGTCAGACCTCAGGACATTCCTGTTTGTTCGGGGCATTTTGGGAAAGTGACAGTGGTTTCAAACACAAGGTTCACAGCTAGAGAACACTGTGCTGCTATTGTAAAATGTATCTCTTCTAAAGGTGTCAGAGACGGCCGCTGTTGATATGATGGAGCATAAAACTAAGTGCACATTTTATGGAAAGGAAAATGTGCTGAGCCACATGGAAAATGTATTAAGGGAACATTATGTAAAAGCTTCTGCATGTTCTTTGAAATAAATCTGTGGATTGTGACTGAGATGTTTTAATCCAGTAGGACTGTCTAAATGTGTGCTTAACCTAAAAAACATGTTCTTTTTATACCTATTTTTTTAACCAAATACCACTCCTGTGGCTCAAATGAGGGAGCGTTACTCAGACAATGCCAAGGTCATGGATTCTAATGGAAAAAAAATATTTAATGCAATAAAATCAAATTATGACCTTAACACGAAAAAAAAAAAATTGAATCAATTATTTGTTGTTTAGTCAAAGGTACAGCGTATGAAATTTAGCGGCATCTAGCGGTGAGGTTGCAAATTGCAACCAAGGGCTCACTCCCCCCTCCCTTTCGAAGTACTACGGTGGCTGACACAAAACTAAGATGTCGTCACGTTTTCGCTTCTTTGCCGAAGGAGACAATGTATTTATGAAACGCGTTCTGTAGAGCTGTTTGTCCGTTTTGGGCTACTGTAGAAACAACATGGTGAATTCCATGCAAGGGATGTAGCATGGATTCTATGTAGATAGAAATATCTCATTCTGATGTAATAAAAACATAACGCTTCATTATGTAAGGTCTATGTACACCTCTGAAGACATATATTTTATTGTATTTCTGTCAATAGATCCTCCAACAAATTACACATTGTACCTTTAAATGGTCACCACACACTCGCACTATGTCTAACCTTTACTTTTCTTAAAAAATGTCACACAGCAACTTAGCATCACCAAACCAATTCGCAACATTTAAATGGAAAATTGTACACATTTTTAACCACCATGATAATCTCCTTGTCCAAATTCAAGTCATTGTTTGAGCCTACTGTGTGTTATTATGCTTGCCTGGTTTCGATACCCCCCCAAAAAATGCTTATTGCTATATTAATGAATGTTTATTGTCATTGTATGCATACAGTAGTTCAATACAACAATATGGGGTCAGCAGCTCTTTAAGACGCCACACAATTAGATACTACACTCAAAAATCTTGCCAAGACGAAAAGACACCAACATCACAGAGTTATCAGCCCTCACATTTCATCCAAATTGCTCCTTGACTTTTACTAACTGCATGTGTTGAACTAAGACTGACATGCAATTCTGCCATTATTGTATTTTATCTGGTCATCGCTTTTTCTGGTTCCAAACTCTTATCATATTAAAATAAAATAAAAAACAATTGAAACAGATGCTGGGACAGAACGTTCTCTGGAAAGTGATCTGGGTTCAATTCTCATGTGAACAATGTGAATGTGTGTCGTGATCATCTGTAGTTAATGTGCCTGTTTTCTGTGCAGTACTATCCAACAAAACCAACGTCTATTGGGTTGCTTTTATTTGAAAGGAAAACCCTTAATTCAAATGTTTTCATTGGTTGTGCTAAGCAGAACGTTTTGTTTCTGTAAATGACGACATTAAACACAAATGAAATATACTGTACAGTTCGTACCATGCTTCTTTGTTTTGGGGCTTCTGTTTTTCTCCTTGACTTGGTTCCCTTAGGGAATATTATTAGCTTGGAAAGTACTCTTCATGTTGATGATACTCCGTCTTATATCTCCTCCAGACCAGATGAAATTTCACCATTTTCCAGAGTATCATCTTTGTACAGATGTTTATTCATTAAAAAATGTCCTACATCAAAGAAACAAACTGTCATCCCCCAATCAAACTGTATCAATCAAAATCAACTTTGACCACATTTGGCCTTCTGCCTCTGAAATGTGTAGGAAAAACTTCCATTACAGAAACGAGCAACAGTATTTTTTTCCTCACGGCTTGGGGATCCAGAGATGGAAAAGTCAAAGTAGATTTTAGTGTGGTAAATGGGTGCTAACAGCGTCTCATTGCATGCAGTTAATTTCCAGCACATTAACCCTTCTAATAAATGTCAGTGTTGAACGGGACTGGCACAGACACGCACAGCCATTTCGACTAGAATTGTTACAATCTCATGCCTGCTAATATGAAGGGAAAAAATAAAGAAGTTAACTGACACAAAAAAACGCCATAACTCAAAACTTTCCGTCAACAGAGCTCTGGATGGGCGGTCAAAATGAATATCTTAAAGGGTTTATTATGTGGTTTGCTGATCTGAATAAAGGGTATTCCACATCAAACATGAGAAGATTAGAAGTAAACACTGAGGTGGCCCTGAGAATTATGCAAATCGCATGCCCACAAAATGTGCGCTGCTGGCAATTTGTACAGCGATTTTCACGGTGGATTCCTAATTTTGTGGGTCGATAATTGTGAGGGCTACAGCAGACTACCACAATCTGCCATACTTTGTTGGGACTGCATTGCTACACCAGTGCAGTCCAGGCACCAGAATCGAGTTTTCTAAACATGTTAAAAGCGTGCTCATCTAAATATAACATATTTGTTAGATTATTAAAGCAATTCATAACATTTGCCTCTATATCGCCACTTCTGTTTGAAACATAAATCGCAGGTAACTTGTGGATTGAAGTCAAGTGACCTCAAAATGACATTTTCCGCAAAATCCTATCTAACATTTTAAAATTAGTGAAAGTGAAGTGAAAGTGAAAGTGACCTATTTGTCAGATATGGTGACCCATACCCGAAATGTGACCTCTGAATTTAACCCATCCAGAGAGTAGTGAACACACGCACAGCAAGTTGTGAACACACGTACACTTCGGAGCAGTGGGCAGCTATCACTGCATTGCCCGGGGAGTAAGTAGGGGAAAGGTGCCTTGCTCAAGGGCACCTCAGTCGTTACCCGCCGGCCCTGAGAATCAAACCGGCAACCTTCTGGTCACGAGTACGACCCTCTAACCATTAGGCCACGACTGCCCCTATAAACCATTATAAGCTTACCATGGTGAATCAGGTTAAAATAAGACAAGAGAAGGCTGATATTTTTATGTTTAATGTTTTTATCTTAATTTTTTATGTATCTGAACTTTGTTCGTTTTCAAATAAAAAAAGTTTGCAGCTTTAAGCTCTTTTTCGATCATTTTTTTATATATTAGCCTACTGCTGCCACAGTTAACAAAAACTCACGCATCACTTAACAAATATAAATTTCCCCCATGTTTTACACAAGTGAAAATAATGTAATGTTTCACAGCAGGAAAATTATGATTGTTGTTTAAAATAATTCAGTTCAAAACTGTAACAGATTAAAACATATGTAAAATATTGTTTTAAACGGGACCTCATTACCGTAACGATCTAGAAATGTCAATATCATAGCATACTGGGCCATGAAGCCTAAGCAAGTTTTTATTCATCATGAATTAGACATTCATGAAGTATATTTTTAAAGAAAATTATAAATGCAACCTTTTTTATGTAGAAAACTACCTGTTACGGTAATGACAATTAATAGAAAATAACAATTTAACTTAACTTTTATCTATAGATATATATAGAAATCTGTTAAACTAGCTATTTGAGAGGTTATGGCAAGATGTGTTACTTTCAAATTCAAGCTTGATTTAAAGATATGCATGTATGTCCATTAAAAAGGTTACGGAGGATGAGACACCTCTTTTTTCAAATATTTTTTATTTGTATTATACATTAATATTTTGTCTGTGTTTCTTTTTCTTTTTTTGTCATTTGAGGACATGAAGTAGAGCATCCAATTATTTTCCAGAATTTTTCAATTTTACTCTTAAACTTTAAAATTACAACATAGCATGCACTCAACCATATGGACATGTTACGGTAATGAGATTTCCAGTGGAAAATGCAATAAAATAAAATATTATTAATTCCTATGTTAAAATGTGTCGTTGTGCAAAGTAGATAACACAGTTGTCTTAAATATGATCATTGTGTCACTCAATTATCTTTTATATAAAAAATAATTACTGCCATGACATTTAATGGTTTAGTGAGAATGACCCAATAAGACTACACACACACACACACACACACACCCCCACAGCGCGCTAATGAGCCTAAAGCATTTCCGTATGGACATGTACATATTCTCATATGTGTGTTTTTATGTTTTTATGTGTGTTGTTGACAAGAGCAGTCCGTCTCTCATGAGGTTTGTTGTTGAATCTGGTTTGGTTTATGGCTCACTTTTAAGATTAGCCTCAGTATAAACCTGCCCTCACAAGCTACACTTTATTGTTTCCAATTGCTGGTATTATGGGATATTATATAATACAACATAATATTGGGGCTCACCGAGCAAAATGGAAACTCCAAAATGGAGAAATTAATTGAAACAATACCCAAATGGAACGCCGGTCTAAAAGACTTAACCATAGGGAATACTTGGAAAAAATTTGCAAGCCGCAAACAGTTCTCACTGAGACAGATAAAGAAAATAAGATTGTTGGAAGGAGGCAATAGAACGTCATTTATTATAATGAGGTCACTAATTACATTTCGGCATATGCACATTCGGTTTGTCACGAAACAAGTAGGAAAACATCTACGACCTCTAAAAGACTTAGGTCTGAATCACTTGTCTTGATCTGGATGAAGTATTTGGCGCGACTGTGCATAACAGCCATTGACCAATATGGAAATAATCAGCCAAATTACGAAAAAACATTATTTTTCTCTGGTTCTCCCACTGGTACAGATGTGAAGTTCATAAAATTGTAGACGGGTGCCATGGCCTGGGCAGAGAAACAGACAGAAAGATGGATGGAAAGAAACCGAGTAACCACAGCGAAAACAGTAACAGGCGCTCTGTCGGCGTGACCGTTTGGCTGATGGATCAACACCTCCTTTGTTGCAATTTCGTGTGGTGGGACGCACTGATACGTAATTTTGCATCACATTACGAAATAATGCAAAAAGCTTCCTTGTAGTAGAATTGAAATGTATTGTGACTAAACCCTCCTACCTTTTCCGCAGCTCAACTAGCAATGCTGAGGTCATGAGTTTGATTCCCAGGAAATGAAAGTTTTCGTTGCATTGCATTGAGTAGTACCGTGTTTCCTCGCAGCTCATATGATGCAAATGATGCATGAAAGCATGCGTATCTTCAATCCCAAATTCATGCTGCTTCCATTGTCATAACAGCAACAAAGTCACAACCCACTCGCTTATTGTTTCAATCAGACACTTGATTAGATTCAGAATAGTTTGCAAGACTTCTGGCTCTTCTAATGAGAACATGTGCAATACGGTTCGCATAAATCATGTTTTAACTGTTTTGTGAACGCCAAGCACTACGGTTTGTTTTCACTCTTGTGCAATACCGAGTGTATTTGGCCATTGCAGGTGATTATACACAGATAATGACACACAGTTACACTCAAGAGCTTTTCGTTGACTGAAGAACTTTCCTGTTGCCATACGTAGAACAAGCGCAGATGACTTTGCTATTTTTTAGCATTTTTTTGTATTACGCATTGTACGGATTGACTTGAATGACCATGACAAAAATGTTGCCGTCATTGCAGGGTGAACTATTTCTTTAACTTCTATATACTTTACATTTACATTTAGGCATTTGGCAGACGCTTTTATCCAAAGCGACTTACATTGCTTTATCCTATACATTTTACATAGGTATTTGCAATCCCCTGGGATCGAACCCACAACCTTGCGTTGTTAGCGCAATGCTCTTACCACTGAGCTACAGGAACGCTTTTACGCAAGCTTTGATAGATGCCATTCGACTTTCATTCTGTGGTTAGAAAAATTCACATCACCGTGACTTGAGGAGGTGCGAGGTTGTTGATTAAAAGTCCATGAGCTGTGGAGAGTTTAACCACGGCCTGCCAAACTGGTGAAATGCGGTGTGTGTGAAAAGCCAGTGTTATTATGGTAATAATTCAGAGTAGACTAAAATTCTAATGGAGGCCCCCGTCTTAAAATATGTGCACAAATAAACGTTTTCCTTGAACGACTTATCGCTTCGCAACTCCCTCAATCTTTTTGTGCTTTTCACGAAAAATCTGTAAATAATATAGCACAGTTCGCCTCAATTCATCCCTTAATAGGCGTCTCATGTTAACTTCTAAAGTTTTCCTATTCTCTAATCATGGCATCATTACTCCTGCAGTCAACTCCATGCAGTGTGTATTCTTCAGTCGCTTGGATTTCCGTGCACACATTATACAACATCATCGCACACCGCAACAAAGCAACAAGTGTATGTAAAACAACAACAAAACAAACCTAATATATTCAATTGTTTCCTATTTAAAAGTTGACGATTGGTTTATTCTGGTGACAAAAAAAACTGCAGAGCGTCTGTTTAGCTCTTTATGAAATGACTTTGACCAAAACAAGTGGCAGAGGATGTTATCTCAGCAGGACTGTTCTGCTGTTGCCCTTCACCGACACAAAACAATCATAAAACCCTAAGCCATAAAACTTCCACTGCCCACATAAAACCTGATATCAGCACTAAAAGATTGATATCGTTATTTGGAAAACAGAAGCTCCGAAAGTTTGCTGGCAACTTTTCAAAAAGACTTTTAAGGTGTTTTTAAGGTGAACGTGAAATGACATTCGCAATAGAAATTGGTCACAGTGGGAACACTTAATGGCCGTTTCATATTGTCCATACTTAACCCTGGTTTAAAAATTAACCCCGAGTTTAATGTTCTTGTGATATTTATAAGGTCAGACAAAGTTATAATTGTACGAATAAAGCTGACGAAGGGCACAAAACACATTCTAATAACTTCTTATCCATCTGAGGACACATCGCCACATGCCTGCTTTAAAAAAATTGTAGCTGTTATAATGTCAGCTCAGTTAAATATTTCTATTTCAAGCAGGACAGTCAATGAAAGAAAAATAATTGGGAATTTAATCATGAAATATAGGTGTTATACAAACCCAAATAAGGCCAGGTGTTTGGAGAGAGGGGTTAATGGAGTAATTCAACCAAAATCGAAAAATTCGGTCATTATTTACTCACCCTCTTGACATTGCAAACCTGTATGACTTCCTTTTTTTCTGCAGAACACAAAAGAAGATATTTTAATATCTTAAAATATCTTATATCTTATTTAATATCTTATTTGGCAAAAAAAATTTGTATGGTGTCCATACAATAGAAGTGAATGGAGAAGAAAGCAGAAGACAAGTCATACAGGTTTGAAATGACAAGAGGGTGAATAAATAAGGTCCTGGTGACATTTTCTTAAATGCTTTAACGTTACATTTAGATGACAACAAACTTAATCTTAATAACAAAGTAAACATGGTTAATGTAGTCTCTTTTGTTGACTTTAAAATTGTCCTGCAGAGAAATTGGATATATCTGTATCTGTTCTGAAATATCTTTTCAACATCCCCTTTATCACACCCCATCTTAAAACCTCTGTGCCCTTATTCAAAATGATATTTACAGTCAATCACGGTAACAGACACGACCTCCCGATGTGACAGGAAAGGAGGCTTTCTCGGGCACGTCAGTCAGCGCGCTTGGGTACAAGCTCATGTCAGTTTGTGTTTGCGTCTGGAGGAGGGGCGAACACAACATGTCTTCTCTGAAGACCACTCAACCACACTTTGATCGCCGCATGACTACTTTGATTGATGGGAGACGCCGCCAGTGGCCTCTTTCTATATTGAAGGCGGCATTCCTCATTCTGAGAGACAGTATCCCTCTGTCAGGGTCTATTAGAGTACCTGCATATATGTGGGATCGGAGTACGTGCGTGTTTTAAGGTCCTACTTGATGATGGAGGCCTTGACTATTACAACAGACTCAGAGTCTCTGTTATTCAGAAGACATTTCTCTGTCCCTGGCACACCGAGAGCAGATAATATTCATCAGTTGGCGTCCTGTAGCTCATCTAGTGGTGCAAGCAATGAGAAAGTTGTGAATTTGATTCCTTTGATATTAAAATAAGAGCCTGTGACAAGTACTTAATAGAAACGTTATAAATAATAAAAATTCAATCATTATTTACTCACCCTTGTGTCATCCCAGATGTATACGTCGATAACATTGAATCTTATTTGTTCTTGTCTGTCATGTGAGTAAACACGTATATGACAACTAGTCACAAGATGAGCAAGCACCAATGAGATTCAATGTTTTTGACGTACCGCCATTTTTGAACCAAACACGTTGATTTGTATTGTCATTAATATGGAAGTGTCGATTGCTATACAAGCTCAAAATAATACTAGATTTCTCTCACAAATGTATTGTTTTGCCTTAGAAGACATTTATTAACATACTGAAGTCATTTGGATGTATGAGTTTCACTGTGTTGGCTCCCATAGAAGATAATATGACCGCATTTTAATGTTTTGTGTGAAGAAACAAAGTCAAATACATCTAGGACAGTGGCGGCGGCTGTTTGGGGCTATAGCCCCGTTAGAAAACTGCTTAACCCCGGCAAAGCACCCCAAGGATTTCCTAATATCTTTTACGGAGTGTCTATTTACATTGAGTGCAAATAGCCCGTCTTGTAAGCAGAGGCTATATGCACTGATTCTGCCCACCAGTTTCTGATTGGAATAGAAAATATGTAAGAATGACCAATTAGCATCTCCGGTGGCGTACAGAGTAAAGCCTATGTTGACTACTTCATATTGTCACAGGTTCGAATCTGCCTCCTGACGACTTTTTCCCTCATCACATATCATAAAGCCATTTATTCTTAATAAAATGAAAAAGTCTCAGTAAAACATCACTTAAAACAAATTGCTTTGGCCTGAAAGAGAAGCTGTCCATCTAACCGCCGAGCAGCTCAAGAGAAGGTAAAGCAGATTGTTATGCCCGCCGTGGCAAATCAGATGTTGTGTTGTTTTTATACATGAGCGCGAGTGCTATCTGAGTTTACATTATAGTTACAGAATTGTAAAACTACAACAGAGTATATGGAGTTCGGGACAATTGTGAATATATTCAACGTTTTGATTAATCTGGACTTTATGGGAACACGTCGTGGTCTTTGATGAAATAAGATCGTTTTACTGCAAATTAAATTTCAACACAAAGAACAGAAGAGTATAGCATTGATTAGTTTGCTGTTGGTTATAGAAGGAATAATAAGGCTAGCGAAGGACCCTTAGTGAAAGGACTCGAACTTGTGGATATGCTATTTTTTCTAAACAGAAACTTGTGAAGTAATAACAAAACCATACGCCGACTGTATGCTGTATTTATTGCTGTATTCTGCTTCATTTGCCTTTTCTGTTTTCTATTAGTTCATAAATACGTTTGTTTCATAGGCTACTTACATATTGCATAATGTTTTCAACAAAAAGCACAGCACATAATGTAAGCTTGTTCTAAAATGGCCTTAATTAATTAACATTAACTATGAAGTTAACTAAATGCACCCATGGGAGAAGTGTAGGCAAATGCACTATAACAATATTGTTAAGAAGCTGATCTTTATTTAAACGGCAAAACTGTATGTTGTCTAGCTAAGGCATTTATTAATTTAACTATTTTATTAGTCCCCCCCTCTAAACAGTTAAGCCCCCCCCCTTAGCACCCCCAAGAAAAAAGTTGTGGCGCCGCCCCTGATCTGGAATGACATGAAGGTGAGTAAACTGATAGAATGTCCTTATTTTAGTTTAAACGCGTGTAAAAAATTGTAGACACATATAAAGAGAAAGATTGAAAGAGACAGACAGACAGACATACCAAAACAAACAGATAAACAACATTTATAAGAGACCAAAAATCATTTTAGGGATGGACTCGGGATAATGTTCCTGTTGCTGTAATATAAAGCATAGGGCATTAAATAAAGCTTTTAAACCAAATCTCTCTCCCTTTTTCTGGACTTCAATAAATCTCAGGTAAAAAATGTCTTTGTTAAAGCATCCTGACCAGGCCAATGGCAAAAATACGTATTTGTTATCATTTTCACTCCCGCAGTTTATTCCCTAAAACCAAAACATCTGCCTTTAAAAAACCCACATCGACTCTAATCAGCAATAATGTGAAGATAAAAGCACTTCATAATCTTCATCAAACAAAACCGATAAATCTCATGGTGGAACATTTCTTCAAGCCCAGGGAGCCGGAGAGACAGGAGTCTAAAAGCCAGTTATTTTCTCCAAACTTCGGTTAAGAACTGTCAACAACAAAACGTTCAATTCACTGCAATATTCATAAATCATTTACGGAGTGAAATTAGCATGTTGGAGTAAATATAGGTTCTTGTATTTTGCACCACAGAACACTGTTGTACAGACAGATGATCAAGCTATTTCAGCTCAATGGGTCTTCAAAAAAGTTTTTTTTTTTTTTACTTTGGTGCAAACTGCTATTCAGAGACATGCCAATGCCACAGAATATATTATCTCAGCAGTCGATTTTATTCGTCAGACTGGAAACTATTTCTCTCTTCTGAAAGAACAACAAACAAAGAATATTGCATAATCTCTAAAAAAGTAGAAGCGACAAAGTCAAATAATGTTATCAATGTGCATGGAAAGGACAAAATGATCAAGCAGTAGTAGTATCCGTAAATATAATTCCAGGACTACTATTTCTAAACCATTTGACTTAGTACATTATTAAGTGAATTGCCTTTTTCAATTGTCACGGTAGACAAAACACAGGAAACTATGAAGTTTCACAAGCCAGACTCACCGAAGCTCAATGTCTCAAAATAAAATCCCTATTTATATATTTACATACTCTCTTTCTGAGCGGTCAGGAAAGCGTAATAAATCTAAGAAACATTGATAAAATCTCCTTTTCGCTCACACCACTCGTGCAAGAGTCTGAGAGGGCACTCTGCTGGTCTCTTCAAACACACACAGGATTTCTTAAACACACTCGTGCTCACACATAGACACACCCAAGCAAACACACGCTTCTCATTCGGCCTACAGTTCCAACATATCTACAAATACGCAGGAAATCCCGATAAATGCATAAATAATTCAAAGCTGTTAGCCTTGGCAGGCTGGCTTGTTTGAGAATATCTTTGTATATTTTAACTGCCACTCGAAGCTCCTGCATGGCTGGTTATTTGAGGAGAAATCTATACTATCCATTCATAGATGCAGACGACAGGCACACAAGCAGGAATGAATCGCTGCCTTTTACAAGGTCAATCAAATCAGCAGGAAAGAAGAATAACATATGAGATCGGTTTGATATCTCAATCGTTTCTCCTAGACATAAAAGCTGCAAGTCATCTTAAATAAAGAGACAATGTCTTATAAGTCTGCACTAGATTTTAATCACCCGCGTTACAGTAGGCTACCCACATTAACTTTGCATTGATATTCCAAGTCTATGAATCCTGTGGGGTTTCTGTGGTCACTAGAGTTCAATTTGTGTCTGCGCAACAGCCAATCAGTAAGCAGCACTATAATCCAGCATTAATGGTTAGGGCTTTATAAGCGGCAATAATAATCGACACATTTTCCGTTGAAATATCCTGCCAGTTTTCTTGCGTTTTTTTGTCTGTCTGGACCAAAGCACGACGAAGAGGGAAAAATCCCGATCCAACAACAAATTCCAGGAACATGTTTTGAATTAGACTGGTGTGTTTTTGGACACCAAGCCTCAAAAAGTGAGGGGTAGGACCATATTAATGAAGTAAAGAGAAGCGGACGATGAAACCACACGGAGGCCAAACCTTGATAACTTCCCTCAATCCACCTTGTGGTGGTTACTTTTTTCCTAAATGCAAACTACTTCCTTGTTGTTGGAAGAAAATTAACCTCGACTTACTCTGCACCAATAGGAGTTTTTGGTGTGTTTACATTTACTTAGATTAAATCTGACTGTGGTTACATTAAAGTGATAGTGCACCCAAAAATAACAATTCTGTCATAATTTACTCGCCCTCTTGTCATTTCAAACCTGCATGTCTTTCTTTCCGCAGAACACAAAAGAAGATATTTTGAAAAAGGTTGGTAACCGAACAGTCCCGGCACCCATTCACTTCTATTGTATGGACACAAAACCAATGCAAGTCAATGGGTGCCGTTGCTGTGCGGTTACCAACCTTTTTCAAAATAACGTCCTCTTGGATCTGTGCAGAGTAAGTTGAAGTTCATTTTCTTCCAACAACAAGGAACTAGTTTGCATTTAGGAAAGAAGCAACTACCACAAGGTGGTGTGAGGGAAGTTATCAAGGTTTGGCCTCCGTGTGGTTTCATCGTTCGCTTCTCTTTACTTCATTAATATGGTCCTACCCCTCACTTTTTCAGTCTTGGTGTCCAAAAACACACCAGTCTAATTCAAAACATGTTCCTGGACATTGTTGTTGGATCGGAATTTTTCCCTCCTCGTCGTGCTTTGGTCCAGTCAGACAAAAAACACAAGAAAACTGGCAGGATATTTCAACGGAAAATGTGTCGATTATTATTGCCGCTTATAAAGCCCCGACCATTAATGCTGGATTATAGTGCTGCTTCCTGATTGGCTGTTGCACAGACACAAATTTAATTCTAGTGACCACAGACCCTCCACAGGGTCAATATCCAAACAGACACTGCAAAACTGGCCTGTTGCTGTCAGTGTGTCTAAGAGGTAAATATGTTGCATAGACATACACCTGCATAGATGGTTCAATCACCAAAGTCTATAAACAGGAACTCCTTCAACACTGTCCCAAGAAGATATTTTCTCAAGATGATTGATGATAAAATGTGATTTTTTTGTCACAACATAAATTCCCATCATTACATTTGATTTAAACCATGTTATTCTAAAATGTAGAGAAACTTTATAAATAAAGAAAAAGTAAACCCTTATTGGTTATTTTTTTCAGACATTTAAGAATTTTAAGTTCATTAGAAACATTTAAACAGATAGACAGACAGATAAGTAGATAGATGGACGGACAGACGGACAGACAGTAGGACAGACGGGTGGATAGACATTTACATTTATGCATTTGGCAGGCGCTTTAATCCAAAGCGATTTAAATTGCATTGTACTATACATTTGTTTCTGACTATGTGCAATCCCCTGGGATTGAACTGATGACTTTGGCGTTGCTAGCGCCATGCTCTTTACCACTGAGCCACAGGAAAGCAGACAAAAACATTTAAACATAAAACACATTTTGCATGAACTTGCACTGTATTTCACGTTTCTCAAGAAAACACCTGCATCCTATCCAGTGCCACATCACTACTTGTAGTTGTTTATCAGTACAACAAACACACGTGTGAATGATCCTCTAAACCCAGCCCTACAAAAGTTGTCAAGATAAAGTGCCTTACAGATACCACAGAGTCACCAGCATTTAAAACGTCTAAAATTAATTTGGAAAGTCTCATCCAGAATTACATAATCAACAATATTTGCCAGTGTACCATCTTTTATCGGCAGTATTTTTCATCAGAGAGGCAATAGAGCAACTTTAATGACTCCAATAAATAAAAAGTCAAACTTGTATTTTGAGCGCAGAGCTCCTAATCATTCAAAGAACCAGAAGCTGACAAGTCCAGTCGAAACCGACTCCAGCTTTGAGCACGATACTGAATAACGTCTGAGATTTATGACAAGAGATACGCTTGAGCGGGAGTCTGTCTAATACCAAAATGAAGTAAAACGTGTAAAGACCCCTGAAGTGTGAGGAGTTCCTGGATTAATAATTGTAACACAGTTCAATGTAGGGAAGGAAGGAGGCGGGAACCGGCGAACATTTAAATAAAGCTTTAATAAAATAAACAAACAAAAACACGGAAGTAAAATGCCGGCAGCCACCTCACGGTCGACTGCCGGCCACAAGAACATAAATATAAATACAAACTTAAACACATGTCCGGGCCCGGCCCTCTCTCGTCGAATGTTCTGCCAGCTCGTCCTTTTATGCTTCCGTTCTCCTCCGTCGTAATGCGGGGCCGGTGTGCGCACAGCTGATATCCATCATCACTCACGCCACCGGCCCCGCCCCTTTGTCTGACGGCTCTCACCCCGCCTTCCTCGCTACAATAATGAACACATGTCCGGAGCACATCAGCTTCTTTCAGTGGCTATACTTTAGGATTAGGAGAAGCTGTCTCATGGAAACAGTTCTGTTCTTCTTTCCACTCACCCCTCGTAACTAAACCTTATCCCACTTGCCTCAAATCAACAGTCACATATTTCAGCTGCTATTTTTCTGTCGACGGGTGCAATCTAGACTGAATGATAAACAATGTGTAAAGAACGTAGTGGGAGAGAATGTTGGTTTCTGGCTTTCGAATGAAATTCAGACAAACTTTCCACAACAAACTGGACACACCACCGCTGTCTCCACTAAATGGTGTCTGGGGTGCCACAGTTTGTCTTTAAATGCATTTGGGCCGTCCTGAAAAGATACATGACCGCATTCGTAACCTTTAGAAGTGTTCGTTGCGTTGTCTGTTTAAGGGATCAAAAAATTTGCTTTCAGACGCCTAGGTAGAAAAATCTCTTCTCTATAGTGACTGTCCCAATCCATTTTAGCATCTGAACACTGTGTTTCCATTTCAGGCCATTCCCAGGTCTTTCGACTGGGATCACACTTCGTTGAACTGAAAATAATATTATATAATATATTGATAGATTTCATAACTCCATTCCGGTTTCTTGCTCAGTGACTTTGAAACTGAGAGTCCCAGCGCTTATGGAAGACTCTTCGCCAACAATACAAGAGACAGAAGCAGGGATGGGCTCAATTGAAATACAGCCCCAATGTTACAGTGTAATCTATGGCCAATCCACTCCTGTGAAGGTTTGCTTTGTCTGGTGTGAAGAACTGTGAAGACTAACTTCTCTTTGTGTGATGAATCTCACACACAGAATGAAGGTTACTGCACCACAACCAAAAAAAAAAAGAAACCACTAAAAAACACCAAATACACCCTACAGCATCAGACAAAAGACGACCGTAGTTAGGAACCCCTATTATATATAAACCATCAGTGTTTCCCAACCCTGTTCCTGAAAGACCCTCAGCATTGTACATTCCGGATGTTTCCCTAATAAAACACACCTGATTCGACTGGTAAGCCCATCAGGAACAGGACTGGGAACCACCAATGTGACTGTTTACCGTAAGTCTGTCCATTACTTACGATTTCAAATATATAATTTAATTTGTCCCAATTTCAGTAACCCACTGCAGTTCCGGCATGAACTTCCAGAGCAGGCCTGCTGAGATCTGCTCCTGGAGGGCCACAATCCTGTTTATCTCCAACGTAACCAAACCTTCCTGAAGAAGCCCTTCAAATTCTGTTAGATTCTTTGAAAATGACATCTGCGTAAGAGCAAAGTCGTACTGGCCCTCGAGGAGCAGATGTGAAAAGTCCTGTTCGTGCCCCGTGGGTTCATAAACTCGTCGCGCAATTCCCTTCTACCCTCAAAACTCTGCCCACCTTTAGTATTTCTGTCTTGGGTAAGCCGTAGATCAGAGTCCTTCATTTATGAGTCCTTAAGGGCATGATCATTGCAGCATTTGTTTTGCCTTCCTCTGTTTTCCCATAGGGGTGAAGGACCATTTCCAACTATTCACAGCACATCTTTGCCCAGCAGGCTTTCCTGTTCACAGAAGTCCGTTCAGAGGAATAGGTTCATCTATCGGTTGGCCATTCCCAGCCCTGAGAACTTGTTTCATTTCACTTTCCATAACTTTTAAGCTTCTTTGTATTTCATTCAGACGGAAACAGGGTAGGGGAGACATGTCATCCAAGAGCATCTTCTACAGATTTGACATTTGTTCGCTATGCGTATGGCATTTAGTATTTATCGAAAGCCAAGAATACCTAGCGTATGATTAGCAGAGCAAAAGACACAGCGGGGCTTAAAACTTGAATGGAGTTTTCTTTCTCTTCCTCTAACTCTTATTTATCTTGGTCTCCTTGAAATAAAAACGTAGCCATATGGACGTATCGTAAGCATGTCGAATAACGCTGCAGTTCATTGAGTATAGGACCCACAATCTGGTTGACAAAAACGGTCCGGAAATTTTCCACCCAGACTTTTTATTTACCGAATCCCAGTCTGACTATCAGACATTATTCCACTCTTTTGCAAAGAATCTCAAAATGTTCCCCTTGCGTAATATCCCTCAATAATATGTTCTCTTCCCACAGCACTCCCCAAATATCCCACAACACACTTAATTCCAGAGACGAATCCAATGACTCCATCATATTTACGTGACTCTACTTCAGAGATTTTGGTTAGCTTCTTCTGCCCAAGATTTATGCCCCGAAGTGGGTCCTTCACATCATACACCAAATCATCAGCAGAACATATCTGATGTCACGACGTGTTTGCACATCTCGTAGCGTAGTGAGTTTCAAAAATAAAAGTTTTTTTTTCCATACTGTGAGATAAAACAGTAGTTTTAAAGCACATTGATTCCCA
Organism: Triplophysa siluroides; assembly: GCA_006030095.1. Lineage (NCBI taxonomy): Eukaryota > Metazoa > Chordata > Actinopteri > Cypriniformes > Nemacheilidae > Triplophysa > Triplophysa siluroides. The sequence goes on along the minus strand of VCII01000215.1, from coordinate 533,010 downwards.
TTCGCTCTCCAAAAAGGGCCATGGAAAAAAAAAACATACTTCTCAGTGTGTTCCTACAAATAACAGCAGTCATATTAGAAATATTCCACACTTCAATAGCTCCATATGTTCTAAATAACATCCCATTCCAGAGACGTGTGCTAACTGAGCACCTTCTCCGTGCATAACGGCTCGTCTCAAAAGCATTGTTTATAATCCATGCGTCCACCATTTACGACGTTAAATGTTTGATGACCACAAGCTAACGGGTGATGTATTATTTTGGATGACATAACGCTCCATTTCCTGCACAACCTCTATCAGCACCGGGTTATCTTTGTAGGTTTTAGATCAACCACAACATTGGGGAATAGGTGGTAAAATGTAATTGTGGAGCATCTGGGCTTGTTTGTTCACATGTTCGAGACGTCGTGATTCATCCACAGTGTCGCGCTGGGGATTCCGTCACGTCAAAAGCTCATCGCTCCATGACATCCCGAGACTTGCGGATCGCTTTGGGAATTGAGTGAATCATGGTGAGGTGTGGCTGTTATCACACAGACTGAGCGGAGCAGACATGAAGACCAGCTGCAAGCTCAGCTGCGGCGGCTGCTGCTTAACCGTAGGGAAAAGAAAGCAAGCCCAAAAGCCATTGTAAATGATTCTAAAATACAATTATTGTCCCCACAAATCTGTCTGTACAGAACACCTATGAAAACTGCCATTCCCAATGCAACAAATGTTCAGAAATTCTTAACTTGATTAATGAACTTACTGTAAAAGTATTCAATTATGAAAAGCTCTGTTCACAAACCAAGTAAGCTGTCAACATTTAAGTTCATGAAACCGGCCGACACCTTGTTTGAGGTGACTTTGACAGAACGTCGCATTCAAGAAATCCATTCCCTGGTGGCAGCACCAATCAAACATATACAACACAAGAAACTGACTCACAACGGATTTCAATGAAGGTGATTTGAGACAGATGACACAATATTCTTGAGTAAACATAAGTTGTATGGATCTTATAAGCTTATCACGCTCTCCATCCCGGTATTATCATTAATATCTCTCAAGTGACCCTGTTGCTTTCTCATTTACAGTTCTTTACTGTAACACAGAACAGGACTTCATCATTCATATCTTTGAACTTACATACTGTAGTTCCAGAGAGAATATCATCAGTTTGACCTCACCTCCCAGTTCTCCCGATTCTCAAAAGCAGCTTTCGCATGCAACAATAAACCAATAGGTGTCCAAAAACATCTTTTGGGGCCTCTCTAATGACCGTTTCTGGGACTTTATGAGCGAATGCCCATTTGATGATGTAATCATTTTGTGTTTTCGGGTCAAAAGGCCGGCTTTGATATTCCTGCTGTGATTAATTGTTTTACGGCAAATGAAAATACTCAGCTGTAAAATGAACACAAAAAACAGCACCACCCCCCAACCCACAGCATTTGTACAGCATGTATCATAACCAGCTGCATGGATAACTGAGCCGTGCAAGTCTATGAGGCCTATTCAATTATATTATTATTATTATTAAGTTATATTATTATCAACCATTATTTCTTCTTCCAGGTTCTTCCTGGATACTAGTTGCCACACAGAGGTTGTCTGTTGTAAAATTATACCAGCATTCATTTCCATTTTGCTGGCCTACCATATATTTTTCATTTTTAGTGCCTATTTCTGATTTGCTTAATAGGACTAGGTCTTATATGCTGTTTATCGGTTTTTCCTTCTAATATGTTAAAGACAACTCTTTCACATTTTGATTTGTCTTATGTTCTTTTCTGTGTATATTCTACAATTCGCTTTCTGTAAATGTGATTCGTAAACTTGAACTGAATTGAATTAATCTTGGAAGAATCCTACTACTTTATTGCCTTCCTAATAGAGAAAACACAACCATTCCGCAAACTTCTCTTTCCATCTTGAAAAACAAATCACACCGTTTTATCCTACTGAAAACATTTCTTCATCTCAACGTTTATTATGGAACACTGTACTATAAATAAAGTGAGTAATCTTTCATGCTTTTATTATGGATGCATGATGAACTTTTTATTCTCTTAGAAATACTTCTTGAGAAAACTGTAAAGAGAGAGAGGGTGAGAGCGCGACAGAAATTGAAGGACAGGCTCTCTTGCCAGATATACGGCAGCTTTATAGCTGTTGGCTTGTGTTCTACTTAACGCTTTAACTTTTACACACACAGTATATCAGTCATCTGCCTTACAGCCAGCGGAGTCAGTCCTGTGCTGAGGCACTTCTGAAACCACCCATGTCACCGCTGCAGAGACTACGAATGGACCCCTGGCGTACCCCAGGGGCGAAAAACAGGGTTCGGAGCTAATGAATGGGTATTTTCAGCACACAGTGAGGTTCAAATTATTCTGATGTCATGGAATGGTCAAACACAATCAGTATAACATATACATTTCGACAACATTGTACACATGCCGGATAAATGGTGTGACATGCTAACAACTTTCTAGTCTACAGGGAAATAAGCAACATTTGGTAAAGTATAATCTGCGCTTGGTTTTGTAATATGTGAATTTATTGCTTGTAATGGATACATCTATTGATTTCATTATGTTTTTAACAATGAATAAATCTCTGTGGTTATAATTCACATTGAATAAAATTAAGAGCCGTTTCTGTTAAATTTGTATACATTATTCTGTGTTTAAAGGTGAATATATTGTGTCGGTCAAACATTTTCACTTTAATCGTAGTTAAAACCCAGTTTAAATTCCAGCGATGAATATACAGTAGACGGTTTCAGCAGCAACAGCATAAACAAACGTTATGTGACCCCGAACTTAACTTCTGGTAGACCTCTGCAAAGAATGAATAACTGTTGAGTAGTTTTAATTTGGTAGCACTTTATTTTACAGTGCCCTTGTTAGACATGTTACATGTATTTATTATAGTATTTACGATAAATTATGCATAATTACATGCAACTAACCCTAAACCAAACCCTAATCCTATAGTAAGTACATGAAGTTACAGTGTACATTTTAATTACTCACTCCTTAAATGTATAATTACACTGTAACACGGGCACTGTAAAATAAAGCGTAACCATAAATTGTTTTAATATAACCAACCAGACTGAAAGTTAACGTCAGGCATGTGCGTCCAATATAACAGCCTAAAGGTCAACACATAGGTTGATTTTCTGAAAAGTGTAAACAATATTACACTGCTATTTATTTGTGTGGCTTAATATCAATTCCGGCAACTAATTTCAACCAATGACAATGTGATAGGGGCGGAGCTACTGCTGAAGGTTTCGCAAATAACAATCACTTTTGGTGCCGCAAGTTGTGCATAAAAGACGCAGTTCATCTTACAACTGCAATCCCATCAGTTATTGAACAAATTCACAAACAATCAGTGCTTAAAACTGAATTGAGCTGTCAAGTCACATTTTATGAAAAATGTCCAGTTATTTTTCAACACGTAAAGTAGGGAAAGTAACAGATATGGCGATAGAGAGACAAAAGTTACAGATTGTTTTTTTAACAGTATAAGGTATTTTACAGAAAAAGTTATTTTAACAGAATAAGTTATTTTCATGATGCAAAGCCATGAAACCACTACACTCATGAATACATTGAACTTCTACATGGTCATCCGTGACTGCTGTCCCAAACCTGGTAGGGAAGAACACAAAGCACATATGCTAAACAGCTGAACAAACAGACAATACATTGCAGAGCGGTTCAATGAGACTGACTGCTGTGCACACTGAGGTCTGATGTCATTTAACGCAACCGCATAACATACAATGCGAAAACTCTGCTGATGAATCAAAACTTGGCGAAACCCATTTTTTCTCTGCCTTACACATTTGCCAGAGCTTTCTTTGTTTTCCATTCGCTAGCCTATGGCATTTGTTAATTTTAGTGTGGACGTATCAGGTTTTGCCCCAAACCAAAGTCATGGCCCGTCAGGGCATATTAACAACCTCACACCTTCCTTTGCTGTGATAATCCCATGCAGCAAAAAACAGCTCTGGGTCTTTAGCTCGAGCTTGTGAAGGCTTTAAACAACACAGGCAGGTTATTAAATAACCATAGTCTCCATTATCCTTCCCTCGCAACCAAGCTGTCTGAGTCTGCTGCTCAAATGTGAGCAGGCCGCAATTGCACCCCAGTCGCCGATAGATGTATACGTTCCCCATATGTCAGCCCTGTAGACGTGGGCATGTTAGAATTCCCACCGCACAGCCCGGGAATAACGTGTTTTTGCGAGCTGGGGGGATTGAGTTTTTCAAAAAATTAATGTTCATGTCTATAAAGCGCACATTTTAGCAAATGTGTTTATTTACAAACTGTAAATCTGCTGGTATACCATATAACATGTTGAAATTGGCTTCGATCTGTGTCAACATGAGCCACCACCACTGCGGTGTGCGCTAAGTGACCCCTTTACACACTTCTAGAGTAAGCATACTACTGTAGGTACAAATCCCAACATTTACAGTGGGATACACCATAAACTCATCTCAGATTAAGTACGAGAACGAGAAATCCTGACATCTACAGCAGGACCGCGGTCTTCAATTCTCAAAGAATTCTAACTGGCGTGTAACTGTTTTGAAGGTCACTGTATCTGCTGTATGTCTTGCTTTTAAGACAGAAGATTCTGGAATGTGCTACTGTAAAGACAGCTTTAAAAACGATGTGAAGGATGAGCTACAGTACCTGACTATAAACAGGTATGGAGCGGTCTGAAACAAGGGTGGTCCCGTTTTTATCTCTTCTGGCCACCTTCTTAAAAGCAAATTTATAACCTCACTGTAATGATAAAAACCAACTGTATTTGATTAGCGAGACGGCCAAGACTTAGAGACAGATCATATAATAGTTCTTTGCCAAAACTGAATAAGCTGTCCTACTATTCAACCATTCCTTGTGAGTAATAGTTAACGTTAATGGCAACCTAAATATACTTCAATAACGCAAATGCATTACAAAAACAAATTTTGTTCAGGAGTAACAGAAGCTTAAAAGATCAAACTATCAAGCCAGAGATGCTCAAAAATGTTTCCATGCTCCACGTTTACTGAAGAAGAACCCCCAGAGGAACCAGATGAAATAAGCACGGCTTGTTGAAGCTGGGTCAATGATATTGGGGGTACGGGTTAGGATGAGAGCAGCGGTTCCGTATCAACAAGCTAAAACTGCTTGGATTCCAAGTCTGTGGCTGACCGCTAAGGACTTTTTTCTTTCATTTGGAAACACAAACAATGAAGCTTTAAACCCCAAATGCTTTTACCAGCTCTGCTACCAGCTACGCCAAGCTGGGGGTGTTTTCCTGCCTGCACGCTCAACACAAAACACTCTTCCAAAGAAGGCCACTGTTGAGCATTTAACTCAAAGAGCTTGGCTGCAGAAAATCACATACAGTACATAATGTTGAATCTGCTTATTCAGCGTCTTCTGACTGGTCAGGTCAAACCGCCTTTGTTGTCTTAATGCACAACGCACATGGCGCAAGCTTCTGCAGAAACAGCAACAAACAAAAGGCACGTGCATGGAGCAAATAGTGTATTCTTCTAGTGGGGTTGGAAAGCATCACAGACTTACCTCTGGGCCAGTAAGCCTGAGTAAGACCAGGGCCTCTCAAAATATTACAGATATACTTGTATTGGTATGCACTGAAATTGTGTGCGAGTGTGCACGTCTCTGGAGTCGCTGCTAAAAGCTAATGCGATTTGCTTCATATGGCTTTACTTTCCCTGTAAGCTCTTACTGCAAGAGAATATCTGGCAACTGCTCCCGAAAACAAGAGGACTTATTTCCCTCTGTTTTCAACATTCTGGCTTAAACGTCAGACAAAATCCACACAAACCCCTCTGTTTAGCGTACAGGGTGGATGCATCACTTTGGTGCAAGATCTGATACCTGATTGCTCTGGCAGGGATCATGCGGATATATGTGATGGCCCCATCCCAGTTTCCACTCAAATCCTGAGCTTCCAGATATAACGGAGCGCTCGGTACACATGCACGGCCCTGAGATTTGGACTTGTACTTCTCAGGCTTTTTTATGCAAATGCACCAACCCTGACCCAAATGTTTCGTTCTGTTGAAAATACTTGCATGCATTCTTGTATTTCTGTGGTGTTACGAAACTTGTTATTTAGGGGGCGGTTGAGTTACCTTCTTGTGATTGACTGTTTTATACATAAAATAATGCTACATAAAGTAAAGAACATTTTTCGAAAATATAATTGATATCTTTAATATTAAGTAAGATCTTTCAATTCTGGAAATGCTGGAATGTTTTGATTCAGGATTATATAAATACATATGCGCAATATTTTTATATTTATATTATTATTATAATTTTAATTTATAGTAGTTTTGGGGGAATGTAGGATGTTAATTATAATTGTAAATGATGAAGTGAAATGTGACCTGGGCATTTCTTTTTCACCCACTCCTAATATTACCCTCGAGCCATACGCTTCACCTCAAGTTACTCCAGAAAGTTGTTTTAGATAAAAGCATTTGCTGAAAGACGAATAACTTCAACTAATCTCCATGCCTTTTCGTCTTTCAGTGCTGAAATATTAAATCATTCAGATCAGTGCAAACCTGGATGTTTAAACATGCTTACAATTTGCAAGATCTTTCCGTTATTTGTCTTACCTCTGTGCATTTGTGGAAAGATGTAAGTTTGATTTTTTTGCTGCTTCTGGGCAGTCAAATTCTTTTTTCTGTCTCATCAGTTATTGTTTGGTTTATTTGGTCTTGATTCTGTCTCTCTCTCATATTGGCTTTCTCTTTCTTTTCGTCTTTCCACATCTGTTCACCCTGGATAGAATGTGTTATATGTGTTAACCACTGAAAGTTGACTAAAACAGAAAAAACATCAAAACTAATTGTAACTAATTTTAAACACAACGTTTTATTCAATAAATTGCTATCTAGAGTTCACCCCATCTTCCTGTTTCAACAGGAAATATATCCGTAGTAAATCATTGTTAGATATTTTAAGCAAACAAATAGAAAACCGTGCAGATGGGACACAAGAATGGGTTTTGTCAGTCCACATTCAATTATTGGCTCTATTTTCTGGTCACTATCGTGCCTTTAAACTACACATGTCCTATTAATTTAAGTGACGAAACATCAAAAAATAAAAATTTTCCCCGACCCCAGCATCAAACGTAAGCCAGGACAAACCGATACACGCCTTTGTGTGAAGTGAAAGTTTCCAAATCAAGAAGTCAGTCTCCTCGTGTAATCCAGACCGCGATCATCAACATTACCCCACAGTGGCCTCCGTGGATCAAGGTTTAATAGCACTAAGAGGAGAGCACATTGATTGGGACGGATTGGCCTCGTAAGCTTATAGCAGCCTACAGCCAAATCTTTACATCATCAGTGGGGTCTACTGAAGGCAACGCCAAACGCCCTGGAACACATTTACCAGTTTGGATTACGAACGACTAGGGGGTTGAAGAAATCAGCTCAATATTATAGCAGAATAATGAAAACATGCACTCTTAAATCTGTCTCAACAAATGAGCTTGCAATGTATATTGTTGCCATGGCGACAACATTAAAGAGATTTTTAATGATAAGCTGATAAAACTGCTGATAAGCTGCATTGTAATAATAGATGCACATAACAAGTTAAGTACTATACACCAAACCTAACCCTGACACAAACATATTGACATTATCAGACTAGACTCCTTTCAGACAGTTACAAGTCTTTGACATGTTTCACTCCAATGTTAAGACCATCTCAAAAATGTGTCCCTCACAAGTCGAGCCAAACCCATACACTTATTCAATGGCAGGCAAAAACCGCAGCTGGAAAAATACACAGACGAACAGAACATTCGAATATACAAATGACACATAATTGCAGAGAATTTTTCAATTAAAAGTACAATACAGACTCGTATGCATGCAATCTGTGGCAAACAGAGAAAAATGGTCAAAACAGGACACTTGGTTGGTTGGTTGTGTTAATGCAAATTCAGACAGAAACCCACAAAATTAGATACACTACAATGACTTACAGATGTTGAGAAGGAATGAGATATAGTGCTATAAAAAATAAATAATGTGAAACCAATAGAAACTGCCCAGAGAGGAATTGCATATTGAAATAAGTAGAAAAGACAAACTACCTGTAGATCGATGTTGTCTTTGGGATCCAACGGCATGAAACCAGGAACTAAAAATAAAAAATAAAGGTCAGAACATTTCTATATTATTCTAGATCTAAATCTTTTGTAATCTATAATTACCATAATATTATTTTTCTATATTACACGTAATCATTTTACAAGAGTTTGAATGCATAATTTAGAAAAAATGGTTTGTAAATATTGTTGAGCTGTTGAACGCAGATGTGCAGTCTTATCGGACTTGGTGCTAACATATGTTTACAGGTCAGACTATTAATCACTACAGATAAATGTATACATTACAGTATATGCGCAACAAAGTATGCTTCACAGTTTGCCATTTACTGAAAATACCATTGCGAATACCAAATATGGTCTACAAATCAGATTCATCTTATAAACATACCACTATTCATTCCCACTTTCCATGGCAGCTACTTGGCTGACCCTTCGTTGATCAGAGTTTTATCAGCCAATCATCTGGGCCATAAAGGTCATATGACGAATCACTCTGGAGCAATTGATTGGCTAATGGCACTACATAAAGTCCCAAGCCATTTACTTGAGACTCTCCTGAGCTGTGATGTCAAAAACAGAAGATAATTCCATGCCTCAAAATACAAGAACCGTCCAAAATAAAAAAGAACTATAATGTTTACATATAATATAAAAGTGATTTATACGATTTATTGCTTTTACTGTTGCTCTAAAAAATGTATTCTGTCAGATTACACTCAGGCTTTTGAATGGCCGTCAAACAAAACAGATGCTCTTGAAACCAGATGTTGTAGTTACAGCCATGCTAACTAGCCAAGCCTTGACCCCCTTTGCTTTCGACAACCACAACTTTCAAACTCTTGGACTCACAAATCCAAACACCTGCCGTTGACCGCACACATCCATCAATGTCTCATTGTTATTACCGATTAACATAGGACAATGCGGCCTAAGATCTTTCCATTATGTGTGAACTTGGCGCGTTCGGTGAGCTTGGGTAAGACAAAGTAGAAAACAGAAGAGCGGTCAGTTTGAGCTATGAAACTGACATCTACAAAAATATGAATAACTATTATGAATGCATTTGCACTTTTTTATTGCACACAAACCTTTACTTTCCCAGGCCATATGCACACACGTTACAGGACAAAACAGCTTGACTTGGAAGCCTGTGCGCCATGAACCTTGGACAACACATGAGGAACGGGTAATTGAACTCGAACAACAGCTTCTCTTCAAACCCCGACATATTTTTGGCGGGAAAATAGATCGGCAGATTGTATGCGGGTCGTATCGCTTCTGCGGCTTTGTTTTTCCTGTTCCTTTCTTTTTTGGTCGTTCTTTTAGCATTTCCCCTGAAGCCGCGGCACGTGTAATGTCATGAACTTTCATCATTCGGTGCTCGACAGAAGAAAAAAGCACTCAGATGTATTGTGATATAAATGGAAAGAGTTGCTCGTCTAAGCCTCTGGCTGCGGCCGGAAATTTGCTCCAACTTTGAGACGTCTGCCAAGTTTAAGGAGCTGTAGAAAATCGTATCACTCCCCACCTCACATGTCCTGAACATCTCCAGGCCGGTGTTCTGGTGGGTCGCGATCCAGAAACACTGCTTCAGGCAAAAAACTCAGCGTACTGTATATGAACAGATAATCTAATACACTTAGCAAAATGAATATGCTTATCAAATGGGAAAAGGGTTGCCATAAAATTGAACTCTATTCATCTTTTGGAACATTCATTGGTCAGTTAGTAAAAACTAGTCAAATCGAGCAAATGGCTTTTTTTACAATTTACAAATAATTTAGTTAATAGTTTTGATGTCATTCATGGTCATATCAGTAAATAGTAACAAAAACTTTTGGGGATTTGAAATCGACTTATTCCATATAATCGATTCCAAAATAAATGTTTGTGTTTATATAATATAATATATGCGTGTGCGGTGTGCATATTTATGTTTAGATAAATACGTGTAAGATCATGTCAATACGTGTATGTATATATTTAAGAAACATGAGTAAAATCAAAGTCCGTTTAGTGAAGTCGTGCCACTCGGCGGCCATCTTTGCAACGCGTTTGCGGGCCGTTAGGGCAGTTATTACGTAATTCAAACAAGACATGAATGGGAATACTGATATTTCTACAATCGCCGGGTAAAATCACAATTAAACGACATATTTAAAGGGGTCGTATGGCACGAATACATGTTTTTCTGTGTCTTCGGTGTGTTATAAGTTGCCCATGCATGTATTAGACTCATTAAATTGCAAAAATGTAAGTGTCGGAAACAAAAGATGCATTCTATCTAAAAGCAAATGCTCACCCAGACCTGCCTGAAACGCCTCGTGTAACCACACCCCACAATCTACGTCAATTCATGATATGATTTGACTAAGACCGCCCAAATGTAGACACAAGTAAGGTGGGCGTACCTGTCCGCACAATTGCTTTTGAACCTGATGTTCCAAGTATGGTAAGGGCGGTTACATTTCCGTCACATGTTGTAGTATTCGACCACTGGTTAACTGGCCAATCATAGCACACCTCGCTTTTCAGAGCGATGAGCTTTGAAAAAAATCCACGTGTTTCAGAGATGCGGGGCAAAGAGGAGATACAAATTCCTCATTCATTTCAATGGCAGTGAAACATCTTGTTAATATTAATGTCTGTGGTAATGTATGTTTATATTTATGCATAATGTAAATTATAGTTTAATATAAATGTATTTTTATTTATGTACATTCTTGTCATTTACGTGTATGTGTGTGCATTTATTTATACATATACATATACACACCATGCACATAAACTATATAAACACTAACATTTATTTGAATCAATTAATCGCAATTAATCGTTTTGACAGTTTGAATAAATTACTTAATGATCCAGTGAAAAATCTGGGTTTTGAAGCAAAGATAAATCTACATTTAAAAGGAAACGTAATAAACAAATAAACCATGTAAACATAAATGCGAATAAAGAATGCAGTTCATACATGCCGTGACTTTCTTATAACAATCGCATATTGAATGCCAACATGTTATGCTTCATTTATAGTTTACCAAGCCGATTACTGTCAATCAACACAGGGACGTTTATTAAAATAACACTGGAAAATAAGATTAATCTCTGTGTAAACTTAAAAGAACGCGCTTGTAAAAACACGGCCGACTGCAAGCTATAACATGTTGTTCATATTAAACAAAAAAGACAGACTACTAGAGGAGCATTATGAAAACATAAACACATTTGCGGAATTAGCTATACTAACTAAATCAAAGTTCAGAAAGTCAAACTTGGCAACGTCTGAACAATGAAGTTCAGTGAGTTTACCCTTTTGCAGTTTTTGCTAATTTGGAAAACAAAATCAAAGATCTTTAAAAAAGCAGTTAGGTGCTTTAAGGCCAAGTTTCTGTCAAGTTAGGGCTCATCACAGTTTCAGTCAAGAAAATATTTCTCTAGATAGGTCTATTATTTTCAAATATATTTCTGGATGGGCACAGACTTTAGTCTTGGCTACCAAAAGACTTTACTTTTATTAAATTTGTATTTATGAAAAAATGATTGATTAACTATGAAATACTTATTATAAAATATATTATGAAACATTTCTAAAAACATTTTTTTTTAAATCACATGAAAGTAAATACACACAAAAAATATAATATTTATCTTAATTGAAAATATTGTTTGATTGTTGTAATTGTTTGTTTGTTTTAAAAAAGGTATAAACAACCATCTTTTGTGTAAATCATATTTATTATATGTTATTTATTGCACTTTGTAATGCCTAACAGTGTATATTATGCAAAGATGTAAAGTGTGTTTTGATGTTTTTTGCCAGGATGTTCTGGTTATCTTTTTTAACTCACTAAAGCGCAAACCAACCAGCATTTATATGAAGTGTCGTGTGTCGCTTCTATACACATAAACTCTCCTAACCCTGATATACAAAGCAAATCATTTATAACTCTTACCCACACTAAGACTTCAGTTTTGTGCGTTTGGAAACAAAAAACCTGTCGGTTAGAAAAGCAGTGGAGACGTTTAGAATGGATCTGCCTGTAAACAAACGCAGCCTTTTATATGTGAGATAAAATTGTGTTTATACAACCCCAGATTTTTCTTTCTGTACTCTATAGTACTCAAAGGTTTTTGTTACAGTCATGTCTCTCGTAAATCACTGTCATATGTTTAATGTTAAACACAGAAGGGCAAAATAAATATTATTTTCTAAGAAATGCTAAAAAAATGACACGCGTTAAATTTATTGGTTGGTTTTAATGTCGCTTATATGACAGTTTTCGGTAGGTTTGGCAAAAAGTTTGTATATTCGAAGTAATTTTTCCATCGTGAAAGTACGTTTTTGGAAAAGGTTTGTTCAACAATAAGCTTTTATTAGTGTTTTAAGGATGAAAATAGTCACTTGCAAATTTATAAGATATTAGAAAAAATTAGTAAATTTACTTTTATTAAAAATTAAAAACCCACATTGGGAAAAAAATTTGAACAAATAATTCACAGAAATTCATTGACAAATCTAAATTCTGCCATCCCTGGCACAGCTTTTATTTACCCTTATGATGTTTAAAATCCATATGACGTTAGTTGTAATACATTATTTTTTTTTAAATCTTCCATTCTTCTAAAACTTTGAAATGCCATTGGTCAGAAAACCAGAAAGTCCCGCCCCAAACTAACACACCTGATTCATCAAATGTTACAAAGAAATCAATTTAACAATGGTTCAGTTGTCTTTTCAAACTAAGATAGGATAGGATAGGATAGGATAGGATAGGATAGGATAGGATAAAGAATTTTAACATCCAAAAAAAAAAAGCTTCAGCTTAAAGGGCACATTTTTGAACATCAGCCAACCAAACAAAGTCATAACCAGTGTTGTCTTATCTTCATATAATTTGGCATCCATCAGCACATCAATTCACCTCAGGGTACGATATTCAAACATGTGTCTCCCTCAATCAAACAATCCACCGTTTTACCCTGATAGGAAGCACCCCATCACTTGTTAGCATTTGTCTTCACGTCTTCTACATCGTCTCATATATCACCCCACATCTGAGAGACAGCGAGTCTCATCATGGGGTGCGTCCGTGAGAAAGTACTTCTGCTTCAAGCAACACTCTTCAAAATAATACAGATGAGGACGGTCTGACAGCTTCCAAACAGCTCGTCCAACACAAACAAGCACCATGACTCAGCTCCGGCCAACTACATATTAATCTCACTGACAAAAGCAGATTCCCCCCTTCACAAAGCAAAGTTTGGAGCTTTCTGCGGTAAACCAGAGATATCACTAAGATGCCAGCAGACCAGCTAAACTCCAGACGCGAATGACACAACACTTTCCGAACCTGAGGGCTGAACCAAGACAGATGCAAAATTAATCACAAATAATCGCGGTAAACAGAATGGAGCAATAAACTCCCTTTTTATGATACTTTACTTGTCTTAAAGAAAAAAGAGGAACCAAACAAACCACTTAGCACTGCAGCATGTGAAGAAATTGTAAAGAGTTTTGTGTAATGTGCTAAATGTCAAAATAGACCAGGGCTAGTTGTCACAGTTTCTAGTGATATTTCTCAGGCTACTGAACATGAACACACTACACTGGGGTAAGTACATTTACATTTGCAAGTAGTCACAATGAACAGCACACGTCACCGGGGCTACACGTCACAGTTTTTACAGGGACATATCTAAGACTATTGAACATTGACACACTGTACTGGGGTAAGCAGTAACAATGAATAGCACACCAGGGCTAGTTGTCACAGTTTTACAAGGACATTTCTGAAACTATTGAACATTGACACATACTGGGGTACTGTGGTAAGTTGCAATGAACAGAACAATGCAATGTCAGTTTTTACAGGGATATTTCTAAGACTATTGAACAATTGACACACTGTACTGGGGTGAGATGTCACATAGCAGCACACGTCACCGGGGCTAGTCGTCACAGTTTTTACAGGGAAATATCTAAGACTATTGAACATTGACACACTGTACTGGGGTAAGCAGTAACAATGAATAGCACACCAGGGCTAGTTGTCACAGTTTTACAAGGACATTTCTGAAACTATTGAACATTGACACATACTGGGGTACTGTGGTAAGTTGCAATGAACAGAACAATGCAATGTCAGTTTTTACAGGGATATTTCTAAGACTATTGAACAATTGACACACTGTACTGGGGTGAGATGTCACAAGGTACAGCACACCACGGCAAATTGTCACAGTTTTTACAGGGATATTTCTAAGACTATCGAACATTGACACACTGTACTGGGGTTAGTTGTCATAATGAACAGAACTAGTTGTCACAGTTTTTACAGGGATATTTCTAAGACTATCGAACATTGACAAACTGTACTGGGGTAAATTTTCACAATGAACAGCACATCATTGACTTTTTAAAGAAATTAAAACAGTAAGACAAGAAGCACAACACAGCTAATAAAAAAAACATAAATTACAACCCTAACATTTTAGCCATGGATAGAACTCACAGAGAATATTCACTAGGTGAATGAAACCAATATCAAAATGAATACTTCACAGGGAGAAAAACATTTCTGTAATTGGTCTTTTCCCCAAAAAGCAGCTAAGATACTGTACTATAGCCACCCATGAAAACTTGCCCCAGACTTCCTTTTCTCTTGAAAAAAAGAAGCTTGTTTTTCTTCCTGTTGGCTTCCCCCCTCCAAACAGACTTTCCAGGCTATCGCAACCTCTCTGGTCAGTGAATAAAAAAGAGCTACTGAGCGAGGCCTGTCTGCATGTCTAAAAACAGAAAGTGAAAAAAATTGTGATGTAATGTAAGCACAGTCACAGAGAGGCTGTTCCTTTTGAAGTCAAATCAATTGGATCCAAAACAGGGTGACCTATGGAAGACCTACAATAACACATCAAAACACAACTGGCCTCCTGTGAACCCTTCATGAAGTCAAGGGGGGTCCAGCAGCTCTGGTTTTGGATGCTGGAGCTTGAAAAGGGTCCAAATAGAGCTTATGAGTCTGGGCTCTTTGTTCTGTAAACTAAGATGCAACATTACGCATTGTATAAAAGAGACGATTCACCCAAAAATAGAATCACGTCCTTCAAAACCTGTATGAGACACTTTCTTCTGTTAAACAAAAAAGATGATAATTTGAAAAATGTCTGTGGTTTTGTGTTCATACAGTGAAAGGCAATGGGGGTCAGTGTTGTTTGGAAACCAACACTTCTATTTTGCAGAAGAAAGTCATACAGGTTTGAAATGACATGAGGGTAAATAAATGAAAAAAAATTTAACCATTTGGTGATGGTCAATCCAAGAATGGCAGGACTCATATAACTAATATAACAAATAATAATGCAAATTAATTAAATAAGCGAAGAAGACAAGAATATACAAGCAGCAAACTGGTTCCAGATATACAATGATGCTTAAAACTGCTCAGTTACACAGCAAATATTAAACAACAACATATCTTGGTTCTGACAAACAGCAAAACCAATGTTACTCACATAGTGATCTTAATCAAAACAACCTCCTCAGTGATAACATTTAAACAATATTTCTCTCCGACGTCTCTCTGCAGGAAAACCTTTACCAAATATTGTGGATGCTAGCGTATCTCCCCCAAAAGCCTTCGCCATAGCGGGTCCTAACGCGTCTCTGCTGGAGAGTCTTTATAATATTAACAATTAATATTAATGGGTCCTAGCTTCTGGCTGACTTTATCCTTCTTTTTTATACTTAAAGGGATAGTTCACCCAAAAATAAAATTTCTGTCATCATTTACTCACCCTCCAAACAGATCTCATCCCCTATTGACTCCCATAGCATTTATTTTCCCTACTATGGCAGTAAATGGGGGATGAATTCTGTTTGGTTAATGACGTTCTTCCAAATATTTTCCTTTGTGTTCAGCAGAACAAAAACATTTATACAGGTTTGAAACAACCTGAGAGTGAGTAAATATTGACAGAATTTTCATTTTTGGGTGAACTACCCCTTTAAAATCCACAGACCCTTTACTTTTATGTAATAAATAAGGCATCACTCTTTTTACAGTCTTTCTAATGCCCTCTGGCTCTCTTCGCTCCGTCAACACGACGGGACACGCCCCTAACTGCTGATTGGATACCAGTTTGTTTTGGTTCTCGGCCCGAATTTATTGAAACGTGTTTTAAAAAAAAACTAAGCCCCCCTAAAAAAAATTAATAAATTAACTATTTCATCTAGAATTTTTTTATAATTCCTTTGTCTGATTTTCCATTCTATTACTAACAGGAAAATAATAGAACAGAACAAATAACACAAATGCATTTTGTCTTCGGGTAAACCTTCAGGTAGCTGTTATGGTATATAAATCAAGTTTTCGAGTCACTCTTGGATTATGTTTTCAACAATGTGCTGAATCTCTGCTGCAGTCTATGCATCTATTGAACAAATTCCCTGCGCGTTTCACATCTGAACATTTTTTTAGGAAAACGTTAACTTTGACAAGGAGACGATCAAAGAGATGAAAAAGGTTTGCCTCCATGTTTATTCTCTGCCGAAAGCATCCCCTAAATCTGTCTAGCCAGGCAAGAGTTCACAGAAGAAACAACAGAACTATGAGAAGCTGAACAAAGCATCACACACCAGGAACTGAAGAGCCAAACGCTGCATGTGGACATCACGGCCGTAAACCGCACACTAAACCCCAGAAGCACCATAGACTCGATTGCGCACTAGAAACATCTGGCCCCGCAGCAGGAAGACACCGCCACTGGATCTTCTATCACAATGTCCATCAGTGAATTGTAACAAGGGAGTTAAATACAGTAAGTGTGCGATTTCCACCGTGACCGAGTGTTTGCTTTGGAATACTGGAAACCACAAAAATCCAAATCCCTATTATTGTGTGAAGTGTGGAGCAAAGTTTCGGATCTCTGTTGGTACTTAACAACACAAGAAAAATGATAGGCCGGAATGTATTTTTTGAAATTTTCATACAGTGTCCTTTTATTTGTGATGCGTCTTTTCAACGTCGAGGTGCGGCGTGAAGGTTACAGGTTGAGGGAGATGAAGACTTTGAGGTCTCCGTCTGGTAGGAGCCAGTTCTTTCAGGTGGTTGTCACTCTCCAGGGTGTAAGAGTGGGACCTGGGGGCTCAGCCCATCAGCTGGTGGACAAAGGGTTAGTGTCTCAGCAGGGATGGTCAGGGCGTACTGGGATTGATGGGGTGGTGTTGAAGGATGGAGGTATCAACCAAACAGACTGTCTTTCAGAGCCTGACCACCGCCAGGGGCTCGTCGGGGGGCTATGCTTCCCGTCAACACCTTTAAGCTTGCCGGGCTTCAGAAAGTGTGGCCTTTATATGATGGACCAGAATGATCCACCCAAAACCTTCACAAATAAGCAGCAGTGTGGGACATCTGTTAGACTTGGATCAAATATAAAAATAGCTTTACTCACATTTGAACAACTTCGACAGTTTGAACGCGATTGTTTTCAAGAGTGTGACAGAGCTGGATCTCTCTTACTTTTCACAAAAAAAAACATTTGATTGTAATAAAATAGTCATATTTGATCAACTTAAAAGCAACTCTGCCTCAAGACACCATCAGACCCCAGAGGGTTAAAAACAACTAGACCTTCTCATTGAAACTCTTCAAGGGATAGTTTACTCAAAAATGAAAAATCAGTTACTCCCCTTCATATCATTTCAAACATGTGTGACTGAGAAGATATTTTGAAGAATGTCGGTAACCGGACAACATTGTATGAACACAAAACCTTTCTCAAAATATCTATTTTTGTGTTCACCAGAAGAAAGAGTCATGAGACATGAGGGTAAATAAATGATCTCTAGTTGTTTGCTTTTTTAGTGTATTTCCATTCATCCATAGCTATCTGCCACCCAAATCTCAAAAGTGCGGAAAGATGAGATGAAGGATAAATTGCTCATTGTTTCTGAAGCATTCGGCAACTAGGTTAGGGAATGGAGATACCACATTCCCCCCGGGAAAAGACAATGAGCAGAGCGTGTAAAAGCCCCCTTTCCGACTTCCAACTTTTTAGAAACGGGTTTCCTTTCAAAGGAATTCATCTGCAATGCAAAGCAAGAACAGAAGACCACAGTGTCAAACACAGTCAAATATGCCATGAATTATATTACGGTAGATATTTTGCAGAACAAAAACTGTACGGCTGTATAATTATGATTTCCAATGATTACAACACTCTGTAAATGATTGATGCCAACTACCTCATGAGGTTCTCATGAAAGTGTTGAGAAACTCTGAGAAGTCTTGTGGACAGGAAACAGTCCCCGAGGTCATGAGTTGAGGTTGGGTACAGTCTGAAATGATTTCTCTGTTGAGCATTACCCATGATGCGCTTTAATTTGAGCCCTGAAGCTTCCCAAACGCTAAACTTCAGCCTATAAACTTAAATACCCTCGAATAAGTGATTGCTCCATTAACCCTTTAGTTGCCAGTGGAGATACAACTTTGAGGCAGCCGAGACATTTGCATCTGATAAAAAGAGTCAATAAGCAGTGATATCACATGTGGAACCAGACACAATCCATCAGCTGTGATCTAAATCCACACAGGCTTTAAAGATCTCAAACTGACTTTTAATAACACGAGAGTTCACTTTTGATCAGAGAGATATTTCCTTTATCAGAGAATCTTTTTTATTTTCACATTATAGCCATTCAAGGTGAAATGTGAATTTTTTAATGGTTCAAAAACCACAACAACAACTTTAAGCAGTTCATAATTTGATTTGCTCAAAGATTGTAAGCACATGGCTTTGTGGTGCTTTCAAAACAGTGCTTTGTTTGTTTGACTGGTCTGACACAGAAACACTTGGCCAAACAATGGTGAAGGTTTTGGGAGGGACTTCCTGTTTATGAACAAAAAAGCGGGATAAAAACAAGCAAAAAAAAACATAAATTGATTTTTATTTGAAATTGTTTGAAATTGAAATAATTAGTGACATTTGTTTTCAGGGCTGTCAAACGATTATTCACAATTTATCGCATCTAGAATAAAAGTTTGTGTTTACATAGTATATATCTGTGTACTGTGCATATTCATTTTGTATTTATATACATGCATATATTTAGGAGGAATTTAAATGATACAATTAATAAACATTTGTTGAGTTTTTTGGCAAAAGGATAATCATGTTTTTTTATCATGTTATCATGTTTTGTTGTGTAAATTAGCTGTATTATTTTAGTTATTAAGGTGGATGCTGCACATTGGTGGTGGTCGAGGAGATTCCCCCTTCCATGTAAAGCGCTGTATAAATGTAACAAATTATTTTTATTTTTATTATGGCTTAAATCAAAACAAAGCAACAGCAGCAGATGGATTTTAATTGGAATGCACAATAAAAAACACGATTTTTGAACAATTTTAAAGTTCTCATTTATAAATAAACTCCTAATTTCCTAAATATATACATGTATGTTTGATTTGTGTTATACTGTAAATACAAAGCTAATATGCACAGTACACAGAGATATATTATGTAAACACAAACCTTTATTCTGGGTGCGATTAATCGTTTATCACAATTAACCGCCCTAAATTATATATTTCAATATATCTCCCTCTTTATTATATTAAATATATATAAATGTAAATACTGTTGTGGTGAAAGTTTACATTAACCTTACAGAAAAGTAAGAGTTTTGAATTTCGTAGAATTTCCTTATTTCACATAACAGACATTTACAAAGTCCACATAACAATTTCTAAAAAGTTATTCAAGATTGTATAAAGTTTGCATACACCTACATCCTAATAGTCACAATAAGTGGGAGTTTATAATAGTTGTTGAATTTTTTTGTCCTGTGTACAGATGTGGCAATACAGACTAAAATTGTTGTAAGGCTCAGGCAATCTTTAGCAAATACAATATAATAACCATTCCATTCCATTTTCTACCGCTTGTCCGAACTACCTCGGGTCACGGGGAGCCTGCACCTATCTCAGGAGTCATCGGGCATCAAGGCAGGATACACCCTGGATGGAGTGCCAACCCATCGCAGGGCACACACACTCACTCATTCACTCACGCACTCACACCCTACGGACAATTTTTTCCAGTGATGCCAATCAACCTACCATGCATGTCTTTGGACCAGGGGAGGAAACCGGAGTACCCGGAGGAAACCCCCGAGGCACGGGGAGAACATGCAAACTCCACACACACAAGTCGGAAGCGGGAATCGAACCCCCAACCCTGGAGGTGTGAGGCGAACGTGCTAACCACTAAGCCACCGTGCCCCCCTCACAATATAATAACATAATATAAAATAAACAGAATTGAGAGAGAACCTAATAGTTAATATTTTGAAAATATTTTGAATTTGTTCTTCATCTGTGCAGTATTTGGAAGAAAAACTGCATGCCAACGACCTGTCATTTTAAAAGACATTTGCTTCCCAAAGGTCAGACCTCCAATTCGCTGAACATGTGCATATCAAGTCTGATCTTGGATTGGATCTGATCTGGCCTACTCTGGTCTCTGTCTTGGTGATAGGGGGCTCTATCCATAAAACCTCCCCAGAAATGTTCTTTCTTGAAAGTAATGCACAAAGTGTTCAAAGAGTGTGTGACAGCTAAAGGATTGCCTTGTCCTGTCCAAATCTCCAAGGGCTCTTAACTGAACACAGAATCAGTTTGTGGATGGAAGCACTTGAGAACGTATCCATTATGAGAAGGCTGTTGTCCAAATGTCCACGTGAGTTAAAGAAAAACACGATCATTATTACTCTTTCACATTTCCATATGCAACTGGCCGAGTCGTGACCGCACAGCTGACGATTGGTCCCATAAATCTTTGACAAAAATGGGCCCGAAAACAGTTTACAGTACTTCTTTATGGCTCTATATTCAATTCCAGAAAGCCCCGGGAAAAATGCAAGCATCACAAATGATGAAATGCTCGAATTTAGAGCACTTAATATTCCCTGCATTCAAAAGAACAGAAACGCTGTACAATTGATCAAATGTGAAAGTAATAAAAAGCACGAGGCCAAACCCACAGACCGATGCAGAGGCTTGGGTTCGTTACACCGGACCAGACCATCTCAAAGACCTGGAACGAGATGTTGGATTGAATTTATTGAAACAGGCAAAGACAGGTCTTGAGCCGCACAGCCGAAGGAGCAAACGTGTTGTTTTGAGACTGCAGCCCTGAGGAGAGCTGATGGATGCAGAGGCGAGTAGAAACCCGCCGTGAGGAGATAAGAATCAAGCGTTCACCCGATAACACCCCAGAGGAGCATCTGAAATGACACTCAAGAGCTTCAGATGAGCGCCTAAGGTGTCACACACAGATAAAAAGCAGTAAATTGTCCAAAGATATGTATGCATCATTGGTTAAGTACGACTATATACTAAGCCAGTGATCTAGCATTTTAACGTCCAAAGGCTGCATTGATGTGACATGTTTTTCTTGGTTCTTGTTTGCATGAATCAAGATGCATTAAATCAGTTTTTGAGTTTGGGATGCAAAAAACATTTTTTTTTGCAGTGAAAACGTGGTTTCCTTTGTAGTGTGCAGTTCAACTTAAAGACATAATGTGTACGATTATCTGCACTAAAATATATATATTTTTTACTTTAACTTACATTATCCCATATGTTTACAACTTTTTAAATAGCGCTATAAATAGCTATCCTCGGTTTCCACATTTCCTGCTTTATAAAACATGGGTGTGCTTGAAATCATGCAGAGCAGACCAATTGACGCATGACATCAAAGTGTCATGAAAGCGACTAAAAAGCATTACTGTTGAGTTGTTCTCGAGACCCCCATTGACTTTCCATAGTCCATAAAATTACTATGGTCACGTCAATAGAGACTATTTTTGGGTGAACTATTCCTTGTTCGTATATGTCATCCTTGAACATGATTTGTGAGTCCTGTCTGATTGATTTCCATTGGCAGTGGAGGTGGGGACTACCACTCATATCATTCCATGCTCCTTCACAGCATCATCAATGCCTTTGGCATTGTTTTGCAACCTCTAGCAGCAAAAAATAACTTTGCCTTTAACCCACAAAGTAACCTGTAAGTTCATGTTTCGAATAAAGATGGCGATTTAGAGGCAAAAGTCACGTATTGCAGCCTAAATGTGGTTAATAAATGTTTCTTACATTTAAATGTTTCTTACATTTATTACTTGCAATAGTAACATTAAAGGGATACACCACCCAAAAATGAATGTCATAATTGACTCACCCTCAAGTTGTTCCAAATCTGTATCAATTTCTTTGTTCTGTTGAAAACAAAGAGAGATATTAGGAAAATGTTAGCAACTGAAATTTCTGGGACATCCTTGACCACCATAGCAGAAAAAAAATATTATATAATTTAAAACAAAAACGTTTTTTTGTGTATTTTAAAGAGCTCCAGCTGCTGAACTGGAAGCTCAAGAAAAACTAAACGTAAGACATGATTTTTTTTCAGACGCAATGTAAATTAAACAATTTTTTTTGGATGTTTTGTTTGATGATTCATATAAAATACTTCTCTGTACCATCTCTACATGTCTGTTTTATTCTCGATTAATCCGTGAACATGTGGTTATTTTCATTTATTTTGCCATTGTTAAATATTGAGATTTAAGTATCTAGAGACATGATGTATTTGTGCTGCACATAAACCCTAAACCATTGACATGCGATAAGAAAACTAAACGTTATTGTGCTTTTAATGCCGAAAAAGTCCAGCTCCCCCGTTTCCTTTCACTTGTTTACATGCTACTCTTGCCACGACCAATATGGCGGCGCCGTTGACGTATCGCAGCAGCTGACGAAAGCAGCCAATGTGAGGTCTATGTATGTCTAATGCCTTTGACTACCATTGGAATTTTTTTTTACTATGGGGGTCAAATGATGTCCCAGAAATGTCAGCTGCTAACATTTTTCCAAATATCTTTCTTTGTGTTCAACAGAACAAAGAAATATATACCCGTTTGGAACAACTTGAGGGTGAGTAAATGTTGACCGAATTTTCATTTTTGGGTGGAGCATCCCTTTACTGATGATAGTATCTTATCAAAATAATTTCAACGGACGTCTTTCAAAATGTCCTTAAATGTTCCTTTATAATGAGTGATCAGTTACACAGTATATGACGTTTCAAGAGTGTCAAAAAATCCTCACATCAGTTGTCATGGAAAGGGTAGCCAAGAGCATGAGTAAAACATCTATAAATATGAATATATAAATGTCAATCAGCCATATGTTAGTACGGTCCTGTTGGCTGGAATTTAATAGAGTTTAAATCTGACACCGGCAGTTGCCTTTTGCCATTGAAACTTCAGACGTGTGAGAGCCTTTAAAAATCTCTGTTAATCACACTGGTACAGTACATGACTCTATAAGTAATCCGAGACAGATCCAAATCTAATGAGAATAAAAGACTGTATAGCTGAAACAGGAAAGAAGCAAAATGATCAATACAAATAAATTCACTCTTAATAAGCTATATGTTTTTTGGCAAAAGAATCATTTTAGTTTCATTCTGTGAACTACTAACAATATTTCTTCCAAATCTCAAATAAAAATATTGTTTCTATTTGCATTTATTTGCTGAGTATTAAAACTGGAGAAACCGTTAAAAAATAACAAAAAAACTGCTTTTTGAAAACTGAATATGAACTGAAAACCAGTTCACATTCACTTTTAAGCAGTACAACAGTCATATTTGCACATGTATTGAGGAAAAGTAAAAAATAATATTTTTATCACAGTTTTCATGTGTCTTGTCATGCTGTCAGTCTTTCACATTACTGTTGGATGACTTTTTAAGTCCTGTAATTCAACAGACACTGCACTGAAATGACCACAATACATCTAGAAATGCTAATTCAATTAAAATTTGTTTGTTTGACCACAGAATTCCACAAATCACGATTGACCCATCAGAATCCAATATGGTAGAGTGACGTGTAATTAATATGTGCAACCACTAGAGACTTTGCGATTCATCCATGCAATTGCCAATGCAACAAATATAACAGCATGTCTTTCATTCTCGGCTCCAGGCTAAATGGAGTACAGTGTACAGAGAACAGGCACAGACAAAATAAATACATAAACCAGCTAGTGTAGAGCAGTATAAAAATTATTTGAAATTACTTGTGTGTTCCACAGTAGAGACATTAAGGATGAGAAAACAGTTCATTTTTGGATGAACTATTCCCTTAAAGTGATAGTACACCCTCTTGTCATTTCAAATCTGTATTACTTTCTATCTTCGGCAGAACAGAAAAGAAGATGTTTTGAAGAATGTTTGTAACCGAACAGCACTGGACCCCATTGACTTCTATTGTATGGACACAAAACCATTTTTTGGAATGACAAGAGGGTGAGTAAATTATGACATTTTTGGGTTAACTATCACTTTAAAGGAGTAGTTCACTTTAAAATAAGCCCCCTTTGCCTTTCCATAGTAGGAATAAAAATTACTATGGAAAGTCAATGGGGACTTATTTTGAAGTGAACTACTCCTTTAGGATCTGTTGACATTTCTGCTCAAGACAATATCAAAACATCTTCGTTTGATTGGCTTATGATTGACAGTTGAGAATCCAGGGCGCAAAAGAAACGGGACGCAAGATGAGAAGCAGGAAAAGCACTCTGTAGGTAAGGGCCGTTCCTCGAGGGCAGTTGTAAATCGGAGCTCTGATAGACAAACACAAATACAGCATGCATAATCGCAGCAATCAGCTTATGATAGACCTGAAAACACCTAACGGCGAGCGCTCGGGATCCAGCCGCACTGTGTACTTTGCAATCAGCTTCTCCCCTAAAGCAGTAGCACCAGATGCTTGCAGTCAGCTGGGCGCTGTAGACTCGGGACCTGGCCTCTATCACATCCCACCGGGGGGATTGTGGAAGATCACGGTTTGGTAATGTAACCACGTAGTCCAGGCCTCAAAGGAAGCGCGGAATGTTTGGGAAAGCGCTCGGGTTAGGAAGTCTGATTCTATCTTTTTTTCTAGAAAACACACCTCCCTCTGTGCGTGATCATTTCCATGTGTCCAGCCCAGACAGAAAAAACAATACTGAGTGAAAAATGATACACGATACATGTCATCATGTTACGTATCATAATTGTGCATGCAGAATTTTGACCGACCGGTAAATTTGTTACATACAAGGCTGCTTAATCAAATTTGAGAGAGTCGGATTGATAATGAAACTGGTGACACGACATGCCTCGGGCGCCAATAAACGATTTTTATTACCAGCACACGCACAGAATCAAAGCTCGCAAAATAATGCAGATCAGGCCTCTGAAAAACTATGACAGACCAGTCAGAATCAAATTACACACTCGGGAGAAACTTTCATTAGAGACTTCATTATAACCAAAAATACCTTTCTGGTGCTTCTGCAGTTTTAGAATAGGGCTGTCACAATATAAGATTATTATCATGATCAAAAAAATGTACTCAACATATGAGTGTAAGAATGAGAAGAGAAACATAGTTTGCATAACCTGCACCTACTAAATATGTTTACTAGATACTGACACTGAATTATTAATGACATCATTGTTTGTGTGCCACAATATCAATAATCCTTGGTATAAATTTCAATTTTATATAATTTTTGTTGTTTTGTTTAGATTTTTTGCTGTAAGCATTTTATTACATTTTATTTTAAGTTATTTTATTCCTTTTGATTGTTTTCGTTTGTCCTTTTGTTTGTTATTTTTTCATTTTACTTTAGCTGCAACTATTTTTTATTATTTTGTAATTCATTTATTTTTATTATTTTTCATTTTATTTTTGCTGCAAATATTTTATTTTATTTTATTCATTTGTTTGTTTGTTTTTATTTGAGCTCTAAGCATTTCATTGTATTTTCTATTTTTTTTTGTAAATATATATCTTTTTTTATTTATCGATTAAGTAATTTATCAAAAAAGTCAGTAAGGCCATTCAGCAATTAACAAGAAACTGCTCAGAACACCATAGCAACCACCCTAGGAACTGCAAAAAAACACTTAAGGAAATGACTAAAGCTGCGTTCAGACCAATAGCGACACAGACGGCTGACGTGAGCTCCACTGCTATACTCCTATTGGTAGTCGCCCCCAAAAGTCGCTCATCATTTCCATAAAGTTGAGTAAATCTCAACTTTGTTGAGTGGATGTTGCTAGGCTACCATTAAAATGAATGATATCGCCTTGCTTTGTCACTGGGTGTCGCTGGCGGTCTAAACGGGGCTTAAGACTCACATGTTCAAAACATCACAGATCTTCATCAGAAAACGTATCAGACAGGCCAAGAGGTTAATTTACTTTTAACTGCTTCCAAATAGCATAGGAAGATTACAGACTCTGAGAAAAGGTTAATGCCCAAAAATCACAAAAACACAAGGGATGTGGATGCCATTATGTGAGGAAATTATTTAAACCTTGGTAACTTGAGCCTGTTGGTAATTTTCTGCGAATGATCTGTGTCAAGTGATAGTTAAGGCTAAAATATGTTCATGGTCATATACAAGCTTTTATTATGAGATTAGATGCTGAGCACCCACTATGTGCACTGCGTGAACTCTTTGTGAAACGCAGGTGGAAATCTAGAGACTGGGTTATGAACTCAATAGAACCCCCAATACTCACTGCTATTACCCTTTAGATACCCTGAGACAGGCTATTTCCAAAAGAGTCCTGATCATATACAGCAATGATGCTACAGAGCCAATCAGATACTGGAAGCTCATTCATAAACATAGTGCTAAAAGCTAAGAAGGTGTTTTGCAAGAGGTTTGCGTTGCGTGCTTATCTCCAATTCACGAATGATTATGAAGGTAAGTTTACTCATTAGGAGTCATTACAAATTGCAGTCAATCAGTACAAGGTTCATTCGTATCGTTTGCTAAACAAATTGGGGTGCAATTTCTTTTTTCTTGCAAAAGAAGCATTGCATGCTAGCAGCAAGAACTACAAATCAACAATTCCAACAATTTGTCTACAGTTTGCAATAAAGACTTTTAGAAAAAGAAACCAATCTGCGTAGTCAAGATGGCACCGCTCCTGAACTTCGGCATGAAAAGAATCTTTGTTCTGGTGACATGTTATTAAACCCGTGAATTTGTAACAGAAAACCAGACATCAAGCGGTTCATTAGATGGCTGCCCTGCGGACAAAGAATATGAAATTCTGTGCTAAGAAGCCTTTTTAGACAATATAATACCCTCAAGGCACACTTAAGCATCTGCTCACTATCAAAACACAATGCCGCACTCCGTTCTACCAGAATAAAGTACGAATACACAACAAGGAGCGGAACGTTTCAGGTGGTTAGAGATACAGATGAACAGGCTCAGTTGAGGTACGAATGAACATGACACGTCGCTTTGAGTGTAAAGTTGATCTGTTCTGCGGGGAAATACAAATATTTGTACTCAGAAAAAAGTGCAGAAATAGCGCAATGGTAAATGTTTCAGTGGATGAGTTTCATCTCAAGCGATGCCTTGGATTTGTAAAAATCCATCTATTAAGCTGTCACAACGAAACTTCTGTCCTACCGTATATACAAAACGTTCAAGACACAAGATATGATTGTGCATGCAACACACACACACAGAAATCAGGGTGACAGTCTAAGTATGATCCAAAATCGTAGAGGGGAACACGACTTGAGAAACAGACCATGAGAATCAAAAGCATGGCACACTTTAATGAAGCAAACAAACATTTATGGGAGACGGATTTTACGGCCAGCTGGATCCTGGAACTTGGAGGCGCCGAGCTGAAGTGACACTTTCATGAAAGGAGAAAGAGTTAGTCAACGCTTATTCATCTGCATGTGTTAACGTCATTTACAATAAAAATCCCCATAGACAACGTCACTTCTCCTGGCTACAACCTGTCGCTGTCAGAACTATACGCCATTATCTTAAAACCGAGGATGTCTAAAGGTGTGTTCACACCAAGGGGCAATCTTCCGGTCTCTCTCGTGAAACCAACACTGAAGTGACTAAAACTGCAATTCATCGACTGGCCGCTAGAGGCTGGCTCCAAAACTGAGCAGAATCTCATTCAGCCCCATGTTAAAATGGCCAACTTTACAGCACAAAAAAACCTGTTTACAGCCTGGTTCCAAAAATAGTTTTGGTCTATATAGGTAATTTTGCCTTTCCTGACAACTGTGAGGGGGTGAATTTTTTTATAACTCATCCGTTTAGTTTATATTAAACCTTAAAATTCAGCATAATTAAGGGCGTGGCCACTTGAGTAACAGGTGTCCATTTAGCTGTCACATGCAAATTTTTGTGTAGTTTCAGGTAATTTACCTCAAGAGTAAGCTTTAAACCACTGTAACGTTTAAATGCCAACCGCTAATACGTCAAGCTTGGTGGGCGAGATTTGTTTCAACAACCAGGAACTTCAGCTCCACCTACGTCCTGCCTCTTTGCCCATTTTCGATTATCCGGGAGAGACGCGCGATGACGCGATGCCAAGAGGGCGACGACTGGCTCCGCCTACTTTACGCTTCATTTTTACTCTTCACAAACCTACGGGTGACATCACGGACACTATGTCCATATTTTATACAGTCTATGGTTCACACTTGTGCATGTCCAGCATGTTTGGATCAAAATAAACTCAGTGGAGTGTAAATGCTGCAATCTGAACCGTATCGCGTGGGTCTCAGTCCACAGACCGTTGGCTGAATCTGATGCATAAGGCACACTTTTCTGGAAACACTTCAGCACGTTTCAAGTCATCATCTGATTGGTTGAATTTGACAGGATTTCCGTGAGACGTGCATGTTGCGTTCTTTAACGGTCCATCTGGAAACAACACAAAGCTGTTTGATCGAAGAATTAAGCTGCCGTGTTTAAAACAGTTGCGGTAATAATTCATCACGATCGACAACGCTTAATTCTTAAATGTATGCAAGGTTCACGGCATAAACTTATAATCATTGTTGTTGCTGTTAACTATTGAGACGTTCGTGAATGTGCACCGGTCTGTTATTGCGGGGACATTTCCACGCCTCTTAACATGATGCGGCACATCAACGAAACTTAATCGATTGATTTACCTGTCAGTCATATGGCCTCTTGGGTGGGCCTTGGTCAAAGATAGCAGACAAAAGGTCTGGCTACGCGAGACTACTTTCATATGAACCCGGTTCGTGTTGTGTTTTAGGTCAAACGCACCAAAGACATCTAAACAAACCAGGATATGATGTCCACAAGATTCCAGATTTTAGTGTTTAATAGATCTTCAAATAAGGAATTCCTGACCCCTTTAAACATTTAATGAGCTCTTTGTGAGTTCTCGGCTGGTAAAAATACCACCATATGGTCGGAGCCTATAGCCTTGTGGAGTTCGATTCCTTGGCTCGAGGTCCTTTCACGACCACTCCCCCTTCTCTCTCCCACCTCACTTCCTGTCCTCTCTCACAATATATGCTGTAAATTTATGTTACGAAAGCTGACCAATCAGATGTTTACCTTATCTTATTGTTAACGTAAAGCGAACCAGGATTAAAATAATATTACATGTATTTTTAGGTCCAGACCAAAAGAACCACAAGTACTGAACTACAAGTGTGAACACGCACTTAGA
The DNA here is from genome assembly GCA_006030095.1 of Triplophysa siluroides. NCBI lineage: Eukaryota > Metazoa > Chordata > Actinopteri > Cypriniformes > Nemacheilidae > Triplophysa > Triplophysa siluroides. Next base: position 503,226 of record VCII01000215.1, on the reverse strand, counting down.
TTTACCTGAAAATGTATATTTACATTAGAGAAGCACCGATACAAAATTTCTCCACCGATATAGATTATTCAGAGGTATATCTACCGCTTCTGAAGATTACATTTATTTTTCTAAACTTTCTGAATGTTATTAATTCATATGACGACTATTCATATTAAACATCAAACTGGTGATGTTTCTTTACATTTTCTATATACAAATTCATTGAATTTTCCTTTCTTCTTTTGATTGACAGGATATATCGGCCCTGATAATCAGCCGATAGCCTACAGTGTGAAAAATTGCTTTTATCGACCTATACCATGTATTCCCCGATCCTGCTGCATATGCGAGTAGTTTAACACACCGTGGGGTCGGCGTTTTCACTGACCACTCCACCCGAAACCCCCGGCCACACACACAACCGGGTGACAGCCGTTAGCGCTTCAGCTATGAAGGAGGCAAGACAAAGATGGATGAACTTGCCCCAAACCTTTCACACAAATACACACACTCTTCCTGTCAAGCTGTTAGGGCTGGATATATGAACTGGGTGCTCGGTTAGATTGGAAAGCAGGGAGTGTTTTCATATCTAACTGAGATCACATTAGAAAAGCTTTCATGTGAGGGTTGAGAGTGAGAACGTTGAGTGATGTGGAGATGGCGATGGTCCATGGCACTTCAACGTGAACCGATCGTCGCCTCAGCGGGAACTTAAGGCAACTGTATGAAAATGAAAACGGATTACCTCCCTAACTTAATAATCATCGCTCACTTTTTATGACAGCATTATGAACATTGTGAAATGTATATGTATGGCGTTCTACTACATCTGTTAGCAGCTATATGGATTTTTCTCAAATGATGTCTCATAAATAGGCCAACAGAATCGGTTTCATTTGTGAAGCGTTTGCTAGAACGTCACAGGTTTGATTCCCAATTCACACACTGATAAAAATAAATTTAAATACAAGCAATATATGTACTTTACTATTATCTGAACTTAATGCTGGAAAAATGAGCAGAAATCGACAAATCAATCTTCAGAATTGAGACACATTGTTACAGTACATATCTCTCTTTATTACTCAATTCTGATTGGTCAGTTGTGTGATCCAGCAGTCTGATATTCCTTAATAATTACTGCACCTAAGAATTGAGTAAAATCAAACCGCTCAGCTAGGATTCTTTTAAAGTGCAACTAACTATTAAAATATTTATTTTCATGTCAATATAAGCAAGCCATTTTAGGGCATTGTATGTGGTTGCTACAATGTTCAGGGAGATTGCTAGGCCATTGGTAATGTGATTACCAGGTGATCACTACTGTAGGCAGTTGGTGAGGTGTTTTGGTTGGTTTCTAGGGCATTCCTACTGTAGGTGTCTGGGTGGTTGCTAAGGCACTGCTACTATAAGTGGTTGCTACAATGTTCGAGGAGATTGCTAGGCAATCACTACTGTGGGTGGTTGCTAAGGTGTTTCTGTGGTCTGCTAGGGCATTGCTCCTGGAGGTGCCTGGGTGGTTGCTGGGGTGTTCTGTGTGGTTGCTAGGGTATTGATACTGTAAGTGGTTGCTACAGTGTTCAGAGAGATTGCTAGGTCAGCACTAATGCTGGTGGTTGCTGGTGTGTTTTGGTTGGTTGCTAGGGCATTGCTACAGTAGGTGCCTGGTGGTTTCTAGGGCATTTCTACTGTAGGTGGATGCCAAGGTGTTTTGGGTGGTTTCTAGGGCACTGCTACTGTAGGTGGTTGCTAAGATGTTTTGGGTTGTTGCTAGGGCACTGTTACTGTAGGTGGTTGCCAAGGTGCTTTGGGTGCTTTGGGTGATTGCGAGGCACTGCTACTGTAGGTGTTTGCAAAGTTTTTTTGGGTGGTTGCTGGAGTATTTCAGCATTAATGCAGTTATAGTTGCCTGGGTGGTTGCTAGGGCATTACTAATGTATGTGGTTGCTAGGTAACTGCTACTGTAGACAGTTGCTAGGGTGTTTTGTGTGGTTGCTTACTAGTCCAGGCCAAAAGAGAGATTCCCTAACTTTGTTCTTCAATGTAAAATCTATGGATTTAAAAAATCTATTAAATGTTTTTTTTCTCTGTTTTAACAGCACAGACAAAAAGGAATATCTTAACAAGCCACATGATTTGGGGTAACAATTATGTCTGTAAAACAAACAATGCTGCAAAGGTTATGTATGTTTTTTGAAAACATTAACTAATTCAATTTACTGTTAAGATGCATCAGAGAGAAAAAACAGACAAAAAGGTGACACAGCGACAGGGTTTTTCCTCACCTCCCCTGGACTGTCTACTTGATAATTAACACCTGCTCTTGAGTCACAACACTAGAAACCTGGCACACGAACTCTCAATGAAAAGTCTGCAGAAGTCTTCGAAGCTCACTCAGGATTCACTCACGGGCCGACAGAGGAGAACATATTCCATTCTGTCATGACGCAGAGCGTCTACGAGGGGAAAAACACACATGGCAGAAGATTATTAGAAAGAGGACCGGAGCACGAGAATGGACTGCAGGGTCTCATAAATCCTCTGCCACATCCTGAACAGATCAGACAGGCTCTTGTGTCCCGTCGCACCTCTCCAAAACACACAGGATACTGGAAATCACGTTTCTCTGAACTTCATTCGGCAAGAACGATGTGGGAGAAAAAGTTAAATCGTAAACTTTTTGGCATCTGCATTATTTTACGCTTCTTTTACACAATCTGTGACAGCTTCAAAACTTTGATGTCATACTTCTGCGTCACAGACAGTTAGACTGGATGTTCTAAGTTAAAATGTAAAGTAAAACAACAAAGTAAATATGTAATTTTGCAAATAGGGTTTGAACCTGTGTCTCCCTGCATACTGAACAAAAAACACTAACCTAAAACCTCTAAAACTTGAACTACTGTTCCATGTATACGACATTAACAGTGCTGTAGAGTCTCTCCACATATGGTTTGAGCATTCGCGACTCAATAACTCAACTCAAATTTTATCGCTCCCTGGTCAGGCAGCAGCATCTAAGATCACTAATATAATAATCTTCATATTTGAACTACTGCTTCAAATGTCTAACAATAACATCCACGCCTCTGTTTTCCTTGCCCTGAAAAAATGCTCTGAAAATTAAGTGAAATAATTGCTTTGGCTTCGGCTCGCGATGGCTTTGTAAAATGTTACGTCTGGCATAGACTTTGGCACAGCGAAAAATTGTGAAGAATCATATTAACGGCTAGGTCAAAAAAAGATGGAAAGCTGTCATTTAGGAATAGAATTAAACAATAGATGTCACAGTGATGTATTAAGAGAACCGTCAAATCTTTGCACTTGACTACATCAATGTTTTCCCAGACTTGAATGTCCTGCCACAGGCCCAACAGTTTTCTGTGTATCTTCATCAACACACAAACCTATCCCAATTAAAGAGTTATTAAAGTATTAGTTCAGCCGAAATAAAAATTCTGTCATTATTTGTTCACCCTCATGTCATTCTAAACCTATATATGACTCTTCTGTGTGACACAAAAAAAAGATATTTTGAGAAATGTCTCAGTGGTTTTGTGTCCATACAGTGAAAGTCAGAGGGTGTCAATGTTGTTTGGTTACCAACATTCTTCAAAATATCTTCTTATGTGTTCTGCATAAAAAAGAAAGTCATAAAGGTTTGAAATGACATAATGCTGATTTAATGATGTAATAATTTTAATATTTGGGTGAACTGTCCCTTTAACTTGCATTATAATGGATATCATGTAGCATAATTATCCTAAATAATACTACTGTAAATCAATATTAATGGTTAAAAAAGAACAAGAACTGTGGATGCAACATTCACCAAGTGCACACATATATATTTTTCTTAATTAAACATACATAACTAATTGTGGTTGTTTACTACGTAATTATAATAAAATAGGTCTGGCTATAGTTTTAAAGCAGCAAAGCAAAGCCAATTCTTGTTGTCCCCCGATAACAGCCCTGGAAATGACTGCTGCAGCCTCGAAGATTAATGACAAAAACATTTAAATCACGGAGATAAGAGACATACATACAGTAATAATAAACATCTTTCTCGTGTGCGTTAGGTTGCCTCGCTCTCACAAACTTGACAGCAAAGTTCATCAGAGTTGTATCTCTCTAATGTCTGTGATGTCATCTTCAATCACATCGAGACCTGTTATTCTTCAAGTCTCTTATCTCCCCTTTTTTAAATTCCAGACATTATGAAGGTTATATTTCTGTCATACTTGATATTTTCAGATACCACATAAAGAGATTTCTTGATCAGCGCATGCAGTCTAAATAATAACTTTCTGATTTTCAAGAGTTGAGTGAAAATGAATCAACACAGCGATGTGGTCGAATGATTTCCGATAGAAGGAATTCAAAGTGACTAAAACCATACCCCACAAACATTAAACACCGTCTGGTCTCTTCCAACGTGTAAATAACCCAGTTCCCGCAACAAAAAAACACATCCATCCAACAGAATTCCTTTACAAGAGCTCCAACTGTGTTTCTGGTCTCCCCCCTAGTGGCCAAAAAGCAGTACAAAAAGCAGTATTGATTTAAAAGACATCCCTCAAAAAGTTAGGGGACACAAAGACAAATACAGTTCCATTAAAACACACAAAAGTGCCTTAATATCAAACTGCATTTGCTAGTAAACACACAACACGAGACCCAGTCAATGTTGTTTTGGAGCTCTTGTCTCAGGCAATCTTACAACCTTCTGTCAGGATGAAATACTTTTAGTCTGATTATAAATCGGTTCAGATTTCAGAATTGGAGCTTGTTCAAGGTTCAGTGCTTCCCACTCAAATGATACATTATTATCAGGCGGCTCACCTGGAGTGTGTTGTTGCTCTGTTCTCTATTAAGAAATGAGGAAGAGATAGTGGAAAAGCAGCTGTGTGTGGAAACTAGCGCTTAACTGTAATTTGCCCTTCGGTGAGTCGAGGAGCGTGCCATCGAGGGAGCTCGCCGTGCTTTAAAGCAGGTGTTGAAACAGCTCCGTGTTCCCTTGAGGAAGTCTACAAACATCCCAACAATGGAGAACCTTCCGAACTGTGGATATCTTTTTCTGAATTAGTATTAGTATATGTCTAGTTTTGCCATAATGAACAACTAAATAAAAAAACTTTTTTATTTAAAAAAAAAAGCAAAACAAATTATTTTTATCATTTATTCACCCTCCTGTTGTTTAAAACCTGTATCTTTATTTTTTGGGTAAAACACAAATGAAGATATTTTGAGAAATGTCTCGTGGTTTTGTGTTTATACAATGGAAGTCAACAGGGGTCAATGTTGTTTGAAACATTCTTCAAAATATCTTTGTATGTGTTCTGCAGAAGAAAGAAAGTCATGCGGTTTGGAATGATTAAAGAAAATCCTAAATTTGTCTTGTTTTAAAGATATATATTTACTGGAAAACTAGACATAAATACTGATTATTATTGTTTGTTGAATTGGAAATATGGGCTTAATAATAGGCTTACGAATCATCACAATTTGTTAACATCTGTCACTCATTTCACGACACTTATCTACTGATGTTGATTAAAACAAGTTGAAACCTTAAGACGGAGAACCTTCATTTCACTTGAGAAAACACTCATTTAGACATCACAGATAGCAGTGCGGCAGTTCAGAATGTAAAAATCTAAGTAATTCCTGAGCATTTTACAAGTCTTCCACAATTATCCCGGGTCAGTTTTCAAATTTTCCCGGAAACTAGTTCCAGGTAAATGAAAAAAAGGGAGCTTTAAATATGTAGATGAATACCTCATCCTGTAAATTACCGTCATACAGAACTGTCCATCAAAATCTTTGTTCAGCTGTCAATCGCAGGATTTATGATCAAACATTACCTCCGTCTAGACTGAACTGGGTAAATGAGCTGACGCTGGCTTCCAATACCTTAAACAAAGTGCTATCTCTCCCCATTAAACCACAAAGGTAAAACACAAGTGTCATTTTAATGCAATAAATCTGTCATGAGTAGCACACTAACAAACGTGTTAACAGCGCAGTGTTTTACATACCCAAAGCTACGTTTATTTGTATGTTGGTACAAGCGTGATGTTTATGGTTAGGGGATTTTCCACAGATTTAATGACTTCTCTTTCTCACCTACTGTATGATGATTGTTGTAATCTTTACTCCAATGTATATATGCCAAATTCAGTGCCGGGAGCCACTTCACAACTATAAATTAGGCTAGACGAAAATTATAAAGCAGAATGTTTTCGGAAACCCTCTAGTTGTGTAAATGAGATAATATGCACATATAAAGCAATTTCTTTTTATGAAAGACTATGAGTTCTGCTTAGTCTCACATAGCGAGACTATAACAACATAAAGTCAGGGTTCACTATTCTGAGGATGAAATTAGAAGACGGATTTCATTGATGGATGTGTAAGAAGGTCAATGCCTAACAGAGATTATTAGATTTTAAAGGATTTATTTATTTAATTTATCATCTTTCCTCTTCATCTCGATGACAACCACTCAGCTAATTACCAGTGCATTACCTATTTTAATTAGGTTAGGTTACACAACACAACAACAAAAACACAACAACAACAACACTAGACTAGACTACAAATTAAATTAAATGTAGTAGTGTAGACATACACAAACACAAAACAATACAATTACATTATTATTATTCACTTTACTTTATATTTTGAACGATTGTAGTTTACCTTTTAGGTTTATCATTGCCATGAAAGCAAAAAAATGACAAATAAACTTTGTTACATCAAGGATAGGAAATATATACACATATACTGTATATACTCATATATGCATATACATTGATGGTATTAACACTGTAAAAAGTTTAAATAATGACAGTTTATAGCAAGATTAGCGTGTTTAGATTACGGCAGAGGGGAGGAAATTATTGACGTGTAGGCTTGACTAGCTGTTTCCTAAACAGAGCCGACTTCTCTGATGTGGACCGAATTGACTGATACAGTCTGTCCAGCCTAGATTCCCTCAGCCGTAACTGTGGCGTTATCAAGCATAGGAAGTGGAAGTGTTATTGTTATGAACCTGCATCTGGGTGGTCGGTCAACACATGAGTATATCACACGCGTTCAAACACACCGTCACACATGCAAAACAAAAGAGATTTGTGGAGATACGCTACATTCCCTACGTACACTAACAAAGCTACCAAGAACTGTGTTTTCAACACAAAGACAACATTCATAATACTAAAGACTGTTTTTATGTAAAAGAGGCCAAAACAAACTATATGTGCCTGTACAACATTAAAGCAACCATTGTGAGTTATGGGTTTGTTACAAGTGCTAACACAAGTAAGCCAATAAGACATCTTGCATTATATAACTTCATGATTTGCCAAAAATGTACACTTAAGAGACACACCCGAACGGAATGACAACATACGGCGAGATGTGTACACGCTTTAGGCTTTTGGCCTGACAGTCTTGAAGAAGGCCAGAATAGACCTGTCCAAACTACAGGAATGCTTTGCTCCACCCAAGATAAGCAGGTAGAAGCTAAAAATGACCTGAAAATGATAGCCACGTCCCAGGAAACTGGGTGAGACGCGGTCACTGTCATTTCAGTAGCCGTTGATAGACTATTTTTTTAATCTGGACTGGAGTCCAGACTGTCCACGACACGCCGTCTACGTCCCAGACCCCTCTGCATATCTGGAATGATTTGGCCAGCCATTAGTCTTTAGTCACACAAAACTGCTTTAAGTTGTTTATTATCAAAGCAAGCATACAAAACTCAAGACAGAACAAGAATCTGAGGATCCAGAAGAATTTAACCAATGCATCTTCCGGCGTCAGGAAAAGTCATGTGGCACACTTAAATCAACATTTATATTTATGTATTTGGCAGATGCTTTGACTCAAATTTTCAAGTGCATTCCAATAAATTGTGTTATTATGCTCATTGCATTAGAATGAAATGCATGACCTCGTCATTGCTTGCACCATGCTCTACCAATTGAGCTACAAGAGACATTGAACATTATTTTGTCCACTAAAAGCAACTGTGATAAAAATCCAGGTAATCACTTAAAAACATATTTTTTAAACATTTCCTAAATACGTATACAAATATCACTGTTGTATTGCTTAAAAGTGAATATGAACTTGTTTTCTTTGCAGTATTTGTGATCTGAAAAAATACAGAGCATCTTTTCTGTTTTTTCACCCGTTTCTCCAATTTTCATTTTCTGCAAATAAATGCAAATAGAAACAATATTTTTATTTGGATTTTGGTAGAAAGTAGTTAGTAGTTCACAGAATGAAACAAATGATTATTTGACCTTAAAGGGGTCATATGGCGCGAATACATGTTTTTCTGTGTCTTGACTGAACTTTCAGTTTCTGACTGAAACGCCTCGTGTAACCATACCCCCGCAAATCTACATCAGTTTGTGGTATGATTTGACTAAGACCGCCCAAATGTATACGCAAGTAAGGTGGGCGTTCCTGTCAGTACAATTGCTTTGGAACTTGATGTGGTAAGAGGTGTTACATTTCTGTCACACGCTTGCAGTATTCAAATATGGTAAGAGGTGTTACATTTCTGTCACACGCTTGCAGTATTCGACCTATCACTACGCACTGGTTAACAGGCCAATGATAGCACACCTCGCTTTTCAAAGCGATGAGCTTTATAGAAAATCTGCGCTTTTCAGAGAGGCGAGGCAAAGAGGAGATACAAACATGCACGGTATATAGGAAAATACAGCATTTTTTAACCTTAAATTGTGTATACACATTGCATTACATCTAAAACAAACGATAATATTAATTTTAGCCGTGTCATATGACCCCTTTAACAAAAATAAATGGTACATTATAAAGGCCACATTCCCCACGATCACATTTTTAACCTTTAGTTAGTGTGTAATGTTGCTGTTAGAGCATAAACAATACCTGCAAAATTATAAAGCTCAAAGTTTAGTGCCAAGCGAGATATTGTCTTTAACATAATTCGCTTTTCAAGGACTACAGAGAACGGCTGGAATCGGACTACAGCCCTCTACTTCCCGGGTACACGATGTCTATGGAGCCAAAGTAGGGTCACATATATTTGCAACAACAAAAAATGGTTTGCAAACAAAAAAAAAGTTTTGCAAACAAAAAAAAAGTTTGCAAACAAAAAAAAAGTTTTGCAAATAAAAATAGGCTATTAAGCAAAAAATTGCATCTTCGCAAATAAAACTTAAGAATCTGCAAAAGAAAAGTAAAGCACAGAGAGAAAAAATCAAGTTTAGCAAAGTAAAAATTCAGCAGCAATAATTTTGCAACACATCTTTTCCATTGCATCGCTCCTTTAAATACGCGTTTCAGCCAATCGCTTCCTTGCGACACTGTTTTCTCTTTGCTCTTCACTTTTCTTTGCGCCTCGCTTTGTGTCCCTGATTTGACGTGGGGGAGGAGACAAGAGATTGGGGCGTGTACAAGCGACCTGAACCTGCCTCCCCTTACGTAGCGCCATCAGCGTAAACTGCTGTGCAGACTGACGCCTGGGCCACACATACTCCGAGTGCATTACATATGCGGTGCGTAGAGCAACACGTATGCAGTACAGATCCGTCATGTGCCATTGTGTTTCCACACATACTACGTTACGTTTGCGTGCAAGCGGTACGCGTCTTCGGAGTGATTCAGTCAACAATGGTTAAGTAACTTCCCAATGTTTGGAAGATTATTCGAAAAATAAAAGGTTTATGAAACGCTATTTTCGTCATTGTGATTCTTTCTTTTGTTTAGTGCGAGTTGTCGATAAAAGAAAGGCTATCTGTTGCTAAGAATGTTGCGGAGAAGAACGAGGTGCAGACTTTGTGTTCACTTCACACTCTATGAACCAGTGCAGAAGTCAACATGGATCATATTACAACATGCTTGTCACCTGATTGTCACTATCTGCGTGCACCTTCCCCTAAAATATAAACACTGTAGGATATTTGTACGACACAACATTTTAATCCGATTTATTGTTTTTACAACTCTTGTTTTGTTTTTATTGTTTAAAAAGGTCAAATAAAAAAGGTAGTAAACTTAATTTGTATTCATTTTTGGTGAAATTATTGCATTTCTATGTCAATTCGTGTTCATTTTGGGCATGATACGTGTGCTGCTGTACAGCAAAAATAGACTCGATGCGTAAACGATCGCTGCACTAACGCAACGCAACGCACCTGCAACGGACGTGCCGCACTTCATACGCGCGCTGTGTGAATGATCTAATCCGTTAAGTCAGAAAAACACAGGCTCTATAGCGCTTTTCACAATTCTGCATTGTTACAAAGCAGCTTTGTACACAATTAGGCAGTGTATATATATAAAAAAATATATATGACACAATATACACTCTTAAAAATAAAGGTGCTTAAAAGATTCTTCACAGCGATGCCATAGAATAACCATTTTAGGTTCCAAAAAGAGCCATTTAGTCAAAGGTTCTTTAAAGAACCTTTCTCTTCATACCTTTTAATAATCTGAATAACCTTTTTTTCACCACAAAGAACTTTTGTGAAACAGGTTGTTAAATGTTCTTTATGGAACCATTAAACAAAAAAGGTTCTTCTATGGCATCAAAGAACATTTTGAAACACCTTTATTCTTAAGAATTAAGTGTGTATATAAAAACAGGCACATATTAAACAATTATTGACATATACTGTAGTAATATTTTGAAAATAATTCAGAGAGCATAAAGGCCTATTCACACCAAGGACAATAACTGCAAAGAAAGTTTTAAAAGTTGCAATCTGTAATAATTGCATCTCTATCACCATCACTGTTTGAAACATAAAATGTAGTATGTAGTGTGATTATTTAAACCAAAAAACTTAAAGATTGCAGCTTTAACAGAGAAGTGAAGTCCACGTCACAGCTATAATGTAACAGAGAAACATAATCGTTATGATTGACACCTTATTAAAATTCATTTGAATTAAAAGGACTTATTTAAAATGTGAAACTGCAGCACGCAAGCTTAGAAAAGACAATCATTGCTGTGGACGATCATAGTTATAGTTAGCATTATAGTTATCACTCTTGGCATGAACAGGCCTTAACTCTTCAAATTTGTGAGAGATGTCATTAAAAAAAAAATAGTGAGTTCATATTAAGATTTCTGGCTTTATATACAGACATGTTATCTTGACATATCTGAGCACAGTCTGGGACATTGCTAAGATTTCTAATAACTCCTTGGTAGACATGCAAGATTACTGGTGTTTTTTTATCAGAACACAACTAAGCCAAGACATTTCTTCTGTCAGTTCACCTCAGTGCTAACAAGAAGAAATAAGCGAAAAGTAAAAGCCAAGTCAAAAATAATTGACTAGATTTTAATTCCAGATCAAACACACCACAGCTGGTTGTGTAAACGGCGCAATGAGAAATTGACCATGTATTATTATATTTTAGGAGACCACACTAATGTGCGACCTTATCCGGAAATGTTACCCGCTCTTCTATAGACTGTGGATCCTACTGTATATCAACACAGATTATGGATGACACTCGGCATGCCTGTGGATGATATAAGACAGGACTGCACTCAACGGTACATGAGCTAAGCCGAGTCCTTGACAGCAAATTAAAGTACCTGCTGTTCAATGCCAAAAACAGCATTTCAAAACCCCTATTTTCGCATGTTAAGGGTACTTTGAGCCAAACCCTATGAATGACTCACAACTCTTTCCCCTTGTCATTAGCCCACATCTTGAGGAGCAGAGAACATCGCTTTTCAACTCCAACGCATTATGCCTATACAGCAAAGCACTGATTCGAGGTGGCCCTCAGCCAAATTGCTCAGCTACGCCTTGGCTTCTGACAAACCAACAGGGACCAGCAAAGTTCTGGCACCGCTCAAGAGAGGTTTGGAGACTTTCCCCGAGACCTGCGTCGGATCACACTTGCCCATCGATGCAACGTTTCCTTCTCTCCCTCTGTTGGGTGGTCAGTTGCAGCCCCTGCTGAGCGAATTCACCTCAACACATCAATGGATTTTTTGACTCATTATTGGATCCAGCAGTCATTGGAGAACTATCTCCAAGCAGAGCAGGTGGACTACACAGCTGTCCTGGGCCAAGAAAACAGGAAGTACAGGAAATGCCTGATGAACTCACAGCAACACAACATCCCACAGGAAAGAAACATCGCAAAATCAAGATCTCCTCCAAGTCTCAATTGTTTCTCCTAGAGACCCATGGAATTTAAAGAGACCGTTCACACACATTTTCAAGATAAATGGGCATTTAAAGACAAATGAAAATTAACCAATCACCCAGCATCATGTTCCAAACCTGTACTTTCTGTTACATTTACATTTAATCATCCAGCAGACACTTTTCTCCAAATTGACATATAAATGCACAACATGGCAGACTCGGTCACCATTCACTTTCACTGAATGCAAAGTCGCCATTCTCAAACATTGCAAAGTCACCCAGTCACCATTCAATTCCACTGGATTCAAAGTCATTATTCACAACCATTGCAAAGTCACTATTCACTTTTATTGAGTCACCCGTCACAACCACTGCAAGGTCCTCAGTCATTTAAGTTCAAGCCATTCGCCACCACTGCAAAGTTTGTAGTCACCGTTCACTTCAAGAGTCGCCATTTGCAACCAGTGCAAGGCCCTCAGTCACCATTCACTTCCAGAGTCGCCATTCACAACCAGTGCAAGGCCCTCAGTCACCATTTACTTCCGCTAAGTCGCCATTCGCAGCCACTGCAACGCCCTCAGTCACCATTCACTTCCACTGAGTCACCATTCGCAATCACTGCAAGGCCCTTAGTCGCCATAACTTCCAGAGTTGAAATTCACAACCAGTGCAAGGTCCTCTGTCACCATTCACTTCCAGAGTCGCCATTCACAACCAGTGCAAGGCCCTCAGTCACCATTCACTTCCAGAGTCGCCATTCACAACCAGTGCAAGGCCCTCAGTCACCATTCAATTTCAGAGTCGCCATTCACAACCATTGCAAGGCCCTCAGTCACCATTTACTTCCACTAAGTCGCCATTCGCAACCACTGCAAAGTCACTCAGTTATAACTTCCTGTTATACTGTAGAAACAAACCCCTACAGATTCCCCAAGACAACAAAGCTTGATTTCAAAGGTCTGATATTTTAAATAAGACAACACACACATTTCTTATCAAACTTTTATATTTTTCACATTTTATTTAATAGACAAGCATTTTAACATTTTACTGCATGTCACCAATTGTCTCATCCTTGCCCATTGTTATGTCTTGTAAAAATTGTCTTTTTTTTAAATAATAATATGACGTCTCCTTAACGATGAACGATCGACCTCCGACTATAAAACTGTCCCCTGGGAAGTGTAATTTTTTATCTGCCCGTTAAAAGTCATTGTATCATGAAATCAAGTAAATCATGTAAGGGACCGTGTTGAAAAAGAAGCCATGGGGAAACAAAACCAAAGCATAACTGTAATACAGTTCAATAAAAGGAAGGAAGGAGGCGGGACATTTAAATAAAGTTTTAATAAAATAAACAAACAATAACAATAACATGCCGGCAGCCACCTCACGGTCGACTGCCGGCCACACAAATATAAATATAAACTTAAATGTGTCCGGGCCCGGTCCTCTCTCGTCCTACCTTCTGCCAGCTCGTTCTTTTATGCTTCCGATCTCCACCGTCAGAAATGCGGAGCCGGTGTGCACACAGCTGATAGCCATTATCACTCACGCCACCGGCCCCGCCCCTTTGTCTGACGGCTCTCGCCCCGCCTTCCTCGCTACAATAACATCTTAAAGTTACCAGTCACTGATATTACTGACCGCAACCCCGAAATAGACAGTCTCCCCAAATTCTCTCCCATAATACGAGCCAACACTAAACAGACCTTAGGGGTTGTTCTGTGTCAGAGCGAGAATAAAAGCATGTTTTTATTTATTCGCTCATTTACAGACACCACATACCCAGGACGGCTGTGAGGAGAGATGCCAACGTTTTACTGCACTTCATAAACAGCAACACATTTAAAGCACACAGCCTAAAATACAGCACGGACATGAGTGGTTTAGGTCACGTATGCATGGTTCTTAACCCAAAGGAAAGAAAATCGAGACCGTGATGAGATTAAAAATGAAACCAAATTGAGACTTCGGAAGTCTCCAGCTTTAATCTCGTCTCACATTTGTCTCCAGTTGAAGTTCCAGCAGATATAAAAAGCTGAGAACAAACAACACAACCCATTACATTTTAATTGACAAAGTTCCTCAGTAAAACTAAAAATAGAGATATAGAATGGTGCCGAGAGGAAAAAATCCAACCTTTATATAGAGAGAGAGAGTATGGCCAAAATAGTCTCTCTCCCACCACATAACTGAAGGCTATGCCATGGCTCCACAGAAAACCAAGAATAAAACATGACATTATAGTGGAACCATGACATAAGCCCCCCCTTAAATGAACACCTCCAGGTGTTCATCAAGGGGTAGACTAACAGGACAAGACTGACTGGGACAATGACAAAAACCAGACAGACAAGGCAAACATGACAAGGGGCATACAAGACACGATAATGCATGGGTTAGGGTGGGACAATAAAAATAATAAACAAGGGAGGTTGGGTGGGGGCAAACAAGAATACATTGGGGGAAGTCCAGAAGGGGTAGGGCTGGGTGGGGAAGTTCCAGCCCTTGGGGACGCGCCAGGGCGCGGAGCCCCAGGAGGCTTGACAGGGGAAGTCCTTGAGGGAACTGTCCTAGTCCCCTGCAGGACTGTTGGGCTGGACTCCGGCTGGAATGCCGGACGGGACACCGGCTGGAATGCCGGACGGAATGCCGGACGGAACACCGGCCGGAATGCCGGACTTGACGGCGGGGCGGCCGACTGAGGGCCGGACTTGACGGCGGCCGGACTTGACGACGGCCGGGCTTGACGACGCAGCGCTCTCTGACGGCGGGGCCGGCAGCGCTCTCTGACGGCGGCCGGGCAGCGCTCTCTGACGGCGGCCGGGCAGCGCTCTCTGACGGCGGCCGGGCAGCGCTCTCTGACGGCGGCCGGGCAGCGCTCTCTGACGGCGGCCGCAAGCATCTCTGACGGCGGCCGGGCAGCGCTCTCTGACGGGCAGCGCTCTCTGACGGCGGCCGGCAACAGCGCTCTCTGAACCGGTTGCTGGACCGGGCTTGGTGCCGGTTGCTGGACCGGGCTTGGTGCCGGTTGCTGGACCGGGCTTGGTGCCGGTTGCTGGACCGGGCTTGGTGCCGGTTGCTGGACCGGGCTTGGTGCCGGTTGCTGGACCGGGCTTGGTGCCGGTTGCTGGACCGGGCTGGCCGCTCGGACCGTGACCTCCCCACGGCGCCCCCCCAAAAAATATTTGGGGTTTGGGACCACCGGACTCGGGACCACCGGACTCCTGGCTGTCCTCCGTTGCCTCTTCTTTTTCAGCCAAACCACCCAGCTGGTGGTCGGCTGAAGGAAGGAGGTGAAGGGCACAGCTGGTTCGGGGTTGGAGGCTTCCGAGGATGACCCCGAAGACGTTCTCCTCCCCCGCTTGCCACGGCGACCAGTCGGTGGTGGTGAAGCTGCTGCGGATGAGGCGGAGGGAACGGTGATGCCCATAACCCCGACCTGCAGGGTACGACCCTCCGGGATAGTGACCAGCGGAGATGGATAACCGGATTGTACTGGGACCCTGGACTCTGACCTGTTCACGGCATACCGCCACACGATATCGAAGTCCAGCGGTCTCAGCATCCTCATCTCCGCTGGCGACAGAGGATCCCTGAGGCCGCGGCTGAACAACACCGCCAACTCCGCCTCCCCAAAGACCACCTCCTCTGCGGCATCCAGGAACCTACCTACGTAGGTATCCAGGTCATCGTTTCCTTGGCGGATACCGCAGAGGTGGCGTGCCTGGCGGGACCGCAAGCAGTTCACCTTGGCTGCCTGCTGGGTTCTGTGGGGCTCGTTCATTCTGTCATGGATCTCTTGGGAAGACATGGCAGGAGAACCCAAGTGCAGGCAGGACTCAGACGTGGGGGTAAACAAGGGTATTTATTAAACAAAGAACAAGACTATACAAAAGGCAAAACAAAACCCACGAGGGGGAAAACGAGACAGGATACCTTTAACATAAAAAACAAGAACACGGACTAACTAAGCTAAGGAAACAAAACACTTGATAAGAACACTAAACTAACACTTACTTTGACAAGGGGTAAACAGGAACAAGGTAGAACAATGGCAAGAATACAGCTCATACAACTACGGGTACAGGAACAACTTAACAAGCAGACTTCATACAATGAACGAGCACAAGACAATGAACACGAGGATGTTTTAAAGGGTGACAAACACAGGATCATAACGAGGAACAGGTGCTGGGGATTAAGCACTAAGGAGAGGCTGACGAGGAACGAGATGGCGGGAACAATGATGCAGACCGGAGAGAGAGAGTATGGCCAAATAGGCCAAAATAGTCTCTCTCCCACCACATAACTGAAGGCTATGCCATGGCTCCACAGAAAACCAAGAATAAAACATGACATTATAGTGGAACCATGACACAGAACAGTTTTATCAAAGAATAACAGTAAGAAATGGCAGTAAAATACTGGACGAGAATAGAAAACATGATAAGAGGTCACATGAGGACAAAGACAGGAGATACAAAAGAGAAACATGATGATCCTGGTGGAATATCTCACGGCTATCAGCCAATCAGATTCGAGAACCAGAGAGAACTGATGTATAAATATATATACAGTCGTGGCCAAAAGTTTTGAGAATTACATAAATATTGGAAATTGGAAAAGTTGCTGCTTAAGTTTTTATTATAGCAATTTGCATATACTCCAGAATGTTATGAAGAGTGATCAGATGAATTGCATAGTCCTTCTTTGCCATGAAAATTAACTTAATCCCCAAAA
This sequence comes from Triplophysa siluroides, assembly GCA_006030095.1. Classification (NCBI taxonomy): domain Eukaryota; kingdom Metazoa; phylum Chordata; class Actinopteri; order Cypriniformes; family Nemacheilidae; genus Triplophysa; species Triplophysa siluroides. Next base: position 486,316 of record VCII01000215.1, on the reverse strand, counting down.
AACCTTTCCACTGCATTTCATTGCTGTCATTAAAGGACCTGCTGAGATCATTTCAGTAATCATCTTGTTAACTCAGGTGAGAATGTTGACAAGCACAAGGCTGGAGATCATTATGTCAGGCTGATTGGGTTAGAATAGCAGACTTGACATGTTAAAAGGAGGGTGATGCTTGAAATCATTGTTCTTCCATTGTTAACCATGGTGACCTGCAAAGAAACGCGTGCAGCCATCATTGCGTTGCATAAAAATGGCTTCACAGGCAAGGATATTGTGGCTACTAAGATTGCACCTAAATCAACAATTTATAGGTTCATCAAGAACTTCAAGGAAAGAGGTTCAATTCTTGTAAAGAAGGCTTCAGGGCGTCCAAGAAAGTCCAGCAAGCGCCAGGATCGTCTCCTAAAGAGGATTCAGCTGCGGGATCGGAGTGCCACCAGTGCAGAGCTTGCTCAGGAATGGCAGCAGGCAGGTGTGAGCGCATCTGCACACACAGTGAGGCGAAGACTTTTGGAAGATGGCCTGGTGTCAAGAAGGGCAGCAAAGAAGCCACTTCTCTCCAAAAAAAACATCAGGGACAGATTGATCTTCTGCAGAAAGTATAGTGAATGGACTGCTGAGGACTGGGGCAAAGTCATATTCTCCGATGAAGCCCCTTTCCGATTGTTTGGGGCATCTGGAAAAAGGCTTGTCCGGAGAAGAAAAGGTGAGCGCTGCCATCAGTCCTGTGTCATGCCAACAGTAAAGCATCCTAACACCATTCATGTGTGGGGTTGCTTCTCATCCAAGGGAGTGGGCTCACTCACAATTCTGCCCAAAACACAGCCATGAATAAAGAATGGTACCAAAACACCCTCCAACAGCAACTTCTTCCAACAATCCAACAACAGTTTGGTGAAGAACAATGCATTTTCCAGCACGATGGAGCACACGATGGTTATCATCAAAAGTGATAACTAAGTGGCTCGGGGACCAGAATGTTGAAATTTTGGGTCCATGGCCTGGAAACTCCCCAGATCTTAATCCCATTGAGAATTTGTGGTCAATCCTCAAGAGGCGGGTGGACAAACAAAAACCCACTAATTCTGACAAACTCCAAGAAGTTATTATGAAAGAATGGGTTGCTATCAGTCAGGATTTGGCCCAGAAGTTGATTGAGAGCATGCCCAGTCGAATTGCAGAGGTCCTGAAAAAGAAGGGCCAACACTGCAAATACTGACTCTTTGCATAAATGTCATGTAATTGTCGATAAAAGCCTTTGAAACGCATGAAGTGCTTGTAATTATATTTCAGTACATCACAGAAACAACTGAAACAAAGATCTAAAAGCAGTTTAGCAGCAAACTTTTTGAAAACGAATATTTATGTAATTCTCAAAACTTTTGGCCACGACTGTATATATATATATATACACAGGTGCTGGTCATATAATTAGAATATCATCAAATAGTGTATTTATTTCACTAATTCCATTCAAAAAGTGAAACTTGTATAATGTATACATGCATTCCACACAGACTGATATATTTAAAGTGTTTATTTCTTTTAATTTTGATGATTATAACTGACAACTAATGAAAACCCCAAATTCAGTATCTCAGAAAATTAGAATATTAGAATATTGTGAAAAGGTTCAATATTGAAGACACCTAGTGCCACACTCTAATCAGCTAATTAACTCAAAACACCTGCAAAGGCCTTTAAATGGTCTCTCAGTCTAGTTCTGTAGGCTACACAATCATGGGCAAGACACAAAAGGTCATTGCAAAAGAGGCTGGCTGTTCACAGAGCTCTGTGTCCAAGCACATTAATAGAGAGGCAAAGGGAAAAAAGTGTACAAGCAATAGGGATAACCACACCCTGGAGAGGATTGTGAAACAAAACCCATTCAAAAATGTGGGGGAGATTCACAAAGAGTGGACTGCAGCTGGAGTCAGTGCTTCAAGAACCACTATGCACAGATGTATGCAAGACATGGGTTTCAGCTGTCGCATTCCTTGTGTCAAGCCACTCTTGAACAACAGACCGTGTCAGAAGCGTCTCAAGACAAAAGGACTGGACTGCTGCTGAGTGGTCCAAAGTTATGTTCTCTGATGAAAGTCAATGTTGCATTTCCTTTGGAAATCAGGGTCCCAGAGTCTGGAGGAAGAGAGGATAGGCACAGAATCCACGTTGCATGAGGTCCAGTGTAAAGTTTCCACAGTCAGTGATGGTTTGGGGTGCCATGTCATCTGCTGGTGTTGGTCCACTGTGTTTTCTGAGGTCCAAGGTCAACACAGCCGTATACCAGGAAGTTTTAGAGCACTTCATGCTTCCTGCTGCTGACCAACTTTATGGAGATGCAGATTTCATTTTCCAATAGGACTTGGCACCTGCACACAGTGCAAAAGCTACCAGTACCTGGTTTAAGGACCATGGTATCCCTGTTCTTAATTGGCCAGCAAACTCGCCTGACCTTAACCCCATAGAAAATCTATGGGGTATTGTGAATAGGAAGATGCGATATGCCAGACCCAACAATGAAGAAGAGCTGAAGGCTACTATCAGAGCAACCTGGGCTCTCATAACACCTGAGCAGTGCCACAGACTGATCGACTCCATGCCACGCCGCATTGCTGCAGTAATTCAGGCAAAAGGAGCCCCAACTAAGTATTGAGTCCTGTACATGCTCATACTTTCATGTTCATACTTTTCAGTTGGCCAAGATTTCTAAAAATCCTTTCTTTGTATTGGTCTTAAGTAATATTAAAATTTTCTGAGATACTGAATTTGGGGTTTTCATTAGTTGTCAGTTATAATCATCAAAATTAAAAAAATAAACACTTGCAAACATAGCAACAATCCAGTACACCTTAGCAACCACATAGCAATGCACTAATAAACACCTTGTCATCACCTAACTTCGTACAAAATACGCCCAACCCCCACATCTTTTTAGCACAAGCAAGCACCATTCACATTGTCTTCACAATATATAAAGAGTAATGTCAAGATATAACTCTTGTTCTGGGAGTAGAGTAATGCATTCCCAGCAGAGGAATATGGGGAAGTTTTGCGGCACAATCCATCATAATGCCATCGTGTTTCATACTTTGAGGTGGTTGTGTGGGGATGTACTCAAAGCAATAAAGCAAACCAGAGGTCTGATCTACAGCAGCCTAATAGTAAAGTGACAAGTGGAAGCAATTACAGTACAGTAGTTGTTTGGCAACATATGCCAGCTATGCATTATATATACACAGGAAACTCAAGCATAGGTGTTATGAAGAGAATTACAAACTCTTGAGATTTCAGGTCATGATTTATTGTTTTTTTTCAGTTGTTTTTTCAGTTAATCGTTTAAAGATTGGCTCAAATTTTAGCTAGGATGTAATTGAGAGCACAATTCAGTTTGCTTGCAAACACAACCTGCTGGACAAAATATACACGGTCAAAAAATTGTTAAAAATGTAGATGGTATTCATTAAAAAGGTCCCAATATGTACCAGATACTGTGTTTTACTGATTTGAGGTACTAAAATGTCCTTTTTGCAACCAATATGTACCTGAGATACGACTATTTGGGTGCAAATGATTACTTTTTGAAACGGCACCACCTCAGTGATAGCTTGGAAACATGTTTAGACCATATTTTCTGACCGTGTAGGAAAGACCGGGGCTAGTTGGCAAACTTTCTCCATTAATTATTTCTCAGGGTTAGTATAGCCAATTTATTTATATATACATATTTTACACTATAAAAACTTATTGTTGTTGTCCTAATAATTAAAGTATAATCGAATTGGCGGTACAGTACAATTCATATTGCTATAATTGATCAAATTAAGTATTTTTAACTTACTGATCACATCATTTTGAAAGTGTTTTTTAAAAAACCATTGAACCATTCCATTCTTATTTTTATTATGCCCAAAAGGAAAAATATACAGTTTATTGAATGTAATGTATCCTTTTGGGGCAACATACCCCAACATTCAAGCTATAGAGAAAGAGGTAAACAACACTTGTCCAGAAGCACTTATTGTTTTATATTTGTTTTTATACTTTATATATAAAATCAGGTCTTAAAGATATTTGTTTCACATTTAATTTCAGTTTTAAATGCTAAAGTTTTAATAAATTGAAACAGGAAGAGCTTTTGGACCAGTGATGTTTACTTCTTGCAAATAGGGTCTATAGGTAATTGGTGATAGTGGAACCTTGCAGTAAACAAAATATTATGACGTTTTTGGCTAAATCTTTACTGCACAATTCATGAAACAAAATAAGTTATATAAAAAATCTCTGATATGTAAAGCACATTTCATTAGTTTGTGCAATCTCTATAAAATCAAACAATCCCGTAAAAACTTAAATTACAAGCGCTATGCCCGACCACTTGGGCTACTGAAACATCTGTTCAAAAAATGACATGCAAACAAGTACTTTGTACTTTAAAGGTCAACACGAAATCTGAAGAATAAAATTAATTATTAATTTTTACTGATAATACAATTTTCAAAGCTCAAAAATTAAGAGCCACAAGTATTCAGTTTCAACAGTACTCAACTACAGTACAAATTGTACTGTTCAAGAAGCAATAAAGAACAATTTCAAGTCATTTCACTTCATTTCATTCCCTTTCATTTTAAACCAGCATGCACAAGCAACAAAAGGTTTTTCACATTATAAGTGCTTTTTACATCTGCAGACACAGCACTGACATCACCGGAAAGACTGTATTATGAGCCTATTCTGAACAACATGAACCCTTTAGATCAATGGGAAACAGTCATTCCTTTGGTCATTTACTTTGAATGGGTATTTTGTGGTTTTCTTTAGCGTGTCTGATGAAATGTTTACATGCTCATTTGCACTCATGTCTGTTCCTGATTTTGATGTCTAGCTTGGAATCATTGAACACGACGGATTGATTACAAGAATGCTGACAATGATGTTTAATGTTATTCTCTAGCCCAACACCATTGCTTTTGTCTAGCTTGGCAACACCTTATATCTAAATCTGATGTATAGCGTTTCAGCTGCACAGATTCAACTATTTCCAAATGTCTTTTGATCTTGTTGACACCTTTCGGTTTTTGTTCTTTCAACACACTTTTTAGATTAGTTGCCTAAACTTTACTGACCTGATTAAAAGCATGTTGGTTCACTTGGTGGCCATCTTGGTTACACCTCCAACAGCTAACAGTGATAAAAAAGCTTGAATGGCAAAAGATTAAAATGTCTCCAAAATTGGTTTCAGTGCAAAATTGTCATCACCAGGCCAGTCAGTTGACCTGGGGGCCATATTGGTTGCACCCAGGCGGCCATTTTTTGTGTAGTCCACAGGCATACAGTACAAACACAGTTGCCTTATACTATAAAAATCCAACTTTAAAAAATCTTACTGACTTAGGTAATGCACATGTATGCTGCATAGAGTAAACTAAAAATTAGAGATGGATCCATACTAAATTTCTCCACCAATATCGATAGCCGTTATTTAGAGTGTTAACTGCCGATACCGAAGATATCTGAAGATTGAATTAATATTTCTTAACTTTCTGTTAATTAATGTTATTAATTCACATGATGACTATTAATATTGAACATCAAACTGGGGATGTTTCTTAAGATTTTCTACAGAGCACAAATTTCTTGCATTTTCCTGTCCTCATTTGATTGACAGGATATATTGGTCCAGATCAATAGGTATTATTAAACTATCGCCGATACTAATTATTGGCCGATATATCAGTGCATCTCTACAAAAAATTTAAATAAAAAAGTTAGAGGTACAAGAACATTTGAAGAACTTTTAAAAGTAAACATATTAAAGAATTACTGTATTTTTGTATTAAAAATGGACAGTGCTTTGATGACTCATCTTGCACTCACACACATATACAATTAATCAAATGAAATGCTTTATTAAATAAAAATGTCTACTCATGCATATCTTCTTAACACAAACAGTAGCAAGCAGCCTGTCAATGACATCTGGAAAACATCCAAATTCAATCCCCTCAGCGAAGACCACACAATAGTTTTGCCAAAAAGTCAACTGTCCCTTTCACTCATAAGAAAGGCCTTCCTTTCCTACATTCACCACATTGTGCATTATGTAATCAATCAGTGTCCTGTCTTTGATTAAAGTCACTTAGGGTGGAAGGTGGTTCTAACAACATAAATGTAAGATCTATGATCAAACCTGTGTTGTGATCAGGGCTGGACACTATTTACATCTCTACACATGTTCCGACCTCATCACAATGGATCACATGACAAAAACAATAATAATCACATTTTAAGGCATGTGTGTTTGCAGTGCATGTGTGTCGAGCAAATAACAGACCCACAGCTCTTTTAAATGCATCTGTCTTGCATCAGCACATTTTAGCGGTTATGCCAAGTACAAGCGCAGAATGTTGAAGCTGGTTTCAATATTCTCTCACTCACACAGAAAACATTGACAGAACTTCTCCAGGTTTCTCTGGAGCAAACACCTCCATTTGTAATGTCATCTTGCAGGAAACAAAGCATGATTTTATCTCGCAGAATGTCTGAAGCTGCTGAAAGAAAAATGTCTGTAATGTCTTTTAGTGTCGTAGTCGCAGTGTCTGATAGATAACAGCGAGATGAAATTAATAATAATCAGAAACTCGCTGTAGTCTCTGTTCTTAAGATTTTTATCCCGAGACAACATAAGGTTTGAAACAGCTGTAGGGTTAGTAAAACCATGACAGAATTTTCCTTTTTGGGTGAGCTATCTCTTTAAGAGTACACTGTCCAAGACTTTCAGCATAATGACATCAAACTAGGTCAGGAGACAGACATTTTACAAAGGACTCAAGAGCACTGCTGATAAAACATACATTTATATACAGAACAGACATTCGTAAACCGTACATGAAGTACAACATGCTCGCATATTTTCCCAATTTGTTCATGACAGGATGCGGTATGAAGACAAATTCATTCTTTACTGACATCAACAAATAGGTCAAATAGTTCAGAAGTCTGTATCTAATCCCGGTCTGGAAATGAATGTGTGGGGAAATAACACTGGGATTCTCGCTGTAACTCTAAACATTACCAAAAGATAGTCTGTATAGTCAGTACTGTTTTTGAGAAAACAACAAATCACAACATGAGACCTCTTTTTTTCTTTACAGAAACAATTTCCCTGTTAAAAAAAACAGCATATGCTGGGTAAGGTATGTTTTGATGCTGGTTTGACCTTCTTAATCCAGCTATGGACCAGCACATGACCAGCTAAAGACCATCTTAAACCAGCACATGAACAGTTTAAACCAGCACAAACCAGCATCAAAATATACCAAACCTGCATATGTTGGTTTCTTCAACAGGGTTGTGTGTGCCACAAGTAAATATTTTGCTTCTCAAATGGCCATCGCATAAAACATAAAATAGGTCAAACTTAATCTATTCTTGTGTTAGGAGAACTGACGTTTTATATCAGTGAGACGTTACTAATTCTTACATTTTAAAACATCATCACATTTAAATCTGTTGTGGTGAGAACCAATGAAAATCTTAATCTCCTCCTTTTTCCTCCTTATATGGTATGGAGTGGACCTTAATGCATTATGCTTACATGTAAACAAAATGTTGTCGCCTGAATCATGAACATTTGCTTTATATTGATGAAAAATGAATAGCAACTTTGGTTTTGGTCTGTTCCAAAGCAATCATATGACTTTAGAGGATTTGGAATAGTGATAACTTTTTAGATACTTTCATACTAGTGATAGTTACAATGACCGTCCTGTCATTCCTCATCAATCTCATATTTTTCAACTGTTATGTTTTCAATGAAATGTCCAACAATTTAAGCACATTAAATTAAAAACTAAAAACAAAGCACATCGTTTGTTTCAATAAATACTTAAACTACATATAATAAACGTTTCGTTTATATTTTCATAAGTTTTATCAAAACGTTAGTTTAGAAAAAAATCATGTTTTTTATTGTGTAATCATGTTTTTATTGTGTATCATTGGGTTAGTCAGCTGTATTTTTTTAGTTATTATGACTTAATCAAAACAACCCAACTGCAATTTGATTGATATTACTTGAGTTGCACAGTAAAACAACATGATTTTTGAACATCTGTTTTTGTGCCTGATCTCGTCCTATACCTTTTCTTTTTCTTGATTTTCTTCACTTTGCACAAAATGCATCAGCTATCTTAATAAAAGCAGTGTTTTTATTTTACATTATTATACTACAACACTTTTAAGAATGGAGGTGTCAGTGGACAGCTACAGTATCTCTAATCTGGTTGTACATTCCCTATAAGAGCAATATAAACATAAACACACACAAAAAAAGACTGACCAAGGTTGTCACAGGACATGCATGCATTGAAGTGTTAAAAGATAAATTCTTAGAGAGTTCTTCTAGTTTCAAAGGTGGGACCGTGGCAGAAAAAATCTGAAGTGCGCATGGGTTGTGCGTCAATCAGAAGGAACAAATAAAAGCACTTTTCTGACTGTGACCTTGTGCGTGACTTTAGAGAACAAAACTATTCATTCCTGCTCCTGCTTCACCCGAGTTGGTAACTGCTAACAGAACTCCAGACGTTTCGAAACCTTTTTCCTCTTCTAGCTATTACTTCCCGACAAACATCCTCAGGTGTAGACGCCATCTCGCGTTTTAGCATTTATCCTCCAAACAGCCTAATAATCTTCCACTCAGTCCATGTTAGAAACAGATTTCTAATGCCACTGCAATTACTTCAAGCTTAAAAGTGGAACACCACCTAGATTGTTATGTAAATTAGGCACAACTTCCACCAGGTCTTCATTCAATATTGGGTGAATTCTGGGTGTTACTAAAGCGTATATAGACCATCTGGTACATATTGTGCACACAAATGGCAGGCAAACCACTAATTCCAATCTGATTGGCTGAGATTCAACGCAATTTTTTCGGAGTCGGGTGCACTGGCTTTTATCAGTCTGCTGGGAAATCAAATTGTGTTTGTTTAGTTTGTGAGGTTCATGACATAGAATTAAAAAAAATATTCAAGTGTTTTGTTTGAGAAATGTATGAGACATTTAAGTGACGGACATTTTCATTTCTGACTGTCGCAAGCGCACCAGCATGCCAGACTGAGGATCAACATTCAGAACATGTTAATGTCCAGCAATGGTGCTTTTCCTAACACAGAGCACGGTATCTGATACTTTAGGAGTAGTAAACACACTCTCTGTTGTAACTGTAAAGCGTGGACATACCCGGGCGATCCTGAAATCCTCGGTTCAAAGGGTGCGCTTAAATAGTTGGCAGGCGACCAGCTATGACTGTCCATCCTGGCATCTGTTACTCCACAATCTGTTTGTGAAATGTACCAGCGTGTAACACGATCGGCTTTTTAACATACCTTTCTGTGCGATTGATGAAAGAAAAGCGCATGCCATTGTAAGAGCACCAAAATTATGTTCTTTGGAGAAAAACAGTAACCATCTTGTGATATTTACAACCCTACTTAACACGGTTAAGATGTTTTACAATGAACATGCTTATCATGTATACGTGCAAAAAGGCTCGACTTTCCATAAAGTCATGTTGTAAGTATTTCTACATTTATGTTTGGAGGACAGCTAATTTTACATTCGGAGCATAATTTTATGAGCTGTAACACAGCTAAGACAGTTAAGTGCCCGCCTTTCAGAACATACCAAAGGGTCAAACTTTTAGTGGTTGTGTAAATAATCCGACTGACAGTGTATTTTTACACAATAAAACACTTTGCAAGTCAGATAAACTACTCTGACAACATTTACTGTCATGTTTAATGTCTCTGTTCTATTTACTTCCTCTTTCTTTCTTTTTAACGAAGTATGACATTCATTCACTCATAATTAAAATTGTCATAATTTGTATGACTGTATGAGTTTTTTTAGCTCCAGAAGTCCATTGGACAATGTAATGATGATCTCCGAACCTGTGCAAGCGTGCTAAACAGCTTTTTTCCAAAAAGACCACTTTGAATGCCGCTTTGAATGAGTATTTTGGTATAAATGTATGTACTTTGCCACGATATATCTGATAATATATACCTTCCATATTAATAATTGTTATACAACATTATTTCATATAAATGACCCCGGACCACAAAACAAGCCACAAGTAACACGGTATGGGTACAAATTATAGATTTTTCTTTTATGCCAAAAATCATTAGGATATTAAGTAAAGATCATGTTCCATGAAGATATTTTTTAGCCGTAAATATATAAAAACTTTAATTTTGTGACTGGATGCAGCAAAATCGCAAACAAAAACGGCCAGAAACACACCTTCAAACTTCACTCGCTGCTGCCAGCTGTTTGGAAATTACCCACTCAAGTTTGGTATCTATTTCAAGCTTAGAATTTCTGCTTAATCTACTCTCATTACAGCGGTAAGCCAATAGAGAGCGTTAACAACCCTGTTTCTTTTTAGCAACGGCCTGCTACAGCGCCTCTGGTGGATAACTTTAAAAGCGATTTTCTCAATACTTCGATGTTTGTGCACCCTCAGATTCCAGATTTTTAAGTAGTTTGTATCATAACAAACCATACATCAAAGGAATGCTTTATTTAGTTTTCAGATGTACAAATTTCAATTTAAATAATTGACCCTTATGACTGGTTTTGTGGTCCAGGGTCACATATTATACTTCATGTGGTTTCAAAAACAGTTTGAGATGTAAACTCACCCCTTGACCTTTGATGTCATTGTTATCTGTTCTTCCTAGTTTACCACAGACCCTTTTCAGCACAAATGTATTAAACAACTGGCCATCCAACACATAGGTAGAATATAGGATTACAGCATATGATACCTATTTATCATTTCTAAATGAATGTTACCACAACTCAACCTGTATTATGCATGGACTTCACAATTTTACATGCTTGTTCTACGTTTAAAGGGGTCATATCATGCCCAAATTAAATTTTCCTCTTTCGGAATAACAGAGTTAGATTTTCTTTCAAAACATTCTTTACTTTCAGAACTGAAAACTTCTTTCGCAGCTCCAAAATAGCACTTTTCATTGAAACTAAGCTGCAAGAGTGACTCGTTCCAACATTTTTCTCATCAGTCTAAAAACTGTACATTGACACTTGTGGGATGTACCAACTGCAGTTCTATATACACCTCTGATGGAAACACTAAAGATTACTATACATAAATCAAGCTAGAAATGCACGATGGTGGAGTCCATAATTACAGAATTGTCGTATAGTACAGTGTCTATGAATAATTGTGCTCTTTTTTTAGCCTTTTTTTATAACCACACTAAATCACACCGGCAACAATACTCGGTATCACCCAATAGTATTGAGCCACACATTTATATAATAAAGAACAACACAACTTTGTCTTCCGCCTGATTACTGGAGGGATTATGAAAGCTCAGGCGAGCACACTGTCTTCTTAGATTATAGATCATGTCTGGCTCAAGTTCAGTCTCCGTTCTCTTATAAACTCACATACTTATTGGCCTTAGAGTATTCTGAGCCAAAAAGACAAAATACAGTTTTTAATGTACTGAAAGTATGCAATGTGATTTATTGCCATGTGTGAAATGTAATTCTCTCAATAACATGCCTTGTGGTGCATCATGGTAAATTGACAAGCCACGGAAGTTTCACGGAGATGGATTAGATCAGGTTTTGCTCTTGGACTCTGCCCAAGGGCGCTGGAGAGTAAATTTGCGAGTTAGTAACCGGTATGGTGTGCATTAAAGACGTATTAGACAGGGTTCAAAGGGCTAAGCTGTGTTTCCTCCAGCTCTATACAGCTGGATGCAAAAAGCTATCCTTAAAACTGTTACTCTTTATGTCTCCATATGGCGTATTAATATACGGCCAAAACAAACACTAATCATGATTCAGAATAAACTGTCAATTTAAGTTTTAGGAAAATAATTTATGACTCCTTGAACGAAAATCAAAACGTAACATGAATTCTCTCTCCTTGCCGGAAATCTCATACATTTCCATGAGAAACAAGGAGATGTGCCCTTTCTGTTTCCAATGAAGCCATTTCTACAATTTGTAGCGTTCCGAGATGTTGAAAAGTTTTTGTAAGTACACTAAAGTTCATTGAAAGAAGAGAAGCCCACATGATGGGAAACATGCGACAGGGTTGGCAATGGTTCACGAGAGCATTTAAACAAAATATAGCCAAACGGGGTCAGGGTTCCCATGCGGGACATCATTTTGGCTTGCCTTATCCATAAAATTCACCCTTTTTTTCCAAATGTAGTATTCTTCTTTCACCAGTTCTTATCAATACTGTCAGAAGCAGAAGTTTCATTTCATTTATCACCAACTTTATCATCTTGGTACATGGAACAACCCAACCCAAAGAGAAGACTGCCTGTCTGCACTGTATATTTGCTTCATTCTTTTTATTTGATCATATCTCTTTTCATGAAGCATATTTATTGTATCAGTAAAATGTGCTGAAGAATGTATTATGTCATATTCTATAAGACACATTTTTTTTCCATACTTTCTTCGAAATGCAATATGTTTCTCTGACATCATCATCTAAATAGCACTGCAGACAAACTCCCTGAGCATCCAAACACCAACCTGCTAAATAACTCTCTCCCGATCATTTACAGACAGGAAAGATCAATTCCAGGCTGAGAAAAGTTCAGCGATAAGTGATTTGACCCAGACCAAGACCCTTGGGGGACGACCCTGCGTGTCTGTCTGCCTAACAAAAGAAAGCGTGTAAGAAGCGCTGGTCTCCCACAAAACCCAGTCTGAGAAATCACAAATATTTGTTCCGAAACACATTCCAATAATAATAATTTAATCACTACAGCAAATGGCTGGCAGCACAGCGACCACAACGCAAAAGCACTCTCGAAGACGCGTTACCCTGACGTGACCTTCTGGCAATTGAGCGTTTTGGCGTAGGAGAGAGTCAGAATTATGAAATGTTTTATGTGAAGCATGAACCCCGCTGCCAAATCTGGCGTTATCATATTTATATCTATAGCACAGATTGGGGAAAGAAAAATTAAACACAGCTTTGCCAAACCCAGTCGAATGGTGAGTTCAAAGACAGAAGTTCAATGGAGAGTTCTTCCTGTAGCCATCAAGAAAGCTTTTCCCATGGAATAGGAACATGTTTTTCCAAACAGACATGCAGAAGACCTACTGAAGAGTTTTATATCAGCTGCCATATGTATTCGAACTGCTTATGTTAATATTATTTTCAAAGACCATGAAATAACGCGCACTTTGCAAAACCTGCCAGAATAACAATGCAGATCATCCATCTTGGAGATTTTGTAGTGATGTTCTGATGTATATTGAAGTGGATTGAAATAATGCCAATGTTTGATTCATAAATTTAAGAAATAACATATGGCAGCAGAATTTTGCACATAGCCCGATTCCACAAATTAGTAATGGCTTTTCCACAACAGAACAGAAAGAGATAGAACACAGGCCAACGTTAATACATTTCATTTCCATTTTTTAAACAAATAATTACAGAATCCCTTTAAGGTTTGAGTGAACTTGCCAATATCTGTTTTGTCCCAGCAGTACAGCTACTTTTATTGTACTTCATAGCTAATTAGTTCAAATCAAAGAGTTTAAAAACGTACGATTCCAGGAGTCTCTCGCTTGCACGGTTGCCAATTTGATAGAAGAACAGCGGGATTACCTGTTTTCCTTGTGTAAAATTCTACTTATCTGCCTCATTTGCAGAAAACACTGAACGCATCTGGCTTGAACCCGAGCGCGCCGCTACTTCATTTGGTTTTATGTAGAGGATTTTAAGGACCTTTGGAACAGAAGGAATCTTGGGACAGGATCAGTCACCAACCAACTTCTGTTTATTTCTATGGCGCTGGACACATCTAAGACATCAGGGATGGATTATTAAATCATTAAATCTAGAGAGAAATTACCAAAGCTGCAGACTACAGTGGTCGTGTCACACATTTTGTCTCAGTTAATTTTACTCCTGAGGTCAACTTAAAATGATAACCAAGAAGGTTTGTGCCAAAATTTCACTAATTCCATTTTCCATTCCATTTTCCACCCTCTCACTGAGCCTTAACATTAAACCGTCTGTTTTTGTTTTTATTTGTGCAGCTGTGAAATCGAGACTTTGATAACGCCCCAACAGCATCCACCTGCAGAACCAGGACAGAAGTAAAGGCGGAGCTTTAAGCTTAATAGAGCAGGTTTAATGAGGGGTGGGGCTAAAGTGGTGGGAGTGGTTAGAGACTCATCATTTCCACCTTCTTTCTTTATGGAGACTTAAAGACCATAAAATGCACAGCTTAATTCAATCTGTTGACCAAAACACGTTTTCATCGAAACATCCAATTAGGGTGGGACACTGATTAGCTCCTCCCCCTTTTAAAACTTGATGAGAATGGAAGAATGATCACATAAAACGTGTTGATCCATATTGGAGGAAGTGAGAGATTGGATGTTTTTAAATAGATAAACTCTTAAAAAATGTGCTTATAAGGTTCTTCACAGCGATGCCATTGAAGAACCATTTTTGGTTCCACAAAGAACCATTCAGTCAAAGGTTCTTTAAAGAACCATCTCTTTCTTACCTGTTTATAATCTGAATAATTATAATGTTAAAGGTTCTTTATGGAACCATACAGACAAACAAAGTTCTTCTTTGGCATCGGGCAAGACAAAGGGTATCGCCATTGTTCGGTTACCAACAATCTTTAAAATATCTTCTTTTGTGTACTGTAGAGAGAAGCAAGTCATACATCATTTACTTATTTTTTCATATTTCAAACCTGTAAGCATTTTCATTTTTGGGTGAACTATCTATCTAAGACCACGTTTACACGATGAAAAACTGAAAAGTTTTTCCTTTGCGTTTTTGAAAAGTTTCACGTACACATGACAGCTTTATCAAAACTGTCTGCATTTACACGGATCCAGGATAATGGATAAAAACGATGTAGTATGCACGCCAGGCCAGGCCAGTGGATGGTGATGTTGTTGTGTAAAGAAGCAGGATGTGCCTTGCCACATACAAATTGACAGTTATAAGGCAAACGTGCTTTTTAATACCGTTGGTCGACGTATATGTGTGTTTAAAGTCTGGCAAATGTAAATAGCTGGTCTTATTGGTGCAGCAAATCCACATTTTGCTGGGGAAACGTTAATACATATTCTAGCATCGAGAGCTCACAGTATGGAAAGCAGTCATATTGTTTTGGCTATACTCGTGCGACCAAGCGCGTAATACGCATGCGCGTGATGTCATCGGAAAGTTCCGTCTTGCCGTTTACATGGATACGAAATAGGCGGCGTTTTTCAAAAACTTGCACTTTCAAACCAGTTTTCAAAAGTTTGCGTTATCAGTCCCCTAAATCGCCGTTTCCATGTAAACGGACAGCCAAATCGCATAAATTGTTTTGCGCTTTCACTTGAAAACAGTCTTGTGTAAACGGCCCCTAAAGCTTTTTTCATTTAAATGAGAATTTTGTGCTTTATTTGTTTGTTACATGTTTTCATAGTGCATTTAAGTATTCAATCTAAAAATCAGGCTATTTTGAAAAAACTAAATATTCTCATATTCTGATCCCGTTAAGCTTCAATTGTTCTTCTGACTTAATTGTTGTTTTTGTAAATGTGGTAAAATTATTTAAAAAGCAAATTGAGAGTTCTGTGTCCCAGATGCATGAACTAAACCAAAAATAACCTAAAAAATATTTCCCCACATTAAAAAAGGTTTGATGTTAGTTTAAACATACTTGTAGACTTGCACGGACAGCTTTTGCTGTTGGCTCTTAATGTATGAGTTTTTGCTCAGATCACACATTTACAAACAATGCTACATTAAGGGATATTCTGCGTTTCCTAACCAACTCTCCTAATGGGCTGGACAATTGTTATCTAAACAATTGTGTTAATGAGCGGACTGAGTCATATCACACATGCTTTTGGTTAAGATACAAGTGTTAACAATGGATAGCAACAGAACGTTCTGAGAGGCCTGGGAAAGTCCCAGTTACAAAGCTTTTATTTAGGTCAAGTAAGGTACAGCTGGTGTCTCTCAGCATCCCACAGATTTGCTCATGGGCTGCATTTTAAAGACAAAAAACAATACTTATTAAAAGTGTGTTAATTAATCGTTGATGCAAAAACAACTTCCAAACGCTTCATCACGAGCCTGGGTACCAGGTGCAAGAAAGGTGAAAGGTGGTCTTTTCACACTTGAAATCGCTAACCCCGGGTTATTCTTAACCCCAGGAATCCTGGGTTATCTGTTTCACGTTTCACACTGCTTATAATTTTACAAGGGGTTAAGAAACAACCCTGGGTATTCATAACCTGACAATTCACACTATACATCACTAAACCCTGCGGGTTAACATTCTTATTTGCATATTTGCGGTGTCAACAGTCATCATTGGATAAATACTGCAGCGTCAAACTGACTGAATAAAAATAGTGCGTAGTCACTTTAAATAACCGAAAACCTTGTTGTTCGGCATTTTGGTAAAAATATCGCCTCGCAAATCCTTTTTGGCTGTTTTAAGCCTCCTTACGTTACTTACTCAAATAAATAAAAAACTCAAAGAATTGTTTACACAGCGCACAGAGTTTATGTGACTGTGCACAGCTTGAGGTAAGTGCGGTTTAGTTTTTGATTGGGTGTCTGTTGCTAGGCGTCTGGTCATATCATTCTACCCCCGCTTTCTTTGCATACTGCACACATTTGGCACCGCAATGCGGGGTTAACCCTGCAAAAATGGTGCTAACCCTGCCCCGGGTAAAATGCGGGGATAACCCCGCTTCAAAATTACAAGTGTGAAACGTTTGTTTACCCATGGTTTAGAAGGAAGATAACCTGGGGTTAAGCGCTGTGTGAAAAGCCCTACAGACTGCAAAACTGCCAGAGAAGTGATACAATCACAGGCCATTACAATTTATTAAATGTTAAATAAAGTTATGTGAAGATTGATTTTAGACCAATGAAGTGTACCCAGTATGACACAGCATAAATAGAAACTGAGTTTAATTTATAGTAGCACCCAGAGGTGTTACTTTTTTGCTTTCTAAAGCCAAAGCAATGTGATCGCCCCCAGGTGGCTGGCTGCAGTATAGTAATAAACCCTGCCCTTTTCATGTAAATAAATAGTCAAACTAAAAACCACTTAGGCTTCGAATCCATTTTAGCCAAAGATGTTTTCTGTCATTTTAGCTAGTTCTTTTTACAGTGATGAGTGTTCGAGTGTTTGTTTTTTCTAATAAGTTTGATTTTAGTTATTTAAAAGATGTAATAAAAAGGGGCGTGGCAACACGATTTGTGTTTTGTGATCGAGTCTGCGGGAATAATGAGCAGGACCTTCATACCACGGCTCCACTTTACGATTATTACTGCACAGTGCACAGATATAGAGTGGTGCAGAGATTTTAGCATTTTAGCTCTCTTCCGGTTCTATTGTCCCAAAGTCAATACGTTTTTTTGAATGGGTTTTTGGTTAAATGCCTAAAATAAGATCTGTGGTTAACAAAACCTCTAAATATTTTAGATTTTATTCTATGATATAAAACACACCTGCTCGTGATTTTTTTAAGATTTGTTGTGACCTAAAAACTGCGGTTGCTAACAAATTGCTGAAAGCAACTACTTCCTTTGGTGGGAACATTAAATGTCATTGCGCATAAAAGTTCTCACAAATAATGCAACATGGACATAAATCTCTAAAGAACGTGGATGGGGATTCATTCACAGAGTAATTAATTACCAGGAAACACGTTTTAATAAAGTTTGAAAAAGTCGTCGGAGGCTTGGTGGTGGCTCCAAATGACAACATCGAAGCAATATGTCAGCGGCCATTTTTGAATATTTTGGCTTCATGGCGCCCATGTTTTTTATGGTAGGGTTTTATTGTCTATCTACTGTAGCACATTTGCTGTTTGTGATTTAACATGTATGGTATGTAGTGTCATACACTATGTTATTTGACTTACATCTAAAATACGGATTATTGAAGTCACCACAAAAAATCCCATCCTTGATCCTTTACATACTGTATTAAAGACCCCAAGTAACAATTTACCAAGCAGAGAGTAGAAGGATAGACAATCTCATTCTGAATATTTTATTAGTTGCATGTGTATATGAATTCAATCAATCATTTTTCTGATAGATAATATATAGATAGCCTGAAAGATATCAGATTTTAATTTCATGTGCTCTTTAAACATCTTTAGTATGTTGACAATATTACCAAACATTCTGTGCGCTTTTACAAAGCAGTTTGATTAACTTTCATGAAGATTTGTCATGTTTAACAGCTTCCAAATGTACCAAACTATTTGTTTACACTACAAATACATCAGAAAATAATATGAAATCACTTTAAAAAAGTGCAAGAAAAGGAACATATTTCACTACTTTAGTATTTAGGCGGAAACGACTGTTGCCATGGTACATCTGTCGGCTGCGGTTGCTGTTCATCTTATCAACAGCATGTCTATAAAATAATCCATACGTGTGCTTTTACAAACATCTTTAGCTCACTCATGCACACATTTAAGCAACTTTCTTGCATAATTAGTCCAGAACGGTTTAGTAAACTGCCATTAAATAAAGTAAATACCCAGTCATGGCTTTCAATGAACCTGTCAGATGAGGATATAGGCTGCACGTGAGGTCCGGAGCGCGGACGCGTTTTACACTGACGTCTCATTGGAAATGTAAGAGGAAGCACCGGACTCACCCGTGATGTAAAGTTTCGCTCCAGAGTACCGGGCAAACTCACAGCTGTTGGCAGGAACACCGGGGAAAGCTCGGCCGGGACAACGGTCTTCTCTTCGAGCTGTTGCGCATCTCTGCGCGTTCCATCACCGCGCGCAGCGGCTGCGCGCCTGCCCAACCACCAGCGCGTAATTAAACCAGTTAACCTCTGACTGACCATAGCTTCAGAATTCACCTATTATTTTGGTATTTTTCTCCAGTTGTAGTTGTAGAAAATTATAATAAATTACATAAATGATATATTGTAATGTAATATTATTAATGATAATAGAAAGATCCCTAAAATATACACTGCCCTCTTGAAATTCATTTGTATTTATATGTCAATGCATAGGACAACAAAATATCAAATCTATAGCAGTTATTTAAAGAAAGATAGCACAAACACGTTTCTCAAGCAAAACGTTTCACAATAATAAGTTTTGGTTATAATACTAATTATAAAACAATAGATGTATTGTTTAAAATGAAAAAGAATTTGGCCTTTTCTTGGTGTCAGTTAGTGGAACATATCCAAAAATAATGATGAATCTCATCTGTAGTTACTCTGCAGGACAACTGTGTGCACCCAAAGGGAAACTGACTTTATACATGCACTGAAAAATAAGTTTTGGACCAGATATGATGGTCCTGTGTTTAGTGTCTAGTTTCAGAATTGTGACAGTCTCATGTTTTGTGTCAGTGCATGATGTCTGGATCTTAACTATCATCCTTGTATTGGATTTTGTCCTTGATGGACTCATTCTCTGGATCTTGTCTGGCTAGGAGCCCTTATATCTCCATGGTGCCATGTGCTTCTTGTCTTGTTGTGATTTATGTTGAAGCATGGAGTCTGGATTTCACACTTCTTCACTTTTGTTTTGTTTCAGTTCTGTACGTATAATTTTGGTTTTGTGCCCTGTTCCTGTATTTTTGGTTAATTAAGCTTTTTTATTTTGTTTAAATATACTGCATGTGCTTTAATTCTTACCTTGCCAAATAGTGATGACATTTCCACAAAACGTGTTCTTCACGGATGGTTCATTTCAGTGAAAAAAAGTGATTCATCTGTACCTTACATCATCACTTAATGACACCACAACATATTTTTACCGCTCAATGTTATGCTGTATCAATGAAACATTCAAATTAAATAATTTGTGTATGCATATTGCATATTATTGGCTTTCATTTGTGGTCAAAGTATGACCATGTACCTCCTGAAAACCAGCTCAAAATAACCATTTGCTTAAGATTCAGAAATAGTGGCGAAACCGGAGTGGCTAAAGTAATGTAGACTTTTATTGAACTAAACTTAGCAAGGCTAAAAGTTTTACTCATACTCATACTTCTTTTCATCACTAGGAAACATATTTTAAGTCATTTTCGATGAAGGAATTGGGTAGCCACAAGCACTGCCTGACAGAACATCATGTCTCTTAAATGGTGTAATGTGTTTTGGACCAGAATTATAATTTCCTGTCACCACGTTATTGTCGTTTCAACACAAGGTCTAATCATATTACAGGATGATATGAATATTCCTCTGACATTGCTCAATATATATATATTAATATATATATTAATATATTCCTATTTACATTATGCCATGTTTGTTTTTCAAATGTGTGCATTTTGGGACTTTTTTTAAGAAATCAAAAAGGTTCTATCTACAAAATCGAATTCTAATTTGGTGCTATAAGGTTCTATCTGTAAGAGCCAATCAGCACTTTGAATGCACACAAGAGAGCCAATCAGCACTTTGAATGCACACAAGAGGACCAATCAGGATCAGCTTTCTTTGACATGTGACCGTGCTCCTCAGTGACAGGGGAACATCTGAGGAAACAGTGCAACACAAAATAATGTTTAAAAGAAACCTCAAGGTTGACTGTTTTATTGATACTCTTGTCAATGAGAGCAGCTAAAACTCCAGTATATTTTGTTTGGTTTTAGGCTTTGTGGAAGAGATAATTTTTTATATTTATAGACACAACACTAGCCAGCAGCGCTAGCTTCTTAATACCTGTGTTTACATAGACTCTCATAATACAGTTAATGTTAAATAGTCAACAACATCAAGTGTCTTGATTACAACAATCAATATATCTTTTTTCAGCCATACTCATCTCCTAAAAGTAATTTGATCTGTCCCACCTTCTGTGAAAATACATTAGCACATCCTTTTATGCTTGGTTTTATGACACTTTTTCTTGTTTAAACTATGTAAATGTACCTTTTTTACACATTATTATACACAAATTTCATTTTTTTTAAAGTTATAAGTAAATTGTTTGTGTTGCTTGAAATTTTATTGCTTTAATAAATGTTTTGCAGATAGAACCTTATAATTCTAAACCGAAATAGATTTTTCAGAATAAGGTCCTGTTCCAAAAAAATAAATTCTGAAAATGTTTATATTGTACATTTGGAATACATTATTTTTGTTTTTTTCAGGTACAAAAGAGATTTGCTCTTCATATAATTTTTGCTATGTGAAATGCAAAATCTTTAAAGTTTAATATCTCGAAACTACTCAGACAGATAGAACCTTATAATTCCAAAGCAACAAATTGCAGGTTTAATATTTTCACACGATGTAAAGAGGACTTGATAATAATCGATAATGATTTCTAAAACAATAGGTCATCGGACCCCAGCAAATGTTCTCCAATCTAAAACGTCCAGACTGTTATATTCTGGTATATTTTGTCCATCATCCTGAACAGGAGAGCAGTCGACCAGGTCCCTTTAGAATCAAGGGAGGCAATGCAATTTTGGATGGGGGAGCATAGTTCCAAGACCTGACAAAACCAAATACAGAATCTGAGGGAAAACGAACAAAAAACAAAACAGAACATACAAAACTAGAGAAACATGTAGGAGGGTGAGAAAAACAGATTTATGAAAAAAAAACATTCCTTAGGGGGGATAGATGGATGGCGTACAGAAGAGAGCTAATATGAGACTTCGAGACTCTAAGAAAACAAAATGAAACTGAGAAATGTTTTTATCAGCGATTGTAGACTGCTCTCCAAAATACACCATTGTGTTACAGGGTGCGTGGGAAAATTCAACAAAGTTCCAAAAGCTTTTTGTTTTCCTCGCCCCCCGTGCGTAAGATGCAAATAATCAGACAGGCACATCTGATTAAAACCCACCGGAGCAGCGGGACCCGATGAGTTAGCAAGTGCATCTTGTACTTTTGCCATGACAACCGCCCAGCGGTGCCTGTGCTGTAAAATCCTGAAACGTCTGTTAAAGTCCGGGATATTCTGGCCATGTTTTGATATGAAGGAGAGCTTTGCTAGGTCTCACTAGAAGCAAGGGAGTCAAAGTGGGAGTTTCACAGAGAATGTGTTGCGATGTGAGAGAACTACAACAAACTCTGAACTTAAAATACGATATGAATCAAACACAGCAGGGCGGAACTCTTTTAACAGCATCCAAATTGCTTTCAGTCAAAGGCGTTCATTAGTTTGTAACCACAACACCTGATTACTGTTTAATCACCAAACACTGAGTCATATAGTATAAAATAAATCAATCCCTTTATATAAACCATAACACATGCTTTCAATATGTCGTTTTTTTACCATGTTGTGCATTTATTTATCATTGTCGCTGCTTTTTCTTTATTAATCTTCTTTATTGAAACTTTGCAAAACCACATTAGAAAAGGGCGGTTTATGGATTTGCATTAAAAGGTTAGTTAACCCAAAAATAAACATTTAGGGATTATTAAAATCACCCTTGTGTTACTCTTTGTATTCAGGGAAATTAAAGGGATAGATCACCCAAAAATGTAAATTCTGTCATCATTTACTCGCCTCCAAGTTGGATCAAAACTGTAAAAAAATGTCTCTGTTCTGATGAACACAGAGAAAGATATTTGGAAGAATGCTTGTAACCAAACAGTTCTTGGCCACCATTGACTACCATAGTTGGAAAAATGACAATGGTAGTCAAAATTTCCACAGAACTGTTTGCTAGCCTACATTCTTCAAAATATCTTCTTTTGTGTTCAACAGATAAAAGAAATGTATATGGATTTGGAACAACTTGAGGGTGAGTTAATGAAGAGAGAACTTTCATTTTGGGTGAACTGTCCCTTTTACACCTCTCTAATATAGATACAACCAACTGTGGGGGCTCGACCAATCACCGCCCTCACTCATAGCATTGTGGGACATTGAAGGCAATGAAGGATACATCTACCAACTGCCTGTAAGTTGTGGCAAATGTATGAGGTAATACAAGTATTCTATGCATAACAAAATATAAGCATGTAACAGTTACACACTTGCCCATAATCTCATACACATACACACAGCTTTTATCACCAGACACACAGGAAGAAAAAGTACACCGACCTGCCAAAAACCGGGTCTTACTAGAGTCTGTCTGGCAGATGCAGTCTAGTTGATGTCATAGTCAACTCAGGACACAGTGCATGAAAACAACGATCATTTAATAATCCTGAAACAAATTCTTCATACACAAATATATTTATATATGTATTCATATATATGAAAAAAGTACATATTTTATATACTACATAAACACAGTTTTTATGTTTTTACGTTTTTAGTAAATTGCCCTACAAAAGCATCAGAAAACTTTCAGTAGTTTTTGTTTGTACGATAAAGGTATTTATTCGAGCTAACCATTATGAAAACAAATCACATATTTGATGAGGGAAGAACGGGCGGTCCTTAAATATTGTCCTGGCACTCCACCCGTTCACACAACAAATAAAAAAAGCATCATAAACAGAGAGCGGAACTGAAAATCTAAGGTTATCAATTGAAGCGTTTCGTACAATGATGCTGGTTTGTAATATCAGTTAAGCAGATAAGAAGAAGTGATTGAAGGAAAGTCTATTTAAAACGTTCAATTGCTCGGTTTTAAAAAGATCATGGAAACATCTTAAAGCTCAACATGCTGTTCTTCAGAAGAAAATGTCTTTCCGTTATGCTTTGTGACAAGATCCAGATAGATCCAATGAGCCAGCAATGAATCCAACATTGCTTATACGTTACCAAGAGGACTGGATGACTGTCGAGTAGGGGACTGGCAGTAGTTTTCAAAAGTTAAACCAAATTGTTTTTTGCTGTACTCTGGTTGAGCCGATAGCTTGTTTTCGTTTAAAAAATGGAGAATTCATGTGTTGGCTCTCCTCGGTCGAGACTTCTTCGCGGTCCTGCTGAATATTCACATTCGCTTGTGCGTGAGAAGGTCTGCCTGCAAACGTCTCATGTGTTCACGGTGTTGACGGGCATCTGGATTTGGACCACCTCTCCATTCTCGGCTTGCTGGAGCTGAATGGCTTCCTTCACGTCAATCTCCGCCTGCAGTGCTGGAGTCAAACCTTCTGCCTGCAAACAAAGAGGGAGTTTTATTTTTTACCGTCAGGTTTACTTGTGTTGTGAATGATTCAGATGACATAAATTCAGCCCGATTTTGGCAAGACTTGTGTGTCGTAGTGATTTGTAAATAGTGCGAGCACTAGAAGCATTAAGCTCATTCATTCATTCTGATAATACGACACCACATCGGTAGACATTGTTTACGTCCTAGTTTGTAGAAGTTACTCGCTACTTGAAAAACTGGAGGGACTGATTATAGTTTACTAAAATTAAAACGGAAAATGTTTCTATTTATTGAAATCAAATAAAATATTGGCGTAACATTAATTGGAAAATTTAAACTAAATGAAAAATGTTAATGTTGCTTCAGAAATACACAGAATTAAGTTAAAGGCACTAAAATTATAATAGTTAACAAAACATTAAAGAAAAATAAAATATATTAAAAACTTGTATAGTAACATAAAAAATAAACAAACAATTAATAAAATGACAAAAGCATAAAGCAAAATTTATAAAAGTTAATGAACAACAATTTACATAAAATCATTAACATAAAAGCTAATTTAAAATATTGATAAAACTACAATAAACTATAATAGCTCTTTAAACAAGTCCCCAGAGTTTTCATCCAAAATAACAAAAAAGGAAATTCTAGGGCGGTTTAATGGTAAAACTAGTTCAACCAATGACATGAATTTGGGGTGGGACGACTATTTATCCAACCAACTAGATGGTTTAGGAAACCTGTCATTTTCTTTACAAAACACTCATCAGCATTTTTGTTTTCTTTTTTCCTGATAAACAATTGCTGGGTCACCACTGGACATCCCATGCAAAATCCTGGTCCTGAGTGAAGTATGTGAAACAACGCAATATTGATGGCGGCACGTTAGAAACAAATAAAACATTGACAGCTATATGGATTGATAAGACCAAAACAAAGAGTGGAAAAAACAACGCTCTGGAAAGAGGGAACGAGGGGTCAGATGAAGGCTACGCTTCATCTCAGTCAGCGAAATAAAAACACTCCCTAAAATATGCGGAGGGGGTGATGGAGGAGTTAGACAACGAGGGATGAGTCACGTCAGAGTATGTGGAGTGAGTCATTCCTTCCTCAACGGGCGCCAGGGGAACGCACACCTGCACGCAGAAGAGATTCAGGAGTTGTGCCTAGAAGTGCCAAGAGTCTTCGAAAAAACACATCGATTTGATACAAGACACTCGTGAGGTGCTGAGTGCAAGGCCCTCGGGACAATTCTCGTGTGCAACAACAAGAGGGCACTTATTAGTTAGGTCAAAATAAACAACACGAGGTGTATGTTCGTGGTTATTGGGGGCCTCCTGTGATACTAATATCACTTGAAAAAACAGGTAAGTGTTGGTCTGTCAGAGCGTACAAAGCACAGACGTTTCTGGACGGAAACATCTCTTTATTTTGGTCAATTTTTATCAGTGCTGATCAAATGTGCAACATGGAAACTATTAAATAAAGAGAAAATCGGAAAAAAGGAAGGGGTGTGTACCCAAAAAAGCATGTGTGAACGCTACCACATGTACCAGATGAGAGCGATTTAAATAATCCTGAAATTCACACACAAAGAAGAGCTGTGACCTCAGGACGGAGGCTTAGCGCCAACTGGGGCATCTGAGCATCATCTATCTGAGGCACAAGCAGACCGTCTAAAATCATTTTGGTTTCAAATGAATGATCGACTTGCTGAAGCTTCTCTATAGCTTAAAGCCAATGGCTTAAAGGAACCTAGTCATTAAGTAATCTATATGATGTAATTTCCTGGATTCTTACCTCATCATGTGGTTCAAATGGATCATGCCATTCATTTTTTTTCAACTCTTATGCTCATCAAGCATTCTTGAAGCAAAACACAGTTTATTTTACCATAATGGCACACCCTTGATACCATGTGCAACCTCATCTTTGAATGAAAGCAATTTGTCCACAATCACAGCCAATCAGAACATATTCGTAGCCCTGCTCATGTTGAAATCTCATTGGTCCACAATCCATGAGTAAAATACAGCTAGGAAGCGGACCAGTGAGATTTTAATATGGTTGGTAAGACATCACAGAAATAAAAACCAATGTTGCGGAAACAGTCTCAGTTCTGTAGGGCCATTGTGTTCATATTTAAAGGGACAGTTCCCCCAAAAATGAAAATGCTTTCATAATTTATTCACCCTCATGTCATTCCAAACCTGAATGACTTTCTTCTGCAGAACACAAGAGACATTTTATTTTTGGGTGAACTGTACCTTTAACTACAGCAGTGGTTCTCAAACAAGTTGGATCCAGGGGGCACACAGATTTGGTGGCATTTTTTGAAATATAAAAATTTATCATACATTTTATGCAATCAAACATCAGAAAAATATGCCCAAACTGAATTGTAACAACTGAATATGTTTTTGGTTACTAAGTACTAAGTTTTATTTGGGGGGCGGAAAAGCGTTGCACGCTACAAAAAGGGGGCCTTACAACGAAAAGGTTTCAGAACCCCTGAACTAAAGGACAGAACTGGTTAATTATATTGGTGACACAGCATTGTGTTGCTGCTTATTTTCATAAAAAGCTCTAAAATGATCCAATTTGCTGGATTGCAAATTAAATTTACAGAGACAAATTCTGCACATGAAACCAACTGCTTGTTTCTCACTGGCTTGTCTTCTCAAAAACAGTTTTTCTATCCCGTTATCTTGTTAAACTGGCTTAAAGTGATATTTCACCCAAAAAAGAAAATTCTGTCATCACTTACTTTCCTTCAAATTGTTCCTAATCTGTATAAATGTATTTGTTCTGAGGAACATAGAGAAAGATATTTGGAAGAATGCTTATAAACAGACAGCTTTTGCCCCCCACTGACTACCATAGTAGGAGAAAATATAATAGTAGTCAAAAGTGACCCAGAACAGAGTGCTGTCCTACATTCTTCAAAATGTCTTCTTTTGTGTTCAATAGGACAAAATAAATTAGTTTTTTCGTGAAGTATCCCTTTAATACTTCCCTCACTACAGAGAAAGCTCATGCCATATTGGTTTATCATTTCCTGATCTGAACAGCTGTTGGATTTATTCCCCGTGTCACACCAACAGGTGTTTTGTCACAAACTTCAGTTATCTCGAATCGATTTGCAGAGATTTCCTTTGTTGGTTCATGCCAAAGCCTGTATACACAACGCTCTGCTCAAGCATCAAAGTCTTCATTATCATTAACAACCTTCCCTGACAGCTTTGATGTGTTCTGCATAATTGCAGCGCCGATTTGGAAGACGTCCAGACCACCAAGGAAAGCGACAAGTGGGGCTAGAAGTAAATTTAGGATCCTCTGATGGTGGGATGTCTGGGTAAGGAGGCAGTCATCAAACTTTTCCCACAAGCTTGTTTCCGGGGTTTGGTGAAGCATGCTTAGATGAAGATGTGATGATGCATATTTGAAGGACTGCCAAAATGCAAGGGTGTATTTTGTGTGTGTTTCATGAGAGAATGGAGAGAAAGATGCTGGTCAACAAGCACTGAGACTATACAACCAGAAAGATGAAGAACATAAGGACACTGGAAAGAAGAGCAGAAACGCGTAAAACCAGGGAGCAGGTATTAAGAAACTAAATAGGTCCATTTTGAATTCACGTACTGATTTTTAAGCAGGAAACGACCTTTTGGAATATTTAAACCATAAGCGCCCAAAGGTCTCTTGCTATACGAAAGTTTTGGTTGAACCATGTCTAACCACTTTAAAGACCAAATGTGGTGAAGGCCCAGTTCTCCTCCCTGTTACCGAATAGCTGGCATTCCCCCGTGCGCAAATGATACGCTGGGGATGCGTGTTACTGGCGGCACTGTTTGGAGGGATGGTCCAAAACAAAGAACATTGAATTGGATTTAAAGGATGTCTCTACACAGCGTCTATGCCTCAGGAACTCAAGAATGACACTGACTTATGAGAGGAATAAAAAAATAGTAACTATTTTAAAATGATCTGTTGAACAGAAGCATTCAGAAGTTGTGTTTCTGCTTACATAATGGGTTTCCACAGAATGGGTCAATTGCAAAATTAATGTCTACTTTCAACTCCGATATTTATTTTCCAGAATTTCATTTGATTAAAAACCGACTTGGGACAACAGGGCGGTTTCAAGCAGATTTTCATCTACTGAACTGCTCTGGTGTGAATTCATAGCAGGTTAAGTATAGAAAGAATTTCAGAATGAACGATGACTTTTTGCAACCTTAAGAAAATTTTTGAATTATTGAATAAAATATATTTGACCCTTTATGAATGGGTCAGGTGGTTTTAGGGCTAGTGAGTGATAAGACATTTTGATTAATTTTTTATAAAACTGAGTATGTTAAGAACATTCTAGTCATGATTTTAAGATTAACTACAAAATATTTTTTGCATATTTTCCCTGTGTCTAATAGATGGTTTCAGCGGCAACAACATAAACAAATGTTATGTGGTCCAAACTTAACTTCCGGTAGAGTAGTTTAATTTTAATTCAATACAATAAATATACAATAAAATATTAATATCTATTAAATATAATATGAACTGCAATATTATAACCAAGCACAAACCGGAAGTTAAAGGGACATGTCTTGTCATAATTTTCTCACCTTCGAGTTGTTTCAAATCTGTATAAATGTCTTTGTTCTGATGAAGATATTTAAAAGAATGCTTATAACCAAACAGATCTCAACACCCATTGACTCCCATAGCAGGAAAAATTACTTGAACACAAAAGAAGACATTTTGAAGAATGTAGCAAAAGTAAGGACAGAAAACAGTTCTGGGGCACTTTTGACTACCATTGTATTTTTTCCTACTATGGTACTCAATGGGGGCCAAAATCGGTCTGGATATAAGCATTATTCCAAATATATTTTTCTGTGTTCATCAGAACAAAGAAATTGATACAGATTTGAAGGTGACTAAATGATGACAGAATTAAAATTTTTGGACCAGGTGCGAAATGGCCGTCTATAACTGTCTATAAAACAGTGAGCAAACAGTGACTGCTGCATCCTGCATGTCAGAAAGTCTGTCTGTGTTTATCTGAGCCCCGTCCAATGACTGCCACAAATTCTTGCATGAATCAAACATGAGTGCTTGTGGTGACACGCAATGACTGTCGAACCTCTTAAGTGTGCTCGTGGACATTTGCACGCCATGGAGCGTCGCTGAAACGTGATGACGGCATCATAGGGAAGTGATTAGATTAAATATACAAAACAAGGAGGGCATGAACGTCGCAAACTAAACTTGACAGAGAGCATGGGATGAAAAGAGAGATAAAATCAAGCGAGAGGAAAAGGACAACTAGAGGCTATATATTATTTAGATAAAAAACAAACAGATCTGGGCTACTGATTGGAAGAAACTATATGTGCACCGATTAACCGACCATAGACCGGAATCGGATGTTTTTTCTTATGATCGGCCAGGACCGGTGACCGCCTGGTCAGTCTCATGTCTTGCCGATTCCAAGCCGATCTTCTGTTGCCCGCGACGCAGGTAATAACTTCACAGCCATCAGTACAATCAAAGCCGCAATTATACATGCATGCGCACAGCCTGTCTTTCATGGCTCGTATACACTCGCATCTGGGTCCACCGTACCACGACTCTCCGCTGACTGACACATTTCTCATATCTGCTGACTGCACGCGCGTACATATGCGTCATGTACATGTAGGTACATGCATCGTGTACTGTAGGCCTACAGACAAAAAGGTGCAAAGTAGTTCTACCTCTCGTTGCTCCATCTTCTTGGGGTATGTAAGCTAACAGTGATGCTAAACTCATGTTGAGAACTGCATTTAGAGAAATTTGGGGAAATTGTAATGTTCAATAATTTGTCTTATGAAAATAAAATAAAATATTATGAAAAAATGTGCATTGAAGAAAAGCAGATATGGTTTTATATATACTGTCAATAATAGTTTGTGGATAGAAAATCGGAAGCAGCAAAAATCTGAAACCTGGAATCGGCAGGTTTCACTTATTATATAATCGAAAACCAGAATCGCCCAAGAAAATTGCTATCGGTGCATCTCTAGAGGAAACAAGAGTGCAGTAGATTAACATCGCTGCCCATGGTTTCTAGAAAGAACATGTTAAATGTCTTACAGCATAGGGATAGCCCACTAAAGACCAAAGTAGAGAAAATACAGAAAAAGTACAAAAATACAGAATAAGTTAACAGAAATACACGACACCTGTGCGATGTTGGTGGTCATTCAGAGACATTAAACATGAAATAAAAATGTTAATTGCTATCTGTGTACGTGCGTGTGTTTTGGCTTATCTTACTTGTACTCCTCCAGTGTGGTCGGTCACTGGGCCAAGCTGCACGTATTGGACCTGAATATCATTAGCCTGGAGAGGAGATGCGTCAACCCCGCCGTTCCCATCGGCCGACGCCACGGCTATCAGTTGCGGCCCTCTCAGAACCTAAAGAGAAAGCAGAAAAAAGAGGGCTTGTATGGTCGATTTACAGTAAGACAGTTGGAAAG
Source organism: Triplophysa siluroides (assembly GCA_006030095.1). NCBI lineage: Eukaryota > Metazoa > Chordata > Actinopteri > Cypriniformes > Nemacheilidae > Triplophysa > Triplophysa siluroides. The sequence goes on along the minus strand of VCII01000215.1, from coordinate 455,662 downwards.
CATTCACACAGTCATGTGTTTGTTTATGTACGTGTTGTGTCTGATTTCAAAGCTCGAGTTCAAACACACTCCCATCATCACTGAACGTGCATCAGTGAGCGTCATTATTTCGATGTGACGACGTGACTTATTTCAGTAAATAATGCTGTGTAATGTAAAAGTAGGGAGACTGTCACACTCTAGTCATGGACCCTTGTTTTTTGCAAACTGCAGCAACTGTTCCTTAAATGTGATGCGATCTGGGAAAACCCGTCGGATGTCACGCTGGGACGTTTTCAGGAATGCCATAATGTCAGTGCCAGTTTTTTTTCAGCAATTACCTACTCACTAATATTGAAATAGTAAAAATAAAAGTAACAGCTTGATGCTGAGTTTGACATTTTGTGATACATGGGATTTGACGTTTGCGTGCCTGGGCAAACCCAATTTGCTCTTTTACAGAACACTGCATGCACTTATGCACGTGATGCTGGTTTCGTCCTGTAGTGACATATGAGGTTTGTTTGCCCATACGCTATTTCATAACCCGATATCCAGCTGAGCTCTCACAAACGCAACTCCATTCATGCCAAACTCCTACTCTAATCTGAAAACAGGCACATGCAACACTAAACACATGCATGAGCGCATACTCTTGCGGATCATGTTCAATCTTTGATTCCACATCGTGACCACTTAAGACATTCTGTTGTGGTCGCGATGGTTTTGGAACCTCTGATTCCTTTTCAATTACTGGCGCAGCGCTGGTCTTAAACCTGAAATGAGTCAGTTATTTCTCGCTCACAGCAATTGACCATTTCCACATGGTCAACATTCATTCAAACACGGTCATCCAAGATCGAGATTTGAGATTTAATGAAACGTGCAACTTTAGACTAAACCACTGCTAATCATTACTGCTCCACGAGCAACATCCCTACGGCGTGACACCTCTCCGCCTCATCTTGGCGACATCAGCGCCTTTCAGCACCAGTGTGGCATAAACAATCGAGACTCTTCAACTAGGAACAGTACTGCCATGCACTCCCAATTAAGAGAAAGAAAATCTGCTGTACTGCATAAAATCCCACACTAACCCCACTTTCAGATCCAGTTCGCCACCACCCCCATCCTGGTTTCAACCCCAGACGTTGGCTTTGAAGTTGCAGGCCCGTGGCATGCCTGAATGTTGTGTCGAACCCATGAGCAGTATGGCTCCTGAGGCATGGGGAAACGGTGCCGATTTCGCCGCAGCGTCTCCAAGACATCGCTGCCAGTCAAATCCTGCGGTCATAATTATGGCGTATGGTGACGGCTCGGTTTAAATGAGACGACACGTGACCGCATGAGACTAGAGGAAGGCCCGGCAGGTCTTAAACACAAACACATGCACCAGAGATATGTGCACAAACATCTGATGGTTATTGTGACGAGGTAATTCACAGTTCAACCAAAAATCACAACTTCAAAAATAAGATGCTAGAAACTTGGAATACATCTCATCCACACCATCGAGAAGACTATCAAAATAGGTATGTACTAGTCTGTATATCAAGTATCCCAAGGCCATTCTGAAACCATCCTCCCGGCCTTATAAAGATAAAAAAAAATGTTCTTTATCCGCATTAAACTGCATGTTTTGGGATTTAGCCCTTGACTTATACCGTTCCAAGCAAACATGACTACGACAGGAGGAATTTTAAATCAGCAAGTGAGACTTTTTTACGTGCCCAGCTGTGAGACTCAAACACAAGTTTTATTATGCTGGGAAGACGTCTGCGATTTTAGCAATGAAAGCCCGTTCTCATTGACTGTTCTCAAGAAGACTCTCGGCTCGCTTGCCGATATGGAGAGCATGGGAATGTGATTCCAGAAGATAATGTGAAGCTAATTCAAAACACGCATCCCACACTGAACGCACACAGACACTCATCCAACAGGTTTTGGGATGGAAAGAAGCGGAATCCATTTGTGATGTCACAACGTGCATTCCAACTGTTGTGATTGCATGAGGCTGAATTTGTAGAAATGAAAAGGCTGGCTTGAGCCATCAGTTATCGATGTTCTGTTTGTCATTAACATATAAATCGCAGTCAACAAGGGGAACCGAGTAAATAACCAAACCGGTTACCTCATGGCTGGATTGATTTCACATAGAAAGGTAGTTGAAACTGAAATGGATCGTGCCCTTTTCTCAAGGCTTCTCCAAGATCCGTCAGCTCACAAACACGGTGCCCAGCCTGGCTTCTTTGGAAAACAGACCAACGTCAAGTCTGCTATCTCTATACAGGCGAAGCGCCAAACAAATTGGCAGAGAGAGCTGGGATCCGCTGTCAGCTTGGGTTGATGGGACAGAAAATAAGCGGCGGAATAAATCTCTCGCTTACGTCGTAATGCTTTCAGCAGCAGAGCGGGACGGCGAACACATTGAGAAACTGGAGCAAAGACAACAAAGAACAAAACAACAGCAGCCTAATGCGAAAAACATTTTGTTCGGGCCCTCGCCGAAACATAACAATCAACTGTGCAAACAAGTTCTCCTCCCAAGCTCCATTTTTCAATACTGACGTTTGAGTGTCGTATGGAGTGCATGAGTAGATTAAAGTAGATAATCAAGACATGAAACCATACATTCAAGTTCCTTTTGCTGTAGAACAAGAAACCTGATTTCAAGACAAACACTACAAGTCTATAGAATTGGGTGTGAGAAACTGGATGCTTCTTTTGTACAACACATCTGGGATAGGACAGGGGATATTTCTTTTCACAGAGCAACAAACCGTGGTGTGCGAGAAGACAAGCCAGTTTCTCGCCAGTTTCTCACCAGTAAAGCCTTGAGAGTTGTTAGTATCACAAAAAAGTCTCTTTGGAAAGGTAAACACTTCCGCCCCGATTCCAACAACACCGTGCATCTGGAGCAGGACAGACCTAAGCCAGGACAGATGTGGCCTAAGTGCACTGAGAGAGAGAGAGAGCAAGTGAGACAGAACGAGAGAGAGATAAAGAAAGAGGGCCAAGAGAGCATTGCACAAACTGAGTGAACTCCAGAGAGTCCCTCCTACAATTCTATCATCAATTCTAACGTGCCACTCATAGTAGACAAAAGATCCACATTTATAACTCAAGTCAGTTTATTTCACCCCAAAAAACTTTGCTACAAATTGAACGTCTGAACAAAAGTCTACGCATAAACAAGCGAGTATTATACTGAACACACATGGATAACAGCATCACCGTTGTCTTCTAAAGACCTCAAATTTTCCTCTCATTTCATCCTTTAAAAGTTAAAAGGCTTTGGTTGTCATCACCAACAGTACCGTATTCACAAAAAATTCAACGTAGCCTTGAGTCTTGGAAGCAGAGCTAGATTCTAATGGATAGGTTGGTCTATGCAGTTCCAAGTAATTATTGCATTGCATTACTTCACCAAAGCTGCAGCAAAACAGGGTTTAGCGAAGCCATCCCTTCAATTTGACAATCACATGGCCATTGATCATGGGCTCCACATGACGTTCTACTGTGGTGATGGCTGGATGAGCATTTTTGACAACTGCCAAGAGTGTCCATGTGCTGTCGGTCTGCGTCATCGTGCACTTGGATTAACTGTGTATTAAGGGTGCAGAAAAGTGACAATGTGGGTGTTTGCATGCTTCTGAAACTTTAAATGAGAAATGGGACACCTAGCATTTTCATGGGTACACGGCACCCATTGTAAGACCTTAAGTGTGCATTAAGTGGGCCTCTGTTTAAAAAGTGGGAGGGGCCACTTAATATGCACCACCTCAACTGTTTTAATAGAAATTTCGTCAATGCTACGACGCCATTTCAGTGGGTCTTTAAACATTGCCAACCACACCTTTTCTAATCTATCTATAGAAGAGGCAACCAAGGGACCTCATAGACCCAGTATGACTTATGCAATAGACAGGCGCCTGATTCCAGATTCGATGGCCAGCCAATCAAGGAAAGGCAAATGGCCAGAAATAACAACTCTAATTTGAAACAAATTTAACATGCAGATAAGCCGAGCTGCAACGCTTGATCTCAGAAACGAATGAACTAACATTCGTCTTTGTGTCAAAGCACTGTAACCACAGTGACTTTTCTTAACTATGTTTCTAATTAGACTGTTGATCTGACAGGCTACGGTGAACCACTCCATGTGTTGTACACTTGTAAAATATCTGTGTGACCCTGGAGCAACCTCCGCTTGGGAGACGCACAGTCCAGTCTCGCCTTCAAACCTTGTTGTTTTCCTCAACGCTTTCAATGTTTCTAATGGAGAGGTGTAAATTCAAAATGTAACTTTTGCAACAGTGAAACAAAGGGGAGATGTATGAAAACCGCTATTCCTCATATCACATGCATCACTGAGGTGAGACAAGAATTTTTTTGTGTACCGGCATCCATCCATGCCATTACCACATAAGCTTTAAACACTTTGCGAACACAGAATTGTAGGGGTGTACGATACTTCGTATTTCGCGATGCCAAAATGTTACGATTCGCATCGTAGAGAGATGGGGATGTTTTACGACATGACATGTTAAAAAAAGTATGTGATTTGCATGATTGAAGAAATGTAATAGGCTAGAGTTTATGTAATTTGTCTTTTTGAAAGATGAGATATTTCTCATTCATTTACAGTCTCAAGCAAAGACCGTGCAGCTTTAAAGAGACATTAACCAATGGCGTTTGAGTGTGAGCTCTGTCAGAGCGTTTCAATGTTTGAATGCACTGATTGAATATGCCCTTCACTGAACGAACGAGTCATTTGAGTCAAAATGAGACTGAATGGACGGGTACATGTCGTTCATGGTCTAATATTCTCTGTGTTGCGACAATGCATATCCAGAAGTTACTGAACTTTTCTGAAAAATAAAGGTAATGACCTGTTTTAATTTAATTTAATTCTAAGGTAAAGTAAATTATGTCAAAACAATTAAATCTTTGTATGGAACATTTAATTACACCAATTAAATTAGTTAATCCAGAAAGATTTTAGTAGACTAATATAATGTATATTTCGTCGACTAAAACTAGACTAAAACTATGATAAATTGGGATGACTAAAACTAAATTGCATTTTAGTCAAAAGATTATGACTAAAACTAAATCAAAATTTGCTGTCAAAATTGACACTGATCTTAATTCTAATTTCAGTTAAGCCTTAAAATGTAAAAATTCTTTATTAAATTGTATGTGCAACAAAAAAAAAATTGAAAAATACGAAATTGTTAATATTTTGAAAATAAATTTCATTTGAATTTCAGTTAAAAAATGTATTTTGTTCAAAATATCGAGATGTGTATCTGGGCTCTGAGTGTATATGTGTATCAGGATACGTGAGCCCAGTATCGAGATATGTATCGAATCGTGAGCTGAGTGTATCGTTACACCCTTACAAAATTGTGATAGCATAGTTCTGGAAACTAATACAGTTGTGAAAGCATCATCATGCTTTAAAATAAAGTCCCTTCCATTAGGACACAAGGATCGTTGGGATAACAAAAAGCCTTGGACCATTTTATTCAGCATTCTTCATTTCATACCTTGAGGAAAAACCTTCCCCCATTGTAAAGGAGGTAAAAGGGTCAATTCATTTAGGTGTATGAATGTTCTGTTGTGACTAAAACTGGATCGCAAATTAAGTCCTGGAAACATTAGATCCTACAGCAGGTACTTAATGGATCCACGCTCTGCCCACATCTGGTTTTAATACTGGAATAAAGAAAACATGACGTTCTGGTTTGCAAATGGGCATAATTGCATACGTACCAATATAAATATTAGGGATGAGCGACTACAGCATTATCTGTATCTGTATCTGTTAACCATATGAATTATCTGTATCTGTATCTGTACTCGGACTGGGCGGGGCCTAACCCGGAAGTGGGCGGGATTTAACCTGGAAGTGGGTCGGGTTGTCTTGAGATGGGTGGGGCTTTAACCGGTATGTTATTTTAAGCAATTAAATAAAAATTGATATGGGTTGATCAGAAATTGTTATATTTATTGCTGATTAGAAAACTATTTACATGACAGCATCAGCATTGAGCTTCAGATCAATGGTTTTGATCACGATAACAAACAAACTATATACAGAACAAGTTTTGCAACAATGAATACAACACATGCGCTTGCAATTATGAAGTAAAATGTAATGAACAAGAGTTTTCGTCTCAACATAACTTTCTTTTTTTAACTTTTAATTTTTTTATGATCAGTGTAATTTTTTTTTTTGGTTCTTCTTTTTTATTTTTATTTCCACACCAGGTGTGTGTGTGTGTGTGTGTGTGTGTGTGTGTGTGTGTGTGTGTGTGTGTGTGTGGCTAATTAATTTGTAATATCGTTTTATACCACTGCTTCCTTAAAAAACTGGTTCGAGCCAGCTGACGGTTTAAAAATGAAAAAAAACTCCGACAGGCAGAGACGCAACGCGAGTAGCATTCTACCAAGCACCACGTCTGAACAAACCCCACGCTTACCAAAACTCTACTGGTTAATAAGTAAGTGCTACAAACCGAAGTAAAAAACAAACCTGAAGCTGAAGAAACCCTAAACGTTAACGGAAAAGACCCGCGAACCTGAGTGACTGAGGGAGAGACAGAGAGAGAGAGCTGTTCTCTTGTGTTCAGACCAAACGCGAATGGCGCGTCAAGCGCGAGTGATTTACATGTTAAGTCAATGCAAAGACGCGATAGACCTACTTGCGGCGCGAATCGCGCGAATGAGGCGGCGAGCGCGAGTGACGCGAATCGCACGCGCGAATGAAGCGAGTAAACTCAAAATGTTTAAGCGTCCAACTATACGCGAATAGCGCGATTCATTCGCGTTTGGTGTTCTGTGTGTGAGTGAGCAGAGCGGGACACAGTCAGCAACACAATACATCTGTATGTGTGTAGGGGAGGGGCGCTGTGACTAGCCTATCACAGAACGCAGACACAGTCAGCTACCCAATGAGGATTTTTATTCAATCCGAGCACAGATATTGACTCGTATTACTCGTATGATACTCGTACTCGGCAAAAGTGCTTTATCCGTACCGGATACTCGTTTCAGCCGAGTATCCGGCTCAACTCTAATAAATATACACACATTTACGGAGGGAAAAAGTTACATCAACTGAACGCAACACACAGATTCAGCTAACAATTCATGTGATCATTTTTGTATTGTTCAAAAACAGTTTTTTGTGCTGTACAACCCCTTTCAAAAACACAATGCTTCACATTGTGAATGTAAGAAGAACAATATGCTGCCTCTAAACCCCATCACTTCCATTGCCAGGGTCAGAATAAGCTTCAAGGTGGACCACATTTCCAAAAATCGGGCTCTGCATGAGCTTAAAAACGACTTAGATACAGCCGCAGCTCCTGTACACATATTTACTGCGTTAGCTGAAAGATCTTGGATAATTCAGCACTTCAGGGGCTTCACGTTCTGACCCTCCAGTAACGCACCTGGACTAACACAACAAGAGCCAAACCTTCCTCTCATCCTAATTCATTTCTTCCTATCTACCTACCGCAAAACTAGCCAAGGTTTGGACGGCAGAATTGTGCAGAAGGCCAAACTGGTGAACAGCTGTGTACCGTCCCCTTGTGGAAGTAAAGACTCCAAAAAGACACCAAAAATTCAAGTTTCAGTAGACCTCTGCAGTATCTGTCTGGAAGAATTTGCAAACAAAAGAACTCTCTGACAGGTTTAGGATTGACAGAGTATTTAAAAACGAAGTAACGTAAACCAAAGTTGGATATAGACAGAGTATCTTCGCTGATTATAATTGCAGCAATCTAGCTTTGTTTTCCGCCAGTCTAGCCAGACTAAATTGATGTTGTTCTCAAAACATTTGTGGTGAGGACGTTATTTTGCCACAGACAATCGAGGTTAGCGGTTCCTGGTTCAAGACCAGCAAGTTTAGGGGACACTTTAAAGTCTGTTTTTCAGCCCAAATGCCAATTTCCACTTTGGAATTGAGTGGGATGAGGTGAAATCGAGCAGGTAACTGATGCACAATGAAATCAGTTTCGTGAATAATTAAGTGAGAAACCTTTTAACCAAAAGGACTGAAGGAAGCTTCTTGAAGCAGGTTCTCAAGCTGTGCCAACAACAAAACATCACATCTCTTCAGTCTTTTGCCTTTATCTTTTCATTTGTACTTATGTTGCTGTTTGGGTCACATCAGAGAACAGAAAGGAGGGGGAATCAGATAAGAACAGCCGAGTGGTCCTGACTGACTCTCACTTTCTCTCACGGAGAACAGGACGTCTTTCATGTGCTGCCTGTGCTTACTTTAGATGAATGATATGGCTTGCCGTTATATACCGACAAGCTATAAATCGCAGGCTCTTTTTCTTTATGGGGTCAGAACGTCAAGCTCCAAAGAAGACAACAAACACAAAGAAAAGCATCCTAAAATGAGCTCCATATTATTTGCCCTTTGCCATCTTAAACCCTACCAAAGGTTACAAAGAGGTGATGTGAGCTATAAATAGATTATACACATCTCCTATTCATCTACAGACATCTTTAGTTACTGTCCCAACCATCCCTGCTGAAAGCTTTGAGGTGCCTGGAGAAAAACTCTGCTCTGAAGACCTCCTGACCTCAGCCTGAATGAAGGACAAACCTCCAGCTGGACAGGACAGAAACGAGTCCAAGACCGACAAACTACAACAGATGAAAAGATGAAGGAGGGACCAGTGTGAAGAAATCCTTGGAAGGGACAAAAAGACCCGATGCAGAGGGAGATGTGGAAGTGATCCAGAGCTATCATCTGAGCTCATTTTCTTTCACTCTGTGCTTTCTTTCCTTCAAGCACATTTACGTGACCCATCAAGAGACAGGCCTCAAAATAATAGCCCGCAACCGACATCCAACACATCTCATGCGTAATCACAAATAGATGATGGGTAGTTAATATTACAGCGTTGGACATTTTTGGAAATGCTTACAAATTATGTTTACGTGCGTGCACTGGCCTAGCGGATACCTTCATATCTACAGCCATCTGGCCTACATCAACACCACAGGCAAAAAGCCAGGAATCACATTGATAAAAATTGCTTACTGCTACTGTTTAAATGAAAATGATTACGTTTTGGGTTTGTGGGTGTGCGTGCAAAAGCTAGAAGCAAGACAACGGGACTAACCACACAAAGCAATTACAAACAGCAGATGCCATCCTAATAGCAAGGTAAAAAGTCGAAACTTATTTTATTGTAAGTGAAACTTTCATGTGTAAGTCACGTCAGGCAAAAAGAAGCACTTTCATTAGCAAACTCAGATTTTGGACCCCACTATATCCACACCTCAGACGTGCACCACACAGAAAATAATTCAAAGCGACAGTGAAGTGTAGGGATGGGTATCGTTAAGATTTTAACGGTACTACTACTCTTATCGATACTGCTTATCGGTCCGGTACTTTAACGGTTTTCCTATCGGTGCTTTTGGATATATTTTTTATAAAAAATAAGTCCAAAAATAAAGAATTTATGAATAGAATAACACTGTTTTATTTTCTGCAATGTAAAATCAAACCAGCAGTTTTAAAATAAGTGGGTTGGTCCCTCATAGCTGCCTGCAACGATTTTTTTTAATATTTAAATGTGTATATTTTAATGGACAGATTTTTATGTTTGTCCTATGTATGCAAGTAAAGCGATAAATTATTAAGCTCTCAGTGTAATCAATAGGCCTATTGATTGGGTTGATTTATTTATTATTACATAAACGAGTAGAAAATGTGATGTCACATCATTTAATCCAATTGAAATTAGACCCTCGCGAATAGATATAGGTTGCGCGCATGTCTCATCTGTTAGAAGACGCGCGCATGGAGACTTGCGAGCATGACTCTGCTTGAGAGAGACAAGCCGTGCGTGTTTGTGATGTTAAAACAGCTCATTCATTTAGTTTTGGGGACGCGCTGTTTTGGTAACGCGAAACGGAGACGGACAAGAGTTTCAAAAGCATTCAAACACAGGCTGCGCGCGCTCGTGAAATTTAAACAGCTCGTCTGTTTAGTTTGAGCGACGCCATGTTTGGGTAGACGCGCTGCGGGGAGCAGTCTGCGCGTGTCGCGTGCTTCTCCAGTACCGAAAGCAGAACCGATAAGGGCGGAGCTTATCGATACTCCGGTCTTTCATAATTTAGCACCGAGTATCTTTTAGTACCGGGTTTCGGTACCCATCCCTAGTGAAGTGTGTTTACAGCAGATGTCAGAAATGTGGTACGTGAAAAGCTGTTATCTCTCGCTTGGTCGCAGGGTCAGAATTGAAATAAAATGTGTGATTTAAGGCGAGAGACAGCAATGCCAAACATACCGACCTCAAACACCTGTCACTTTCGCGCTTTAACACGCAGGCCTTGCGATACCAAGTTTTAAGTCAGCGAGTAACATAAATGTGGATGCAAAATTATGAGTTTGAGAATGTGCTTTTGATCTGAAGTTTCTCTCTGATCTGACGGAACAGAGATGAGAAAGAGGAAGTGCCCGCTGTCCCAAACATCACGATCTCAGATCAAAAGAAGAAAAACACAACGACAATGAGAAAGGAAGCAAAAAGACTCACATGGACAGAAAGTGATGATAAAGGGCACTTACGTTTACCTGTCCGTCTTGACCAACGTGCACTTGGTGGATCTGTAAGTTGCCCTGCGAGAAATAAAAACAAGTATACGATTTTCACAATTATTATTATATTTTAAATGTAATATATTATTTATAGTTGTAACTATGCCAAAAATTCAGTCTGCACTGAAATGTAATGCTCTTGATGTCTTTGCTCTTCAATGCTCTTGAAGTGCTTTGACGTCTGACAAGATATTTATTTATGATTTCATCACCATGTTATTGGAAAAGTTAATTATTATGATAAATATGTAACTTAAACTAATAATACAGCAAAACAATAATACATAGTTTTAAAATGTTAAAAATCCCAAATGTGTTTAACGAAATGTTTGAGTTATTTGAAAAGTTCATTACTATTATAATATCAACAACTTGAATAATAGAACACTTAAACATTGTTCAGATTAGAGATACACCAATATATCGGCCAATAATCAGTATTGGTCGATAAAAGCGTTTTTCACACTATCGACTATCATCACCAGTTTGATGTTCAATATTAATAGTCAGTATATGAATTAATAACATTCAGAAAGTTTAATGTAACCTTTAGAATTTTGATAATGTGAATTATTATAAGCACCAAACTATCGGTATCGGCAGATATCACTCTTAACGGCTATCGGTGGAGAATTTTTTTATCGGTGCATCTCTGGTTCAGCTGCTGAAGTGAGTCGATACCTTGGTTTTTTTGCAGAAAGATACGGACACAGTTTTGTATTATTTCAATATCAACATCCCTACTTGCATAACAAACAATCTCTAAGCATTTCAAAACAGGCATTAAATCACCACAGTTCAACAAAAGTTGCAGACGTTCTTCAGCTCTGACCCTAAACTAGAAATACACAACTGCAGAAAGTTATGGACAAATAGGAAATAATCGTACGATGGCTCATTTCCTTCTCAAAGCCCCTCAGATAAATAGTTTTGATGAGCCGGGCCAAATATATTACAAAGATAGTCTTTGTGAGTGGCAGTTTGATGAAACGGTACACTGTTGCTAAGCTTTGGACTCAAAAAACAAACAATATCATTGAAAAATGACCGAAAAATGACCAAAAAATGAGCAGCGAAGAACATCACAACCCTTTCAAAAAAAGCCAGGATGCGTTCTGGAAGTCTCATATTCTCTTTGAATGATGGGTGGAATTGATCAAATCATGTTCACATTTGCGAGTGCATTTTCATATTCCTGTTCAAATCTAGGACGCTGTGAACTCGAGAGCTTCTAAAATAGATGCTTTGGAGGATTATCTCTGCCAAAATACCTCACAAAAAGTGACGTTTAGAAAACTCATGGATAAGTGGTGTAGTTTAATGGACCACTTGAGATCTTTATTTCTAAATAATCTTTCATTCCTCCTTTTCCTAATCCAAAAGGATTTGTGTTAACGTGTGTGGTTCTATAGGGTGTATCATTCTCTCTGCTTTCCGAGGTTTAACATTTTTTCCTCTTAATGTGCTCCCAAAACGGCCAAACAAAACAGGATGCCAGTGTTTGAAAATGGGAGTTAAAGGAGAAATCCTCTTGGCATAATCAAAGATCTGCCTCTCGGTGAAATGTGGCAGTGTGTGCCGTGTCCAGTAATCCTTCTATCACTAACATTTACATGATAAAGAAAACAAAACCGTTTGGACGGAAACAGAACTATAAAGCAATGGAAGAGTGGAGCTGAGCATCTAGGAGAGGTCAAAGAGGACAGAATGAGGGAGAGATGAGAATCTGAAAAGAACAAGACGTTACCTCGCTGTCCTGAGTAATCTGCACCTGTTCACCCTGTGGCACCTGAGCGATGTGAAGGTGTCCCTGTGGAATCTACAAAAACAACATAGAAAGAGTAAATGATCAAGCAGAGAAGTGTCGGTCTGAGCTTTCCTATTCCTATGGTTCAATTTTGTGACTTATGGCTGGAACACACTACAAGACTATTAAAATCGGAACAGATTTTTTTTAACTAGACATCATACACTTGCAGACTTTTTTAAGGTTTCAGATAGAAACACGCTAACTGATCAAATCTGCAGACTGGCACTGACTTTCTGCAACAAGTCCAGACTGAAAGTCCAGACTGAAATTCCAGGCAAAATCTGAGCAAATGTCTTGTAGTGTATTTCAGCTGTTAGTGAATCTGATTGTTTTTTTTGCATTTTCTAGCTCTTCGTGTTTGTTATGACAAGAACGGAAAAAACATTAAATAATAAATTGACATCTCTTATCTTTGTACTTCTATCACACAACTATTTTTGTTTTAAAGAAGTTTGTTTAAAGAAGTCTGCGTTAAATTTGGACATAATAAACTAACAAAAATGATAACCAAGAATGATAACTAGACCGAAAATAAATCGGTTTGTTTGGAATTTACACTGCTGTATATCCAGCCTACACCTCTATGGCAAATCTCACGCGACAAGTTATTGGCTACTAATAATTTTGAGGGAAAAAACAGCAAGTTTAGCATAAATTTGTATCATTCATCATGAAAGCTGCCCAACTATATTACAATATTGATATTAAATATAATATTTACACATAAAACAATTTACATTTACTAAATCCTTTTCTACAAGGAAGAAAATACAGTGACTATGTGAGCCTCCTGGTTGAATTCCGATGCTGGTACACATTTATCATTTTGTAATTAACTACAATTGCATTTCTATGCAGGATATGCATCTAATATGGTTCCACTTTACTACGACTTATTAAACTTGACCTCAAATTTTGTGAAGGCTTTTCCATTAAAATCACAAACAAACTACTTAACGTCACCTATAAAACACATGCAAGTTAATGTCGCTAATATAGTAACTCTTGCGTATGAAAAATCATAAATGAAATATGATTTGTAACATTACTTCTATCACGTGAAGTCTGGAACTCCCCTTTGTATTTATAAACACATACACGTATAATAAACATTGTACATTTTTAGGAATTATGTGTGTGTATATATAAAAATGTATAATTAATTTAAATTATATATTAACATTTCTCCATTTTTATATATATATTTTAATATATACATGCATGTGTGTGTTTATAAATACAAAACTAATATCAGGAGTGCACAGACTTTTATTCTGGATACGATGAATTGATGAAAAGCCTAATTGTACTTTAATACAACTACCAAATTTGAGGTAGACGTTTCTACACGTCGAGTGCATTGTAAGTGAATCCTGGATGACTTTTCTATGTTTATTCAAAGAAATCCGGTAGTTCAGTGCTGCAGAGTAAAAAAAGCAACGCTTCCATCATATTTATTGTGATACATTCCTAAACATGTAATATTTTTGATTTTTTTACTCATTAGCACTGGCTGTTCCATATAACGCAATACCACCAGATGAAAACTTTAATTAAGGAAAGTTTATAATGAAGTGATCGTCCAGGCCCTAAAAGCACTTATTGTTTGCCGTATTTGACAGGAGAAAATTATCAATTACGTGCAAGTGACGAAAACTGAGCTCTTGAGCGGCCAACGGGGCTCGACATAGCAGACCAATGAGTTGTTTCCTTAGAGTACGACTATTATGGTTCAGTTCAGAGAGATGATACACAAACAACAAATGACAGATCCGTTTCTAAGCCCGGCCGGTGCCAAGAACTCCTCCGCAGCTTTGACTTTCTTGATTGTACATTGTGACAGCACAATCCAAACTAAGAATACACAATGTATGCAGCTGACGATTGAGATGGCGAACATGTTGTGTGTGTAGGGGTGGAGATGACCTCATACAGCTGTGAAAGTCAAAGATCACGTTTAGGTTCTCAAGAGAGAGCGCATGATTGGGCAAAGCAGAAGTTGTTTGCTAATAAAGCTCCATTAAACCGTTCCGAGGGATTGAGCGTTTGCACACGAGCACACAAAGTTCAGAGCGACCCAGACCACCTAATATAGAGTAAAAACTAGGGGACGGATTCACAAAACTTGTTAAGACAAAATATAAGACTGTTCTTAAGATAAATTATAAGTAGCTCGTAAGAATGTTCCTAAGCGATTCTTGATTTTCTGCAAATTTCTTAGAACTTAAATTTTGCTATAAAGCTTTGTTAGACCACCTCATTAAAGTTTTTAGGGATTATACAATTAAAAACAATTGCTACAGGAAAATTATAAAATAGTCTAAATTTAACATGATAAACTCTTCTCCTATGGGAATAGACAAAAACGAGGGAGACGTCAAAGACAAACCAAGAAAACCAAAACTTCACAATTGAACAGAAACAAAAAATTAAAAAACAATCATAATGAGAAAGATTCAACTGCCCAAATGAGAGACCGCGCTCTGCTTATATAAAATTTCGCTCATAGACGAAACGCGTTCATGAATAGGTCCAGGCCCTGCACCCACGGACGTCTGTACAAACTCGAACCCAAACAAATGCAGTGCAGAAGAAGTAGTTCACATACACACACCCTGAACTTTAGGAAAATCCCTTCCGACTGCTCCTGGACTTGATCCAGTGCATCTGCCAGATTAGAGCTTGTTTATATAGTGTAAATGGTCTCAAAATACACAACAAGGCCTCTTAACCTAGCAGCCCAAACACTCTCGTGCCCCTAAACTGTACGTAAACCCAACCCCCTTAGTCTAAACAATAAGCATCGCCAACACGCAACAACAGCCCAAACAGACTTGCAACACATGCTTACCGCATTTCTGATTGAACGTCGTCAAGCGGGCTCTGGCAAAACATTGCGGTGTTCGTTTACAAAGTGGATGTGAATTTAAATCATAGTGAAAAGCAAATTTGCAGGATAAAATTACTCTAAAGAGCAGTGTCACATTTTCAATTCTTTCCTCCTTTCGGACGAAACACGATCATAGACGACGTGTATCTTGCCTAGACCGCTGCTGAAAACTACGCCAAATTCTATTTTATGCGTCTGAAAGGCTCCTCCTACCAATTTTTCCTGATATTACTGGAGTTAAATACCAGTGTTTAATGACAGCGATGTTCTAAAGACAATAACGTTAAATCTACACGCAAAGCACAAATTCCATTAGCGCCTCTAGTGGCATCGAATGGAATTGTAAAAGGAAGGTTTACAAATATTTCCCCAGGTGTGTTGTACTTCAGCCAACAAAACCATTAAAAATATCTGTCAATTGAAATCAAAAAATATTGACCTAAATATTGTTTAAAAACTTGTCTACACCGGATGCGGTGCAAAACAACAGCACCCATTATCATTAAAAATTTTGTCATGTCGCGTTGCATCGGTTGCACCCGGTGTAGACAAGGTGTTAGAATCGTTGCCTCAGCAATAAACTGAAATATGTTTACGTTGAGGAACAAAAATAAACTGAAAATAAATTAAAACTAAACTAAATTAAATTAAATTAAATACATTGAACTAAAATTACCATGAAAACGAAAAGTATAAAAATTAAAATTAATTCAAAATATTAACAAATCTACGATAAACTGAAACGAAAACTTTGTTTAGACATCACTAAGAAAAAAAACTGTAAAAACCACCAAAACTGCTACGGCCACAAGAGAGTTTTATTTACTGCCTACGCATCAATAATGAGTATTCTCTGATGCAAACACTTTGTTCCTCGCTCAGTTACAGGACACATGTTCCTCTCGCCCTGGTCGTGGTTTTGAAAGAAGGCCAAGCACCAGGTGGCTTGTTCGTAAACGAGTTAACAGTTTGAGCTACTGCGCAGGGAGGCCTGATCCAGCTGGACCAAGAAAACTACACGAGGTGAAGCAATCCTAAATCTATGGACCATTGTAGTGGACTAATACAGGATATTTGGGTCGAAGCGGGTCAGAAGTGAAGATCCTTGTATCTCTGTGAGGAAAGGACAGGAAATGAGGCGTTGTCCTGCGATTAGAACCATCTGTTACATTGGACGCATCTTTTTCCCTCACACAAACATAAGTGTGCAAATATATACGGAAGTGCATGTTTACATCATTTATACATTGCGCATAATATGCCCAATCAAAGTAACAAAGTACGTATACGCGGCTACTTCTGTGCCAAACTAACACACACGCTCAATCTCAACATGTGTTTATATTTGTTTTTCAGAACACAAACCAGCTGGGTTCCATATGTTCATGAAAGATATTAAATATACCAGAGATGTCGAAGTACAGGTATCGACTACCAAAAACATTTCTTATTGCCTGTACCTGAACTATTCTGCGAGGAACGGGTCCGTCGGGAGAAACTTTTAACCGCCAGACTCTGTCCTCGTTGTTTTCGGCGCCAGGCGGTGCGACACTTGGAGTCGATGCTCTGCTTGATGCGGTACCAGTCGGACTCTGTGATGCTGAACTTGTGAAACAGGTGACCTGGTTGCACACCAACACAAAAAGCACAGTGCAATGATAATACAGCTTTGGAAAAAGGACAGAAACGCTGATGTAATGACATTTAATGCAGCAAACAGTTACCATCCCTTAAACAAACAGCTCCAAGATGCATTCCACTATCTATCTATCATTATACACGTGTTGTGTTTGCATTAGCCGGAATCAAAAGCCAGGCTTGTTTGTACAACACCGATCGTAACACTCCACAACAGCGGTCATGCATACCAACTCGTTCTTTGACGACTTATGGAATGCTGCACGAATTGATCTACATATATAGATCTGACACAAGATTTGCTGATTAAGAGGATAGACAGACAGACAGACTCACATCGAATGCCGTAGATCATGAGAGGGTCCAGCTGTTTTTTGCCATGCTTGCCCTGTCCAGAGAGGTTGGAGACAGCTTGCACCTCGCGGTGGAACAGGTAGTCCAGCAGCGTCAGCGCCATCTTCTCCGCCGTGCGGCAGTTGGTGCTGATATGCAACATGTCGGATGAGGACACTGGGGAGCGCACGCGCATCTCAGGGTTGTTCTCATCACCTAACCACGTTCCGGTTGGAAAGTCCTCTATAGGGATAGAAGAGAGATATGGAAACAGGTAAGAATGGCAGAGATGTAAGTATGTGTAATCTTTAGTACACCTGTTAAGAAGTTGCTATTGCAATTTTGAAATAGAACGTAGATGTTTTTCTGCATAAATTGGTTGTAAAATTGTCAGTGCAGGGTAAAATAAGGCATGTATGCCACAGCAAGTGTTGACTATAGATGATAATGGAAAAAAATAATGAATTAAATGAAATATTTTAAAAAGTCAGTCACTCCGGTCAACAACTAAACTGAATTTTGGGTGAACTGCGGTGGTTGAAGCTTTGCATTCCCATGCATCGCTTTCCTGTTGCACTAGCAATGCAAAGGTCATGGGTTCGATCTCAGAGGATTACACATAGTCAGAAACAAATGTATAATAAAATGCAATGTAAGTCGCTTTGGATAAAAGCGTCTGCTAAATGCATAAATATATAAAATATATAATATTAATATTTAAACCAAGTCCTGCCACACTCACATGAAATGCAAGAGTGCCCCCTAGTGGCCATCTCTGGTCGCTCCATCAACAGTTTACATGAGAACACTACTTATGATCTGCAAAACAATTGTATTACATATTTTGTCTCCTGTACCGTGAATTTCTTATTAGGGTTTATCATTAATGCACATTGCTGCATCTCACCAAGGAAGATATAGAGGTGGAGCTAACAAAGATGGGATCAAAACAAATCACGAAGTACTGCTTGATTGACAGATCCAAAAAACATGAAAAAACAGCACATTGCAAATCGCAAAAAGCACACGCGATCAACAAGCAGAGTCGCATTACAAAAACCAGGGAATGATGACAAGATTAAAGCGAGGGGAAAATGAGTAAAATGCAGAAAAACAAAAGCAAAGCCTTTTAAAAACCAAATGTAGCCATTTGATGACTGAATGTCATCACAAACAGCTGTGAATGAGGGAATATTTGTAGAGGAACGTCTTTGAAGTAACCAAGCTAACCCAGACGCTACTCCAAAACAACCCAGTCAACAAATAAGAAAAGCAAAAGCAGAAGTTAAACAATCAAAGCAAAGCCTTTAATCTCAGGCCTCATCCAGACTGAAGATACAGCTCTGAATCAGATGGCCAGACGCTTTACGCAAGACACTGGTCATGTGAACGTGACTTTGATGTGTCCTGTAGTGCCGTATAATTTAAAATAATGAAGTGTCAGAAATGTTCTTAATATTAATCAAATTGAACTTTAGTTAAGTATACTTTAGTTTAGATTTCAATGCAGATGAAACTGTCTAGTCTCATGTTATCACATGGTTTTAAATCTGTGACTATATACCCAATGCAGTGAGCATTTTATTGTTTGTTGTGTTGTCCCATTTACTTCCATTTTGAATTACCTTCAGTATTGTTCCTTTAAGATTTTTCCTATAAAAGCGTTACAACACACAGCTCTTTTGAATCATACCTTCTGAGTTCAGCGTGATGAGCGTCACGTTGTTGGTATTTTGAGATGACTGCTGACCGCTGTTAGACACAGAGTCACTCGTTTCAGAGCCGCTTTCCTGATCATCATGAATCTCTTCGTGGACCGGAACCTTCAGCACAATGGTCTTCTGTCTTCCTCGCCCACAAGTACTACAGCAAAACATTAAAGTGGCGTTACATTTAAGATAAAAATATTCTCCTGAATAATAAAATAATTTCACACCTAATAAGGTCTGACTGATATTTGTTTGTCTCTTAAAGGGAAAGTTTATTTTAAAAAAAATCATTTAAATTCTGTCATAATTACAGTATTCCTTCCGCAGAACACCAAAGAAGATATTTTAAACAAAGCTGGTAGGTAACCGAACAGTGCTGGCACCCATTCACTTTTGATGTATGGACACGAAACTAATGCAAGTAAATGGGTGCCGATTATCAAAATTCCACAAAATATCTTCTTCTGTATTCTGATTAAAGAATGAAAGTCATACAGGTACAGGTGACTTCATAACGTCATGATTCCCTCTTGTATTTTGATCACTCACTTGCTTAGTAAGTTCTCCAAGGAGTCTGCAGGGCGGGACACAATCTCCTCCTTCATTGTTTTCGACCTATCTCCGCTCACTATGACATTTGTCTGGGGAACAACGCTGAGAGCAAAAACAAACCATTAATGATTAAAAAAATAAAGTTTATTAATAATACTAGCAGTCTACAGCCTTAATAGTATTCAGGTCCATCAGCATAAGTTAAAACTTATTAAAACAAAATGAATAGTGTTAATATGTACCTTTTTTGGAGGGGGGTTAAATTTGAACAGTTGAATCAGTTATTGAGCAAGTAAATAAACATATCTGTGCTTAATTCATAACGGTAAGCTTATATTAAAGCTGCTTGACCAATGACATTCTATTAACGCAGGTTTTTATTAAAGGAGCCGTATGTAACATTGACACCAAGCGGTTGAGCTTGGTATCGCAGTTCAAATTCAAAATATTGATGAGGGTTTTTCCCTGCCCCTCCTCCTCAGACTCCACACTCACAGACATTGCCAGACATTTACAGGATTTTAATGTAAAGCATCAAGTCTTAAACTGTAAGTTTACCTATTAATTTATACGTTTGCAGTGGTTTTTGTTGTTTGCAAATATAACTCAATCAGCAGTTCGTTTCAGAGGTTGCGTCCTCCGAAGCTCGCATTTACTGGGCATATTGCTGTCTCGTTTCATTAACCGTAATAAAATTGTATATTACTCCTCGTAAGTTTAAAAATAATGTAGTAATTATTTTAAGTTTGCAATGTAATAGTACCGGAATCTGCTCTGACCCACATCGTTTGTTTGCTGCAATATGCAGTGATTGTCGCCAACTGGCAACCGAGCTGTCGAAACACACTAATAAATCGCCAGTGGGTGTGGTCACACGGACCAAAACAAAAACAGTCATTCCTGCACGGAACGCACATTTCAGAGTGGAATAACTGGCTATATCATTGTTTTTTTTTTGGACACAACAATATATATGAACTTAGCATGTTTTCTAAATGTCTACAAACATATTAGGTATTGTTTAGATTTAAGACAGTAAATGATTACATACAGCTCCTTTAAGGTTTATCTGATAAAACAAATCAGATCAGTGCATCATCTTTGGTGCACTCACCAGCGCACTTTGTCACAAGTTTGAGTGGCCCCAAATGGAGAGCCAGCGACCATGGGCACCTGTATTGCCCCCTGGTTCTTTCCCAATGTGTCCAGTTTCTCCCCCAAACCTCGACAAGTTGCTTCTAGAAGCTGCAGCTTGGTCTCCATGCTGTCAAGCCGCTGGCAGATAGCCTGGCTGACTGACAACAGCATCGCCTGTGGAGGGTTAAAACAAATAAAGACAATCATAAATGCAAACTGTATAAAAACTATTCATATTCTGAACCACATGAAGTAAAATAAAAAAGGCTACTTTTAGAGATGCCTCATGACCACTGTCCATTCTTGCTCGTTTCCTTCCTGGATGATCAGCTTCATCGTTGTCCAGGTCGTCTGTTACAGTGAAGATATTGTGGTAAGGGAATTATTAACCATGTATTAGACCCTGTATTTGGGCCCCTGAGCAGAACTCACCTCCATGACCCTCGTGATTCAAATCATCCACTGCGATCTGGACTATCTCCACCAAATCTTGGTCAGACATCATTCAAATCTGGCATTTAAAGAAAGATTTTATTTAACTGCAGGGGTACTAATAATTATAGTGTAAAGCCTACTTATGCTGCACAAATTGTTTCCCAAGAAGAACATTCGTATATGAAAATGAGTAAACATGAAATGTAGTGCCTGCACAACCGTATATCTTTGGAACGCTCATTGATTAGTGAAATATCCAGAGAAGTTATTACAGAAATTGGGTATTTAAAATGTAAGGAACTCTGGAAATACCAATGGATTTTTTTGGCAAAACAAAGCAATATGAAATGACAAAATTCAAAATAAGTATTTAAGATCCTGCATTATTTCTAGATTACTAATAGAACACATGTGCAACACTGATTTAATAATGCTAATGAAATCTTGGTTGATCTTACTTCCATTCATGCTTATTAAGACATTACAGAAATATTTCAAGAAAAAAATAAAGTTGTGTCATCATTTATTCAAATTGTTCTAAAACCTGCATACATTTCTATGTTATGTATAACTAAAACCATTTTTTTAAATAAGGCGGGAAACTAAACAGTTCTAGAGCACCATTGACTACCATAATAGATTTTTCTCTAACTATAGTAGTCAATAGTGCCCCAGAACTGTTTGGTTACACACATTCTTCCGAATATCTTTCTTTGTGTTTTGTATAACAACGAAATGTATACAGATGTGAAACAACTTGAGGGTGAGTAAATGATGACAGAATTTAAATTTTTTGGGTGAACTATCACTTTAAGCAACTAATGTCAACCACAGTGTGGCTGGCTTTAGGATATTATTTTTTTAAATTATCTACACTTTTTTCTCTTGATTCATTTATATTTTTTAATGTATACAATTATGAAAAATATTACTAGCTATGCACTAAAAGTTGGACAATGCAACATTTTTTTTTTCATTTCATTTTATTCATCTCCACAACTTTGCAGGTCTGAAAAATCACAAAATCACATTGTATGTTATGTCAAGGTTTTCCACAGAAGGAAGCCTATGCTTAAAAACGAATCAAATTACTATTATAACATTCACTGCAGACAAAATGTACCCTTACAAAAAATGTAATTAGATGTAATCCTCAAAGAGTCACACAACTAACTTATATTATAAACATGGATAATTAACATTTACAATAACGATTTCCGTTGTGTATCGTTATTTAAAAAGAAAGCTATTTTCATGACACTTTTTGTAGGTGGACTGAAAGAAGCATTCATGATTTGAACAGTAACGTAAATGTAAAATTGCTGGCGGGATTAACGTCAGACTTGGTTACTCAAGATACATCTAGCTTCAATATAACTGTTAGCTGACCAAAATGGACAAAGCAACTTTAGAAATCAATTTAGACTTTTTAAACGCTATTGATCATTTTTCATAAACCCCCGATTAAAATTAAAAATATTTCTTCAGTACAATTAGCACACTGCAGCTAACATGCTCAATGTAGCCCGTTAGCTCGCGCCTGCTAACAACAGCAGAAAGGCATTAAGATGCAGCAGTGAAACGCTTCTAGGCCTCATTTCTGCCCTTGCTATTGCGAAAGAAACTACTGGCACAAAATATGCAGCATAATTTATATTTCTTGAATGCATAGCGCCGTATTTTGAAGAACACAGAGAAGAGGATGCGTTGCGTGTCTGGATGGTTTATATTACCGTGTGAATGACGAATTCTCGTGTTGTTTGTGAGGATTCCGATAATGGCGTCCTTCCTCGCGAGAGAAAAGCTTGAGCATTGAACCGCGCTCGCTGGTCTGACTGCGCATGCGCACAAACCGACGACTATTCATCAAGTTCAAGCAGCTGCTCGAATTACATGGGCATGAAGGATTGTTGTGTTATTTTATTTACTGCATAAATCTTTAGGGTTTTCTGCATTAGTACAAAATATTGGATTTAAATGTTGTGAATATTGGAAGGCACTAACTAAACAGTAGCCACATATTATTATTTCATATTTTTAGAAATGTGTAAATGTTGAGAAGTGGAGGATAATTTACTTACTATATATTTAAAGAATAGTGAACTCAAAATCAATTTATATTTTTATATATTATTTACATTATATTTTAGCATCTAATGCTATCAAAGCAGTCACCCTTAGTATACGCCTATCCAAAAAAATAATTTAGGTATAAATGAGTTAGTATATTAAATGAGTTATATTCAGGGTTCTTTTTGGCTGCTTTTACATTTTTGGTCTAAGTCATCCATTTAAAAAAAATTGTCTCAATTATATTTTTGTCTAAAAGATCATTTTAAACATTTAAGCATATACACATAATATGGCCACATAAATATCTTAATTAATCAAAGGCATATTCCTAGAGTAATAGTCCTATAAACAAAATTTCAGTAGTGACCCTAAACTCATGACCGTTTAAGATTTATACAATTAATTTATGGATGGTTAAACATTAGGTCAAAACATTTAGATACAAAACAAATACACGTAAAGAGAACAATAGATAATAAATTGTGTTTATTGTGCTTGTTTTTTATTGTCATTTGAAAAGTTTCTGGTCTGGGTCAGGCTGTACAAAGAGAAACTCCTCCACTGGAACTGTTAATCCGGATTTCCAGCAACTATTTTTGCAGGTGTACACCAGAACTGTTCCAAACTCAAGTGCATTCTCTAGAAAGGCAAAAACAAATGTTGATCTTATGTATATAAATGAGCACAAATGTAAATCATCATCTCTACGTACTAACCTGACCTTTTGTCTCTGCTAAAGAGCAAACTGACCAATGCGGGCATAAGCTGAAACTCAAAAATTCTCGGTCTGCCGCAGTGACCACAGCACGGCACCATTTCTTTAATATTGGAAGGTGGATCCGTGATAAATAGTGGCGTTCCACTCCAACTGTATCTACAGTATAAGTTAACAGGAAATAATTTGATTAAATAAATGTAATTTTAGCATTCCAGGCAGGAAATAAAAAACTTTTTTTTGGTAGGCATAATTTATAGTTGAGTAGCCTAAAACGTTCAGCATCTCATTCTTACGGAGCAAAAACATTTGGGTCAGTTACCGTAACACTTGTTCAGGACAAAGAGAGATTTTCTTCATGAAATTTGTGAACACTTCATCTCCATGCTTGGCTTTGGCCATCTCATATTCCTCTGGTGCTTCCCCACTTTCACAACTGAAAAATAAAATGATAAAGCACATTATTTCATTTTAAAGCTTTGGTCTCTATAGAGCAGTGGTTCTCTACAGGGGGGGCGTGGCCCTCAAGGGGACCCCAGCTGACAAGGGGGCCTTAAGATGAGCACTGAAATACATAAAAAAACTAAATACCTTATAGCCTTATTATTTGGCCATTTTTACTATAAATATTTTTTTTCAAGCTCTAAAATATTTCATTTTGTAGAAATGTTGAGTTTTTGTGAGAGGGAGGGGGGCCTTGAAGAGTATTGGGTACAGTGGGGGGCCTTGAGCCTAAAAGGCTGAGAACCCCTGCTACAGCACAGTGACCATCCAGTGGTTTTCCCCTATTTTTTTCCCTTTAAAAAAATCCTCAATACATCATCATGTTGCGAAGTCATGATTTAAACCTAAAAGCTATGAGATAATCCCAACATTACAAATTTTATTCAATGCAAACAAAAAAAAACATGAAAACATAACAAATCATATAATATAGATAAAAAAACTATCATCTTATAGTTACTGATAACAATACAAAAACAGTACATTGTAAATGTATTGATTACATCATATGCAAAACTCGGTTCATTATTACCAACTGGGAATGTTTTTAAAAATCAGTTGCTAATAATTAATTTGTTTATGAAATGAATGGGATTTTTCCTTCCAACTTTTCTGTCGTGCTCCATTGCACCCTTTCGATTCTCACCTCCCAGTCTCCCCAACGATCACTCCCTCCCTTTCCTCATACTGTCTAAGGAGTTCATTTTCATGATCTGTATCACAAAATCCATCTAAATCTGTTTCCTCCATAACGCTCATGTAGAACGACTTGAACGTGGGCACATCTGTAGGCTGTAGGGCATTTTGATGATCCACTCCTCCATCAATGCACAGGCCCTGAAGCTTGCTGCTCACATCCATTCCCACACTGATGCTGTCGGTCACGGTTTGAACTGGATCTGAACAGGTATGTGTGTTCTCTTCATCTTCCACCCCCCAATCATCAGCTTCATCACACCAATCTGTTCTGGACATTGATGATTCTTTACATGGTGCGCTTTTGTTGTCCTGTCTCCCTGATAAGGCTTTGATGTCATCATCCAGGCACTGAGAGCGCAGGACAATCCAGCTGGGTATGTAGAAGCCACATGGTCAGTGCATTTCAAAATAAGAAACGTAGTATAAAAGTATGCAATGTAGCATGCATTACGAAAATTCTGCCAAAAAAACACAAGATTTTACCTTTCTGATTTGCCATAGCACTGTGGATTGGTGCAGGCAAATACATTGATTGTTCTGTGGTAAGGAGATGCGGCGAGGGGACAGTAGACTTGCACGACATGAGACAGGCCTTTCTGGCACAGAGTGCATGTGGGATATTGGAGAGTGATTACCGGCAGTAAATCCTGGAATTATTAAAAATGAAATGAAATATACATGTTAGGGTTGTTTTGCATTGCAATTTTTGTTTAGCTTAACAATACAGAATCAGCACATGCAATGTATACAAAAAAATAAGTAACGGAATGTTTTCAAGCAACAGAAACTTATTGACACAAATGTTAGAAAAAAAGAATAAATATGTGTTGGGCCAATTCAAAACATTCGAGCCAGCCAGGAGTCGAACCTAGAATCTTCTGATCCGTAGTCAGACGCGTTATCCATTGCGCCACTGGCCCGTTATATATCACGCACTTTTGTAGAGGAACTTGTTCAGTCACAGATTACTCTTCCTAGTATAATTCAAATAGTATTCGTAATGTACTTTATTTTAGAATTTACTTAATTAATAAACGGAAAAACGTTTTGGCCCACGTACATCTGCTCACATTAAGATAATTTTAAGTTAGCATGGTTTGCTGCTTAGCTAACTTAGCCATTCTGGCAAACCAAAGTCTTCTTTAAAACACTTTTTAAACTTGATCTTAAATGTTCATTTCAGAAAAGAAAATCTCATATGCGAAATCAGTCTAAACAATAACGCGACAGAAAATCAGTTAACAGCGAGCTGTCATGCGGATTCTGTAACTTAGCTTTGATTAGCATGTGATACATGCCTTCAGCGTATACGTTTAACTTAAATAATTAAATAACTGAATATAAATAATACTTCTTTACCGGAATATCTCCAATTTTGTTCGTACAATACGACGTGTTCTTGTCAATAGCTCCATCACATATTCCTATGAGAGCTGTCTCATGTGCTGCTGTTGCCATTATCATTTAACGTTAGCAAAAAACTGCAGGCAGCTGTGCATGTGCTTTCTCTAAACACGTGGAGACTTAACTTGACTAATTCGTTTAACCTTAATGATCATCTACGTTTGCGTTCCTTATCTAATTTACACTTGTCCATAATAGACAAACAAAATGTCTATCCAACATGACAGATTATAAAGAATTAGACCAATCCATTTTTTAGAATAATATAAAATGATTACAATAAGGATATGATTCATATATTGACGCTCATCACTCATCGTATCACTAGTTTTGAATGTTATTGTAAATATAAAATACAATCAATACATGGCCTTTTTCGGAACAGTTGTAAAATCGGAGTTTCACAGTGTCAATCTGCTCCCAACATCGGGCCAGTGGCGCAATGGATAACGCGTCTGACTACGGATCAGAAGATTCTAGGTTCGACTCCTGGCTGGCTCGGTTCTTTTTCAAGGTTTGACTCCTGGCTGGCTCGGTTCTTTTTTTAGGTTCGACTCCTGGGCCTGGCGGGCTCGGTTCTTTAGAAATTTGATTCTAACTACACTAAGTCATGGATACAGCACGCACATATTTGGGTTTTTTATTATTATTTTTATTCATTTTCAAGTATTACACTTATAATTAACCAAGATAACAAAAATATAAATAATTATAAAATAAATATGGAGATATAGGACAGCCATGTCTTACTCCGTATGACAAATCGAATCTACGCACATATTTGGTTATAATATAAGGTATCGTTGTTAACTCTTTCTGAAAGAGAGCTCTGATTTTATAGTTATTATTTTGTTGGTCTATAGAAAAGCACACACTTCCAACTATTGTGTCAGGTAAAGAGAGAGAATAAGTACTTGGCCATGGAAATGTGGTGCCTTGCAAAAGAAAAGACACACCAGAAGGAATGG
The DNA here is from genome assembly GCA_006030095.1 of Triplophysa siluroides. Lineage (NCBI taxonomy): Eukaryota > Metazoa > Chordata > Actinopteri > Cypriniformes > Nemacheilidae > Triplophysa > Triplophysa siluroides. The sequence continues at coordinate 428,174 of VCII01000215.1, read as the reverse complement.
CATTGAAAACAACAGCATAATCCTCAGCAGATATAGGAATATTGTATTTCTGCAAGAATTATGAATAGTTATAAAGTCTGCCTTGCGAGTTAAAAAAAAATCTTATAAAGAATATCCTTATTATTCCACAAATAATATCGGTGCGGAGAAATATTGTGCTTGTATATTAGGGACAAGGTCAAGAACATCTGCATGTGTTGTGGAGAATATATATTGGGAGAAAGTTTGGACTTTACCTCACAAGTATCTGCTAACCAATAAAATAAAATAAATAAAATTTAAACTGATTCACAAATGTTACTCGACTAAAGCCTTTCTCAGGAAATGTAAATCAGACATTGAAGTGGACAGCAGTTTTTGTCAGTCTGAGGAAAAAGACTTCATTCACTTTTTTTGACAATGCACCTACTCCAAATCTTATTTTGTAAGTGACTTTTTTTGTTTTAAATCTGCTTTCTTTGGATTGTTTGATTATTCAAAAGAAAATAGAAGAGAATTTCACATTCATTTCATTTATTCATTTATGTCTTTTGTTAGCTAAATTTCACATTCATGAACAAAAGTTTAATGGCTCGAAACCTCTATTTTCTTTGTTCAAAGTTGACTTAGAAGAATATGTGGAAACTATCCGGAGTTCTACTAATTTGAAAGCTATGAAAACTGTGTCTCTGTATTCATCCTTTGTCTTTTTTTATTACAGTTTTTCTCCATTGGTTTGGCTCATTTCTTGAAACAGAAATTACATTCTCAAAATTCTAAGATCATTTGGCAAAACAGTCTTACAGTTCAGCACAACACTATAGCTCACTTTAGCTCACTAAAAGCTAATATCTCTCTCAAAACTGTTCACTCATGCTTCAAAACTAAATTATTTTCCCATATAAAGAGTCAGTGCCACAAAAATGACAAAGATCCTTCTCAATTGCTTTGGCTCATTTCTTGAAACAGACTGGATGTTCTCAACACTCTTGGTGCTTTTGCCAAAATATGGGATGGGTCGGCACAACACCATGGTTCACCTGCAAAAGCTCATACCTCTCCTAAAACAGTTCACTCATGTGTCAAAACTAAATTTCCATCTAATTTAAACAGTCAGTGCCCCCAAAATGCTTCGTCCCTTTGGCATTGTGTAACCACTGCAAGTCAAAATGTTTAGATGTTTTGTCACTATGGCAGAGGACCATTAAAACATCCCTCATGTCCACCTTTCAGTCTTAGCCCAGTCCTTCATTGACAATGGTTACTGTACTGTTTTTGGTCTAGCTATTAGAATACAATTGTTTATAAAACTGAAAAAAAGAAACAGGATTTTAGGTTTGACATCACACACTGCACTTGTAAAAAAATTGTAACCACTATCATTCACACACATAAAGTAACTTCCATACATCAGAGTAAAAAGAAAATGTATACAGCATAATATACTGTGATATAAACACACAAATAAAAAACAATGAAAATTATATGCAGCCTACAGTGGTGTAAATAAAGCTGACTTTATTTAAAACTAACAGTTCCTCACTGGTCGATGTCCTCACCCTCCCTCTCCTGGCCACCGTTCTCACCCTCCTGGCCATCCACACGCTGCTGTCTGGCCACAGATTCTCGTACACATCACAGCGTATATTCTCCCTTGCGATGCAACGAGGGAAGAAACGGCGTGCATGTAGCAACCATCCCCTACACTGATCTCCTGTAATATCCTCACACGCCAGCGTCCATTGCAGGGACCTCTGATCTTGAGCCCGATACACTCTCCACCTCCAAGCGGAGAAATACTCCTCAATAGGATTGAGGAAAGGAGAGTAGGGTGGTAGGAACATCATGACCATCCTTGGATGAGTAGTGAACCAGGCCCTGATGAGCGCGGCCCACAGTGGAAATTCACATTGTCCCATACAATGACATATTGTACGAGACCTCTCTCATTTTCAGGGATCAAATCAAAATGAAGGCGGTCCAAAAAGATGAGGAGCTTCTGTGTATTGTATGGGCCAAGACTGGGGATGTGAGTGGCCACACCATTCTCAGATATGGCAACACACATAGTTATATAGCCCCCTCGCTGGCCTGGGACATCCACCGTGGCCCGGTGGCCAATAATATTACGGCCATGTCTTCGGCCCTTGGCCTGATTGAAGCAGCTTCATCCACAAACACGAGGATGTGAGGGGTCTCGTTTCCTTCCAATGCCATTATTCTCTACAATAGCGTAAAAAAGGAAAAAATCTAATCAGTCATACAGAAGACTCATACACTACAGTTACAGACAATTACATAGGAATGTTCTATGTTCTCCACAAGTTCAATATACTACTGGCCACTACTCCAGTGGTTCCAAACCTGGGGTACATGTACCCCTATGCAGAGGTACTACAGGGGGTATTTGACAGAAAGGGGAGGGGGAAAATCATCAATGACTAGGCTTACTGAAATGTTACAGTAAAACCCACAGTATAAGATAGATTTACATGGGAGGCACTAATTGCAGCTCTTTGACCCTTTTTCTTATTGTATGTTATATTCTTCAAAATAAGGATTATAATGATAATTGCATCATACAGTAAGCTGCAGTTTTTAGGCGAAATGTTGAAGTCAGATAAATCAAATACTTTCATACCTGGATTACCTGGATACACAAATCAGGTAAAGTGGGTACTGAAGCCAAAAAAGTTTTGGAACCACTGCTAAATTGTAAAAATTGTATAATGATGGACAACCAGTAACTGACTAACATGTACATACTGGTACCGCAGCTCTTTCACTCTATCAGAGTTCCTCTCAAATGGTACCCTGTAAATTTGCTTCATTGTCATCTGATGCTTCTTCAATATCCGGTCTATTGTGGAGATGCTTATAGAGTTGACATTTTGGAATATGACATTGTCTTGTAGGATTTCAGCACGAATCTGTCTCAATGTGATGGCATTATTTGCCATCACCATGTTACAGATCTCTTGTTCTTGTCATTCATTGAGAAGTTTTCCTCTGCCACCCGTCCAAGGTTGTCGTCTAATCCTAGACATAGAATTCAAAGGACAACACTCCATTCATAATGTACACCTTATGTATTTCTTACAGAATGAGTTACCTATGAATTGTATTGTTGTTTTACTTACAGTAACTTTACCACAATCCTAATGCATCACTGCACAGTGACTGGAATACTACTGTAAACTGTATCATCAATACTGTAAAAAATAAACTATTCCATAGTTTATTTCCTCCAATGTTTTTCTTGTCATTTTTAGTATCATAACATCCCATTGAGGTAAGATATTACTGTAGGCCTATCACACACACTAAATGAATAGGTAAATGTGTAAATAAATATATTTCTTGCTCTATGCACAGTGTCCTTGTCCTATACAACATATAATTCCATCATTGACTGACTACATACCTGTTTTCCCTGCGAAAGGTTTGGATGATGGAGGAGACTGTAGAGCGAGGCACATTAGGCTGCACTCGGCGACCTGCCTCCGCATTGTGAGGCCATGGTTGATGACATGGTCTATAATTGTGGCCCGAATTTCATCCGGGACTGCACGGTGTCTTCGTGCTCCTCGGCCTCTTCCCCCTATTCCACCACCCTTACTACTCCTCCTCCTCTTCTTCTTCCTCAAGCAGGCAGTTGCCCTTGTTCATTTACTTGGCCAGGTGCCTCCATGTTCAGAAATTGTACTGGTCCTGCACGGTCAAGCTCTTCACATACATGTTTGGCAGCATTCACAGTCATGGACAGCACCTGTCAGGTAACTAAACATACTGTTTGATTGGTCATCTGAGATGTGTGAAACTCTTCCTTCGTAAGTCAAGTTCTAGTTTCACCTGACTGTCAATTGCTGTACTAAATTTATCAAATGTTCCAAGGGATTCATATATGGTATTCATGGTATTATGTTCTTGACTAATTTTGACAATTGAACAGACTATTGTGCATGTGATGACTTATACAATGAAATGACGCTGACACGTTTTGGAGCGAACAACCATTAGACTAAGAATCAACAATCAGTTAAGATCAACAAGATCTATTCACTTGAAAATTGTGCTAAATGTAGGCTACCTGTACTTAATCATTTGCAAAGATGTACTGAGACATTGAGACATGTACTTAGACATTTGCAATTTGATGAAATGAATGAGAAATTCAATTCTGTTGTGAACAATTGCCAAGTGGTTTGGAGGTTTGTCCATGTTGTTTTGAGAATGTAATTTCTGTTTCAAGAAATGAGCCAAACCAATGGGAAAAAACTGTAAAACAAAAATAGGCATACAATTCCATTTCTAAATATACAAATTACCAGCAACATTCTTTGTTTGAGTTAAGCAATAATAAAAAAATAAGTACAGATTAATAAACTAAAGAAAAAACAAATACATACATAAATATAAGACACGGAAGAGAAGTATTTCGACTATGCGCGCTTGTCGATAATATTGTGTAAGCCTATAGTGCCCTCTCGCGGCATCTCCTGGTCAAGGATAATAAGCGGCAAGTGTTAAACGGAACTGTGACAATGTCATCATCTCTATAACCGTTATAAAGACATCACTGCCTGGATAGTGTGTGATCTCAAAAAGTAAAAAAAAAATTCACGAGATGATACATTTCTGATTTGCAATTAACGTTGCACTGTGAACTGATGCACGCCAACGTTAATCAGACTCCACGAGGGGGCAGTATAATATCGTTTTGAGCAAACTGAGCTAACGATTTAATGTGAAAATGTGATTACTTTCTTTTTTAATACTACCAATACTACTGATGCTAATTGTAACAATTTGTCAAGAAAGTGTAAAAACAATCAAACATTAAAAATGACTTTAAAAAAATGAAATGTTCGCATTAATACTCAAATATGTGCGTCCCTTATCTATGCAGTGGTATAGTTAGGACAAACAACCTTAAAGGGAATCAGAATTTCAAATGAATCGAGCCAGGCAGGAGTCGAAACTAGAATCTTCTGATCCGCTATTACTTTGAATAACAAAAAATAGGTGTGTTGCATTTTGCGCAGAACGATCAGTGTATAACACCAAAGTACCGCGAGAGCGACTCAAAAACAAGTTGCTCCATAATGAGATCGAATCGCTCTCGCGGTACTTTGATGTTATATTTCGTTCGTTCTGCGCTGCAAACACACATTTTCTTATACAGCTAATCCACAACATACTGAATCACATAAACGATGTTTATAACATTCACAGCAAATAAACCAAAATCGCTAGACATCGTTTCTCAAATACCCGATCAATTAGTATGTTATTGAAAAGCTTTATATTCGCTTTGAAAATGTTAACAATGTTACAAACATTAGAGAGCCAGCATACTCTCTTTAGAACAAACTCGCTTGTTTTATCAATAGGCTGAAGGCTTAAAGGTTAAATGCACATCGGTTGCAAATGTGTATTGTAAATAGGTCCATGTAAGATAAATAACAAACTCCTTAACATCTCATCATTATGAATAGGCACTAGGGTAAAGGTGGTGTTTGATGAATTATAGCCATCGGAGATTAGAGCGTGTTGCCAGATTAAACGAATTCATACAAATAATTATAATACTAATAGTGACCCAATGTGATTGATGTGTGCAGGGAGGGAGATGTTGCCAGTATTTTAATTGTGATTTTGCAAACTGTACAATTTATCATCATAGAGCTCGTCATATGATGAGGCCTGTGGTTTGAGAACGTTTTTAAAATAAAAGTTGACTCCAAGTGACATCATTTTAAACCATGCTGTCAATCCAACCCAAAATGTATGGAGCGAGTTTTAAAAGCATTCGTAAAAGGCTTTTTATCGAGGTATCTGGCAACCACAGTTCCTCAAGCAAAGTTCAGTTTTTTTCAGCCAGATTGCGCAATTCACCGTGAAATAAAACTATTCACAGAACGCTCGTAAACGTCCGTTCTTCTGCTGTGCTACACTGAGTGCGGCCATGAGAAGATCTGCCGTACTGTTACTGTGCGTAACTGCACTGACTTTACAAAGCACAGTGAAAGCAAATGATGGTAAGTGAGCGCAATGTTTCCTTATATTAATGTCTTGCACTGTTTGATTTGCATATACGACGTTTAAGAAGTGCAAAGGCACCATCTCTATTCTTAATATTTAACTTTAACATCACTGAACAGGGAAGATTAAAAAGTGCATTGAACACCTTTACCCTTTTGACAACATGTCCAATTATGCTGTCACATTGTACAATAAGTCGTCACACCGGAAACTTTAACTAGTTTAACAGTAATATATTTTAAAGTATGTAGCGCTCCCTACCCTCTTAGGATTTACCCCTCTTAAATTCTGTTAGGGTGGAGCACATCTGATAATATGTCTCTCAACAAAATATTCAATTTATATCTCCCCTCTAATATTAACTTCACTTATGAGCTAAAATTGAGTTTTCGCTCAGATTTTTACAGGCTGCTACAAAGGACCTACAATAAAATATCTTACTACTCCAGGTAAGTATAAGTACCCTTTGTTCAGGTGTCAACTGTAATAATATTATACAGAAGATGAACTATCCAAAATGTAAGTACAGGTAAGTATCAAGATTTTAAGGATTTATTAACACAGATAAGAATATCAATACATAAATAAAATTAGAGAAATATCAATCAATAAGGCAATAAATAAATGAATAGGTAAATAAATAGAAACAAAACAATTCACTATGAATCACAATGGAGCCTTAAACCTCCAACAAAGAGACTGGTTCACAGTCAGTTGTCTATGTGTGACTTATTTCAAAATAGGGAGGGGTATCAGTATCAAATTTAAATACAAATTGTATTATTATAATAATAATTTATAATAATTACATACTAGACAACTTATTTGAATGCAGAAAATTGTTTGTAATAAGGTTCAATAAAAGGAAGGAAGGAGGCGGGAACCGGCAAACATTTAAATAAAGTTTTAATAAATAAACAAACAATAACACGGAAGTAAATAAACAGCCGGCAGCCCCTCACGGACGACTGCCGGCAACACAAACATAAATCAACTTAACATTGCTCGGGCGCGTTGTGGCCGAATTAAAACACCAATTTGTCAGGGTTCCGTCTTTCCTGTTTCGAGATTTCATACCTTGTGGACGGGGCCGTGACAGTACCATGCCTCGTGTGTGTTTTATGTTTTGTGTGGAGACACTTGTGTGTTATGTCTTTCCCTCACACCTTGTCGGTTCATTCCTTCCTGTCTCCCGCATCCTTTGTGTTTCCTGCCCGTGGATTTCAGGTTGTGGATTACCCTTGTTCCCTTCGTGTTTGGACTATTACTTATTATTATATTTTCCCTTGGACCTTGTTTATTTTGTCTCCCTTTCGGGAACTACCTTAGTTTGTTTTCTTGTTTTGTTTTATATCGTATTTTCCCCATCGTGGGTCTTTGTTTCCCTTTTTATAATAAATCCTTTGTTTACCTTTTAACCCCTTTTTGCCTGCGTCTGGGTTCTGTCCAGATATCGTGACACAACTGGCCTCTTCACTCTATAGAGCCAAACAAAATGATAGGCAGTACCTCAATCTCGGTGTCGTGGAAGCAGTCAAACATTTTGTAATTTCCGATAGGGATATCACTTCATCCGACGCTGGCTGTAAATGTTTCACAACCGCTTTGCTATCTCTCACGGTGCCAAAATTCACACGGGGGTCAGATCGCTATCTGTTTGTTTAGTAATTTTCCTCAGTGTCAGTGAAATCCTCACTCGTAAGAAGATCAGAGCGCTAGCCGGGTCTTTCATCCAACGATGTGCTCATACCGAATTATCGACGAGATTCACTTGTCTCATATTGTGTTCAGACCAAACGCGAATGAAGCGTCAAGCGCGAGTGATTTACATGTTAAGTCAATGCAAAGACGCGATAGACCTACTTGCGGTAAAATTGCGAGCGGAGGCAGAAATCCGAAACTGAAGGACAAAATGGATGACAAATTAATCGTCGCTGTTTGTGGACACTCGGAGCTGTATGATTATTTTTCTTACTTTTATAAAAACAGGAATAAAAATGATCTTGCTTGAAACTCGCCAAGCTGGGTGTGCCTCCGAAGGATCGGATGGACCCAGACACGGCGCCGAACGAGTTTACGCCGTTTTTCAGCCTTCCATAGCACAAAAAGCGCAGCTTCCTTCTCAACAAAATCCATGTCCGCCATTTCGAAATGAGACTGGAGCCGCCTGCCAGAAGCCCCTCCCACGACGCGAATTTGACGCGCGAATGAAGCGAGTAAAGTCGCGCGAAGGAAGCGAGTAAACTGGCGCGAATAGCACAATTTGGTCTGAACACACAGTCAGTCTCTATCAATCAACCGCCATAACGAATATCATTTTTCAAAAACCTCCACCAACAAAGCGAGTAATGAATAGTCTCTCGTGACACTACGTCCCATAAATAAATCGCTCAATTTACTCATACAAAAATAAAACGTATTAAATTACTCATAAAGTTAATTCCTCCCGAAAAACACTCACAATTGAAAAGAAACCAAAACTTTTATCCGTGGATCTCTCCCTGGAAAACTTTAACTATATCTTCATCTCTTGCCCCCGTTGACTGACTGACTCCTCCTCCAATAAGAATACTCCTACCAGTGTAGGAGGCAGGATCATAACGGTTACAGCCAATCAGATAGGCAAATATTTTCTCAACCGCATATGCGTACAGGCTTTATAAAGGTGACAGTTACATACAAACACGAACCAGTGTATATGTCATCAGGTATATAAAGATTTATAAAACATATGAAGTAACCCAAATTTACCCTGGGTTACAAGTATAATGGAAGACATTAGTAAACAGATACAAATGAAAATTGTAACATGTATGTTGCATAATATCAAATAATTGTTTTTAGCAGAAACAGGATTACAACACACAAACATGTGACAACCTGTAATAAATGCAAAATGTTGTAATAAATGCAAAATATGTAAAAAAAAAATGGCCTGATATTCATGATAATACCAAATCCTGAAACCTGAATGTATGCTTGTGTGTTTTGTTTGTATTCACATGTTTACCCAACAAAAGACCAAGGGTTTAAACTCTCTTTCTACTGAATGTACACAGGAGCTGTCATACAAACCAAATCTGGATCCCTGAAAGGTTCTAATCTTACTGCACAAGGGAAGGAAACAGTGATTTATAGTTATTTGGGTATTCCTTTTGCCAAGCCGCCCTTGGGTCCATTGAGACTGGCTCCACCCCAACCAGCAGAGACATGGACTGGAGTGAGAGATGCTACAAAACAGCCACCCATGTAAGCATAAAACATAACTGATCACCCTGGACATAATGGAAATGAGTAGAATTAAAAATGTCAAACTTTTCTGTTTCAGGTGTGTGCAGGATAGACAAGTACTTGTGGATTTGTTGTCTAACGTTTCTATGAGTATGGAGATTCCGGAAATATCAGAGGATTGTCTTTACCTCAACGTTTACACTCCATCCAAACCTGGAGACAATGATAAGTTGCCTGTTAGTATTTCGTCCTAAAGTAATAGATTTCAGATCTTTTCAAATCTGTGTAACTTTTTCTGAGGAACAGTATAGGGTTTATATTCTATATGATGAATGTAAAGGAGGACTATTGTAGAGCACAAGCACCAAATATTCAAACAAAAATAAAAATATCATAAAGGTGTTAATACAAAAGACATGTCTTCTTGTGTATCGAAATTATGAACGAAATTTCGGTGAACTGTTCCTTTAACTGGGATATAATGCAGATTATGTGCTAATATGTATTTATGTTTAATATTGTTGTTTAAATCAATTGATTTATTGTCTGGTGTGCAAAAGGTTATGGTTTGGATCCATGGTGGAGGATTGGTTTTTGGATCTGCATCGATGTTTGATGGACATGTTTTGGCCGCCTATCAGGATGTAGTTGTGGTCTTAATTCAATACCGACTCGGCGTCCTTGGATTTTTTAGGTAAAACATCTCAAATAACTTGTCATAAGGCTTCTGAGGTACTTACAGTAGAGCAAAAACTAAATGTGAAGCAAAGTTGACAGTATATTTATGTAAATGCAGTATATACTATAAACTACATACTGTATAAATATGACAATCATGCGGTTAATCACCTATAACTATTTTAATTTGATTGACAGCACTAATATATACAGTACTATTTCTCTATCTATCTATCTATCTATCTATCTATCTATCTAATCCATCTATCTATCCATCCATCCATCCATCCATCCATCCATCCCCCTCTCTGTCTGTATATATACATACTTACACACACACACACACACATACTGTACATACACATACAGATATACTGTACATAGTCATCCAGATTTGTCGTGTAGTTAGAGTGATGTTATCCAGTGTCACAACTTCATTACCTGTGAGTGCAAAACTGTACTAAACACTGATCTTTGAACACTGTTCATCTGATAGCAGTAAGATACAGTACAGTTACAGATACAGTTAAGGTCTAAGGTCTAATAAGGGCAGACATGATAAATAATAATTTACCCAATGAAAGGAGCCAATACTTAACTGTTCCACACTCTCATATGTAGTTTTATGATGAACTTCTGTCCTTTAGCACAGGAGATGAACATGCAGCAGGAAACTACGGCCTTCTGGATCAGGTGGCTGCACTTCAGTGGGTTCAGGAGAACATTCACAGCTTCGGTGGAGATCCTGGATCAGTCACCATCTTTGGAGAGTCTGCTGGAGGAGTCAGCGTGTCCTTACATGTAGGGATTCAAAATCCAGAAATATACATGAAAGATATTATAAAAAGGAGAATCATTTACTCTCCATAATAGCAGTTTTGCATCTTCTAGGATGAGTTGTAATATGCAAAATGAGGAAATTCACCTTATAATTAGTAGTCCAACCATAAGGATGCTTTCGATAGCATTATTTATCAGAAATAATTTTAGATTATCTCAACATCTCTTTCATAGGTTCTTTCACCATTGTCTACAAATCTCTTTCATTATGCCATCGCAGAGAGTGGCACAGCGGCAATGGACGCTATCATTAATACCAACCCTCTGTTTACAGCCAAGGTAAAACATGTCTTTTCTTTAAAGATGAGGTAACACATGCAGTTTCTGACAATCTCATATTCATCTTGAGTACCTGTACAGTAGTATTGCATACGGAACTACAGCACGAGCACACAATACATCATCGCATTATCCCTGCATAAATTTGTGTTGTTTACATTATGCACGTACACAAGGGTGTAACTTTGGTTTGAGAAGTGGGGGGGACACAAAATGGGGGAGAATGTTTTGATTTGAATCCTATCACAAATTAAAAATATGTTTTGCTTTGTTTTTGATTGTTTAAATTGATTAAACCATGAAACCAAAAGGTATTTGTATTGTGTAGCAAAAGTTGATGTTCGTGAAGGGGGAAAATGCGAGTATTGACTGAGAAACAGAGGAAAACATCTGCGGTCGGAAGGAGACGAGCCGGATGACTTTCTAAAATGCTTAACGACCAGGGCCCAGTTTTTCAAAAAATTTAATCTGGATCAAATTGATCCGGATTTGGAAATCCCATGTTTTGCTATCCAAGATCACCTGATCTATTCTACTTTTATGCCAGTTTTTTAAAGAAACATTGAATTGGATCACTGTGATCCAAATACCAAATTTCAGGATTACCGAATCCTTTTTACCAGAGCCTTAAATGGAACCAACAGTGTAGCATACTGGCTTAGCAAAGAACAACAGGAAGCAAAATACCGGTGGCCACAAATAGCCATTGTTTGTTTTAACTGTAAGAAACAGAAACATTTTACATTCCTTATTTTTTTATAATGTTAAATATCAAAACAAAAACAATACTATCCAATAGTCAAAAATCATTTACAGGACAGATACTAGCTCTTTCCATCTCTGCCTTTATGCCTTCAGTTGGGTAAGCAAGATTCGTTCTATACCCAGTTCAATTTGTACTTCTGCCCTTTCGGTTTCCCATTTCAGAAGCAAACTCATAGCCGTTACCATCCTGGTTTGTAGCTGAGGAACGTTATATGAGGTATATATCTACAGTAAACATTGATTTTCTGATCATTCACTTAAAAAAGACCTCTCTGATTTTATTTGGTTCGAAATATCACAACTGAATCCACCCTTCTGATGGGATCAGGATAATCCTGTTTTTTGGATCAAATAGATCCCAAACCGAGTTAAAAGTTTTGAAAAACCCAAAGGGCAGCTTTGATCCAGATCGAATGTAAAATCGGATTACATGATCTGATTTTAGTTCGGAATCCCTCTTTTGCTTTTGAAAAACCCATTTCCAAGATTTGATACAATCCATAATCCGAAATCCCACTGGATTACTTTTGAAAAACTGGGCCCTGGCGTCTGTCGTCGCAAAGCAACCTTTGGCCACGATACCCGTTGAGACGAGGAGGTATAAACAAAGGATATATGGATATATGCACTGAAAATACCTTGCAATAACTCTGCTACTAGATTTAGTTATGCTGTGATCATCTGTGTTTCCATTTTCATTGATCTTGTCTATATTAGCTGGTTGGTTCTTGTCACATGACCTGCTTGCGCCTTCCTGAAAAATTGAGATTTTTTCATCTCGGTGCGGCGGCGCCGACGCGCTTGAAAAAAAGAGTGCGTCGCCTCCTGCCGCGGAAAAGACGCGAAATGTGAATCGGGCCTTACATCCTACAGAAACAACGACCACATTAAAACTTCTAAAATAAACTTTAACAAAAAATTATATTAAATTCAAATCCACTTGATTAAAAACGATCTTTCAGTGATCTATTTTTTGAGTGTGCACGCGACGCGCGCAGTGTTGCCAACTTATTTTTCAAAAAGCGACAAGCGACAAAGCTACTTTCTGAACAAGCCTTGGCGACTTTGTTAAACATTCTGCTTCACTTCTACTGCCCGGCGAGAGCAAGCCTTCCCAGCACAGTGCCGCCTCTCTCTGTCTACTCTGTTCAGTGAGCGGCAGGGAGAAGCAGCACATTCAGTCCAGACCGCACTGACACGTGAATGAGATACGCATGTACAAACAATGTTTCCAAGAACTAATCACTTATTGACCTTGTTTGAGCATTTTGATTTAAAACGCGATGACTGTATGGATGCATTAACATGAACACAGACTAATTTAGCGGTTCAACGAAAGTGACTGCTTGTGTGTAGTGGTCGAGTTCACTCACTATTACATATTTTTTGCTGTCTGCCAACAGAAGCAGAAAAATAAGTCATTAAGAACCTTTTTATTGTGTATTGTTTTAATATTATACTGTATACGACCTCTCAAAAAGTAGAGATATGAAGCAGACCTGAAGGGCTTAGCTTGTCAGATACTATGTGATGACGTCACTGATATGCAAATTAAGGCGTGACGTCATCTGGCGACATCTTTTTGGGCAGGCTTTAGCTACTTTCCATTGAAAACAGTGGACAACAACACTGGACGCGCACATCGACACAGGCAGACTCTGTGTCCTGCTCGATCCTAGCCTACTTCTCCGTGGCGATGATGGCGTGTGGTTAAAAAAATTATTACAAAAAAATTAAGTGAGGGGGACACGAACGGGATCTTGAAAAGTGAGGGGGACATGTCCCCCCTGTCCCCAGTGGTAATTACGAACCTGCACGACACGTACATGCCGATTGTTAACAAAACACAGGCATATGACTTAATTTGACTTACCGCGTGCGGTTCATGTCCGGCATCTTTTAGCGCTGGGACCGCTCCATCTATCAGTTTCAAACGATCTCCAAATCCAGCGTTATATCCACGGTTTATATAACATTCATCACCGAAATGCAGTGAGCAAACAAACACAGCTTCCGTCAGCCGATTGAAGCGGCATTGATGGGCTTGCTCTTTCTGATGCTGGCTGGTTAGAATTGTCCAATACGGGACTAAGAACCCTTGTTATGAAACAGGAATCCATGTTCGAAAAATAAATTCTGAAACCTGTGCGACCCCTGGCGGAGTGAATCGAGCACAGAAATACTTTGTCATACGTTCAACTCTTTTTTGGACAATTTAACCATGTTAAGCTAGCACGTTTAACATTGTAATGAAGTCAGAATGCATGAAATAGCGTGTTACCTCCACTTTAAATAGGAATAAATCAAAGACAAATAACAGCTCAGGTTGAAAATGATTCATTTATATTATGACATGTTTCTCTTAAGGCTGTAGTCCATGCATCTGGCTGTGATGTTTCCAGCACAAAGGAGATTGTTGACTGTGTCAGGCAGTTGTCAGAAGAAGACATCTTGAAGATAACTCATGTAGGCCTCTCTCTATTTACCTGTCTGTAGATTTAGTTTTACTAAATGATTTCTCTAAAATTTACAAACACTCCTCTGTGCTACATTCTTGCATGTGTTTGACTAATAAAACAGGAGAATCCAATGTTTCGTCTTGGAGTGACAACAGATGGTCAGTTCCTTCCTAAATCGGCAGAGGAGCTTCTTCAAAGCCACATGTTCAACAAAGTGCCTCTCATGACTGGAGTTACCAATGATGAGTGTGGATACATGCTGCCTGGTGTAATAAAACATGTTTTATGTCAAAGTGCAGAAAATTACAAAAATACAATCCTGTAAACGTATTTAACAACAGTTTTTTTCTTATAGTTCATGGCAGGTCCAGGATGGATGGATGGCATGGACAGAGAGCAGATCACACAATTTTTGCCAATGTTTTATCCTGATGTAAGACACAAAATACTTTCAATTTCTGCATAATCTATTGAGGCATAATGACATCAAAATGAATTATGCACAAGTACACAACTTTGTGTAAATAATTTAATTTATATGACCATACTTGCCTTCAATTTATTGCAACTATATTTGTGTAGGAATAGATTTATAAACAATTCATACAAATAAGCATTCAGTTTATATTTCATGAATAAAGCCAAGTCATCTTTTATTTGTAGTGCACTTGTTTTAGCTTTGAATTACATTTTTGTTTCTCCATGTTTTTTTAATAATTAACCAGTGGAAAAAAGCTCATATTTTTTGTGGAATTAATCTATTTCTTTATCATGCCTTTAGCTTCAAGATCCATTTCTCGCTGAGCTTGTTTTAAATGAATATCTGGGCACATCAAGCGACAGGATTAAAATCCGAGATGGTTTTCGAGAGATCTTGGGTGACTTTTTTTCAACATCCCAGCTCGCAAAACTGCGAATAGTCACAGAGGTGAGACTTTCCTCAATATTTTCACTTGATTGACAATCCATAAATTTTATTTTAGAATAGCATTTCTCTTGGCTATGCTTTTTAACTTAAAACCTGTTTAACTATTTTATTCATGTTAGATTCTGGTGCACCAGTTTACATGTATGAATTCCAGCATCCTCCCAGTATATTTCAAAAGCAAAGACCCAGTTTTGTTGGCTCTGATCATGGAGATGAACAAGTTTTTGTCTTTGGTTACTGTTTTGGAAAAGGACATATTAAAATCGAAGGTACATTTAATGTAAACATGTTATTCGAAAAAATTGCAAATGTGTTAAGTATTTACATATTAAGAAAAAAACTATTGATTTAATTTAAATGAATCTCAATAGATTTATTTCACTTTTAATTGTTTCTTAGACATTCTTTAGATAGAGATAAGCGACAGTTCAGCTCAGTGTTTCTTTTTTCTTTTTACTTTAGAGAAATTTACAGAGGAAGAACATGAACTTTGTAAAACTGTCATGGCTTATTGGGGAAACTTTGCTCGCACTGGGTAAGCAATAATTTCCATATGTTGCACCAATGATACACCGGCGCTTTAAGATTAAAGGAACGGTTTGTCAAAAAGTCATTATTATTACTTTCATTCCAAATAAATATTTATCATAAAACATACAAGAAATTATGTTAAATAGTCTTCTGCATAGTGATAGTCCACATTGACTTCATACTGAGTTGCATGAATAATTAAATAACCAGAAACAGCAAAGGTTTATACAGGCATCTCAGCAGTTTCAGTTGTCCAAATATTATCAAAATGAAACCAAATTTACTCTTAACTATAAGCTATTTGCTTCTGTTTGAAACTGGTTGCAGGTCTCCGAATGGTCCGGGTCTCACAGAATGGCCGAAATATGGAGCTGAAGCTGAATATCTCAGCATTGGACTACAACAGAAACCTGGCAAAAATCCAAAAGGAAACATCTCACTTTCGTGACCGACACACTTCAACAGATCATAAAAGAACGAAAGGAAGGCAAGTGATCCGTGCCAGAACCGGCTTCAAAATCAGTCGCTTAGATGTTCATTTAAAAAGCTTATAGATTCATAATTAAACCATCAACTTTGTGTTAAGAAAGGTTTAAAACATCCATATAAATCTACAGGCTAAACTGGAACTTTACACCCAAACATTACCATATCACATTTACTCCAGAGTCATAGAAATGCGCCTCACATTATCTGTTTGGTCTTTTGGGCAGGACCTGTAGTTCATACCAAGCTAGGATCTCTAAAAGGTTCCCTTCTAACCGTGAAGGGGAAGGAGACAATCGTGTATAGCTATCTAGAAGTACCGTTTGCTAAACCCCCTGTGGGACCCCTCAGACTGGCCCGACCCCAACCCGCAGACACATGGGAGGGAGTGAGAGACGCCACGCAACAGCCACCCATGTAAGGTGTCACAAAACCATATTTTGATTACAGGATGTATTTACCTTCACATGACAGATGTTGTCTATATGTTTATGAAGATAAAACGTTTACTTGCATTCAATAAATGCATTTTAAAAGCTTCTTCTTTTCCACTGTTAATGGTCTCGTTGTTTGTTCAGGTGTGTTCAGGACAGGAAAGGAGTTTTAAGTGAACTAGAATTTTTCTCGATGAGTCTGGAAGTTCCAGAGGTTTCAGAGGATTGCTTATACGTCAACGTTTACACTCCATCTAAACCTGGAGATGATACCAACTTACCAGTGAGTTATGAAACAATGCCTGAGATCAACCAACTAAGACCATCTGTGATGCAGATATGGTTGTTGAATTATGATATTACTGTATATATCAACAGTGTGTTTTTAAAGCTGCTGTCTGTAATGAAGGCTACTTAATTGTGGGTTTATGTGAAATGATATCAAACGAACATTTTCAGTTTCCTGTGAAACGTGACAGGGCAGCATCATGATTACACTGCACAACACACTGATTACATATGAAGAGTTTGGTTCCAAAGTGACATTCCAATTAATATCAATCAAACTGCAGTTGGTTTGTTTTGATTTAAGCCATAATAACTAAATATTAAAAAACATGATTTTTTTTATATAAACCAGTATGTGACCCTTTGGGCTTTGGATTTCTTCATAAATTGGTCATAATGTGTTCTGATCTTCATCTAAGTCAATAGAGAAACACAGTCTGCTTTAATACCGCACAAACATTATACGTTTCATGTTTTTGAACAAACATGTAAACATTCATAGTGCAGGGTGGAAAAGTATGTGAACCTTTGGGTTTAATAACTGGTTGACCCTCCTTTGGCAGCAATAACCTCAACCAAACGTTTCCTATAGTTGCAGATCAGACCTGCACAACGGTCAGGAAATTTTGGACCATTCCTCTTTACAAAAGTGTTTCAGTAAAGCAATATTCTTGGGATGTCTGGTGTGAACCATGCCTCGCACAAAAGAGCTCTCAGAAGACCTACGATCAAGAATTGTTGACTTACATAAAGCTGGAAAGGGCTACAAAAGTATATCTAAAAGCCTTGATGTCCATGTGTCCACGGTAAGACAGATTGTCTACAAATGGAGAAAGTTCAGCACTGTTGCTACACTCCCTAGGCGTGGTCGTCCTGTAAAGATGACTGCAGAGCACAGCGCAGAATGCTCAATGAGGTGAAGAAGAATCCTAGAGTGTCAGCTAAACACTTACAGAAATCTCTGGCACATGCTAACATTTTTGTTGACAAATCTACAATAAGGAAAACATTAAACAAGAATGGACTTCATGGGAGGACACCACGGAGGAAGCCACTGCTGTCCAAAAAAAACATTGCAGCACGTTTGAAGTTTGCAAAAGAGCCTGGATGTTCCACAGCACTACTGGCAAAACATTCTGTGGACAGATGAAACCAAAATTGAGTTGTTTGGAAAGAACACACAACGCTATGTGTGGAGAACAAAAGGCACAGCACACCAACATCAAAACCTCATCCCAACTGTGAAATATGGTGGAGGGGGCATCATGGTTTGGGGCTTTTGCTGCCTGGAAGATTACTGATCGATGGAAAAATTAATTCCAAAGTTTATCAGACATTTTGCAGGAAAACGACCATCTGTCCGCCAACTGAAGCTTAACAGAGGATGGACGATGCAACAGGACAACGACCCAAAGCATAGAAGTAAATCAACAACAGAATGGCTTCAACAGAAGAAATACGCCTTCTGGAGTGGCCCAGTCAGAGTCCTGACCTCAACCCGATTGAGATGCTGTGGCATGACCTCAAGAGAGCGATTCACACCAGACATCCCAAGAATATTGCTGAACTGAAACACTTTTGTAAAGAGGAATGGTCCAAAATTTCTCCTGACCGTTGTGCAGGTCTGATCTGCAACTATAGGAAACGTTTGGTTGAGGTTATTGCTGCCAAAGGAGGGTCAACCAGTTATTAAACCCAAAGGTTCACATACTTTTTCCACCCTGCACTATGAATGTTTACATGTTGTGTTCAATAAAAACATGAAAACGTATAATGTTTGTGCAGTTTAAGCAGACTGTGTTTCTCTATTGTTGTGACTTAGATGAAGATCAGAACACATTTTATGACCAATTTATGAAGAAATCCAAGTAAGCCCAAAGGGTTCACATACTTTTTCTTTCAACTGTATATATATATATATATATATATACACGTTAATATACGTTTTCCACAGTTTGGATTAATATTAAACCCATCAAGACCATGAAATAACACAGCTGTGGAAAATATGTTGTGACCTAAAGCATAATAAAAATGAACTCTATGTTATATTTTAGCATCTTTAAAGTAGCCACACTTTGACTAGAATCAAACACTTTGCATTTTATCATCCAGCTTCTCGAGGTCTCAACCTGGGAAGCTCTTTACACATCTATGCTGGACTCTTATTGACTCCTTTTATTTATTATTTGGTGCAAAAAATCCATTTCAAAAATATTTTTTTAATAAAAATGTGGTTTTCTAATAAAATTGTATTTATTAGATTATATATTTATTAGCACAATTATATTTTTGTCTACAAAAGTGATTTAAAACATTGAAACACACACCTTCAGATTATTTTTAAGATCATGAAAAACTTTTTTTTCAAGTGATCCTAAACTTTAGAAGTGTATACACCTGCTAAAAAAATAATTTGTAGATTTTTTTAAAACATTTTTACATATTGCAGCTTTAAAGAATTTTTTACCTTTACTTTTTTATGATTAAGAATTACATACATAAAGGGTATGAAACACATTTTAAATAATCAAAAATGTGAAAAAACAAGACAGTTTATAGTCTAGGTTGTAATATTCACCACTGAGTACATGTCATTTTAAAAATAATTGGTTGAAAACAATTGGTTTCTTTTTACAAAGAAGTGCAAAACATCATTCAGTATTATATTTTGAGTCAACACAGTTCTTAGGATGCATCCTTGCCACAACTCATTAGAAAAACAAACTGAGGGAGAACGAACGCATTTTTATTTATGCTACATTGTTTTTTAAACAAGCATTTTTGTACATTTATAGTTGAAAAGCAATAAAATACACTTTTTTAATCTGTAAAACAGATATTTAAGATCAAATGGTATGAAAATGTTTCTGCTTTAGTCTTTAGCATCGCAGTTGTCTCATATTCCCTGCTGTTTGTCACTTTATTGTATTGACCGATAATCTTGAAGTTCCCTCAGTAGCAAGCGTGTCAGAAAGCTTACTGTGTGTTCACAGGTCATGGTTTGGATTCACGGCGGAGGCCTTAGTTTTGGTGCCGCCTCTCTGTACGACGGCTCGGTTCTGTCAGCGTATGAGAATGTGGTTGTGGTGCTGATTCAGTACAGATTGGGCTTGTTAGGATTCTTCAGGTATGTCCCAAACAAACAGAGCTGATGTTTTGCACATGTTCAACGCAGGTTTAATGTCAACATCCCTTTGTTCTCTGCCAAGAATATGTTTTGCCTTCAGCTATGGTCATCCACATTTAACAGCAGCTCCTTTATCAAAATACTACAATAACAGTTAACATTCAGATGACTAGGTTTTGGGCAGAGATTTGGTGTAGCTGTAGTTTTATTTTTCTGTATGGATTCAGATTAAGAATTTGTCTTGTAGCACAGGAGATGAACATGCAGCCGGAAACTACGGCCTTCTGGATCAGGTGGCTGCACTTCAGTGGGTTCAGGAGAACATTCACAGCTTCGGCGGAGATCCTGGATCAGTCACCATCTTTGGAGAGTCTGCTGGAGGAATAAGCGTTAATTTGCTTGTGTGTTTTTCTTTTTTTGCATATGAAATATTTTTGTAAATACACTGTAAAACTTTGCTGAGATTCAAAATGAGCAAGAAGAGAGCAACATTAGCACAGCAACACTGAAAAAATCCCTCCTAAGCATTTTTGTGTTGTTTTCTAGTAAAAAAAATATTAAAACCTCCTAAATTACGATACATTTACATAACAAGAAAGTGACCTGAGATATTAAGTCTTGTTTTATGAAAAAGATATAGGTAAACTAGGTACATTTTTGTTTAAAAAGTTTTTTTTTTAAATTAAATCTACAGTAAGTTACTGGCAAAACGGTTGCAAAACTATAGCAAAGTTTAATAGTGTAAGTATAAAGTGTATAAAGCGACATTTCATACATATGCAATATTTTTTTACAAATCTTAAAGGAATTACGGCAAAATTAACCAAATTACATTATGTAAGAGAAATACACATAGTTCAAGGATTATTCTCTGAAAACAATTCTTAATATTTCTCAGGTTTTTTTGTTCTTACTGTTAGTATTATAAAAAAAAACTCATATTCAATATATTTGCGTTAAAGGGATAGCTCACCCAACAAAAAAATCTGTCATCATTAAAGCCACGGGTATACTTGACTTTCCGCGTCCGTGTCCGTCTCGCGCACAAATGCGTCCACACAGCGTCCAAGTTCAACACATGTGCAATACAACTGAGTATGTGTGCTCTAACAGAGGACAGCGCTGAGTGCTTCATTCACAGACCCACTGCAAATTAATGATAGAGGAAGTCATTCGCCATTGCAAACAATCCGAGCACACAGCAAGACAACAAGAACAACAACCAAACACTATTAAGAAGGATGTTCTTCTTATCTTACTGTCCTTGGTTTTAGCGTGTTGGTTTTGTATCATTCTTCTTCGACAACGGCATACTGCACACTTTCTGTGTGTGTATTGACCCCTAGTGGACATTCTTCAAAATATTTTATTTTGTGTTCTGCAGATGAAAGAAAGTCAAACAGGTTGGGAATAAGTTGAATGTGAATAACTAATGGCAGAATTTTCATTTCTGAGCGAACTATACGTTTAACTGCTTTTGTTGTTTATAGTATTGCAGATTTTGACAGTCATTTAGAAAATCCTAAGTCGATTCTTTTTGTTTTGAAGATACTGTCCCCGTTGGCCTCGGGTCTGTTCCATCGTGCCATCGCAGAGAGTGGCACTGCTGTTTGGCCTGGCCTTGAGACCTCCAATCCTTTACTCTCAGCTCAGGTATTGTTTCCTATTCTTCTTGTATAACATTTTATTATTTATATTTAATAAACCTTGCTAAGCCCACACATTGATCTGCATTTCAGAATGTTGCAGAATCATCGAACTGTGAAGGCAGGACTTCATCCAGTATTGTGGAGTGCATCATGCGCTGGTCCAGTGAGGAAGCTGAGAAATATTCCAGTCAGGTGGGAGAACGCAGAAACATGTATTCACTTAACTGCATAATCTTTATATCATACATTGTATTGTAGGAAATGTGCTCCTGTATTCAGTCTCCTGTATTGTTTCTAGTACAAAATGCTGCACTTCAGAGTTGCTGTGGATTCTTATTTCCTGCCCAAGCCTGTAGAGGACATCATAGAGAAGCAAGAGTTCAGCAAAGTTCCTCTTATTACTGGCATTACTGATGATGAGTTTGGCTTTTTATTGGCCGCAGTGAGTAAACATTTAATTTATTTTATGACAATATTAAATATCGACAGGATTTATTCTTATCCACACAGAGCTGTATTGTATCATGAGTAGGTTTAATTCTATATAATTTATTGTGTGTATACCAGTGGCGGCTGCTGATCTTTTAAAGAGGGGAAGCTCATTTTCGGCCTAAATCATAAAAATTGTCCATTTATTTATATGTAAATTCTGCCCTACGTTCCTTTTCAAGAAAATGCTCTGTAACCCTGTCGTACCAACTAGGCGTCTTTTCCAGTGACTTGACCAATGTCCTCTCAATGGCCAGCAGAGCTAGGCTGCTTAAACGGCCTTGGCCCATTGTGTTACGGGTGTAGGACTTGAGCCGCTTTAAACAGGAGAAGCTCCTTTCTACACCTGCAGATGTAGCTCCAATTGTTGCCACTAATGAGAACAGTTTGTAAAGCTGAGGCATTGCACTGTCCAACTCCATGTCTTTAAGGAACACCAAGTAATCACACAGCTTTCCCCTGTTACTCTGCAAGTCCTGATCTGAATACAGGACTTGAAGTTCAGACCTCAGTCTCCCTGAATCAAAGTGATGGCCATAACTTTTCAGGACACTTTGGAAGGCCTCCTCTGGAAATGCTTGTCTCATGTCATCAAATTTCCCTGGATTGACTAATTCTAAGAAAAGCATACTTTCCAAATTTGAAAAACGTCGAGGAATCTGCTCCAAGATGTTATCAAGGATGGCCATGTACAGATTTCTGTAGCGCTCTTGGGGATCCTGCAATTGGGTCAGACGGCGCTTTCTCATGGGCTCATCTCTTGGGTCTGATGTGAGATCTGCTGCTTTGGCATAAACAGCTTGGAAAGCCCCCTCTGACCTCTTCTCTTTGACAAATGCAAGAAGAGACTCAATTCTTTTCTTGCAGTAAAGAACATCCATCGCTCTCTGCTGGACAATATCAAAGACCACATCAGTCTCAGAGAAGATTTGTTCATATGTGTACAACATGAACACAAACTCAAAATCCTCCAGTTTCCTCACGAAGCCTTTGGCACAATCCAGTGTATCATCATCCATTGTCGTATCTGCAATGATGTTATCAAATGTCTGCAGGAGGCCATCATAATTGTTTGCCACAGTGCTCACTATCCGTGATGTGAAATTCCATCGAGTAGGAGCGTTTCTGGGCAACCTTGAGCAGCCTGCAGACTCCAGAAAAGACGTCCTCTTTGTGGATTTTGAGAAAAATGTGGCAAACCCAGAGAGTGATGCAAAAAAAATTCTGCACTCAGGCAAGCATTTGGCCCCCTGTGACAGCACCAGATTCAGTCTGTGTGCATAGCAATGCACAAACATTGCACTGGGGGCTATTGCTTTCACTTTGGCCTGCAGACCATTGAGAGCTGAAGCCATGACAGCAGCCCCATCATAGGTCTGTGCCACAAGCTTATCCTTAAAATTGTAGCCCTGCATGTTCTCATTTAAAACATCAAAAACGGACTGAGCATCTCGCCCCCCAGAAACATCAAAAAATCCAATGAAGCGCTCCTGAATTTTACCTGCACTATCCACATAGCGAACAATGACAGAGAGTTGGGCACGGCAGGATATATCAGTGGTTTCATCCACCTGCCATCCAAAAAAGGGAGCATCCTGAATTTCATCTCTGATCTGATCAGAAATGGTGGCTGCAAGAGCAGAGATCAAGTCATTTTGAATAGTGTGTGACATGCCAGAAAACACAGTTGAGGACTCGAATTGTGTGGACAGGACAGAGTCATATTTAGCTAATGTTTCTGTGAACTCTCTGTAATTCACTACTCTCATCATGTCCCCTAAATGACAGCTCCTGCCGGCCAAGCAAGGATGTCACATCAATAAGGCGGTTTAGGAAGGCCCTGTTTTGTTTAACAGTTTCATTATGTTTAGCCACTTGAATGCGAGCACCTTCATTGATTGCATGCTCAACCCTGATCCTGCCCATGCAACTTAATCTTGCACATGCACTCACATGTTCATTGCTATTTTCATGCCTTTTATATGCCCTGTCAAAGTTTGACAGATCTCCAAACCCCAATTTTGACCAAACAACACATCCATGAGATGGTTTCATCAAGAGACATGGCCAGCAGTACATTTTCTTTTTCACAGCACTTCCAGTCAGCCAGCTAACTTTGTCATACCAGGAGAGCTGAAAAGACCTGTTACTTTTCCCTATCTTTTGCACTAAATCAATCTTAGGTGTTGATCTGCCCTGCTGTTTAATTCTAAGTTTCTCCTCGTAAGGAAGACTTTCTAATGGCTTTGCCAAAATCAGGTCGACAATATTAGCACTGTCTGCCATCGTGTGCAGTTTGCTAGCTGGCTAGTTCAGACTATATGAATTAATGAACAAACGATCTAATATATATATATATATTTTAACTCAACGGGAGGAAATGTGGGAATTATGTTAAACTGAAACAATGAATGTGGTGTGAAATTGTGTGAAATATACGATGAAGGTTGCAGCAGTTTGTCTTTCGACTACACATGCAAATCCGCGATGGGACTGAGTTGGAATGGAGACACAGAGTGATACGCTCATAATCTGAAGACCACGCCCACCCACACCAACCGTCTCTTTGCATTGCGAGCTGCCGCCTCCTTGTCATTTATGATTTATAACAAAAAAAAAAAAAAAAAAAAAATGTCTAAAAGCTGATGTGACAATGTGTATAGCAAACAAGCTAAAAAAAAAACAAGAAATACGTTTTTATAAGCTGTCGACCCCAAAAAACGAGCGTTTTAGGACATAAAAGTGGATTAAAAAGAGATGACAGACCCTCCAATCATCACGCAGACGCTCGGAGTCCGGGCCAGCCCACTCCTCCATTCATCCCAGAGACGCTGAGCGTCCGTGGGCGGGACATAATCGCAGCATTATCCAATGACCGTCTTGTTTCTAAGCACTGAAAAAAACTGTTTAAAGCAGCCCCATTGAAGTCAATGGACGCTGGGCTTCAACAGAGTAATGCACTGTACGCTACGGGAATGAATGAGAAGGAAATCGAGTCAGCCGACCTAAGTAGCTGATTCTGAACGAAATTGTTTTCGTTCGAGATGAACGTGTTTAACGCATTTTTAGTCAATAAAATGTTAACATAATAGTACATATATTTGACCATTCATTTTTTGACAATTATAGGGGAAGCTGAGCTTCCCTTGCAGTCTTAAAGAAATCGCGACTGGTGTATACGTTACTTAAAGATATATGAATGTTATTTCCCCATAGTACTTTGAGGGTCCAGGTTGGATTGATGGCATGACAAAGGAACAAGCCACAGAAGCATTGACTCTCGGGTATCCCGATGTAAGATTCAACACAAAAATACAATTCACATATACAGTATTTAAAATAATTATATTGTTTTTTGCAATATCATTTATGTTTCAATCATTACTGTCACTCTGCAACATTCTTCTACCATCTATTTTAAAACTTTGCTCTCAATAGCCTGTGGATCGATGGATCCGCGAACTGGTGGCAAAGGAGTACATAGGTGCCACCAAAGACTCCATACAAATCCGAGACAGTTATAGAGAGATGATGGGAGATGTGTTTTTTAATATTCCTGCTCTCAAACTGGCCAAATACCACAGAGGTGAGAACTAATGATTTTTTATCGATTAGATAAAGGCATATTTTTAAGAAATGGGGTAGACTACAGAGTCTGTAGAGGCAAAATGGTTAAAGCGGTTGTACACACGCAGTTTCTGCCAATCTCATATTAATCTTGAGTACCTGTAGAGTAGTATTGCATACTTCGTATCTTCGAAGAGTCTTTAGTTTGATCACATTTATAAAAGACAGATATAGCTGTACGATTATTTCCGAAAACAGGCGACCCCTGAACCACAGCACGAGCACACAATACATCAACAAAATACAGACATATGACTTAGTTTCACATACCGTGTGCGGTAAATGTCTGGCATTTTTAAGAACTGGGAGCGCTCCATCCACAAATACATTGTTATATCCACCGTTTATATAACATTCATCACCCAAATGCAGTGAGCAAACAAACACAGCTGAAAGCAGTGCTCTGTCTCTCTTGCTCCAAATGGTTGACTTGTGCGCATGCTCCTTCTCCCGCTCTCCCTGGTTGATGCGTGGGTGTGCTCTTTCATATGGCTTTCGCGTTTTTTTTTCCGGGAGATTTGTCCAATAAGGGACTACGAAAAGTTTTACGTAAGGGTATTTCATGTTCGGAAAAAACTTTCAGAAACCTATATGAACGCTGGGGGAGTGTATCGAGCACAGAAATAATACGTCATACTCGTTTTTTGACAAGTTGACCATGTCAAGCATGTGAAGCCAGCAGGTTTAACAGTGTAAAGAAGTGTAGTGGATTCAATGAGGAACCGTATTATTTAAACACTGTTCTTCATCAAATTTGTAAGAATTATCATGAGCTTTGATCACAATTATAAGTGATATATTCTCCACCACCCTTTGTAAGGGAAACAAATATCAGCCCAAATTGGGATGAATTCAATTGATTATGATCAATTATAATTATCTGGATCAAAATTCATGATGTGGGGAAATCACTTAGCATTACGCGCAGGTCGCAAGAATCTGCATGTTTAGGGACTCCGGATTATGAGCATGAACTACAAAAAAAGTCACATGTGAAATAAAGCAGGACTTTATTACCTAGACTAGACACATACTAATCTAACATACACACACATACAGTTTAGCATTGGAAGAAGGCTGAAGTTGAAGCAGAAAGAAGAACAGAGCATTAATCTATGGCAGTATATGATATTCAGAAGATCAATAGCCTGAACAAAACATCAGTTTCTTCTTGTAAAGCACCTTTGTTAAAATGATTAATGATGCTCTATGCATCCATTAATAAGACTAAGTATGATACATTCATGTCTTGCCCATCAAAAGAAAAAGTGTCCTGATGCAGTTTGTTGAGGCTCCAGTTGATCTTGGCTGGAAGGGATCAGAGAGAATCAGTTTTATGCAGAGGATCTGTATCTGGAAAGACAGGCCGCAGCCTGGCACAAACTTATGGGTCAAAGGTGAAGTCTTTACCTAGTCCATCCTTTAGATATGCAAAGAGCAAGAAGAGAGAGGAGAGAAAGAACAAACCCCTGCAAACCAAAAACAACTAAAAACCTGAACCGAAGAGACTCTTCTCGTGGTCTCTTTTAAACTGTAAGGATGTCACATCCTACAGACGTGACTGATCCAATCAGGAGCTGGCAACTTTTGAGGGAAAGTTAATTGTCTTTGTCTTTTACATGGTGTTTTGCATGTGAAAGCTGATTGGATGTTCACTACGAAAACTTCTAAGAGTTTGATCAAACTAAAATGAAAAGAGTTACCAAAACACAACAAACATCAACAACAAGGACATCACAAATGTAGCTCTTAGACACCAAACATGATCTACATATCATCTTGGTTAAATGAGTTACTACAAATCTAATAATTCCAGTAGTTATACACACATTCATGGATACTTTGGATTAATGTTTAAAACAGACATAACAACAAGAACATCAATACATGGAAAGGTTATAAATTAATATATGTACATTTCCATATAAATGTATTTAGGATTGTATGTCTGTCCCCAAAGTGAAAAAAGAGAGTTCATCTCCCTACATTCCAATCGGTTGTAAAATACTGTTAACTTGATGGTTTGGAGGGTCTTGCTATGGTCACCAGAGATCTGGTCCTGCCTAGGTGTTAGTTGCGGATTGGGGGTAGACCCCCTGGTGTGTTTGCTTGCTGGTTGGGTGAGGGGTGTTGTTGTTATATTTAAAAAAATATAACTAGTTATTGCGTTATTGTCTGATCGGTCCCAGTCACTACAGAAGTCAGAATGCATGAAACACTGTGGCACACCACCTTTAATGAAATTTAATGAACAAATTCAGAAAAAATCTGAATTAAAAGAAATGCATACAAAAATGTATTAAAAAATCTAAAGTATGTAAATGTGCACTTAAATGCGAGCATTAGTTAGGTTAGAAAAGTAACCAAAAAATAACATAACACCAAAAAATTGGTAACGCTTAACAATAAGGTGCTATTTGTTAACAGTAGTAGATGTATTAGCTAACATTAGCAAACAATGAACAATTTCGTTTTTCAGCATTAATAAATCCTTGATAATGTTAGTTAATGTCAAAACAGTTATTCATGTTAGTTCATGGTGCATTAACTAATGTTAACAGACTCA
This sequence comes from Triplophysa siluroides, assembly GCA_006030095.1. Lineage (NCBI taxonomy): Eukaryota > Metazoa > Chordata > Actinopteri > Cypriniformes > Nemacheilidae > Triplophysa > Triplophysa siluroides. The sequence continues at coordinate 399,770 of VCII01000215.1, read as the reverse complement.
ACGTTTGATTTTAAAATGTTATAGTAAATGCTGAAATTAACACAAACTAAGATTAATAAATGCTATAGAAGATTTGATCATTGTTAGATCATGCTAAGTCATGAACCAATTGTTAACAAATAGCACCTTATTGTAAAGCGTTAACAAAATATTTACATAAAAAATAAGTAATGCAGCTTTGCTTTTTGGAGATGTGATGCAATATTGTAAATGTCCCCAACACTGTTAATTACTAAATAAAAAATAAGACCATAAATCAAATATAAATATAAAAATGATATACTTCCCTCAAAATAATAAAACCATAAACCTAACTATATTATGTGTGACCAGTATTAAAAAAAGTAAAAAAAATGTTTTACTCTAGCCTCTAATTTTCATGTGATCTTGAAACTTGAGAATGCATCAACTTTTAGTTATTTAGTCATATTTTCAAGTCATGACTTTTTTAAATATTACTATTAACCCAATGCATTGTAGCTTCGGGAGTGCCTGTTTACCTGTACGAGTTTCAGGATGCTCCAAGTGTGATCAAGAAGAACAAGCCGAGTTTTGTTGGCGTCGACCACGCAGATGAGCTTCTCTTTATTCAGGGTAGCTGCTTCACAAAAGCCCACATCACGATAACCGGTAAGACAAATATATCTGAAACGTCCACCAATAAAAATATGATTTGCCAAACATCGAAAAACACAGACTTCTACTGAAAGGTTTTAAAAAAATGGAAGATGGTCTGTTATACTTCATGTTTTAATCCTTAAAGGTGCGTTCACAAAGGAAGATGATGAACTGTGCAGAACAGTGATGGCCTACTGGGGGAACTTTGCTCACACTGGGTAAAATATCCAGATTTCTTTACATATATATATATATATATGCGCATAGTGTGATTTATTGTATCTGATGCATTTCTGGATCTCCAGGTCTCCTAATGGTCCGGGTCTCCCGGCATGGCCTGAATACGGAGCTGAAGCAGAGTATCTAGGCATTGGAGTGCAACAGAAACCTGGCAAAAACCTGAAGGCAAAACACGTCAAGTTCCTGACGGAAACACTTCCAGAACTTGTCCGTCTCAGACGAGAGAAAAGAGAGCATTTGGAGCTGTAGACAGATCACTTGCCCCCAAACACTATGCACTTGAAAAATACATTTAAAGGCTGACACTGAAAAGGGAACGATTGTGATGAAGTAACTGTGATTTTGATCAAATGAATAATAATAATATGATTGCACTGTAAAGGGACCAGTTGAAAGGGTGAATCGTTTTTTTTTTTTATGTATGCCAAAGATAGTTTGTGGTGTTTTAGGACATTTTACAGAAAATGTCCTAAATGTCCAGTGATTTGATCAACTGATACATTGACAAATGTTCTTATTAATCTGATTCACACTTATGTATGTAATAAAACATGGAATCAGACATAGTTTTTTTCTCCATTTTATTGAGAACAAACGAAGGCTAAAGCTGCAAACCTCCCTGAATTTGGCTGCATACTAGTCATGAATTTAAAACTGGCAAACATACACAGACAGCTTTTGACAATATTAACACATTGCCAATGTGGAATATGCATTATCGAATTATTGTGTATTCCTGTAGTTTGCTTTATAATCGGAAGGAAAAAAAAACGTTTACCAATCGCTTGATTCTCGAATGTTATTTATAATGGAGTTAACATATCTTCATTTTCAATTCATTGAAAACATAAAGACCTCAATAACGGCATAAATAAAAGTTGGAGGCACAGTGTTCTGCACAAAGCTACATCACAGTAGCGGCACGAGAGAGAAACGATGATATCATAAATAATTAAGGGAAAGTCAAAATGAAATGTCGTGAAAATAAAAAAGGAAAAGGGTCTAAAATTTGTTTTTAGCTATTTATGATTTTTCAAGCTTTTCATTTCACAAAATATTTTTTCTTACAATTTTGAACTTTATGGACGCAAAATTTTTGAAAGTCTGCATTACATGGAACAATAATCTAAAACACTTCCTCAATTTGGTATTGGTTATCATTAACCAATAGGGGGTGTGGTCTTGGTGACATAATCAAAATATTAAAGTCGTTCTACTTAATACATTTAGGAAGACATCAAATAATGCACAATTAATTTGACCAAAAACATCAGGTGTACAAAAGGACTTTTGTAATAACATACCTGGGAATATAGTTGAAATAGCAGCCACATAAACAACTCAAAGACAAATCAATAAGTCAATTGAATAAAATCAGTTGTACAACATCAGTACACGTACTGTAAACATAGTCAAAGCTATGAGAATAATCCACTTGAAACAATTCTAGAGTTTGTAAACACAGGCGACATACTTAAAATTAGTACATGGTCTTATATACAATCGTCCCTAAAGCAAAGGCGAAAATATATTCATCAGTGTTTAAATATTTTTAACGCATTTATATTAATATATTCAGTTTACATTATACTGGTTGATGATTTTCCAATGCAAGTAATGCTGCAATCAAATACAAAAGTAGAGGAATTTTTCCTTGGATAAACATCTACACTGCGTAGGGAAGAGCACTTGGAAGAGAGCTGCACAGCTAGATGAACGGTGACGATGAAACAAATGTTTACACATGGGTGTAAAATGTGCTGACAACTCAGAACAGACGCTGAGATTGAACAACCCAAAAATGAAGCCATTGTGAAGCCAATAGAATTGTTGTGGAAAATTGTGTGAGCATTATAAATAAAGAGTAATTGATTATTAGAATGTTTACATTTATGCAAATGAGCAGGGGTGATTAAGAAAACTTGGAATCGCTGAAGCAAAAATTAGTCAAGCAAATAAATTTGCCGTTCATTCGTTTTTTTGTCAATGTGAATTCTTTCAAGATTACTACTTTGATGACAATACCAAAAAACTGAAAGAGCACTTGCATGTCACGATGTTTGTCAAATACAGTCTGGATTTTACAAATAATGTTCACAGGAAAAATAAATAACATATATAACATTGATTAAAAGATGACAAACGCAGCTAACGTAATCTAAAAACTATTTCTAAATCACAAAACCACAGGATTCTGGGTATAGATGAAATCAGAGGCAGGCTCAGCTTGTTTCAGAGTACACGGGTGAATTTTCACATCATCGTATTCATCATCACCGTTTTCCGGTTACAAAAATAAATTAATTAAAAAGCTGATAAGAAAGGCTTGATATAATACAATGTATGTGCATGCCACCGTAAACACACCTGTGCAGATGCAAGCAGGAGTGTGTGTGTGTCTGATGGTGGAAAAAATGAGTGCTATCAGGATGTCCATGACTGCATGTTGCTGAGCATGGTCTCGAAGCGCTCCATGTTGGGGGCCTGAGCGTGGGTCAGCTGATCCGTCAGGCGGCTGTAGAAGCTGAAGGATTTCAGCTCCAGCCAGATGAAGCCGAAGCGGTCGTCGTCAAACAGGACGAACAAACCCGGCGTGCGCTCCGGACTCGTGAAGCCGTGGCCGGCGATCAGGCCGGTTCCGTAAAAACTGAAAGGTAAAAACTTGGTTACTTTTATATTTAAGAGGATCTGTTTAATATAAAAAAATAATAAACAACATTTATAAGACAGAATCAATAATATCACATATAATAAACATAACTGGCATGAATGCATTTAAATAAAAAATATATATAATTTGTGACAAATCAGTAATGTTTAGGGATGCACCGATATGTAAATTTTGTCCGATAGCCGATAATTCTCTAACATTGGAAGCGGATAACCAATATATTGGCTGATATACAGTATCTAAATTTTAATATAAAATTCCCTATGAGACTGGAACAAAAGGCAAAAAGTGGACAACTGCTTTTATTTGAAAACATTCACTGCGGAAATGATTTATGATTCCCGGCTGTAATTTTTCGGCCTACATTTTCATTTCAATTTCAAGATGAGACACTAAAATGATTAACTGAAAATGAATATAAAATAATTTATATAAAATAAATTGAAAAATATACTCATAGCAATATAAAAATATTCAATAATAAATTAGTAAACAAAATTCCTTAAAATTGTACTAATATAAACATAAAAACTATAATAAAAAACCAAAGATAATTCAAAATATCAATAAAACTACAAACAAACTAAAAGCAAAATTACTTTTTATATATATATATATATATATATTTATCCCTTTACTATTCTGTAGTCCTCTACTCCAGTGGTTCCCAACCTGGGGTCCGACTCCCTTAGGGGGGCGCCAGAATTCACATGAGGGGCGCGGGAGCTGACATGCTTTGAGGTTAAATAAAGCTGCATGAAATGTTCCACTCATCATTTTATATTCAAATATTTTTGTATGTTTTAAAAAAATTATGTGCTTATGTAACATGAGGCATGTTCGACTTGATGGCGACACAAGATCGAACAGGCGGATGACATCAAAGTACCGCGAGAGTGATTCAAAAGCAAACTTTTAATGCTTTTTTTAATCCCTTTCGCGGTACTTTGATATCATCCGCCTGTCGGATCTTGCGGCGCCATCAAGTCGAACATGCCTCATGTTACATAAGCACATGATTTTTTTTTTTTTTTTTTTTTTTTGATGGAATGCATCTCATTGGAACATTTCATGCATTTCAACCTAATTTAGGTTTTAGTGAAGGACAAGACAAGTCTCTGCCAGAATGTGTGTTCTGTGGTGAAAAACTGGTAAACGACAACATGAAACCAAGCAAAAATAAAAGACACCTTGTAAAAATAAGCAGCAATTGACAGTAGCCTACATCTCTTTATGCAAGTACAGCATTCTAATATCAATGTTAACATTTCTTTCATAACATTCAGTATACTCTGTATGTTCATACAATAACCTGAAAATAGACTGAAACAACCTGAAAAATAACCAGAACATTTGTTTGAGTATTCAAATAAAAATGTCATTAAAATCTTTTATATCACTAATTTTTAACCATTTAATTTAATGTATTATTCAATTATTTAATTTATTTATATTTACTATCTATATATGTGTGTGTGAGTAGCAATTATGTTTGTACACATACTCGCGCACACACATATATGAGGGTTGGGGGGGCTCCGATTGTCATATATGTACGTGAGGGGGGCCCAAGGAAAAAAGGTTGGGAACCACTGATCTACTCTATAGTCATTCATGTTTATTACAGAAACTATGACACTAGCACACTCACCACATCTTACAGGTTCGAGGGTAAACTTCATTACGGGCCATGACTCCTAGAGGCAGCACAAACGGTTGTGTTTGAGGTGTGTCACTGCACTCAGCAGCTACTGCCCCGGCGCTCTCCTCTCCAGCAGGGTGAGCTGAATGTGAGCCCTCCGCATCCAGAGATGGGCTCGCCTCTGCACCCTCTGGCAGAGCGTCACGGTCCTGTGAACCCCTCTGGGCCTCCTCGTTCACCCCCATAACCAGCCGTGAGAGCTCGTCCATGTTCCTCTGGTGCTCCAGATCTGGCAGACGCAGCGGGCGGTTCAGGTCTATTTCTAAGGTCAGCTGACCTGCCGGGACGTTAGGATCACCCTATAAAAGTCATAACGAATCAGAACAATATATATGAAATAGTTTAAAGTTTACAATGAAAATGTAGGATTGAAGATGTAATATCTGTAATTTTATTTCTTTACATTGATTTTTTTCGACAATATTACTCACTGTAAGCTTGGTGGCTTTGGCCTTGGAGCCATGGAAGCTTAGCATTATAATCTCCAGGCCGTGACTTCCATACGTCCCTTTAAAGAGACCTGGCTGTAGGAGATCTGATGGGAGGTACGGGGGCAGATAAATCCGCCGATACGTCAGGCAATTACTAAAACAAGAAAACAACATTCAAACACATAAGAGTTCAGTTAGCACTGTAGAAATGACAGTAGCGTTGTGCAAATCTCAAAAAAGATTTAATGTTAGCATGTTGCTAAGCTAATTCTATGATTAGCATAATGCACAATGATGACACATTTGGTTAAGTAGTCCATTTTAATGTGATTTACATACTGTTTAGTATATAAAAATAAAACTTTTAAAACTGACATTCTTTTCAACTCAACCACTATCCTAAACCCATCACAATGCATTCTGGGATTGCATTGTCTGCATCATAACGTTGCAATTTAAGAATGTGCATATGATAGGAAATGCACTTTAGGTACGCAGATCGATTGGTTTTGTTTGTTTGGAGTTTTTAATGTTTATGTTTTCTCTGTAGACAGATTCAGCAGCAACAAGATAAACGAACATTATTTGGCCCGAACTTTAATTCCAGTAGACATCAGCCTAGATCAAGCTTTATTCAGTCATTTCAACTGATTGTTTTAAATACTGACCAGTGATGAATTGCTGTAACTTCTAAAAATAAGTTGAAGTTGCTTATTTGGATTAGTTGAATTGATAGAAAAATATTTGTTTTGTACTGCCGCCAAAAAATTTAGTGTAGAGAATATTTCAGATGACTGATTTGGTTACCTTTTACTTGTAAATATAAAGTACTCAAAACGTATAATAAAGACATGATTCATGAATTACACAAAGTACTTATTTAAAAGTATTGATTTGCATACAAATGAGTCATAAAGCTCATTTGACCATTCATGTAGAAGACTCACTCATATTGGCTGGTGTAAATGAACTTCATGAGGATCAACTCCTGCATGTGCTCGTGAAAAATATCCTCCAATGTTCTTCCCCATTCCTCCTCCAACCATGTCCTGAACTCCTACATACAGAAGACCTGGAGCTCAGTGTGCATCCAAACATTGCTTTGCCATCTATAAAGGACTGAAATGCAAATCGTTCAGAAGTTTCTACCTCTTGTCTGCCCCCAGGCATACGATGATGGTCTGTCTGGTTGCACTTGGTGGAAAACTCATCTTTCTTCACAGTCTGAGGAACAAAAGTTGCAATCTATTGAATTACTTTTGCAAGTCGCTTAGGATAAAAGTGTCTGCTTAATGTCATTATGGCAGAAAGCAGACGTCAAGTCATGATTTAAGGTGATGTTTACTAAAGTAAAGGTTTCGTTTACCTGAATATCTCCTTTATGAGGGCCTTTGTGACCGTACATACATTCTACCGTGGCTTTGTTTTTCTCCCACATGTGGATGCGGAAAAGGGGCCGTCTGCGCATTGGGTCCTCCACACGGGGGTCATGGGGTGGCAGATACATCCAGCCTATGATGAATAGCCCGTCAACCTAAAGGTTTTTATCAGAAGATGAGAAGATGGAATGATTGAAACAATGAAATGATCAAATGTTGATATCTGTGATACATATATTGTATTATTACCGCATTTGATAAAAAGCTGCACTCAGTAACAATTTTGTGACCAAAAATCTGTATTCCAAACAGTCTTCTTATCTTACCCTTATTTGTAATTATAAGCTTGAGATGTCCGATATGATTTTGGTGTCCTTTAACTTTCCCTGAAAGCTATTAGTCAAAAATACACTTTTGTGATGTTTTCTTATCGATTTAACTGTACAAAAATTGTGAATGTAATTAGTTTAAATCATTTTTGTGAATAAAAAGTGAATATATGGCTAGCGCAACCTTTGCAAAGTATGTTGTATGTAATGTAATGTAATCTAATCATGTTATTAAAAAATTAATTTATTTTATATTATGTCATGGCACTCAATATGCAAATACACAATGACATCTTGAGGTTGCTACCAATGTGAGCACATTTTCTTTAATCATCAGTGCTATATATATGCCTCATTCATTCATTCATCAACACATAACTTTTTTCAAGTGAATTTTAAAGGAAAAGTTAATCTCAAAATCAAAATTGTGTTATTTTTTGCTCACCCACACGACGTTCAACGTGTTTTAAGACCTGTCTTCGGAACACAAATAAAGATATTTTAGTTGACATCCGAGAGATTTCCAGGCCTCCTCATAGACATCATGGTTATTGTTAAGATCCAGAAAAGTACTAAAGACATTGTTAAATTGATCCATCTGCTCATAGTGGCTCAAAATATTTTTTTTTTAAGATTTACTTTACTAAAAGTGCTAAAAACAAACCAAAATAACGACTTTAATCGATATATTGTCCTCTGTCTTGTCAGTCTATGATTAGCGTCGTTCACGAGAGCACTTCGACGCATGCGCATTCGGTGGGGGCAGACAACCCAGATGCGCAACTCTGTGTTTACAACCAGATGCACGCTGTATATAAGCTGATCTTCGAAAGATGTATGATTATATCGATATTGACGAAGACTTGCACTTTTTTTCCCAACCGCATGCGCATGCGTCTAAGTGCTCACGTGACCGCAAACCATAGACTGACAGGACGGAGGTGAATATATCGATTGAAGTCGTTATTTTGGTTTGTTTTTCGCACATAAAGTATTGTTGTCGCTTCAAAAAAATCAATTGAGCCACTATGAGTGGATGTACCAATTTAACCATGTCTTTAGTACTTTTCTGGACCTTGACAACAACTATAACCATGACGTCTGTTAGGAGGCCTGGAAATCTCTTGGATGTCACCTAAAATATCTTTATTTGTGTTCCGAAGACCCCGGGAGGTCTTAAAACATGTTTTGGATTTAAGACTATAATGAATCAGTAGCTTTTGTCAATAATGAAGGATCTTACCACCACATTCAATAATCCTCCATAGGGGCCGATATCAGGCTGCCAGAGACCAAGGATGTGTCTGTATGGATGTAGCACTGAAAAACACATGTAATATATGCATTTAAATTGCTAATGCAGCGGCAACATCCCTAACACAAACCCAGATTCAAATCATGGCGGATGAATTCATAAATGGATAATAGTGCGAGTGTATGGATCTTATAGGCCATGCAACAACTTTATCATAAATAAATCAAACAGAATTGTGGGAGTTAATATATTTCTATGTTCAATTTCTAATTAAATATTAAAGGGTTCATCTCACATAATCAGTTCATGTAAGCGCTGCTGCTTTCTTTTGCACCCCTGACCTACCTGTGAATATCACACACGCATGCAAGACACACAGCCGTGCACGGCGCTCGACAGAAGTTGCCCTCGTGCTGCTCCCAGATCAGTTTTTCAAGTCCTCCCAAAAATGTAAGGATTCATCCCAATCCCACTATTCGTGAGTATGCCAGATTATGTCAATAGTTTTAGATTGGGGTTTAGATTGGGATGCACAATTGAAAAAAATGTACATTTCATTTGTTTGGTGATAAGAGACATTTGTGACTAAATTGAATAACATTTCACAAACAAATGAGTAATAAACTGATAGCTAATTGCAAAAAAGTTGATTTTTAGGTTTAACTGTGCATAATAAAATCTAACATAAAATTAACCAGGGCTGTCCAACGATTAATTGCATCCAGAATAAAATTTACATTATATATGTCTGTGTACTGTACATAATATTTTGTATTTATAAACACATACATATACATACATTTAAGAAAAATAGAAAAGTGAGTAAATGTTTATACAATTTAAAATATATATAAATATAAACATATACATGTAAATATATACACGTGTGTGTGTGTGTGTTTTTAAATACAAAATAAATATGCACAGTACACAGACATATATTATGTAAACACAAACGTTGAGAGATATGTGGTTGACAAAGTATGCCTACAGTATGGTCTGACAGCAAAAAAATTGAAAACAAATAGTTAATAATGTATTTATTATTTATCATTATCCATATTTATTATGTAAAATAGCACAAGAGAGATTTATCTTCATTGTTAGATTTTTCTAATTTTTTGCTGTCACATCATAGGACACGTTCGGTTTATTTGTCAACTACCCAAATAAATACACAGAAATAAATATTATGATCACAAATATTTGATAATACAGCAAACATTTTATTAAATGGTTAAAAATATGATGACTAAAATGTGTCCAATATTAAAACACATATGACAGGGATGAGTAGGAATGACCCATCAATGAACTTTAGATTCATTGTGATACAATAAGACCCCTTAAAAGTGAAACTGTCTGAGATCAGCAGTTGAGCATCTCCGACTGGCACCTTTCACAGGCAGCGATGTGATTTCTCCACCACACGCGCGCATACAGTACATACAGTGTGTGTACACGTCACGATAGTCCATGTGATCAAAATCGGGGAGGAGCTTCATAAAGCGCCCCGACTTCACCTGCGGGTTCACACCTGGAGAGGTACACAGGTGGGTGTGCCACAGGAAGAGAAGAGATGCAAAAACAGCACAACAGCTGAACACACAAACGTGGATTTACATAGTGTGTACTGCTGCCAATTGTCAAGAACTACAAACAGTGGGGGTCTAAACATTTGAGAATACCTTTTAAACCAACTGAATTATATACAAACAACACTTGAATTGGTTACTTTCTTTTATGGTTGTCACGGTTCCATAAACATATCTTACGATACTATACCTTATGAAACATCACGATATCAAGTAGTATTGCGATGCTGTGTCATGTTCATAATTAAAATCTACAAATTTCCAAAAAAATACCAAAATTCCTTACTACACAGATCTAAATGAAACATGTTGTATTTAGTGAACTGTATTATACTGCACACTACAATATTTGTAGTTTTAACTGTAGTTATTGGACAAGTTTTAGCAAAAACTGTAGTATACTATGATATTTAGTGTGTTAAGATTTAAAAACACTAGTGTCTAGTAATTTTAGCAACGTTCACTGTTATAACTACTAAAGAACATTTTTTTTAACATTGGCACTAATTCAATCAATGTGCGAAAAATAGCATTTTTATAGCAATGCTTATAAAGGAAAATGTTAGGCTTACCAAAATGTGACTAAAACAAACAAACAAAAACAACCCTTAGCTTTGTATAAGGGATGTAACAATTCACCGTGAGCCGGTTGAAAATTGATTATAATATGTGACGGATTAAGTCGGTTGAGACGTTATAAAAACCACAGTACATGTGTTTTGAACAGCAGGAGTCGCTGTTTTTCTGCAAACTTGGTAAACGTGGATATGCTGATATTTCTTGAAAAAGTAAAAGTTAGGTAAAGCACAGACAAAGTCTTATTGTTTATATTAAAGAGACTTTTGTATTATTCATTTTTTATTAGATTTGGAATTTGTTTAAAACCTGCAATTTAGTTTTGTTATTTGACATAAAATGTATTTTTCTTTTAAAAAGAATTGTGCAGCATTAGAGAAATAATGAAAGGGCAGTTGTTCATTTAAACATTTTCCTCAACTCATTCTGTAAAAAAATTGTGATTAAATTGGATCGCGAGATCAGAATCATGAATCGCATCGCGAGCTGAGTGAATCGTAACATCTCTACTTTGTATACTGTGGTAGGCTATATGAGACCAGTTTTACTGCGCTTATGCTTTTTGTTGTCCTTATGTTGTTCCAATTGCTTCCATTGTTTACCTCATTTGTAAGTCGCTTTGGATAAAAGCGTCTGCTAAAATGACTAAATGTAAATGGCCAGTAGGTGGCGTAATTTTTTTTGTGTCAGTGAATTATTCAAAACAACTGATTCATTCAAAAACGAAGCAAGTGTCTTGATGAATGACGCACTGAATTACAGACAAGGCTTGAAAAACAGAGCGGCATTGTGGGAATTTTGAAGCTTTTTTCACCGAAGCGGCGGTACACTGTGCAACCATACTTTCTTTTATGTAATGAAAGTTTAAAAAAATTATTTAAAAAGTTTAGAAAAGTAATTAAAAAATAAGGCATAAAAAGGTCTCATAAAAGTGTCTTTTGAGTGCCTTTGGGTTTAAAAGCATAAAGCCTTCATACAAAAATGAACAACCAGAAGTCTTCACAATTTCTAATGTGGTGCTCCATAAAAAAGGTCGTCCTGGTTAAAAATGTCACAAAGGCGAGAAAATAATGACAGAATTTTAGGGTGAAATAGATCTTTAATGGTGGTGAAGTGACTGAATTTCATTAGCACATTTGTTTGTGGAATTATGCATATGTATTAACAACCCAACCATGTGTATATATAAATTAACCTCCAGCAAAAAGTGCCTTTTAAAAACATAGTGGCTCAGATTGGGAATGAAGTTGAGTGAAATGGTTTTCTGTTTGAATACTTTGACCTTGATGTCCAATAAGCATATATAGTAAGCCATAGGAAGGTATTTCCCTCTTTCACGATATCAAAACCAAATAAAAGGGTTGGATGGGTGTTTTGCAACCACTTCACTTGATTTGTTGAAACCGAGTGGGCAGCTCCTTGTTTGGTGGGTGTTTCCAGAAGCTAAAAGAACGTCCTCACATTAGGTCCTTTACATCTGTTTTGAGCCAGACGCACAATAGTAAAATGTGGAAAGGTTAACAAACACTAAGGGGGAGAGATTATGTGCGGTTTATAGAGTATTTGTGACCAAAATCAAATTGTAGACTAAACTCAGTCAATTAAGCTAATTTATTATTACATTTAAGTATGAGGTCAAATGAAAGCCAATGTAAAATAAAAATCCATGGGTGAAAACGTCTTCTTTCTGCACTTAAACATATACGGTACAGGTGTAAATGAAAGGGGTGTAATTAACAGATTGGTTTTAAATGTTCTCTGATTTGATTGGTTGGTTGAATAAATACCCATCCTGTTTGGAAACTACATCTTACATCAAGTAATAAAGTTGCACATGAAAACACACTTCACTTCAATTCAGAGGAAATTACACGGTCAGTGACTTTGTGGTTACTGTAACTTAAAATTACTTACTTTTAACATAAAGCTCTCGGCTTGACATACCCACAATCTCCATCTTCCGCAGGTCATCTTTCATACCGAATTCTAAAAGAAGACAAAAACCAGTGACAAACGGTAGCTACGCAATACATCTAAACAACTTTAAAACACATGCGCTGGTCTATTTATTTACAGTTTCGCATCTTGAGTAAACAGGAGTAAACAATGCCTTCTTTTCCTTTTGAGCTATTTTTGAAGGTGATCAAAATAAATTAGAAACATGAACAGACCATCACACCCAAAACAATTTGGCCCAGTTTCACAGACAAGGCTTAGTTTAGGCCGGACAATGCCTTATTTAAATTTGTATATTTTAGTCTCTTAAATAAAATGCCTTTGATAAAAACATCAATGGTGTGCATCTTAAGGCAAAACAATTTAAGATATGTGACACTGTGTCTACACCGGTCGCGACCGGCGCGATGTGACACGACATACGGCTTTTGTTCCAATGGGATTATTGCGTCACACCGCAAAATTTTAAATTATAATGGGTTCTAATGCATTCTATTGTCTTTTGTTGCGTCGCGCTGTGTCCGTTGTAGACACGGTGTCAGGGCAATTTATTTTCAGTAAAGACCCACCTCAAACTTTAATTTTAGTCTGGGACTAGTTTTAAGCCTTGTCTGTGAAACCGGGCATAGAGGTTTTAGCTATTCTCGTTTCAGAACGTGCATATAGGCTACAGATATGTGAATGTCGTTATACACAAACTGTATTATAAACTGTATCAGTCATGAACCAGAAGTTTAAAAATACGTCTCAGCCTCGAGCTTTAAGTGATATCACTAAAACAGCTAAGATACAGCTGCAAAAAGAGATGATGTCATCACAACACCATGCCATCACCAACATAGTTTCTATAGTCTTCAAATTACAGTAATTTAATTAATAATGTACTGTATATATAAAAACTATATATAAAAAACATATTTGCATCATTATATTACAGTGTGGTACTGTTTCTCGAAGAGTAGGGGTTTACAAAAATAATTGTAGAAATTGATGTTTCATCGAAAGCACGAGCCTGGCCCGAAGTTAACTTCCGGTTTGTGTTTTTATTGTATATTATGAATTGTATGAATCCTCAACTGTTTTTGATTCATTGCGGAGGTTAAGTTAGGGCCACACAACGTTTGTTTTGTTGCCACTGCAACCGTCTATTACATGCTGGAAATGGAATACTTTCAAATTCTCTGCTGTTACATTTTCTCAATAAATCCTCTTAATTAAAACGTGGACACATTTGGCCATGTTAAACAGATAGTCGATGTGTATTAACTGTGGGAATTACGATAAAAAGCTGACCCCCTCACAAGGTAACTTAAAATGTATTTGAGCAAATTTAAACACGTTGCCACGTTTTAACAGCTTGAATTATGAATACGAATCTCCAAATCTCATTCATATGCAATACAATGCCCAGGAATTATGTTCAGGAGTTACTTATTAATTTGAACGTTAATAATTCACCTGCAAATTCACCAAAATGGCAACTGTTTTCAGAACCCTAGTAAGCTATACCCACATTGACAGGCGTTTTAAATTCGGGTGCCGATGTTGCCCATAGTGTTGTCTATGTAGCAGGCACGCGCGGTTTGGAGACTCAGCCTTGTTCGAGCTGTCAACTCACACACAGACCCGCGCAGGTTTTTGTCCTACTGTAAATTAATTTATATACATTTCTGTATATATCTTATATTGTCCTATACTGACTGTATAAGGCACTAATGTAAACAAAGACATGACATGTCATTACCCTGTGTACATCTCCTCCTCCAGATTGTTTCCGTGTTCAGGATCTGCCTGAATTTCTTGCACACCAGCGCCAGATTCGGCAGCGACGTGCCCGGTAAAGACGAGAAGATCTCTACTAAAATCTCGGGGGGCAAATCCAGCAGCGACTGTGGATGAGGCGGCCCCGCAGAGGCCTCGAGTCCACCGACCCCACCGCTAGGCCCCGCACCGCGGGTCTTATGACAGCTGCTCCCATCGTCTTTCAGTTTGCCCACGACCCTCTCGTCCTCCTCCTCGTCCATGTCCATCTCCGAGTCGCTCTCTCGGTCCGCCTGGCTGTGCCTCTGCCGCCGCCTGCACCGGCGAGACTGACCCACTCCACATAGCCTGGCACACACCGCCATCCGTAGCAACATTACATCATCACTGTACACCGCTGTGACACCTGCAGTGGCCCTCTATGGTGCGCATTACGTGACCGGGCGTCTTCTAGTGATGTAATCACGTGACGCCATTTGGCCGCACCATGTACGTTTGACGTAAACCTTGCGGAAGATCACAAATCGGTACAAATTCGTGTGATAGATTGTGTCAGATGTTACATCTGGTAGCAGAATATGTAAACTATGTAAAAAAAACAAATTTTTAACCTTAAAATATATATTTGTACTTTTTATTTTTGTCTCAAACACCGCTCCCTGAGGACATCTGCTGGTCATATGTGTAGTTGCAACCAAAAGGTGCTAGGAGATCTTTTTAAAATATTAAATCGGTTGAATATTAAACACACATGACATGATTTAGAATAAGCTTTAATTCGCTTAATATGTCCTGGGGAAAACAATTAATAAAATGGCAAATATATCAATCAAAATCATGTAAAATGACATGAAATGTTTTTCCAAACTATATCCACTCTTGCCTGTTTTCTTTATTTTAACCCATAAGAGACTTAGTGTTTCACTATTAAAAGGATTTGGGAGTATTAACAAAAAAAATCTTAATAATTTAAATACCACTTTGTTATATATGGTTACTGCAAACAATAACATGAAACATTTGAATACGCTAAATATGTACACTGAAGTTTGTAGTTGTGTAAACATATTATTTCCTATAGGGGGCGGTTGTTGGCTCTCTTTGTCTTACTAAATTGTAATTGTCCTTAAACTCTGCAGATGCTCGTTTATTATTCAAAATATTTGTTTATTTATTTATAAAATAGAATAAAGCCGTTGTACAATTATCAGAACATTGCAAGACTTTTAATTTGTATATTCACGTCAGCGATGAGAAACGTGACACTAACCACAGGACTAACTAGCATCTTTCTGCCATCTAATTAATCGCTAGAATCATAAATAGAAAAAATATTATAACAAAATTAACTTGTTTGATTTTTTCATTCTTGTATATATTTTTCGCGTTGTTACAATACGGTATGTACTTCCGTTCCATTTTTTTTAGCAACGGGTACTCACGTCAGAAGTCGTCTCTTCTGTGCGTCATGGTATTTACTTCCGATTCATCTTTTGTTTAAGTTTGCGTACAAAATGTAGTTCTTGTTATTATGATGATTTCTCACGTCTTCTGTCTTAATGCTGTTTTCCAGGCTGAAGTCGAGGACACTTCAGAATTCAGAGCCATACGGGTGTTACTGGCACTATAGTCGTTAACGCAGAAGGTATACTGCATTTGGTTTACTGTATAGGCCTATGGATACTAGCTCTACACCATTTTACTACCCTCATATCTGTAGTTTAGACTAGTTTGTTTAGTGTTTTGCTTTCTGTTGTGTTTAGCTATTCATAACAAAATCAATCATTTATACACACCCAATAAATTGTACCACAGACAACTGTAGTTACTAAGCTTTTCAGGGTGTGCACATTCGGATTGATCTGTAACAGATCTACCTGATATGAGTATATGTTTGTTTGGATTTGTTATGTCTTTTTAGGTATTACCATCAGAACTACACTGGACAACTCGACCACAGTGCAGTATGCAGGACTGCTGCATCAGCTGACTTTGAAAGCCCGGAGTACAGTCAGAGACATCGACCCTCAGAATGACCTAACATTTCTGTGCATTAGATCCAAGAAACATGAGATCATGGTGGCGCCAGGTAGGTCTCCTCATTATCAGTTGCCTCTTGCTTTTTCAGTCTTGCTGTTAAAAACATATGAAGCTCCCACCTTTCTCCTGTTTTTTTTTTTTTCTCACAGATAAAGAAAACCTGTTGATTGTCATCCAGAGCCCAAATGAATAGTTTATTGTAATGAAACGAGAACAGACAGTTTTTGTTCTCATGTGCATACTAAATGTGAAATTCTTGGAACATGGTCCTGAACATTTTCTGTTGTTGTTTTGTTTGTCTGGTGTATACACCGTTTAAAATAATATACCACAACATTGCTGTTATCAAATTATTTGATTGAAATATTGATTTTCCAATGTCATTCAGTCATATTTAGGGATAGAATATTTAAATATAATACACAACTTAAAAAGTTAGTGTTTTAATTAGATCAAATGACGAGTGACTTTGTGAATTTAAATAAGATTAAACTGGCCTTAAAAATCTAGTTGCATTCATATAACTGAATTATCTTGAAATTGGTTATTTTGTTGAGTTAAAGTAACAGAAAACATGTATTAACATGACTTATGAGCAAATTTTTTACGGTTTACTTACATTTTTTATTTATGCATCATGACAGTTTGATGATTTGATAGATTAGTTTTTTTTACAATATGGCTGAATTTATTGTTTTTATGCATGCTGTATATTATGCAAGTGTAATTCATGTAATGTCCAACAGAGAGCAGTATCTCATGCAGAATCTGCGGATGCACAACCTATTTGGTTTCTCTCAAAAAATGATGGTTTAACACAAGTTGTGACAGCAGCAATCTGGTTTATTATGCACTTTTGTTAGCACCAGGGTAATTGGGCGTGTATGCGTTTGCCCGTTGTTAAACCGATTTGTTCCATCTGCAAATGAAAACACACACATTTAATACAGTAGAAAATGCTGGATAAATAAGATGTCTGGTTTAGTTTGTCCAGTGTGGCTCATACAGAATGCTGAAATGACACAACCCCCAGAACCTTTGAATGAGTTCATGCTATTGAGCTGATTTGCTTGTTGTTTTGTGTTTCAGTGGCCCGTGTGTATTTGCCTGCGGGTGAATATTGTCTTTTGAAAGGAACAATGTAGCCAGAACATTTGTGCCCTAATTATTCTTTTCCTCTTCTGCCTCAAGCTTCTTCTGGTATCTGGATCTGGCACATGTTAAATTGATGACCCACTGCCTTTTTCAAAGCAATAAAGTCATAAATGTCACGTTCTGTAAAAAGAACAATAGACGCAAACAAATAAGACCATCAAAATAAACACATGCATGAGAAACAGCGGAGTGATGAAGCGGCCTCATGTCCTTGTATTTTCACAATTAAAATCAAATTAAAGCAAACTGAAATGTCAAAATGTTGCCATAATATGATAAATTCAGTGCTGGGTCTGGGGGGCTGTGCCCCTTCAGATTTATCTTGAGCCCCTTCAGAAATATCCAGCTGACAATTAAAATATTTTAAAATACTTATGACATTCTTTATAAGTACTTATTTGTATGATATATGAAATAATGATATGTCAATTTAATCACAGAAAATGCAAAAATTATGCATGCAAAGAACTATGTATATATACAGTATATACCTAACCAACCAGAATAAATGTTTGCCCCCACAGTCAAGCCAGTTTAGTACTGGGCCTGGATAAATCTATATTTATTTAATTGTAGGGCTGTGTTTTTGATGATGTTTTTTAAAAACACTGTCAGATAAAAAGGTACTGTAAAGGCAATTGTATTCTTGAAAGGGGTCATAGGGCACGAATACGTGTTTTTCTGTGTCTTTGGTGGTTATAAGTTGCCCATGCATGTATTAGACACGTAAAATCTACGTCAGTTCGTGGTATGATTTGTCAAAGACCACCCAAATGTATGTATGCAGCATGCCTCGTCTTCCAACAGCCCAAAAGGGCTCATGTGACTCCCCTTTTCATCTCTCTCCACTGGCTACTGGTTGAAGCCCGTATCAGATTCAAGTCACCAATGCTTGCCTACAGGACTATCACTGGATCTGCACCGGCTTACTTTCACACCCTCCTGCACTCCTACACCCCATCAAGATCTGCGAGCAAACCAGCGGCGTCTGTCTTCCATAAGGGGCCCCCGATACACAGAAAACATTCTTCCTAACTCTGTCCGGTCAACCACATGTCTCACACCATAAAAAAACTACTTAAAACCCATCTCTTCTGTGAATACTTGACAGACAAAAAAAAAAAAGCTTTTGTTGAAACCAGTAACTTTGTATTGGCACCTAATGTGTTATGGCTCCTGTATGACATATCGCTTATTGCTCCATAAACTCTTTGTAAGTCGCTTTGGATAAAAGCGTCTGCTAAATGTAAATGTAAATGTATACCCAAGTAAGGTGGGCGTACCTGTGAGTACAATTGCTTTGGAACCTGATGTATACATTGTTTTTGAACCTTACATCATGTATACACATTGCATTACATCTAAAACAAACAATAATATTAGTTTTAGTCGTGTCATATGACCCCTTTAAGGGATAAAAACATTTAACTGTACATATATAGTTAATTGTACACAATATTGTACAGTAGGTCTTTGTGGTACACTCAACATTTTATGTCTTCTACCTGTTGAGGTAAACACCAATATTACCCTTTGAAACGTTTCTGTTTACCCAGTCATCATGCCCTGCAGTCGCATACCTGGAGTGTGTTTGCTGAAATGTGAAACCCTAAAATGATACCGAGAGGAGGGTCTGGTAATCACCTGCTCGAATGAGCCTCGTTTGAGTTTCTCACTGCTGGACTGACCTCTGTTCGGCTTCCATCTGCTCTCTGCTTTACATGCCCAGCTCTGCCAATTGGCACTCTCAGCATGGGGCAAGAAGCCAGCAGGTGGGTACAGATCTGATGTTCTGAGACCCGCTCTCGTGCCGAGCCCTGTGAAAGAGTATCCCACCGCTAGATAATTACACACAGAATAAATGATTGGGTCAATAGTGGAGTATTAGGGTGGAAACCATGGTGACGGTGGGGTTTTAGTGGGTGGCAGTGAGTTAAATACCGGCAGTGCATGATGGTTTTCTATTGCTCTATATTTAAATAATACTTGAAGGTTTTTTATGTATTACAGATGAAAGAGATTATGTTTTTGTGATGTCATAATGTATCAGTAGGAGTGTCAACAAACCACTAGAGGGCCTTTACAAACATCCAATGGGCCTAAAGAAGATTTAAGATGATTAACATTTGACAAAACAAGTAAATAAGCAAAAACTAAAAAGGAAGACATTTCATACATCTTTTAAAAGCTCCAGACTTTTATTAGGTTCAAATTGTGAGTGCTGGGAAATACTTTAAATGTTGTGGACAGAAAAATGTGGCCTTAAAATCAACCTTAAAAAGGTTGAGATCCACTGGTGTAGACATTAGAAAGTTACCAGGGGTTTTATGATTTAATAGCCTTTCACAAGAGGCTTTGTATTTCAGTCTTTTATACTTTCACAATTCAGTATCTATATTATAATGAAGTTCCAACCCCTATCTATTAGTGCAATCTCATTTGCAAAGTTGTTTTTTAAAGGGACGGTTCACCAAAAATTTAAATTCTTCCTGTTTACAGAAACATCTTCTGATGCACGACCTTGGACACATCATCAGCGTTGTATCCAGGAGTCACTGGGTGTTTCGGGTCTTGCAACAGACACCCTCGTCCTGGCGACCCTACCAAGGGTGATCAGACCCCGGACTGTGTCCAAGTAGCATTCTACTGCCCCCACTGCTCTCCCCTCTTCAACCAGAGCCATCTAGATGCTTTCTCTGCTGCCTCCACGTTGTTACATATGGCTCTTCTTCGGTTAGCACCTGTTATGCCTAGCGTGCCGTAGGCCTTGCTCAGGGAGTGACTGGCAAATCCCCTGCAGCCAACCTCCACTGGCATACACCTGGTCCTCCATCCGTTCCTCCGACAATCCTCTACCAGTTCTTGGTATTTCTCCCTCTTTCTCTCTTGGGCCTCCTCCATCCTATCCTCCCAGGGCACTGTCAGATCCAACAACATTAGTTGTTTTGTGGCCTCTGAGACCAAAATTATGTCAGGTCTCAATTTGGACTGGGTGATGTATGATGGAATTTTCAGCTGCCTTTCCAGGTCGACTGTTATTGCCCAGTCCCGGGCTGTGGAGAGCAAACCTGCAGAGCAGTTTTTCAATGCTTTCTCTGGCTTTTGTCCTTCCCTGATGAAGTGAAGGGCCTTGGCTGTAGCTTGGCTGTGTCGGCTGTCCTTGATCCGCTTGCTGATTGCCTCAGCGATGGATTTGAGGACCTGGTCGTGTGCCTCCATCGATACCGGCCCTCACCCAGCGCCTTGGAGCAGCTGCTCAGGATTTTGGAACAAAGGGGGCATGCAGTTGTTTCTATTTTGCCCCATGTGTACCTTAATTTATTCATCATCATGTCATTTCAAACCGGTATGACTTTCATTCTTTTGCAGAACACAAAAGAAGATATTTTGAACAATGTTGGTAACCGAACAACACTGACCCCCATTGACTTCCATTGTATGGACACAAAACCACTGAGACATTTTTCAAAAAATCTTCTTTTGTGTTCCACAGAAGAAATTATCATATACATGTTTTAAATTACACAAAGGTGACCTATCAGCACCATAACAACCACCTAGCAACGCCCTAGCAACCGTACAGCATGACACTAAATCTAGTTATAATCACACCGTCATTTCAACTAGCGAAATAAGTGAACAAACAAACATTCAATCCAACAACAATCACTCTTTTGTTGACCGGTGTAGGATTCAGCAGCAGCTCTTGTGTGATGAGTTTATAGCAGCCACTTATCTGACAGCTGTTATGAGAACAGGTGATAGACTACACCCCGCAGGACACACTAGACCCCTTATCTAACAGTGCTCTTACAGGATTAAATCTTTTGTTTGGTCAGTGGAATATATGATGTGGTTTGGGTGGGACCATGTTTTAATGTGTATCCTAAACATGCACACTCGGCTTTGTTTGATTTAATTGTAACATGGAGACAGTTCTGTGTTCTTTAGAAATGTTTAATTTAGTTTCAAATGTATATAATATATATATATATAGTATTTTTATTTTTGATTAATCATTTAGAGCATGTATTTTTATTCTAATTATTTAGTTATTGTATATTATATATATTACTAGAAATACCATAGTCATTTTGATATAAGCATAGTGTTGATTAATTTAAGTTAATACCATAACAATACCATAGTACTAGGAGGGTATCATATATATGAAGACTTCAGATGCAAAACCCACTAAATCTGTCAGCGACTTTTCGTTTAAATGAGCTTTATATATATATATATATATATATATATATATATATATAGCAAATATACAACATATAAACAAAATCTTATATACCATAATCCTATGGAAAACGTAAACAATGCTGGTCTAGAAGAACTTCCTGTTTCTGTTAACACAATACAAATGTTGGACAAAATATAACCAACAGAACATTTATAGTTGAATAAAAATGTTAAACGAATATCTTTAAGATTTAATTATATATGTTATATTTAAAATAATAATAATAATAAATTAAAACAGAAGTGCTGCTGGACCCGTGTTTACATCTTGAAGTGATCTATAGTATATGGTATGGTGTACCTATACTGTACTGTTTGTACATGTACACTGTTTTTGTTTTACAGATTTTTGAAAAACAGTAAAAAATGTCAAATCACAGAAATAGACAGCAAATTTACAAGAAAACACTTTATTTTACTGGCGCCGCTGCTGCTGGAAAAATACAGTGTTTACAGGATAACTTTTAAGTGTAAGTATTTATTTACAACAAAGTTCTGTGATTGTAGTAGATGGTAAAACCATGATACTTTGATAAACTATGGTGCCATGTCCAAAAACCATATTAGTATCCTTGTAAAGATGTCTGTTATCCGGCTTCCCACATGAAACTGAATTTCTGTGTATTTCTACAATTACAAACAGTGTTTTAATGCCCATCCACTTTATTACACCTACTATACATTATACCCTGATGAGCCGGCACTCTTCCCTACTCACCAACTGTCTAACAGTTATCATGTTTATACTTTCACAGTCTGTCTAACAGCTATCATATTTACTAACATCTCATCCAATTTACAGTTTCTTCAAACAATCTCTTTATAGTCATTACTAACCATATGGACCTTAGCAAGGCTGATCTGGGAAATCAAAACATGGCCACTAGTGACCTGCAAAGTTAAATATACTAAATGCACATATTTACTTATTTTCAGCACACGCAGTTTATATGGTCATATTGCACCTGAATATAATTCTGTAATAAAAAAACTTTTTTAACTTTAACTTTTTTATTAGTTTATTTCTTAAATTCGGTCAAAAACTGTAAATTGACAAAATGAAACAAATTTTCAAGAAAAACGGTGAAAA
Organism: Triplophysa siluroides; assembly: GCA_006030095.1. Lineage (NCBI taxonomy): Eukaryota > Metazoa > Chordata > Actinopteri > Cypriniformes > Nemacheilidae > Triplophysa > Triplophysa siluroides. The sequence goes on along the minus strand of VCII01000215.1, from coordinate 376,721 downwards.
CAATTTGTTTTATCATGAGACATATTATGAGGTTATCAACTGTAGAGAAACATTCATGGTGTAATAAGGTTTGTCACATACTGTATATTTCCTATTTACTAGACTAAATGTGTAACCCAGTCATCCCCAACTCAGACACAGGCGCGTCTTCCCCTGTTTTTATTGGCTCAATATTATGGGTGAGCTGTGAGTTGTACCTCCCCCAAACTCCCCAGGGAAAGACACGGACGCTCCCCAGCTGTTCCTGTTCCTGTGTGTTGCTATGTTTATATACAACACTGAATAAAGGGCTTTCAAAGGTCATAGGTAAGCAAAATAGTTAAATAATATACAATCGAAAATGGCTTGTATAAAAATAAACTTTAAACAAAATAAAATAAGTTATCATTAATACATACATCTTTTCTTGGCCCCTCCCATTTGACCCCATTATGTTAATGATTCCTCAGTAAAGTGAGTCTTTTGACTGGCTCTGTCTGCTGCTTTGTTCAGCAGATGGTGCATTAACATCAATTAGCCTCAAATCTTCACCATTGCACACTATATTACACCTGGACATGAGCACGAACCTGAGGCCACAAGAGCCAATTAAAACAGACAAATACAGATGCAAGACTTGTGGCAGAAGACTGGACATCATTATTAGAGGAAACATGTGTAAATCAAAATATGGAAGAATGTAGATCATACCTACCCTGCAAGGGGTTGTTTCATGTTAAAACAGCAATAAGTCCAGCTGTTATTTAGTTGAGGATGACTACTGTTAACAGAAGTAAACATTGCTAACTTTTCAAAAAGCTCTGAGGTGTTTCCAAGGCTACCACAACAGTTCTCAGGGTCCAGAACAAAAAAAAACTTATATGTAAATGTATATGTAGGCCCTCAATATTTACATGCAGAGATATATGTATTATCTTATATAGGGAGATGGAAGGTTCTGCAATACTTACCATAGGAAAACCTGGATCACGTGAGACACCCTCAACCAATCATGTAATGGCAGGGGCGTCAGTAGCCGGAGTTTAGTTTTACGGCAGTTTACATTGCACAGTTTCGTGTGGATTTGTTTGTTCATGTTGTCAATAAATATTGGACAAGAAAAGAGATTTTATTTGTTATCCTGATATCGTTATCGTTTAAAATAGACCACATGACCGTAATTGTAAAGGTAATTTATTTTTTTAAATCTGCAAATCAGAGAAACCACACCTTTATATTTATTTATTTGTTTATTTTACATTTAATTGCATTTAATGACATGATCAACGCAACAGTCAAGTCATTATATTTCAAATGCATTTGTTTAAACATTTAATTTTCATTCAACAACAAATATACAATATAATATTTTACATTACTCATGTCCTTTTTCATAAAATTGCATCAGCGTCATATACACATACGTGCCTTTTATAGTTATTACAGTTCAAGTTTTCTCATAACTGCTGAAACCCGAAATCCATCCTTCAATATTACATTTAAATCTATGATAAGACCGTGAGTCCTGCCTGTCGCAACATTCGCTACTCTGCCTTCTCTTAAAAAATAAAAATTTTCTCATAGTAAAATCCACATATTGTTCCCAACGAAAGTGTTGTTTGGTGTGAAACATGTTGAACATTAATGGACAGGCAGTAGATCCCTTAAATGAACAGCTGTTTCCTCTCAAAAGCGATTTATTCAGTGTAGTGAAGCATTTCTTCCATTGACATCCATTCAAAAAAACCTGCCTCTGGTCTCCTTTCCTGCGTAGGCCTACCGGCGTTAGCATTAGCCGTTACGCGTTTTTGACTAATGGTTGCAGGCTTTCCTTCTAAAATGGCTTTGTTTACATGTATACGGCCCCAGAATGATAATTTAGATCTGGAAACCATTTTAATTTCAGCCAATCAAAATGCCGTTTATGTCATGTGACCAATGACGCTTTATTAGAACTAACTGCAGAAGACAGGGAAATACAAGTCAATCTCACAATGTTAAGAGCTCTAAAACACTAGTGAAATATCTATTATAGGCCTAATATTTCACCATATTTCAAATATTATTGTGATTTATGTCTCTTGCAAAAAAAAAACATTTGTAAGAATATATGGCTTTGTTTGAAGGGTTGTAAGTAGAGAAAGATGCTTTTTTGTCTGTCAAATACTACGGATCTCACTTAAAGCTCCATTGAAGTGCCTTAATATTTTTAGCTATGTTTACTTCATGCGTTGACATAATTTTCACTAAAACAGGAAGTTAAGGCGGGACATTTAGAGTGGCCCCTCCCCCTTTAAAAATAGCCAATGGCATTTAGTTGACCTTACGGTACGAAATTTAGCCGCATAGAGACCTCGGTTTGTGAATTTTTCCACCACAAAAAGTAACGTCTGTCTTAAGTAACATTAAAATTTGGAAGAGCGAGACTATAAATTTTGAATGCTTATTTCATAAAAATATGAATTTTGTCAACGTTTTGTAATACAGTCATTTATACATATATTGAAAGCTAACAAATTCATACTGAAAGCAAAAAACGTCAATTTCATAGAGACTTTAATAAGGGTTTTCCATTCTGAATTTGTTGACATTATAATTTGACCCAGAAGTTTACTTTACTGACATTCCTCAGAAAACAAGGTTAAAATAAACCCTTAATATGGTGCTTTTAATAAGACTCATGCAAAAAAAATGAGCCATTATGCTTTCTATTTTAAAAGCATTACCCATGAGGCCTTTCGCCAAAGGAATGGTTAGAAGTATCAACCAATTGAGTTAATAGTTTTTCCCGTTTGGCCCTAAGTCTGTGCACAGCCTTTATAAAGCTTGTACAATTTCAGGGAGCTTTATTTGTGCACTTTTGTCATTATCCTAACCCTTGAGCTTTCTGTGTTTACGTTTAATGGATTTCCAGCAGGGTGAGAGAGAGAAAGTTGCAACTCTGGGCACTTTTAAGAGCCCCCGCTGTTACGACAACATTTATCAGGGGAGCATTGCACATTTTTTTTGGCTGTAGGTTGATTCTTGTCTAGTGAATTGAAGAATATATTGGTACTGGAATGCTTTGGATCTTTTCACTGAATTCTAAATAATGACGTGAACAAAAATGTTTGATTATTCAAAAATCGACTCACATTTGACCAAATCACATTTAGCTTTAAATCTATTAATGTTCACAGTCTGTGAGTTTGGTTTAGAAGACAGAATGTCATAAGCTTGGTGTGAAAATAATGGCTACTAAAGTCTATGAGACGTATATTGGTGTAACAAATCTGTCTGTGGTGGTACATAATTTACATTCACATTTATCAAAGACAAAATAAAGTAACTGGAAGTGTGTAAAACATGGTGATAAAGAACTCATCTGTGTTATGCATTTGGGATTCATCACTCTGGTGAAAAGCAAAACAAATTGACTAAAGTACATCACAAAATTCAAGGCTATAAATCTATTTGACCTGAAAATGTGAATACATTTTTGCTCTGTGCGTCAATTGTCTATGCAGTGCTTACAATACAGTGTTTCTGGAGACTGTTCTGAGATGTTTTTGACATGACTTCTCACAGACACTCCAGCAGTAAAAGGTTGAATTCAGGAGGCTAATGGTCCTTCTTAATAGCAGTCAGCTGGAGATAAATGAGCTGTTAGCAGAGCTGAAACTGTTGAGATACATCTTGGATTGGAGACCTGGACTGATGTCAGTCTCCACTGGATTATTTATTAAACTTGGTTTTATCTACAAGTGAAAGAACCAAAATTATAATTAATTTAATGATGAGAAAATATGAAGGAAACACATTTTTTACACATTTTCATGACATTCAAGAATACAAAAATATACAGTCTGTGGGGGGGGGCTTTCAAGGGGGGCTTTCGAGAACCAGTCATCTATAGTAGTAGTAGTATAGTGGGTTCGGCCAAGCGCTCTTGCAAGGAAACAAAACTATTTTACAAGGTGGCAATTTTATATGAATTCTAAGCAGATCACTCAAATTCATTTGAATTACCCAGATTGTTGTTCTAAATTGCCACGATATTGTGATACTGAACACCACATTCATTTAATTGGCCGAAATTTGTCTACTGAATATTCAATGCAAGCTGTTATAGTAGAACATAGAAGAATATCTTTCTTCTAACCAACATATTTCATAGAACATAGAAGAATATCTTTCTTCTAACCAACATATTTCTACCCAAAACTTTTTCATTCTTACTGTGAAGGTCCCAAAACTAAAAGCCATCCATCAGCATTCAGAGCAAACATGCTAAACAAAGTCTAAACCGTGTAACGTGAAATAAAGCTACAAAGGTAAAACTGCAATTCAAGTCTGAACCTACTAGACTCATTTGAAAGAAAGGCATTGTTGTTTTTCATGTAAGAATCATGCAGAACAAAAGCACAACTGCAATATTGAAGCATTTTAAATTTTCATGGACAATTCAAACTTAATATCAGGGATCGTTCTTAAAATGTCTGAAGTATGTTGCATGAGGACATTGCTGAAAAATCACAATAAGAGAAAATATTTTCCTCACATTTCACACCATATAAATGACAAGTTAAATATTGTGCAGGGTTACAAAGTTCAGGGTTTTTCAACAACTTTTACATGGTTGCGTGTATTGTTTTTTAGTTTGCACATTTAAAGTGGAATGATTTTTTTCATCAGCCATCGTTCTAAAGGTAAGAAGTTATTTATGAAAACATATATTGTGGTTTTTAATATGGAATAGTGTGCAATGCATAAGCGTGTTCATAAAACATGTATTTAGGAGTGGCATGTTTTGAGTTTTGTTATTTAGTCTGGGGTTTAATTTGCCATTGGACTGATTTTAATGCAGACCTGGCAACCCTGCATTTGTGACCCCTTTTTAAATCTAAAATTCTTTTCCTATGTAAAATGTAAAATATTTTCCCCACATTCTCTACCATAAATAACAGATGTAAAAATATTTAAATATATCTAAATTTTTAGCGCTCTTTAATGACGGTGCTCTTCAATGTATTTCATAAATCACAATAGACCATTCCCATCTATTCTTAAATTAAATGAATTACAAAATATTTAACATATTAGATGAAAACAAATCACTCATGTTAAAAACTGAAGAAGGGGAAGTAAATGAGAAAAGGCTGTGGTGGAGAAAGCAGGAAGGATTTTAGATGTGATGCCTCATAACTTGCCCACTTACAATAAGAGTAAAATGAGATTAAAGTGACGTGTTATCAATCACATCTCATAGCGATGATGCAGCTAAAAAAGCTTTAAATGCAATCAGTTTTTGCTTTCTCGGTTGCATTTATGTTTCAAAATCGCATGGTTGACGTAAATATGAAAATGTATTACTAACATGTGTAAACCAAATGTCTAAATCACTCGGTTAAAACAGTATTCTCTCATATACAATTCAGAAGCACACAAAATTCCATTCCTTTTTCAAACTCATTCCATGATTAATTCCCAACCAAACACAGATATCTATGCGGTCACAATGTCAGAGTTCAGGGCCAGGGGTCAGGTCACACGGGTCACGCGGTGATGTTTAATAGTCATTTAAGGTCAGCTGTTGACGTGAACCCGGAGAATGATGCTCAGGCGGTGAAGGTTAATTAACATATCTTGGAGGAGGGCTGTCACAGATCGGATTCCAGTCGAGTGCAGGATCCCAGAGTCAATGCTAACACCTGTGCCTTCCGCTGGGACCAAACACACACCGACACACTCACAACACCCTAACACAATCCAAACGCACACACATAGATTTAATCAAACCCCCCCACCACCAACGCTAGTGTTTTTCACATACACACAGGCAGTTAGCACACACACATGCTAATTTCACACTCAGTAAGTGTGAAGCCCGTCCGTCCGGGCTCAGATGCAGTCACAGATGGCCGAAGGGAATGGGCTTTTGATATTGTTTCTGACGGCCCTTTTTATTTGTAGCAGTTCTTGAACCGGCCCTCCATGACCATCAATAACATTTACTGAACCAATGCTTGTGAGGAAAAATAATACATTTAAATAAAAATTAATCATGTTTGTCATGTTTCTTAGAGAAAATATATCAATATCCTTAAAACTGAGAAACACAATTGCATTAACTTCACCCTTTTGTGATGTTCGGGTTTTTGAAGAGTTCATTTGCAAAAATAGATTTTAAAAATGTTTTTTTTTATTGTGCATTCCAATTGATATCAATCAAACTGCAGTTTACTTGTTTTGATTGAGTTATAATTACAACAACATAAATGTTTTTTTTCCTACTACAATGTGAAAGAGTCAGAACCTTTATTTACCTTGATTTATTGCTTTATTGATTGAAAGACAATAACAAATCTGTCTGTATGGACAGACCCATTATTAAGACTTAAACAATGAAGCCAGGCCACCCATGTCTGGGTCTAGATCAAGTAGCAACAGATGGATCAATTTGTGGGAAATGCTAGATGAAGCTTCAAATTCCCTGCACAGGTTTGCTAGTTGGTTCTGCAGTCATATGCACACACTCCACTTTTATTTATTTATGTGTTTACGTAAAGAAACACATTTAAATATATACTACACTTAAAAAAAAAATTTTTTTACAGAATTTTACTGTTAATTTATACATAATGTTAAACAAACTGTAAATTTTGTGAAATTGTACTGTTTTTGAAAGTTTTTCACATATTTTGAAAATACGGTAAAAAAAAATCAAATTACAGAAAGAAAACAAGAAGCACATGGAAAACTTAATTTTACGTGACAAAACTGTTATTTTACTGGCGTCCCCAGCTGCCAGATAATATTTTCTTTATAGTGTAGGGCTGTCACGATATTAGACTTTCACTTTGCGATTATTAGGATTCATAATATCCATATTATTACAATATGTTTTTTGCTATCTATCAATTCATCTTTAATTTTTTTTTTGTGTCTTCTTTTTGGCCAATGAATCAAAATATGAATGTATATGGAGAGAGTTTGTAACCATTGTGTGCTGATCTATTTACAATATTATAATCGAATTAACGCAATATTGATAATCACAGTTATTAATAGCACTGTAATTGCCAATACCGGTATATTGCGCTACCCCCTGCTGTGTACATGTAAACAGACCTTAGTTGCGCTTATAAAGCAGCTCATTGCGCATTTGGATGCTAGCAGGCCAATACTAATCACGGTTGACAGGGCAGGGATGAGGGTCTGTACCATCCCAGTCTCAGAAATACCCGCACTAATGCCAGGCTTGTTAGGGTCTGGGCTGCAGCTGTGCCCGTTGATGGGTTATGCCATCTGCCAAACAGGCCTCTGGGACTGAGAAACATACAGAGACCTTTAATTGGGTTGTGAGCGTGGAGAAATCGCCCCGGCGATATGTTCCAGCAGATAGACTGATGCTGGTGCATTCTCACTGAAAGGTTTCGGAAGCATCCGCATCGCGCTTAATGGGATCCTACTCTGCACTTTTGTACCATAGTAGGTCCTCTAATGTCTAACTAATGCTTAAGGTTTCATGCACTAAAAGCAAAAATTCTTTATTCTACACATAAAAAAGAATCAATAAGTTTTCTTTTCATTTTCATGCACTGCATACCTGTATTATAGACCTCTAGAGAAAATGAGAAAATGTTTTCCTATCTGCACTAATATATAGATCTTTGTTTTTCAGTCTTAAAGGGATAGTACACCCATAACAATTCTACATTATTACTCACCATCATGTCATTTCAAACCTGTATGACTTTCCGTCTTATGCAGATTACAAAATAAGATACATTTAGAAGAATATTGTTAACCCAAACTACATTGAACCCCATTGACTTCAATTGTATGGACAATGTGTTTGTTGTGTTAATAAAGCATCCCTATTCAACATTGTTACATTACCATCACCTCTTTTCATCACTCACCGCCAGCCAGTTCCACATGGTTACATACAAACCCAAAGCTTTATTGTCACCATACACATACAGTAACACTGCCGGTATCCGCTTCATCTCTTTGAAAAGAGTGCGAGAAGAAGTGAGTTTGCACTCCACACAGATTCAATCTGTCTCTACCACCCAAAGGCTCTGGAGCTTTTAATGAGTCACAATAAATTTCACCTTATCTCCTCTGCCAGCTGCTTAATGTAAACAGACACCATCTTGCAAAACCTTTCCACGATGGTTTGAAGCTTAGCTTTAGGTCTGATAATAGCATTGCATGCGAAATGACAAATCTGGCAAAGTGCAGTGCAATTCTTTTAGTGTTGTTAAATTCACAAGTAAAGGGTAAATTGGGTGATTTTGTTTAAAGGGGTCATATGGCGCGAATACGTGTTTTTCTGTCTCTTTGGTGTGTTATAAGTTGCCCATGCATGTATTAGACATGTAAAATTGCAAAAAATATAGTGTCGGAACAAAAGATGCATTCTATCTAAAAGCAAATGCTCACCCAGACCTGCCTGAAACGCCTCGTGTAACCACACTCCTACAAAACTACGTCACTTCGTGGTATGATTTGACAAAGACCACCCAAATGTATTCTCAAGTAAAGTGGGCGTACCTGTCAGTACAATTGCTGATGTTCCAAATATGGTAAGAGGCATTACATTTCCGTCACATGCTTGCAGGATTGGGACCAATCACTATGTGCACTGGTTAACATTCACGGTATGTGTGTAAAATACAGCGTTTTTTTAACCTTAAATCATGTATTCACATTGCATTACATCTAAAACAAACGATAATATTAGTTTTATCTGTGTCATATGACCACTTTAAGAAATGTTAAATGTGAAAAATGATCTCACATTAATGTTTTATTGCGGGATTACAATATACTGTAAAAGATTATTTGAGTTTTATTTGGGACTGTCAAAGTTGTGTTTTTCAAGATTCCTAAAATAACCTGACAAACTGAACTGGGAGGGAAGCTTTTTTATGCGTAGAGAGAAATTTTCTTCATTCTTTTTATTTATTCCCAAAGGTATCACTGATATTAAAACTAACACTTAGATCCAAATGATCTGTGGCATTTTCAGCATTGGCTGTGTTTCAGTGGTATCTCATTAGTAAGGTTTCCTAGATGCAAATCGGATTTGGGTTTTATTTCCCTAGTGAAATTATTATAGGCTTTGAACAAGATTCAATAAAACAAAACCAAGCACATTTCACACATTTCCTCAAACCCTGCAAGCTGTCCATCCAGATACACTGTTTACACTGTTTAACCAGTATAATAATGGTCTTTGTTCATATGTGGATCTTTTTCACTTCTAAGAGCTCAGTGATTTCAGTTCAGTTACATGCTTTTAATTGTACTATTCATATTTGGGTATTTATTAATTATTATTTTATTATAATTTATTATATGAACTCTATGCAAATTCTTTATATTCATAAATGAAGCTGTCTTTAAGGGATAGCTCAACCAAACATTTTAATCCTTTCATCATTTATTCACCCTCATGCCATTTCAAACCTGTATGACTTTCTTTCTTTCTGCAGAACACAAAAGAAGATATTTTGAAGAATGTCGATAACCAAACAACGTTGGCCCCCATTGACTTCCATTGTATGGGCACAAAACCACTGAGACATTTCTTATAATATGTTGGGTGAATAAATGAGGGTAAATAAAAAATGTCTGAATTTTTATTTTTGGGTGAACCATGCTGTATCAGGAGAACAATAACAAACAGGAGGTTGATAGGAACAGATGAATTATGAAGCCTCTTAATCAAACATTATGATTTACATTCGAAGGGAGAACTATGTTTTTATGCTCATATTTTGCATCTTATGATTGGAGCAGAATATCATGTGGTGATCTCTTTAAACAACGAGTCACCACACAGAACACCCTAGCAGCTGCACAGAGTATTTTATATCTGTCTTAGATCTGTCATGTGGATTAAGATCATATGTTTTTTTATATTTTCCATTAAAAAAAAACCTCAACATTTCAACATTTGGTTGAACCGCATGATGGTGAGTAAATGATGATAGAAGTTTCATCTTTGGGTGAACCATCCCTTTAACCACTGGCTGAGTATTGCTCTGGACGCGACCTTTGACCCACTTTTCAAGAGTTACACAGGGGTCACTGGCTTTTGATGACCCAACCCTGAGAGAGTGGCGAGACGGGGGTCAGGGCAGTTCATTGTTAAGAAAAGACCAGCTGGTGTAGTGTAGACATTTTAGACTCTAGTTTTGAGGCAATGTGCTGTTTGACCAGCTGAAGAAGATAAGAGGGAGACTGAGGAATATACATCACTACCAATATTATTGCTCATACTTTTACATATTTATTTATCAGATTTAAACAAACCCCTAACTCCATGTAATAAACATCTACATGTTACTTGTATAGTATTCGAAGAACACCCTAGCAACAGCATAGCAATGCTCTAGCAACCCATTGAAAACACCCTAGCAACTGTGTAGCAACGCCCTGACAACCACTTGAAACACCCTAGCTACTGCATAGCAATGCCTTAGCAACCAGTTGAAACACCCTAGCTACTGCATAGCAACGCCCTAGCAACCACTTGAAAACCCCTAGCTACTGCATAGCAATGCCCTGGCAACCACAAACAAACCATATTAGTTGAAAAACGTTCATAATCTAACAGCATTGGCCCCCGCTGACTTCTATTGCAGGTATAACCAAGACACTGAGACATTTCTCAAAATATCTCCTTTTGTGATCCACAAAAGAAAAAGTCATACAAAGTTTTCAAACCATTTGAGAGTAGACAAATGATGACTGAATTTTTACATTTTCCGGTGAACTACCCCCTTAAGGCTTCGCTAAACACTAAAATGGAGAGAAAGTAAGAGATATTCAGGAGGAGAGAGATTTGAGTGGGTGAGAAACAGCATCCCTCTCTCTCTTGCTATATCTCTCTAATGGAGTGATATCAGTGGTGTTCAATGACAGATTCATGAGCAAGCATTTGGCATTTAGAAATCAGACATCAATAATCCCTCTGTGCTTTGCAGATGTCTGCCATTGATTTATCTGCCTGTACAAATGGGGCCACGTCCCTCCCCTTCCCATTTTAATAGACTGAAAAAATATTGCTTCCTGTGCTAGACGTGGGGGCGGGTGGAGGTATGGCTGCTGTGTGTCTGTGCTTTCACAATACTACGATTCATGCTTCTATGTTAGCGTTTTAACACTTGATGACAAATGATCAGTGTGAAGATCTGATTATCTGTGTTAACTGTTGGATATGTGTTGGGGCTTGTTGCAGTTTCTTTATGGTCACATGTAAAATATCACCCTGATCTCACTGGAATTCGCAACTATTTTACGAGGTTGTAAATTGTGTTGAAATCATATTTTTTTCTCTTTAAACATGCAAATGCAAGTATATTTTAACTATATTAACTATTAAAACATTTTAAAATACACTAATACATGTCAAACAATAAAAGTGTTTTTGTTCACCACTAAGACAACCTGAATTTACAGAGTATAAACCACATCTGCAAAAATCATACACCTATCAGTCATTTAAAGGTTGATAAATAGAGAGATATCATTTGTCTTAGCCCACTACGATGTATTTAATCCATCAAGAGTCTATCATACTAAGTAAAATATATTACACGAGGAAAACATATCTATCAGCAAGCCAAAGTGGCTATTTTAAACAAGATCTGTTCTTTCAAGTCTGCTTCAAACATTTCAGAGCCTGTGGTAATTCGTGGTAGGAAAAACAATGGTTTTAATGAGTTTTAACATGTCACTTCCTGTGGTTTGACACTTCCTCTGCTGTCAGCTAGCGGTTAGCAAGAATAGCAGCTCTGCCTTTTTGCGCTGTGGCTAACTGGCCTGAAGCCAGAATGTGTCTCTCTCTTAACTGTTGTAATGAGTGTCAGGGTAAAGATAGCCTTGTGCGGCCATGACACTGCTATTTGTCATATAGAAACTTCCACTAAAAGAGCGAGAAAAGGAAGATAACGGGGAGAAAACTCAAAGAGGAGGAAATTAGCGGCACACTGCAGTGAAAGATAAGCGCAGATATGGCAAAAGATGAGAGGAGAGAGATGAGCGACGTGTTAAGACGAATGTTCAGTCTGACAACGTTCTCAGCAGTGTATTGTGGACATAAATCACTCAGTTCATTATGAGAGAATGGCTGTTACTTGCAGACCTGCAAGCATAAAGTCTGCACTGCAAAACATTACTTTCTTACTTAGACATTCGTACTGAAAAACAAGGAAAAAATACTAAGAATTCTGGAATCAAGATGCATTTTCTTGATGAGCAAAATGACATGTCTTGCTTTTATACAAAAAATATGAAATTTCAGCGAAGTTGTGCATAAACCAAGCAAATAAATTATAATCTGCCAATGGGGTAAGAAAAATAATCTTGAATTAAGGTTAACCCTTTTCTTAATCACTAAATTCAAGATTATTTTTCTTACCCCATTAGGAGATTGTTTTGCTTGTTTTATGCACAAATTCAAGGAAATTTCACATTTTTTTATCTAAAACAAGACTGATTTTCTTAGGTCATATACTTATCAAGTAAATGCATCTTGATTCAAGAATATTTTGCCATTTTTCCTGGAAAACAAGTAAAATGTGTCATTCTAAAATAATATTACAAAAGAATTTGGTGCACAAAAACATTTAACAATGTAGAAACAGATCAAAAAGCAATTATTTTATTAAAAGCATAGTTCACCCCCCAAAAAAATTCTGTCATCATATATTTATTGTTGGTCATTCAAAAACACAATTGTGAATATTTCTTATGCACTTAAATTAATGCAAAAACTGTAATTTTTCAGTAGCTGGGGTGCCAGAAAACAAAGTAAAATAACGAAATTTAAAAATTTTTAAATGTTATTTTACACCAAACAATTTGCAGTCTATTTCAGTCATTTGCATTCAAAAATATGCAAACACTTTGTAAAATATAAGATGTTTTGAGAAATGTCTGTTTTGTGTTCATACAATGCCAAGGGCGTCAATGAGGGCCAATGAGGGTTTGGTTACCAAAGTTCTCCAAAATATTTTTGGTTTCTTTTGGTTTCTGCAAAGAAACCGTATACAGGTTTGGAATGACATGAAAGTGAATAAATATTCATTTTTGGGGTAGTTTTCATTCAAACGTGCCTATAAACATTTAATACTATTAATCTGGTGCTAAATATATTATCCCAGTAAATCGCATTATATTCATAACAATTGATGTTTCTGGGTTACCAAATGGGTTAAAGTGGGCCACCTGTCAACTCATATCACTGTATGCACATCTGTGTCTTCAACAAAACAAGCACCTTAGAAAGAAATCCTTCATGCTCATGGTGATCCTTTCTCCACCTGCTCCTCACATAAAGATGCCATTGCAAAAGAGCTCACACAAGCTGTTGAACCACTTATATTCTTCATTCTTTTTAAAACAAGAATACATTGTTCCTGAAGTCCTCATGGTTGAGGATATGTTGTATCAAAGGATCCTTAAGGAGTGTATAAAGGAATTTCATTTGGTTACAAAGCACAAGGTCAAGCTCCAGAATGGTGCCCCCAAACCTGAATTTGGCGAGTTTTACAGTACTCTTGACTGAGAGGATATACGAATGTCCCAGTTTCTCAGACCTGGATTAATCCAGGCCATCCCACAACCCACCTTTGTGCACCTGCATTTACCACGAACCCACGAAGGTCATAACGAATACCTTCATTGACACACATCTTAACTTACAGGGTTTACTGTACATCATGTCTTCAAAGTTTCCTTCTGCTGCTTAATTTTATTCGACAGGTTCAAAAAGAAATAACAAGCTATTCGGCTTACAGGCTAGGGATCTTCAGGACTGGTGGTGGATAGCACAGAAACCAAAACAAAATAAAGCTCCTTCAACAAATTGTCAGAAATCCAATTTTGGATAGTGTTCCTGTAAATTCAATAGATGGTTTTGGATCTCTGTTGGTTTTTATGTCAGCAATTTGTCAGTTTCTCCATCATGTATTTAATGTTTGAGGCCGACGTCCATGCACTGCCCATTTCAAAGCCTTTCTACTGAATCGATTTCTCAGCCTTGACTTGATCACAATGAAGTGCTTGGCTAATCTCTGAGACATTCTCTTGAGATATTCTCTCAAGGTTTTTGGGCTTTATAGTTTTTGCAAGGTCATGGACAGTTTAGTTTTGGGTTTTTAACAGATGTAATATATTCCCCTGGTCAGTGGTGCTTTGAAGAACTTCCACCACCACCATCAAAATAGGCTTGAGGTGGCTTTCTTTTCTTTTGACTTGGCTTTTTTTCAGCAATAACCTTGCCAAACAAGTGCCAAAACAAGACCTTCCACTTGTCTGTCCAGAAGGCATCGCTCTAAGATCAAGACATTGTTCTGACCTTAACTTGTTTATTTGGAATAAAGGCTTCACTTTGAGCATCCATGCATGTCAAAGTTGACCTCAACAAGACTTTCAATATTTGTTTCAAACATAAAATCTTGTTTTTCTTGTGACTGTAAAGAATTTCTGAAGTATTTGTTGGTCAGCCTTTGGGCTCAACTATAGCTGCTTTTCTACCATCTGACCATTGAAACGGTTACAGTTAGATTTTTACCTGAGCCAGGTTCGGCATGGCACGTTTACGATTTCTCACTAGCTAACCAAATGTGCTACTTGAGAGAACTTTAGAAAGATCAGGTAAAAATTGAGTCCCAAAAACAGAACTATATGAACGTCCTCCAAAATTCAATTGCTAATTCAATCTCAATACATCTTTAACCTCCTGCATAACCAAGGCAATCACTGACGAATTTGTATTACATTCTCATCAATCCAACAGTGGAAAATAATACCATATCCATACCGGCTGGGCCGTATCGGCACGGAATGGAATGATTAAACAGTGGAATAAAAGCGTCTTTAATGTATTGTGTGTACTTGCATTCATTGAATTTTTTTACATTATACAATCTGAATAACGGTAAAATACTGTACATTTATGCTAAAGTAGATCGTTGGCCCCTAAAAAATACTATAGTGCCCTAATGTAGATACAGTTACAGACTTTTTAACATAATGTCCAAACTCTTGATTAAAAGAACGCTCAGAAAGACTGAAATTAAAGGGGTCATATGACATGGCTAAACGAATATTATCGTTTGTTTTAGATGTTATGCAATGTGTATACACGATTTAAGGTTAAAAAACGCTGTATTTTTCACCTACCGTGCATGGTTGTATCTCCTCTTTGCCCCACCTCTCTGAAACTCGCAGAATTTTAACAAAGCTCATCGCTCTGAAAAGCAAGGTGTGCTATGATTGGCCAGTTAACCGGTGCGTAGTGATTGGTCAAATACTGCAAGCGTGTGACGGAAATGTTACACCTCTTACCATATTTGGAACATCAGGTTCCAATGTAATTGTACTGCCCACCTTACTTGCATTTACATTTGGGCGGTCTTTGACAAATCATACCACGAGCTGACGTAGATTTGTGGGAGTGTGGTTACACAAGCTGTTTCAGGCAGGTCTGGGTGAGCATTCGTTTTTAGATAGAATGCATCTTTTTTTTTGACCCTTTTTTTTTATTTTACGTGTCTGGTACATGCATGGGCAACTTATAACACACCAAAGACACAGAAAAACACGCATTCGCACCATATATGACCCCTTTAAGGTACATTCATTGATGCTAATGAACTAGCAGGCTCCACTCATCTAGTATATAATCTTCAAAAACCTTTAATTTAAAACTTTATTTCTAATTTGTTCTCAAGTTAAAATTGATTTGTTCTCTGCTGTAGTGACTCATGAATGATATGGACACTGTGTTATTTGCAAGGTTAAGGCCCAGTGCTGCTCTGTAATAGGATGTGACAGTAAAGGAAGTGTGAGGTTACTTTCACTCGTCACACATTTCACGCCTCAACAAACCCATTAAACAGCAAGACAGCCAAAGAGAGACAGGGCAGCTCTGTTCCAAAACCTACTGAGGTTCCCCTACCTACACAGCATTTTAGAACATCGTAAGTTTGTTTCCAACATAAAACATGTTTCATATGGTTGGTGGCATAATTTTTTGCCATCACAGTCTTTCCCAGATACTTACATAGGTCTAGTCCATCCAAACAGACTATTTTAGACCATGTTTGTGTGTTAAGCATCGAATGTGCTTATTAGTATAGCATGTTAGCGTAGCAACATATGCTTTCATTAAAATTGGAGTCAACTGTTCTGTTGCTCGAGTTATTGCCCTTGTAGGCTATTTCAAATCAATTCTATTGTAATGTGCCTTGCAATACAGATGCATATGTGTAGGAAGTACGCAGCAAGGTTGACTTTAGAACTGATCTAGTATGCACTGCACCTTACTACACGGGTCTTCAAACCGGGGTCATTGGGGTGACCAGGGATTTTTTTGCAGAAAGTCCAGAGAAAACTGTTATTAATAAATTTGCCTAAATAAATAACAAATAAACTATATAAAAAGTTTTTTGTTATATTTTACAGAATTTTCACATGTTTTTGAAATGTGACAAAAAAATTTTATTACTTAAATAAACTGCAAATGTACAGGTTTGGTGTCAAATATCATGACAAACATATCATTTTACTTTACAAAAAATGTATGATATTTTTCAGGTGTCCAAGATGCCAGATTATAACTGTTTTTATGAGCATTTTTACATTAAAATACAAAATGTGGTCAAACCAACAACAAAGTTAATTATTGTTTTAATATATTATTTATATTATTATTTATATGTATGTATGTATGTGTATATTATATTACTTATATTACAGTTATTATACTTTTTTGGGTATTTATAGCATTTTTAGATCACTACCAGCCTGATTGTACTTGGTGGCTAAAATAATTCATATGAATTCGTACAAAGGTAATGATATAAAACCATATGATTATTGGAAAAAAAGTAAGCAATAACCATCTGTAGTGCAAAAGCAGATTGTCATAAAACAGTTAAATGAGATGTAATGAATGAAATTATCCACCGCATAAAAAAGTTACAGATTGGATTGTTGTCTGCTGTCAAATAAAAGAAAATTGTATTTCATGGTTGCTATGCAGTTTGTGATCATGTATGTATCCCATGTTCATATATCCATTTACATTGTATTTAACAATATATGAAAGCCTTCCATTTAGACACTGACCTTGTCTTTAAGAGTTACACATATCTCAGTCTTTAGTTTCACAGAGAGGTTGTTTAACCTCAGGTTATTTAGACAAACTCCTCTTGTGACAGTGTGTGTGTGTGTGTGTGTACAGACAGCCTCTCTTTATCCAGACAGTTGCCTTGGAGCAGTTTGAGGTTAAAGGCCACTCGCTTGATGGCACAATTTTGACATGTCAGTTGTAAGTCTTCAGCCATCCTTTGTTTTTTTGTGTCGGTGGCCCACAAGACCCCACCATACAAATAATACACCGCATTACTGTTGCTTATAGCTTTATCAAACACACACGTTTGTCCATTTCATAGTTTTCTTCCTGACAACGGTTTAATTCGGATCGTGAAATCTTCCTGCAGTTTCACAGCAGCTATTAAATAATACATAGCTATAAATTATTCAAGCTGCAGCACTTTGCTGTAGTTACCTTTAGATGTTCCCAATGGATTACATTTTTGGAGAATACGTACATGCAGTACTGGCTTTTGAAGTCTGTAGCTTTCACAGTTAAAGGCAGAATAGGTGATCCTGCCCAGAAACATTTTTTGTCATGCTGGTTGGAAATCTCTTTACATCCTGATAGCAATCAAGAATTATAGTGGTCAAATAATATTTGTACAATTATTTATAATCTGTGAAAGGAGTAGGACCAAAAAACGTACGCCCAATCAAAATGTTCTGGCCGAACGCTGTGACTGGTCATGTGTAAATTTTCAGCCAAAGTATTTTGCATACCACTGCGCACCCTGTTCACGCAGACATCATATTTCATCAGCGCACTCACATCGGCTGTGTTTATGTAGGGAGAATGACGGAAAATCAGCAACAACCAAATTTTCCTGCGGGACCGACAACAAGTAAATCTACAAAACGAAAAGTCAGTTTTTTAAAAAGCAGTGACAAAAAACATCTGGATCATGAAAGACGATACATTCAATCTAAAAGCGAATGCTCACCCAGACCTGCCTGAAACGCCTCGTGTAACCACACCCCCAAAAATCTACGTCAGTTCGTGGTATGATTTGACTAAGACCACCCAAATGTATACGCAATGAAGGTGGGCGTACCTGTCAGTACAATTGCTTTGGAACCTGATGTTCCAAATATGGTAAGATGCATTACATTTCCGTCACACGCTATTTAACCAATCACTACGCACTGGTTAACTGGCCAATCATTGCACACCTCACTTTTCAGAGTGATGAGCTTTGTAAAGAAGAGGAGGCAAAGAGGAGATACAAACATTCATGGTATGTGCAAAATACAGCGTTTTTGAACCTTCAATAGCGTATACACATTGCATTACATCTAAAACTAACGATAATATTTGTTTAAGCTGTGTCATTTGACTCCATTAACATAATGCTAAAAGCTATAGCCTACTTCTTCTGTTCTACCAATATAATATAAGCAATAGAATGACGTCACAGCCCTGCTTTTTCAATCAAGATCCATTTGTTTCATTCTTGAAACAAGATACATCTAGATGATAAGCAAAATGTCATTAGGTGTCCCTGTTTTCAGAAGAATAGAAGAAGAGTTTTTATGCCTTTAAATAATAAAGACTGTGAGTTAATCATTAATAATAAAAGTGTTTGTTATATCTGCTTGTGTTTTTGTTTGCATATGTGTGCGTGTGTGTGTGTGCGCGTGAGAGACTAAGAAATACTGTGTGTGTGTCAGATCTTCTCTCAGGGCGCAGCAGATATCCTGCTGTTATCTCTATAACCCCCCTCATTCACACAGTGAATGGGCTCATGACCGGGTTCCTGACCGCCGTTGCCACAGCGACCGTGTCAGACACATGCTATTTTCTCAATAATTACTCAACAAGGGAGAGGAGGAGATTGGAGGACTGGAAAAGGAGAGGAAAGCCGCTGCTGCTTCACTACGTGCTCCATTTCCCCAGGATTAATGGAACCGTGTGCTGAGGGATCAGCGATGATGCTTAAATGAAGAGATGATTTATTGAGAGAGATATAGAAGACATAGAGATAGAGAGAAATTAATGAAGGCAAATTACTTCATACTGCATTATTTTGAAAAGTGGCGTGGATGTTGATGATTTCTTCTTTTTGGAGTGATGTGAATGTGGAATTTTAAAGGATTAGATCACCAGAAAAAATAAAATTATGTACTTCAAACTGGCATCCTGACTTTATTCAGTGAATGGGGACTGGGATTGTCAAGCTCCGAACATAAAAAAGCATAATTAGCATAAAAAGTAACGTGACTATGGATACCATTGATTGATTGTTTGTTTGTTCATTTATTTATTGATTTATTTGTTTTGTAAAAAATTTTCTTTCAAAATGTATGTAAATAATAAAGATGTGCACAGTAACATTGTACAATACTTACTGCAGTAAGAGAGTTTTATTGTACTTGTAAACTACTTAGTCCATTTTCAAACAACTAACCTGACTATTAATTTTTTTTTTGTTTTTTTTTCTTGGATTGTTTTAACCTATTGTTGGGTCAAGTATAAACACTTTGGGGGTTATTTCAACCCAACGGCTGGGTTTGTCCAATTTTGACCCAACACTGGGTTGAAAATAACCCAACCTTTTGTAGAAACCAAAGTTGAATTATCCTATTATTAATTCGGAACACACAGTACCACAGCTTTCACAAAAGGTTTCTTTCTTTTTTGTGCACATTATTGATAGACATCCAGATTTGATGCAAGTGTGAATATCCATATCAGTTGACGGATTTACCTATTAGTATTGACATGCAAAACAAATGCATGCATATTAGCAGATGTTGTAGACAGAATGTTCATGTCAACAACAAGTCTGATCATGTCACGGCTTACAATGAAGCGAAATGCCGGAGGGCAGCTTAGCTTTGAGCAACAAACGTATTGTGAGGAAAAAAAACTATGTGGCCATTGGCAAAATCCCCGTTTAAATGTGGTGCATCCAAAAAACACATTGTTGTGGAGATGGAGATGATTGTCGAGGGTGCTTCAAAATCATCCGTATTCTTGACCCCGGTGGTTTGAGCAAAATAAGAGCACCGTTGGCAATGTGAGCGCTCCGCTGCCAGATAAAGAACAGCAGAGGACATTGTCATTAAACTAGATGATCTTGTTAAACTGGATGATTTAAGCGCTGAGGTTATTGTTCATCTGGATTAATGACCTTTTTAAAAGGGACCAGAAACAGCTGTTGAGTGTTAACAGAAATATGTTATTACACCGCAAAAACTGATGGGATGACCATCAGGGACTCACAACACTTACAGTAAAGTGTTGAAAACCTTAAATGACAGCTGTGATACTAACTGATGTACAAGACTGCTAACACCGGAACATCATCATAGACTTCCACTGAGGGTCTGTTCACATTGATGGGGAGAGGATGACACTGTGCAATTCCAGCGTTATGGAAGCGACATTTACACTCAAAACCTAAAAATATAAATTCTCAGAGAATGTATTTATTACCAGTATATTGAATCATCTGTTTATATTTGACTAAACCCATGTTGATATAGTACAGACATCAGAAAAACATCAGTCTATGCACAAGTTTTCTGTTTAAAAAGAGGAAAGATTTAGATGTTATGGATGTGACAAAAAATATGTTTTTTAAAGAAGTTTTTAGGAGACAATATACTTTTTTATATACTAATTTCTGTGAATTAAAATGTGCAAACTAGAAGCAATAATACCAACAAATAGAGAAGGAATAGCTCTTTATATAACGTATTGTTATTTTATTTAAATTTTCATGTGCCCTTTTATAAGGAATATGGACCATTATGGATGTGACAATTCCGTTATGGATGTGACAATTCACTTACCGGACAATGGAAAACTATGCTTTAAAAATACAAAAAACTGCTTTAATAACTTCAAGAGAGACTTCACAGGGGTATCACCAAATATTGACATCTGATTTGTCAGTATGGTAAACATTTCTCATTTCCATGGAATTGCCCAAATAGGAAAACCATCAGATTGGCACAAAAAAGCCATTGATTTTTATAATCACAGATGAAATCTCTTTTATATTTAAATTATTTCTCCTAGACATCGATAAAATTAAATGGAGAGCAAATGAAAACTTTAGCTTTTTTGGTGAAAAGCCCCAGAAATCTCAAAATGTGCACAAGCGGACCAGCCACCTTCCCAAATGATGCTTATTTAAAAATGTAAAAATGCACAAAAAAGGTTTCTGTGAGGATTAGGTTTAGGGTGGTGTTAAAGGTCAGGGAAACCTTATTTTATGTCAGTAAAAACAATAGATGCCTATTGCAAGTCTCCATGAAGATAACAAAACAAACATGTGTATACTGTATTTGTGTGTCTCTCTCTCTGTGTGTGTGTGTGTGAGAGAGAGAGCGAGAGAGAGTGTGTGTGATCTGAGCTTTTTAGTAAGCAGCAAGGTCAAAGCAGTGAGGTGCATAAATGCATTGTGGGATGCTGTGAGATTGCGTTCCCGCTGAGTGGAGATAAATCATGTCAGTTCCACAAGTACACGAACGCACACACACACCTACAGGTCCACACACATTCGTACAAACACCAGGAGCACGTGTGCCGCCCATCCACCATAGTCTCTCTTTGTCTTCCCCCATTGAGTGTGTGTATGTATGTGTGTGTGTGTGTCTCACAGCTGCAGGTGCCTCTGTAATCAGTTAACTGTCACACATACGCACACACGGAGACCCAAAAACACACGCAGATAAAGTGCAAGTATCATTTATACAGCATGCATAAACACATCCTCCTCTTTTTGACTATTAGCACTGTGGTCTGTCATTTGATCACTCAATAGAAAGACAAACAAACATTCGTGCTCACTCAAGGATGCCCTGCAGCTATGTAGTGTGTGTGTGTGTGCATGTGTGTGTGTGTGCAGTAAGTGAGAATCAATTGGAGATGGACGCTTAAGCTGAAAAGGAAGGTTTTAAACTCCTAGTCTCTTCTTTCTGAGAGAGAGTGAGAGGGGATGTGGTAAACTTAGATTTACATCATGGTTTTTATGTTTGAACTCCTTCATTTATTTTGCATAAATAACTCTGCATTATTTAGAGTGTGCTTGGTTTTTATAGAGGTGATCTCATTGTTCAAGAGGCATGAATCTCAAACCTTAGAATAATTTATTTTTGCTTTAGGTTCAATGCATTTTTTTTGTTTATTGTAAAAGCATTTTAGTCATATTAGAATTTGGATGAGTTTTCCGTGGTTATAGCAAATGTTGTGGTTGTACGTCTTAATAGCTTAGCCTAACAGACACATTATTTATGTCACATGCTTCATTTACATACAGTACTTTGGTATCATATCATCCAAAATATCATTCTGGTTGCTTTCCTTGCTCAATGTTGTCTTCTTAATAATAAAGTATGATTTCATATCAGTTAAAGTTGCTTAGTTATTGTATTGCTTCATCCATGTTTGTTTCATGAATGTCTATTATTCAGTTTTTTTGTGTTGTGTATTTCAATTTATTCAGTTCTACAGCCTGGTCATTTTGGCAAATTGACATCTACAATTTAATTGAAATTGTTCTATTGTATCTGGAAATTGTTTGGTGGGTGTGGCCAATTTGTTAATCTTATTATAGTATGAACATTGATATAATTGATATAAATTGTTAGGTCATGTATTTAGTCATATATTTTTACATTAAAAGTTAACATTTTTAAAAGTTACAAATTGGATACATTTATGATAAGTAATAAAATATGGAATGCATTTCGATCACTAAGTCAGTTTAACGAAAGCTTGCCTATAGTGAGTCTAAATAATTTAAATTGTATAATTTCAACATTTTCATGTATTTCTATTAGTTTTAAGATTTTAATCAAACATAGTGAGCTAAAGGAAATCTAAATGTGAGAACCCTCTTAATAAAATCTGCGATATCACATCTCCAGAACGCATTCCTTCAACACGAGCACACACACGCACTCACTGCACACACACAGTCAGATGTTCACAGTGTGACCTGACCTCCATCCTCGCGGACCTCAGTGTGAGGGAGGTCCGTCACCCTTGACTGTGGCTCTGCCTCCGGGGGCGGATCAGTGGAGCAGGTGCAAGCGCCGCCTTCACTCCCTCGCTCACACTCACTGCGGCGCGCTGCGCGCACTCCACCGCTGCGCCGCCGCCAGAGAGACGCGATGGATTTATTCCTGCACTAGATACATGGGAAATACGCTTTTACTCTGTTTTAAGGTAAGTTCTCATACGCATGTTGCGGTAAAGAGATTTCGACCAAAGCGCGCTCTGTTTGCTTTCATTGCTCGAGCTTTTGTTACGGGGGCATCATCGCGTGCCGGGGAAACTGCGCGGCCGTGCGCTTTGTTTTCATTGATAGTCATTACGGTCCATCCCGTAAAATATTCTTTTCGCTGAATATTCTTGATGCGAAGAGGCACGAATGTATTTCGTGTCTGCTATTGATTTTATCGCACATTTGAACCCAAATGGCATTTAGGATGCATTTGCGACCTTTTCGCTTTCTATTTGACTCATCAAATACCCAAAACTGTTTTTCTGAGTAAAACCTTTGGTTATCTGTCCGTGGAAGAGAGATCAGAGAGTCGTGGTTGAGTTATATGACCTTCGGCTTTTCTGTAACCTCAAGGTTAATTTTCCATTTATCTCCCCCTTGCTTCTCGTCTAATTCATTACACTTATAAACATCGATCTGGCTTTGCCTGTGGTTGTGAGTCTAAACACAACAGTATCCTAATGTATACACATAATGCAAGAAAACATACTATCATGCTTTTAATTTCTCATTTATTAATTTATTTTTATTGTTTATTCATAGTATTAAATGTAATTTGTTTGACTGACTGGTTGGTACAGTATAGCCTCCTGTGTGTTTACACTCAAGTTTCAGTTTCTAAACGCTCCTCTTGTGTTCCCATTAAATTAATGAATTGTGAAAAAACACATTTAAACCTGCAGCCTGTTCGTGTGCACCTGGCAGCACCTGAGTTTGCATTTGTCCCTCTGACTTCATAGATAACGGAGGTTTTGTTTGGCACTTGCTGGGTGTGAAAATGAGAGTTGTAGTTTGTCTTTGTTGAACAGGATAGACTGGATCTGTAGGATCGAAAAGGAGGAGCTGTTTAATAAGAAGTTACTGTAATTATTGAGTAGGCTACATCCACACACAGTCACGGCTTAAATCTGTAACACATACAGGTTTTGATCAGGGTAAACTGAACAATGTGTGAGGGGTGTGTGTGTGTTGAAGTATGCGTGTGGCTAGTCTTGCAGGGCAGGTATAGTGTTTGATGAGAATTAGTGGCTGTACATTTGGCGTGTTTGCCTATGATCACGGTAAAGGTTCAAGTTCAAGAAGAAAAAACAACTGGTATCTCACATGACAATATACAAACACTAAAGCGCAGTGCAAATGTAATGGGACAATAAATATGTCGCTCGACCTGTACCAGCGCACACACTGTGCTGAAAGAATGATTTATGTGAAGAGTGTTAGTGTATCTCGAAAGGAAATTGAGATGAGGGGTGTGTAAGATCTGTCGTTCACAATATGACTCCACTCGACTAGCGACCAGTTTGATATCAGTTATCTGTGTTTTTCAGTGGTTTGTTGTTATTTTCGAGCAGCCAAAATACCCCATGCCTTTTTAAATGTTTTTCAGGAAATGTTGGTTTTGTACATAAAGGTATATCTACATTGAATGGTTTACCCTTATACTTTTTTCAATTAGAATATTGCATGTATTGAAATTGTAAAAAATCAAGAATTGTGAAATGATTCAGTTACAGGATCAATAAAATGCATGCAATTTATCATCTAAATGTATTGGAAACAGGACTGTCATGATATCCGCTATTCGCTTCACTGTTATCGTGGACAGAAAATGTGTAACGATACCATCACGGTATCTATTTTTATAGACAATTAATGCTGGCATTCATCTTTAATTTAGTTTGTTTTGTGTTTTCTCCTTTGATTGGCCAACACATCCTTCTTAAGTCAAAACTTAATACGGATGCGGAATTACAATATTAACAGATGTAGATTTAACTAGGACGAAAATCGTTTTGGCCAAAATTGAGATCACGGTCATGTAACACGAATACTCACACTTTTGAAACAACATAGAAAAACTAAAAAAAACCTTGTCTTTTAAACTGAATTCAACTGAAAAAGAAAATGGAATGCTGCGCAATAATCATTTAACCTTTTGATTTTGCAATTGTTAAAGGCCAAAACTGACGATTACGATTAATTTGCGATTAATTGCACAGCCCTATAGATTTAACATTCATATTGATCATAAAACCGTTTAAAATCATTTTTTTATCAAATCCGGTGTATACTGTAGTAACTGAAAACATAAACATTTTTGTTTTATTCTGAGACATAGGCCTAGATATGTGGATTGAATAGAGTGGTTTTGTGTTTCAAGTATGTTTTTTCATCATCTCTGGTTTTCCGATTGATTAATAAGGTGTTGAGGAAAGATTAATGTAAAATAAACAACCTTGGTGTGTCTGTGTGTTCAGTAGTGTCAAACCCTCGGAGACAGACTGTATTGGGATTAGCTCAGATTTCTGCTTCGATTATAACAGACCTGCTTTGTGTATGTATACACACCGGGTGTTTGCACTACTCTGGCCTCTGTTCGGGGTCATCTGTTTGGGTGAAGTGACTGGAGAAGGTTAATACATAATAATATTTTAGCCTCTGAAGTGCTTAAACTGATCCCATGTGACCGGCCACAATCTGTTAATTTCCTTTGTGCATAACCAATGTGATAAATGAGCACAAATATACAGTACAACAAGAAGGTAGCATTTAGCTTAACATGAAACGGCGGACAAAAAGCAGAAAGGGCACCCAAGCCCCTGTCATCTTTTATCCTACCCCTGACCATGTGACCTACTCAAATCAGCCGACCGCAGGTTTGCGACAGGCATACGTTCTCATCTTTAAACACATCACCCAGCGTGCTTTTGATGTCTGTCAGCAACTCTGGAGGCCTATGACAAACGTTTCTTTTAGACGGAACGGCTTTTTTCACTTTTTTAGTGAGGCGCACACAGAGCTGTCAGATGAGCTGATAAGAGTGTTTATGTTGTCGGCTTTTACACGGTGACAGGGAACATATGCTACCATATGCCGAGCAAAGAAATGGTGAGTAAACCTACAGTAGATGTGAAGTCCTTCTGTGGAAGATGACAGCATCTAATGCGACAAACATCAAGCTGGGAGCATTGTTGCGTAGTATTATTCCAAGAGCGTTAGTTGACTAGAATTTTGGTTTTGTTTTATTAATGCTTTGGCAATGAAAACTCCATTTACTGCATCCTTCTGAACCGTTTTTTAAAGAAAGAGATTTATTGGGCAATAAGGTTTGTTTCTCAGGGTTTCTCAAGCATTGTGATGGTTTCAGCTTAATTTGTAGTGAAGATTTGTCGTAAGCAAGGGTCAGTGATGCGTTTCCTTTATGCTGTAAAATATCTGACTCAGATTTCTCTTAATAAAGCTTATTTATTATAATTTGAAAACTTTAACTTACTGTCTTTACTTCAGTGTATAGTTCACTCGAAAAACAGTACCCATTGACTTGCATTGGTTTTGTGTCCATACAATAAAAGCAAATGGGTACCGCCATTGTTCGGTTACCAACATTCCTCAAAATATCTTCTTTTGTGTTCTGACAGAACTGTCATTTTTGGGTCAACTATCACATTAAAGGATGTGTGTTTTGTGCACATGGGACAGCTGGAAATCTAAATTCATGTAACGACTGAAGCGTTTCGTCTGTAGTTTGGTGAGGTATCGGATAATCTGCTTTGCGGTTATTTGCATATCTAATGTGGTTTTTTGAACGAAGATGTGTGAAAAAAAAAATGCCAAAGACCCGTGTTTCTTTTCAACACAAGGGTAAGAGGTGCTATGGGGTTGTACATCATTTATGCACAAACCTTTGTACTAACATGACTAACAAGAAAGCAGACATGTGATGTGAGTAACAGTTACCAGCAGAACAGATGGCGTAAGAATATGGTTAGATGTAAAGATTGAACCAGCTTTCATTATCAAGAGCTACAAATGCTACTGTAAGTGTACAGTGTACATAGATAAGATGACATGACTCATCTTGTGTCCTCATGAGTTCACAAATACAGTTGCTGTGTTAAAAGATCATAGTGTGTATTATGCAAGAATGCTTAAAATATCTTGGATGTGAGCTTGAGAGGTCACAAAAGAGATATTTTGAGAAATGTTATTTTGTGTCCATACAATGGAAGTCAGTAGAGTCCGTTGTTGTTTGGTTACCAACATTCTTCAAAAGATATTTTGTGTTCAGCTGAATAAATTGCATGAGGGGGAGTAAATGATGAACTAATTTTCATTTTTCGGTGAACTATGCCTTTAAGGTCCAAGGTTGGGGGGTCAGGCATATGCAGTGCGAGGCGACCGCTGAGGCCCCTGACCCTACCGCACATACATCACAAGAGGAACCCCTGGGAATCTTTGTGCACAAGATATAAGCTTTAAACAAGGGCCGCTCAGAGAGTACAGTGTGAGCTGAAAACGAAGGCCCCCAGGCCCCTCTGCACGCACAGTACTTAACAAGCTTAACACCAGGGTCACCGGTGAGCCCCTATTGACATGTGCCCAGGGGTCTCATGGGATAGTGATTCTAAAAGAGTGTCTTGAATATTATTCAAGGAGCTACTGAGAGCCAGTGTAAAAACTTGAGACCAGGCTTAACATGAGAACATTTCCAGAGGTCAAATGCAAGTCAAGTATTGTGTTGCTTTAGATGTGTGGCACAAGTATTAGTCAGAGAATGACTAGTGTATAAATTGTTGACTGAGTAAGGGTCGAAAAAAGGTATTTTTTATAAGCAGCTTGAGATATCAATACTGACAGAGCTGGTTATCTGAAATGTCCGTGGGGTTTTTCGCCACGTGTTGAGGGAAGTCTGAGGCATCAGTTGAGGAGAGAAAATATGGGAAGGCTTTGTTGAAGTTGAGTTTAAGGTGAAGTTTTGACTGCTTGGTTAAAGATCAAAATTGTGAAAATTGCAGATTTATGAAAAAAATGTAATGAAGTTTAGACGTAGAAGTTTAGGGGACTTATTAATGAACCTTGCGGTATGGGTTTGAGGTGAACACTGCAAGCCCTTCCAAGTCATTTGGGAAGACCTGATATCCCAGGAAACTACAAGGCCGATATCGCCCTGCTGTCTTTGAGGTCAACAGTTTGTTGGTGACCGTGTCAGTTTCCACACACGCCCCCAGAAGAATCAATGCGAAGTTAATCAAGGACACTCAATGCTAATGGAAGTGCTTCTCTTATGGAAAGAAGAGTGGTTTCGACACGTCATTCTGAGATCTTCAACCTTTCGGTCATTCGCGACAAGAAGCTTCCTGTCAAACTTTCTCCCCGGTTATCAATCCCAATAGTGGTGAAAACCAATTAGCTCATCACACTGTGAAAGTGTTAGGAGCGTCCTAATCCGCATCCATCTTTAATGTTGTCAGTGAAACACACACGCGTACACTGGGGTTAATGAGCAGAAGGCAGGTGTGTGTGAGGTGCTTTATCTAGTCTTAATGAATGCCGTGGGTAGCAGATCCCCACAGTCGGCCATGCATCATGGCTTGTCTGTCACCATTATGGACATGTATGCACGTATGTGTGTGTGTATGAAACTGTTCATTTGTGCCCAACAAAGCACTTTGACACATCATCCATCACCCAGTCTTTTATCCTCGCTGCTTCTCGCATTGAATTTACATGAGGTGGTCATGTCGACAAGGGCTGGGTCAATTTGCATTGGCAGCACTGTCTAATGAACAAGCTTATTAGAGAGCCAGTGGGGAGCAGAGGATTCTGGGACGGTTTTTTGCTGACTCGAACCACAACTAAAGCCTCTGGGAAAAACAGCACGGCAGGATTTCGTCTTGGAGAGAGGAGATCATCGCGCAGGAAGCTGTAAAAGGGCCGCTTTAAAGATTTGGAAAGCAAAGTTTTTTGTATCGCATGCGTTTTTGGTTGAATATGTGTGACTGGATTAAAAAATATGAGGTCAATGAGGCACATGACGGAATCCTGTAGATCAGGGCTTACAGTGTTGTTTCTCTGCATTGGTTTGTCAATGTAGGTGTGTCCGTGTAGATGCGCACTGGTGAATATTTTCTTAAGCATTCCAAATGTATGCTTAACAACAGCAATAAGAATTATATGGTTGGTATGTCATACTTAAATGCTTTCAGGGCAGTTACATATTTTAAATGTTCATCTCTTAATTAGGGATGGGCATTTAAAGCAAAAATAATATTCGAAAGATCGATGAGAACTATTCGAAAATTATTTGAAATTCGTACCCCTCCCCCACATGCACACACAGTATTACATACACATTTACGGAGAGAGAGAGAGTCCATTTACGCTTTAAATCCGTATGACGACACACTACTTTATTTATTATGGAATAGGCAATCTTACATAAAGCCATACATTAAGATAACGTGCTGTAACATTAATATATAATTAACAACCAACGGCACTTATTAACAGTACGACAATCAGCATCAACCGCTCCTAATGCTAGGACATTTCCTTGTAAAATATGAGCATGCACATTTATACCAACTAAAAATAAGTGTGATTGATCCAGGAAAATATATTAAAGCCATAAAGATTTTAGACCAGACTTAAAACGCGTTAAAACGTATTTACCGAATGATGGCATTTATTAACAGCCCAGAACGATTTCATAAATTAAGACCTCTAAAGGCTTCCATTTCAATGTAAAAAATAGCATTAACATTAATATCAATAAAAAACTGTTTGATTTATCATGAAAAGTCTGGCAGTGATCGTTTTTCTAGACGGAACAGTGAACTCGGCTGTACAAATTCCATACGATTTTTTAAACCCTCTCCTTCGACAAAACTGATCGGAAGCATATCATTAGCGATCATCTTAGTAATTAGAGCCGTTATTTGCTCCGCCCGTCTGGCTTCCAAATTGGTTGGTCTGACCATAAAACTAGCAACTGATTGCTGACCTGTGGATGGACCTGCTGGGTGCTTCGCCCTCAAATGAGTGTGCATCGTAGTTGTTGATCCATGAAAAGCCAGCTTTGCATTGCACTTTATTCTCATTCATTTTATTAAAGGACCCCCACACAGAACTAATTTTTGACACCTTCCCAATTTACCGTATCCGTTATGCCACACGGGTCTACAGTGTGCATAACTAAGTTAGCAATTGTTGTGAGAAAATGTTTTCCTCTATTGTCTCTTGATTGACAGCCTTTAGGTTTTAGGTGCGTCGTTATTGGCAGCGCCACCCTTTGGTTACTTGAATGCGTTACGCGTGAAAACACAGTGATTTTTTTTAGATCGCACACACTATTCGAAATTCTATAATTAAATAAACTAATCGAATATTCGAAATTCGTTACTCATCCCTACTTTTAATCTCTCTAAGTTTACTATACAGTAACTGTAAGCACCATAGAGGGATGTAAAGACAGCACAAAATCTAAATTTAAATATATTTTTTATGGAATATTGAAGTCTTTTTATAAGTGATCTGTGCACTTCATAATTTTTTATTCATGTTTATTTTATATTTACTGTATTTGCCCTCATAACCCTTAATCGAAAAGGGTGAAGCCCCCCCAAAACGACTTCTCGTCACTTTCTGTCAAAGAAATGGCGAGAGGGCGGAGCTTTCTTCTCGGGAGGGTGACTGTCGGTATACGATCCGGGATGCCTGCAGGATTACGTATGCGCATTATGACGTAGTAGAAAACGCGCATGCGCAAATGATAATTCTGTTTTGTGACGATTTGCGACACTGCACCTGCACCTTTGTACCGCGAGACTTTCATTCACTCACAGCGAAAGAAAATGGACTGTCCACACTATGCGTTCTTTCAAGTCATTTCCATTGTCAGTTTGAACTACTCTGTAACATTTCCCCAGACTTGTTTGTCGTTCTTTCTTCATCTAAGTGCAGATAGTCTAGGCAGAAATGCATATTATGTCACTTATTGTCTTCTGTAAACACCTTTGAAGGGATTATTTTCCTCATTTAGATTATATAGATAGATATATTGGCCTATATAGACCCATACTCATACAAAATTACTCAATTTAAAGTTAACTAATATTAGCAGATTTTAATAAAAAAACGACACAAACCGTCTTTAACAATTCTACTGACCTCAGATCGAAACACAGCAAGTTAAGTAGGCCTATTGCCATACAGCAATGAATCGCAAAGGGGAGTATGGAGGAAACTGAAGGTTTGCAGTGACCGAAAGACTCAGACTTTATTCCACATGTAACCAAAATCATGTATGTTCATGTAACAACTCCTTTATTATTTTGAATTGGCAACTCATCGTAATGCATAGCGTAAACTACATTCAAAAACATCAAAATAGACCCGCTGTTGAAAAACACAATGTACCCTACAAAAATATGCCGCTAGTTGTGCCGCCTGGCCATCAACTGTTTCATCGCATGCGAGATACCAATAGTGTAGGGAAACCGTGACGTTTTCTACTACGTCATTACGCGCATGCGCAGAAAGGATCGTGCAGGCATCCCGGATCGTGTACCTACGGTGACAATGGTGAGTCCTCCACGATTGACTGCAGACTTGCATTCAAATCTGCCTCCATTTTCCAAAA
This sequence comes from Triplophysa siluroides, assembly GCA_006030095.1. Lineage (NCBI taxonomy): Eukaryota > Metazoa > Chordata > Actinopteri > Cypriniformes > Nemacheilidae > Triplophysa > Triplophysa siluroides. The sequence goes on along the minus strand of VCII01000215.1, from coordinate 344,918 downwards.
CGCCCATCTTCCAACAATCCAATCGGTTCTGGATGTGGGAAATCAAGTCCCGCCCCACATTTTCTCTCATTTTAGAAGCCGTTTCGCTCAGATATACGTCACGGTACGAAAAAATTATGTAGTTTGTTTGCTTTTGTGGAACGAAAACAGGGATTTTTATCAGAAGTTCCATTTAAATCTCTTATTTTAAAAGGTGTTGCTCCATGACTGGCATGCTGTGATGTCACATGTCAATGACGTCATTGCCTCTCGCTTGTCATGTGACTGACTTGATGTAATGGTGCTCAAGGGCAAATGAGAATGAAGGCAAAATGGAAGATTTTTTTGTGAATCTGCTAAATTGTGTTCTTGACACAACACTCCAGACGACTAGTATAGACAACTTATGTTGTCTTCGTTGTTTTTGTAGCTTGCTAGGTGTATATGGGGGTAATGGACATGTCAATTACAGGATGCTTATTTGGGTGAAATGTGCCTTTAAGGCATCAAAGAGGAAATTAATGTTATGTCTGTTCCATTACTCAGCACTCACCGCTTACAGATCTCTCTCTATCCTCTTGTGCATTAGACAGGGGTCGTTACTTCCTGAATGACTGTTGCAGGTTGGGTAGATACCTGTGGCTTTTCTCATTTCCACATCGATCGGCGACTCTGTTATTTCTGATTATTATCCAAGAGAAAAAGTGCAAAGGGAAGATAAGAGAGGAACGGGGTGAACGTGTGGCTTCATAGCAGATTCGTTGGTAGTGTAAATAGTCCAAATAAGGCAGAGAATAAGATATATGCCGACGTGTTTTTGAAGCAAAGTGTGTGGGAAAAGAGAGATATCTCTTAGGAGCACCTGATACGAGGGTTTCTTTGATAAACCGGTTTATCCAAGACTGATAAAGTTTATGTCTCAATGATATAATGTCATAATTTATGTATCCTCATGTCATGACTCTTTCTTCTTTGGAACACAAGAGAAGATATTTTGAGAAATGTCACAGTGGTTTTGTGTCCATACAATGAAAGTCAATGGGGGGTCAATGTTGTTCAAAATATCTTCTTTTGTGTTCTGCAGAAGGTTAAGTACAGTACAGGTTAAGAGTCAAAATTGATTGGCCAAATGGACATTTTGGTGACATATGTACATGCATCTCATGAGTATTTTATGTGTGCATTATAGTCAACACGTTTCGATGTTGAATCCCTTTTATCTGTTTATCAGCACAACCACAACCATTTAGATGACGTGTTCTCCGCCTATAAGTGTTTGGGTGCGTCAGGCTCCATTAAGTTGTAATGAAGTTGTGGCTGAAGGCAGAGGATTTCACTCCCAGCTCAAACTGCACTAAGTTCATTATTAATTGTTTTCTTTGGTTCAGCGGGAGGGCAGGGGTGAAGCAGAGTTTATCATGATAAAGTGAGCTTTTGTTTGTTTCTTGCCGACTGTGATAGCTGAAGGTGCGAGAGAGCTATGCATTCAGGAAGGAAGTGAGAGGTTTTTGTTGCTTTAACTTTTGTTTTGTGCGTTTTCTGTCCAACGGTCATGTAAGAGGAACGAGACTCTTTATATCAGCAGAAAACACATTGACTGTCCCAACCAGTTTGTATTTGCCTATTAAAGAAAGAATGATTACAATTATACCGCTTTAATCTGAAACATGTTTGCCAACACTTTTGTCTTTAGGTTGGTAAAATCATGCAAGAATTCACTGCGTTCATTCACTTTAATAGTAGCGGTTGTATGAATTTCGGGTCACAGGGTCATTTATGGTTCTCGATGCCTGGGTTCGAGCTTCAACTCAATGAACCATCAGTTTCCTTTGTTTTTGTTTTTGTTTTTCAAAAGACAGAGCAACAATTCTGTCTTTCTCTTGCAGGTATGAGCCATGAGCCAAAGTCTCCATCATTAGGAATGATCTCCACAGCACCATGCACCATGGCCACTGTAAGCCCCCTGACCCCTTCCCCCATCAGCGGGGCGATGGTAGCCAACGGAAGCCCGGCGTCCCAGTCGGCACACTCCGGATTTGCTGCTGCTCTCCGCAAGCTAGCTAAACAGGCCGAAGATCCAAGAGGTGAGCGTGCCCTGTTCGTCTTTACCCATGAACCCTTGATCTCGTCACTTTATCATCTCATTCCTGTTACCTTGCCCAAAATGCAATACATTGCAGTTGTCGGCACAACAGTATCATTGCAACATTATAATTCATGTTCTACTCTCTTGTTCTCAAGTACGAATGCTTGTTTGAATTGAAAAATGACACCCCTGTAGAAAACAATAATATTAGAGAATATTTCTGCGGTCATTGATATATTATGCGTTGTAGCACTATAACCATCAGTTGCAGCTGAAGCCGGATGTAAAGCGGGTTGGCCATATGCACGCTTGTTATGTGGACAGCCGTGCTTTGCTCGGCGTGTGTGTATGAGTGTGGGTGGCGATTTCTGTCAACAAATTGTGAATAGATTTGAATAATATTTGCATATTGGTTTGCCGCATTTCAGATGGCTGGCACAACATTTAGCCGCCCATCTGTCTGTATAATTGTTATAGTCAGCGCCAAAAACACACACACGCGGCTTGTTCTGATAATGCGTGTTACATACAAACGTAAGTTCTTAGATCATGTTTTATGTGTTCGTAAAACTGCCGTCTTGCACAATTTAGCACAGATCAACAAAATTTGGGTAGGCTATGTAGGAAATAAAAAGGTCGGTCTTAAATTCTGCTTAAAGGACTATTTCTCCTAAAAAAATTAAATGGATATTTTTGTATCCACCCTCACGGATGTCTAAACCTGACTTTATTCAGTGAAACACAAAAAGGAAATTTTGAGAATTGTAGTAGTCGCTATGCAAAACACCATAAAATTGGTCTTAAAGGGCCAGTTCACCCAAAAATGTTATAATTTACTCACCATCACGTCATTCCAAAGCTGTTTGACTCGATTTCTTCTGCAGAACACAAAAGAAGATATTTTGAAGAATGTTGGTAACCAAACAACATTGGACCCCATTGACTTCCATTGTATGAACACAAAAACACATTTCCCAAAATATCTTCTTTTGTGTTCCACAGACAAAAGAGTCATATACAGATTTTGAACAACATGAGGGTTAATAAATAACATCAGAAGTTTTATTTTTGGGTGAACTGTCCCGTTCATGGTGTTTGGAAACCATACCATAGCTTTGGGTGAGGAACAGATTATAACAGAAATCTTGTGGGTTTGTGTGTAAATGATGACTAGTGTTTATTTTTGTAACTGTTTCTTTAAACAAAGGCTCTGCACACCAAGGCCGACATGTGAACAGCTCTGAACAACGGTTTCACCATGTGTGTATTAACATTATTATATTCTTCTTTCTTAAGCATGCGGCAGAGAGAAGCAGGCCGAAAGAAAGTGATATATTGATTGGTTAAGTGCTTGTATGCCAGTAAATTCTATAAGCCTTCAATAAATCTCCTTCTTACTGACGTCTCACATCGTGCATACCGCCTCGTCTTTCTATGACACTTTGTGTTCATAGACTCTGTGACGACAGTGATTCAATAACTGTCAGGGTTGTTCTGTCTCAGATTACTAAACCTGTTTGTAAATGCCATTTTTTGTTTAAGCTTCGGCTGCCTTTTGTGTTTACAGACGTCTTTGTGAATGTGTTCCCCATTGATGTTTGAAATAGTACATAACTGACATCCCACATACACACGCTCACGCTCTTTTTAATCTCTGTGACACGAGAGTTGTGTCAACAAAGCTTTATTAGCACCATTGTAAACAATTTGAATATTGCACAAGCTTTGAAGGTGCAGATAAAGGATGTATATAAAAAGAGAAAAGTAAAACTATATTTGGACGTTTTCTGAAGAAAATTGTCTGCGTAAGAGTTGCTTTCACTATGCAGGATGCAAACTAGCTTTAAAGTCCTCACACTTGGCAGCCATGTTTGCAAAGCCTTCAGGCAGCAGTTAAAGTCATGCAAGACCAAGACGGAAATATCTAAAATGCCCTGCTAAGGTCACAAAAAAACAACATATTTGCCACCAACAATGAAACTAGATATCAATATCATACATTTGATTTCTTAAAGGGGTCATGTGACACGGCTAAAATGAATATTATTGTTTGTTTTAGATGAAATGCGATGTGTATACACGATTTCAAAAAACGCTGTATTTTCCACATCCCGTGCATGTTTGTATCTCCTTGCCCCACTTCTCTGAAACGTGCAGATTTTTTACAAAGCTCATCGCTCTGAAAAGCAAGGTGTGCTATGATTGGCCAGTTAACCAGTGTGTAGTGATTGGTCTAATACCGCAAGCGTGTGGCGGAAATGTAACGCCCCTTACAATATTTGGAACATCAGGTTCCGAAGCAATTGTACTGACAGGTACGAGCACCTTACTTGCGTATACATTTGGGCGGTCTTAGTCAAATCATACCACGAAGTGACGTTGATTTGTGGGGTTGTGTTACACGAGGCGTTTCAGGCAGGTCTGGGTGAGCATTTGCTTTTAGATAGAATGCATCTTTTGTTCCGACACTTTAATTTGTGCAATTTTACGTGTCTAATACATGCATGGACAACTTATAACACACCACAGAAAACACGTGTTCGCGCCATATGACCCCTTTAAGCTCAAATTGTGCTAAAAAAACTAGATTGCTGTAGCTACTGCTAAATGACATATAATACAACTTTGTTGTCTTTTGTAAAAGTAAGTCGTTGGTGGTTGCAAAGGTGTCCCTTGTGGTTGCAACTGAAAAAAGGTACCCTTTAAAAAGGTCCTAATATGTACAATTTAGGTATAGATATGTATGCATTACAAGTACATATATGCACATTTGAGGTACTAATATGGTACACCTCTTAGGTGCAAAGGTTTTGAGCTTTTCTCTGATGGTGTTTCACATATTTGTAGCTAATTTTGTCATGTTTGGATGTAAACAAGATGATCACTGTTTTCACTCAAAATGGCCGCACACAGTCTCAAAGAATCTCATTGGTTGTCGCGTGTCTTGTGACCACGAGAACCAATGAGATTTAACACAGATCAAAAACATCATAAATAGAAATCCTGTCCCCACTGGATAAGGCGTGACAAATGCCTTTTTTATAATGGTTTATGTTGTCTTTTGTTGCATCGCATCTCACCGCTCATTTGTGGTATAGTGTTAAAGTATTGACAAAAAACAGCGTTTTTCTCAGCTTTTTGTTCAACATATTGTATTTTTAAAGAAACTTACATTCAAGAAAAGCAAAAAAGTGGCTTTGTTCTTTCATTCGATACTGTACGTTCACCATTGACTACCACAGTAGGAAAAGTTTTTTCACAGTAGGCTTAATAAATGTTTTTGTTCTGTTAAGCACAAAGAAGATATTTTATAAGAATGTAGGAAAGCAAACAGTTCTGGGGTACTTTTGACTACCATTGTCATTTTTCCTACTATGGTAGTCAATGTAAGCCAAGAACTGTTTGGTTAGAAGCATTCTTCCAAATATCTTTCTCTGTGTTCATCAGAACAAGAACATTTATACAGATTTGAAACAACTCAAGGATGAGTAATTTTTGGGTGAACTGTAGCTTTAAGAATAATATCTCTGAAAAGTAATTTACGAGGCCCCATTTGTATTGTCTATTGTCCAAAAGTGTACATCGATCAGAAGAGAAATAGCACTTAACAATCGTCACAATTTGAGCTATCATTTACAACCACAGTACAAACGGGGTGGGTTAACAAACTATCTTTGGTGACCAAAATAATTTCCAAACATTTTTAGGTAAACAGCGTATAGATATACAATGTTTAAAGGATTTCAATCCAGAATGAGTAAACTAGTATAAAAGGCCGAGCACTGAGACTTCTGTAATTCTTATCACCTCTCCAGCAGGCACAATTGCGCTGAGGAGAGCTGACCTACTTTACTCTTTGTGTTGTGCGTCTTATAGATACTGCTTTTAGCAGCAATGAGATTTTTCTGCGTGTGTGGCTTTGCGTTGTGCTCGTTTCAGTCTAAATAGGGAAACAGTCATTTCTCACAAGCTCTGACTGCTATCAAAACCACAACAAATGTGTTCGGTCATAAAGGTCTGGATTAATGCATAATTCATAACGCTGTCCCTTGTAGTCTCGTAAGAAATGTACTCTCATCGTACGTCATATGAAGACACATAAAAGCTTTTGTTTTGTGGTTTTGGAGTGGTGTCTGGAGTATGCCCGGAGGTGAGATGGTCTATGCAGACACGCACGCATGCAAACAATCGAGTTGCGTTTGATCACGGTGAAGTGCCGAGTTACCGCAGTAGGGGTTCGAGAAGAAAACTGGAGCGTTGTGTGCATGTGGCTTTTCCGCAGGGAGATGGCACTGTTTGTTTTTTATCTTTTTAAACTGGCATCTGATCTGACAGCCCAAAGGGGGCTTTGATAGCGGCTGAGCTTGGCAGTCTGAGACAGGGTGATGTATGTGCAGTCATCTGACAAGTCGTTGGTTTTGTTTGGCACACGTACACGTACAAATACATCTCCACATCTTATTTGCTAGTTTCACTTGTATGTATTTGTTATTGATCTTGATCTTTTTCTTTTGTTATTTTTTGTTTTTCTCGAATCATAAAACGTCTTGGTTTTTATGAAAGCATGTCTTGGTTAGAGACGGGGTTTAGACCCTGGTGCTTAAATGGGATTTGCAGGTTCAAGTGTCTTTTTCTTCTTTATAGTTAATAAAATATAAAGCCTGATCAGATGTTTTTTTGCTGTTGTTATAAGGTGAAATCTGCACAAATAGGCAAAATTGAGATTAGAAGTAAAATACTTTACACAGTTAATAGGCTACCACAGTATTATTGTTATTGTGTTAAAGTGTTATTGTTTGCTGAAAGCATTATCAAAAAATGTAATACAATTAAATAGAAACATAATATAAGATCAAATAAAAAATAATAGAAAATAGAAAATAAAATATAAATTAAAATAAAAAAATATAAGATAAAATAGGCAAGAAAATATCCAAAAAAATAAAATATTATACAAGAAAATAAAATAAAAAAATATATTAGTTCAAATATAAAATAAAGTATAGAATAAAATGATAAAATAACTCCCAACTTATTTTTTTCTTTCAGGTTCCATTAGTAGCGAGTCATCGCATGTTCCCTCCCCCGTGACCAATCACATTTCTCCGGTCGGTACGCCGAAACGGATTGCCATGGGTACGAGCTTGGGCCCTCCCACTAGTACGCCGCCTGTGGTCACCATTGCCCCGACTAAAACAGTCAACGGCTTCTGGAGGTCTGAAGCCCGTCAGGTATGAAAGATTTTATTTAATCCATTTTTGATTGGTTATCACAACATCAATGGTTCTCGGTTTTTAAAGCTACAACAGATGCTTGACAATTTAGATATCACTGGGTAATATACACAAAACTGAGAAAAAGTGCCAAAGCACTCTGAGGATGTTGAACCCATGACCTTGCCGTTGCTAGCGTCGTGCTCTCTAGTTGAGCTAAAGGACAGAGAAAGCTTCATTCACTGCAGAGCAGATGTTTGTGGGGTCGGGAAGGCCAGAATGTTGGTTTTCTGTTCAGAAGGGAGGGGGGGGGTGATGGCCTGACAGGGTCAGGGGGTTTACGTTAGGCTAGATTAGTTGTAAGTTGGCCAGTTTGTGGGTGTCCTGCTTGTCCGTTGTTTCAGTGAGTTTTTTTAACACAGCAGTCATGGGACATAAGGCTAGACAATAGACGCTGATCAAACTACCCTCTCTGTTTACACAAAGAATCTTCTGTAGCTCTGTAGAGAGAGAGAGAGAGAGAGAGAGAGAGAGAGAGAGAGAGAGAGAGGAACCTCTGTGTAAACTATGTAGTCATCTCGTAACCACAGTGTCTCTTTTCCCACACATTTGCATCCAGTCTCTATTTCCATTAAGATGTTTATAGCTTACAATGCAAACACAAACAGATCTATAGTACATGCATTCTCTTTTCGGCCCTCATTATAAAACGGCTTGTACATTAAATCATTATGGCTATAGCATATGGGACATCTGTTCAATATTTATAGATGCAGATTTGGGGCGCATGACGAATTGCATTAACTGAGACTTATTATGAATTAAGTTTCCCCAAAGGCGAAGGGGTCTGATTATTTTCTCTTTTAATGTAAATATAAATGTACACACGCCGAATAATCAGCCCTCGATTAGCAACAGTTCACTGTTGTGAGCACACATTTGCATAAGAATTTTGCATACAAAATGTAAAACTTGCTGTGAATGTACGAACATTTGCAAAACAATTTACATGCATTAATGGCGCTTGGGATATTTTTCTGTTTATTTTGTCGTTTGAATTTCTTTTTGCGCACTATAATTTGACTTCATTAACTTTAAATTAAATCGAATTTGATATTGTCTTCGAAATTGAAGATGATGCAGCGATATAACCAAGATGGCTAATGTGCAGAAGCTAAAGTATACAATGGGATTCAATAAAATATCATGCATTTTTACTTTTATTGAGATTTTTACAACATCAAAAGAATAGACAGCTACAACAAGTAGAGTAGAACATGGGGGTAAACATACTGTTTTTACATTTATAGTTATATTAAATATATAAACATACATTCATACATAGATCATTCATTCTTTACATCGTAGCATTAATGGCGCTTCGGATATTTTTCAGTTTATTTTGTCGTTTGAATTTCTTTTTTCGGACTATAATTTGACTTCATTAACTTTAAATTAAATTGAATTTGATATTGTCTTCATAATTGAAGATGATGCAGCGATATAACCAAGATGGCTACTGTGCAGAAGCTTAAATATACAATGGGATTCAATAAAATATCATGCATTTTTACTTTTATTGAGATTTTTACAACATCAAAAGAAACGACAGCTACAACAAGTAGGGTAGAGCATGGGGGTATACATACTGTTTTTACATTTATAGTTATATTAAATATATAAACATATATTCACACATAGATCATTCATTGTTTACATCGTAGTATTCAATCCATTTCTCACAGTATTTAAGGAATAAATCCTTTTTTAATCTCAAAATAAAAGTCAATTCTTCCATATTATATATTTCTTTAACAATTTCTATCCATCCATTCATCAAGTAAAGGGGTGTCCTGCTTATACCAGTTCCTGGTAATACTCTCCGACATGCAACCATTAATATATTGGCAAGATACACATCTACATTTTGACTTATTTCACTGCTTCTGGTCAGTTTCTTGGTCAAATCTTACATTTAATTTGTCTTGTTTTATACAAATATAGATTTGATGCCTTTGTTGTTTATGCTAAATCGTGAACAATAGCAATAATAATAAAAAAATTACCGTTCAGTTTCCCATGATGCCCTAACAAATCTGTGTCTGTTAGGCTGAAGCAGGATTGAGAGGGTCAGGTCAGGAGCGTTTGCCCTCAGACCGGCCTCTGCCAGCCCAGGAGAAGACCTCCCTCTCTCTCCCTCCATACCTGGCGGGCACCCATCCTTTCAGCATGACCTCGAGCGCTCTCATGCAAGACCCTCGTCTTCAGACTCAGTCAGTATATCACCCTCCCTCACTGTGCACCCGTCTTTGCTGTTGTCATCTTCGGTGAGTTTCTCATCCTTTTCTCATTTTCTTTCAGCCTGCCACGCCAGGTTCCTCACATGCTGCTAGCAGGAGCTCAGGAGGAGTATCTTCGCGACGGGTTCCGTCCGTACGCCTCGGCAGAAGAGCTCCGTATGCCTGTGCTTCCTCTAGGGCTCGGCCCGGGGGCTGCAGCCGATGCTCTTGCATACTTTCACTCAGGATATTTACCACATCCCTCTCTTGCCTCATACAGGTGTGGACATTATTATTTCCTTAATACATGTAGAGATATGACTGTTGTATCGTTTAAAAGACAATATGAACTTGTTTTCAGGTCTGAAAAAATACAGAGCATCTTTGCTGTTATTTTGACCTGTGTCTCCAGTTTTCATTTTCTGCAAATGAATGCAAATAGAAAAATGGAAATATTGGTAGTAATAGTAGTTCACAAAATTAAACAAAAATTATAATTTTACCTAAACACCTATTAATAGTAAATTTAGAAACACTGAAAATAGTTTTGAAATGGTCTCTTGATTTTATCAGTGGCTGTATGTTACGTAAAACAATCTCAAAAGGTTTTAAGACTTCTATACGCAAATGACCGTTGTTATGATTGGCTAAACCCTTTACATTTAAAAATAACTATTACTGTTATTAAAACTATATGTTTCTTTTTCTTTTGTTATGATTTTAAATCATTACTTTCAAGCTCTGACGCGTTTTGAATGACTTTTGTTTGAAATGTGCTATAGTTTGTTGTTTTTCAGTTTTGCTAACATCCCCATTAAGTAATGAAAACGTTATAGTGTTGATAAAACGCTTTTTTAACGTTACTGCAAGAAAGTTTTTTAATAACTAAGATTAAGAAGGCTCTGATAACATTCCCTGATCCAAAATTGTGCTTACATTATACTTGCGCTTTTTAATATGCGTTAACGGTATGTGACTTTAATCCATCGTCACAAACCTATATTCCAAACAGCCATTCTCTTGGTTTAATTATACATCTCTCCGTCGCCATGTGTTCCCTCATTCTGAGCAAATAACACACTCAGCACGTCTCTTTGTTGGAGTCAGCGGAGGTGAGACAGCAGTAGCAGAAATAGCTTGTAATGTTCATTTCAGAAGGCCAGAGGTTAATGAAGGAGTGAGTTATTTATAGAGACGCTAATGAACTGCTGTTCGCTCTCTGCTTCCTGTGGTTAATCAGGATGGAAGACTACTACAATCTGTCTGCCCTCCGCTCGTATTACCACCAGCTTCCAGAAGGTGGAGCCATGCAAGCCCTGCACCCCTCCGCTGTTCACCTGCCCGTGCCGGGAGTGTTTTACCACGGTGACATCCCACATCCGTCGCTCACGGCTCTTCACTCAGAGAGGTAAATACACATAGACATGTATTTCAGTTTGAATGAATCTTAAAGGTCCAGTGTGTCATTTTAGGAGGATCTACTGTATTGACAGAAATGCAATATAAAGCCATGGGTATACTTGACTTTTGCGCGTCCGTGTCCATCTCAGCACAAACACATCCGTACAGCTTCTTGAGCATACTCAATCGCAAATAAACGAGTTTGACACATGCGCAGTACGTCACCGAGTGGACTTGGCTGATTCAACATTTTGTCGCAGATGCGCTGTTGAACGCGTCCCGTCCGGACTATACTTCGGCCTTAACTATGTCTTCAGAGTTGTATAAAGACCTTGCATAATGAAGCGTTATGTTTTTATTACCTTAGAATTTGATATTTCTATCTAAATACAGTTCCCCTACATAGAATTTACCATGTTGTTTCTACAGTAGCCCTAAACGGACAAACTGCTCCACAAAGCGCATTTCGTAAACACGTTATCTCCTTCGGCAAAGAGGAGAAACCATGACGACATCTTAGTTCTGTGTCAGCCACCGTAGTTCTTCAAAAGGAGTGAGCCAATTCGCAACATCACCACTGGATGCCGCTAAAACTTCATACACTGGACCTTTAAATAAGTATTAAAGGTGTATTTCAGTATGGAATAGTAACAGTTCTTCACACTGATATTTTACAAAAATGCATCAGAAATCCAGGTCTAATATCTTTTCATTTATCTATTTATGTCTTATTTGTTTTGATTCGTTGTTGTTGATGTCTTGGTCTGCATGTGTGGATATCTAAAACATAACAACAGATGACCAAGCGTAAATACCTCTTACTTAATATATACACCACGACAGTCCCACATAGCTCACACGTGCCACCTTGACTCACTCTCCTCTTCATACCCCGTACCAAACATCATCAACACTCCCCTGTGTTCCCGCGGCATCTCGCTGAGTGTATTCTTTTTGTTCCTGTCGAGAGTGTTGCATCTCACACCGTTCACGCGTGTGTGTGTTTCGACCCTCCACAGGCTGCAGATGGAAGAAGATCTTCGCCAGCACGAGAGAGAAAAGGACCGAGATAAAGAGAGAACGCGTGAAATCGAACGGGAGCGGCAGTGGGAGCGCGAGGTGCAGAGGGACAAAGAGAGAGAGAGAGAAACGGGACGGGAGATGGAGATTAAGAAGGAGAGGGCGAGAGAGATGGAGAAACGCCACCTGAGCCACGAGGTGCACGCGAACCAGCACTCGATCTCTCATGTGAACTCTCACTCGCTGGCTCATCCGTTCACTCACCGGCAGCCGGTGAAGGACAGAGCCAAGCTGGAGGACAGACTTACTGCTAATAGACCGGGTATGAAAGCACGCTGCGATCTGGAGAACACAATACTAAATACTTAAAGGGACGACTCACCCAAAAATCATTTTCCAGGCACCTGTAGTTTAACCTGCTGTAGTTATTGAAGTAACCTCTGTTTTCATTGCTCAAGGGTTTTTGTAATCTCAGAGCAAATTATCTTTCTGTTTAACGTGTTTTGTAATCGTACGGGCAGAAAAAGTCACAAGGTTTGATCTTCATAATTGTATAATAGCAGGAATGAGGATGTTCAGGTGTATCTTGTGATATAACTACGTCCTCATACGTAACCAAACCGTTTTTATTTGTTTTAGGATCAATTAAAATACCTTCTGTCTTTATCTTTAGTTTATATACATTCACAGAGTGTACCGTCCACACCCTTTATCTGTTCAATTACTGAAGAACTTCTCTTCTTATGTAACTTGCGCAATATCCCACCACACAGTTCACAACTTTACAGTAACACAACGCTAAGAAAGTTTTAAAAATGTGTTTCCTTTGCCTTATTAGGTCCTTAGTAATAATACAGTATACAGTAATAATAGTAATAGTCGTTCAGAAGTTTAGTCGCTTATTCAGTGTTTTTTCTTTATTATTTAAGTTTTTTCCACACCTTAAATATAAAAGTATACTCATCAAATCCATGGAATAACAAAATGACTAACACTTTACAGAAAGTTTACTGTAATTTTACAGGTAAAAACTTTATTTTACTGAATTTTTCTGGCGCTCCAGAAATGGCGGGATTTTTTTACAATGTTGTGTTTCTTAACATTAGTTGATGCATTTAGTTACTTCTACGGCATCTTTGTTAGTTTCAGCATTTACTAATACATTTTAAAGTCAAAAGTTGTATCTGTTAACATTAGTTAATGCACAATAAACATGAATAACTGTATTGACATTAACTAACAAAGATTAATAAATGTTGAAAACTTTATTGCTAAAAGTTCATGTTAGCATGTTTACAAATACAACCTTATTGTAAAGTGTTATCCACCAATGTAACTAAGCAAATTACTTTTTAAAAACCAAAACGAAACAAAATAAATTGAAAAATGTTACATTTTAGCATCTTCACTATATTTCACTAAAATATAAAATATATTATTGTTATTTTAAGAAGCAGCTTCTTGAAGTCTCACCCTAAGATACTTATTAAACAAATTTGAAGGAGTTTCCATCTAATTATTATTATTTTGTCAAAGTCTCTCATTATAAAAACATTTTGAAATAAGAAATTGACGAAAATAAATTAATGTTTGTATAATTTCTATTTTATCCACATAACCCATTTCACATTTAGATGCATGCTCTCAGATCAAAAGGTTTAAACATTTCAGTAAAGCATCTCTAACCTTTTGTACAGTAGTGGATCTTGTTAAATACAGACGCGGAAACATTTAAGAGACCATTTCAAAAACTTTTTCTGATTTTAAAATGTACTTTCTATAGGTATGGGTTTAGATAAATTATCATTTTTGTTTCATTCGGTGAACTACTAACAATATTTCTCCCAAATTTCTAATAGAACTTTTGTTTCTATTTGCATTTATCTGCAGAAAATGAAAACTAGAGAAGCAGGTAAAATAACATGAAAAGAAAAGATGCTCTGTATTTTTCAGACCTTAAACAAGTTCAGATTCACTTTTAAATTAACAGTAATATTTCTACATGTATTTATTTTTTAAGTGATAACCTTGATTTTTATCACAGTTTTCATGTGTCTTGTCATGCTGACAGTCTTTCACATTGCTGTTGGATGACTTTGTCACTTCTTATTTGTTGAAATTCAACAGACACTGGACTGAAATGGCCAAAATAGATCTAGAAATTGATTTGAAATGAAAATTGGGAATCGTCTTCAAATTTTTTCCTCGCTGTATTTTCAGTATTTTGTGCTTCAGCTATACATTGTACAGTATGCAAGTTCTTGAAAGGATCTACTCGTATTTATTTTGCTCAACTTTTCATCTGTTTCCAGACAAAACCAAAGAACCTTCGTTGCTCATGGCTCCACCCGGTCCGTACGCACCTTCAGGATGTCCACCTTCCATCTCAGCCTCAGGCCTGGGATCCTCTTCAGGGCTCCAGTTTGGATCAGGTCCTGGAAAAGCCCATCGGCCCATGATAACTCCCATGATGCTCCAGCGGCCTGATGAGGAGGACAGATGGCTGGCCAGACCGAGAGCTCTGAAGGTGGAGAAGGTGGACAGACAAGGTCAGGTGCCATCAGAGTTTCACCAGCAAGTTAAGGAGAAGCGTCTGGATCTAGGACGACCCACAGAACCGACAGAAACACACAGAGAAAGGTTGGTGTTCATGTTGAATGGTTTCTGACACAAGGTTTTGGAAATACTGCCCTCTTCTGGCGCTTTAACAGATCTGTTGTCACCTCATTCAGGTACAGCACACACCATAATGACGTGGGGGTCAGAGACCAACCTCAACCCCTGGGTGCACCGCCTCCGCTCATATCCCCGAAGCCTCTGCCTCGAGACCACCGCCCATCCCCTCCCGCTCTCTGGAACCCAGTCTCCCTCATCAACTCCGACCGGCCCCTATCCCACATCCATCCTTTCTCAAGCCACACCAAACCTAAACCTCAAGAAGATGAGTCAAGGCAGCAAAGCGGCCCTGAGAAGACCTCCTCCATGCCGATCAACAGCCTCCTTGATTCTGGTAAATATCTGGCCGAGCTGGAGAAGTCAACCAGAAGCTTTTTGAGCCAGCAGAGGAACTTCTTCTCTCAGTCTGGACTTAGAGACTACGGGCAAACTCAGGGGTCAGGTTCTCATAGGCCGGCTGTTGAAAGATCAGACCCCATGATGGTGTACGACCAGGCTCTGCAGCAACACAGAAGGCTGGTCAGCAAACTAGACCTGGAGGAGAAGAAACGGAGAGAAGCCAGAGAGAAAGGTGTGTAGTGCGTGATATTATAAAAGAGGGACAGTACCCTAAATTAACTTCCTGTCATCATTTATTCACCTTCACGTTGATCAAAATCTATTTTACTCTTTCGTCTGTGGTACACAAAAGAAGATATTTTGAGAAATGGCTCAGTGGTTTTTTTGTCCATATAATGAAGTCAATGAGGGTCAACGTCGTTTGGGTACCAACATCCTTCAAAATATCTTCTTTTGTGTTCTTTTGTTGTTTCCCATTGTAAAACCATCTTCACGGTGTCAAAATATGAAGTCGTTATTTTACAACCCATCCTTGATAGCAAATTACATTTTATAAAACCAGCGGCAAATGTTTTGCTCTTAGCCCCGCCCACAGTGAAATCTAATTGGTTTATAATTCTGCACCACACACAGTAACTGTATTTTAAACGTTGAATGCTTTGATTGGCTGTGGTGTTTGGATGGACCCAGAGCCATTGAGAGAGAGAGTCGCGTCAACTCCGTTGACTCCAATGGAACAGTTTTTTCACAGCAGTGTTGGTTCATGGAGGCTCTCAATAGTTCCCGGAAGTTACTAGTAACGCATGGAGCTGCAGCTAAACAGACCGATTGTGACAAACTTTTAACCCATTTAAAGACGCATGTCATTTAATGAATAACAAGGGGAAAGAAATAAAGCATTTAAAGAGAAAACATAACTTCCTGGAACTACAGTTGTGCTCAAAAGTTTACACAACCCTTGCAGAATCTGGAAAAAGCTGAAACTTTTGGAAAAATAAGAGGATTTTTGAAAATTAAGGTTTATTTTTAATTTAGTTCTCCCCTGAGCAAGTTATTACACTAAAGAAATGTTAACATAAAGTTCACACTAAAGAATATTTACAGAATTTCTAAAAATAGCCCAGGGCAAAAGTTTACACGGCCCTGATTCTTAATACTGTATGATGTTACCTAAACAATCAAAGACAGTTTTTATTTTTAGTCATAGTTGTTTAAGGGTTTCTTGTTTGTCATGAGTCATATGACGGTCCACTGATCTTCAAAACAATCAACCAGGTCCTCCACAATCTTTGCTTTTTCAGCATTTCTAGATATTTGACTCATGTCCAGCAGTTATTGTATGATGTTGAGATTCCTCCTTTTACATTGAGGACAATCAAGAGACTCATACACAACTATTACAATAGATATAAACATTCAGTGCTGCCCACAAAGTCAACACCATTCATTTAAAGACAGGTGGGTGTAAACCTCTGAAAATGGTTTTAGTGTAAAAAAATATACATTTAATTTCCTAAAAAACATTTATGTAGTTTTAAATCTTATGAAGGACATTTAGTAAATGAAAAAATAAGATGTATAAATGAAACAATAACAATTTACACTAAAACCATTTTCAGAGGTTTACACCCACCTGACTTTAAATGAATGGTGTTGACTTTGTGGGCAGCACTGAATGTTTCTATATATTGTAATGGTTGTGTATGAGTCTCTTGATTGTCCTCAATGTAAAAAGAGGAATCTCAACATCATACAGTTAGTTACTGCTGGACATGAGTCAAATATCCAGAAATGCTGAAAAAGCAAAGATTGTGGAGGACCTGGGTGATTGTTCTGAAGATCATTTTTCAGAGTCTTATGACTCATGACAAACAAGAAACCCTTAAACAACTATGACTAAACATAAACATTGTCATTGATTGTTTAGGTAACATCATACAGTATTAAGAATCAGGGGCGTGTAAACTTTTGCCCTGGGCTATTTTTTGAAATTCTGTTATTATTCTTTAGTGTGAACTTTATGTTAACATTTCTTTAGTGAAATAACTTGCTCAGGGCAGAACTAAATTAAAAATAAACCTTAATTTTAAAAAATCCTCTTATTTTTTCAAAAGTTTCAGCTTTTTCCAGATTCTGCAAGGGGTGTGTAAACTTTTGAGCACAACTGTATATGAAGGCTCCATGAATCATGTGAAAATGTATAGCTTCCGTGTTGTCGCGTCTCTCTCTCTCAACAGATCTGGATAGATCTATCTGTCTTTTAGGCAATATTTTGTTGTTTTGCTTACTACAATCTAATGCTTGTTTCAGGTTATTATTATGAATTGGACGACTCTTATGATGAGAGCGATGAGGAAGAAGTTCGAGCTCACCTGAGAAGAGTGGCTCAGCAACCTCCTCTCAAACCAGATGCGTCTAAAGAGGTAGAGCATTCTCAATGTTAACATTTACTAACTGCAAAATTTCTTTAAAAAAATAAAAAATACCTATAGTTGGTCATTTTACATGTTATTGAGATGTCAGCCCTGTTGTTTTTTCAGTTTTTTGACCATGATAAGATTCAATGTGGTCCAAACTTGCTGAATATGATCCAGTGTTGTAAATGTCATACAGTGGAATACATTTCTAGTAGTGCAAATGACCCAGATAAAAGATGTATAAGACAAAAATATGTTTTAAGAACGTTTTGCTAACATTCCCATCACGTTATAAAAACGTTTGAGAATAACTATGTGAAAATAAAATTTTTACACCTATGTTTTAGACATAGATTGCTGATAAAATGCTCTTTTTAAACTATTTTAAGAACGTTTTTTATAACTTTGAGAGAACTTTTAAAGAACGTTTGCCAGAATGTTACCTGACTCTCATTAAATATTTATCTCTTTCTATGCTTCATTTACATTCATGCACTTAGCAGACGCTTTTATCCAAAGTTTCTTACACTACCTTCAAACTTTTCAAGTATTTTGTGTCCTGGGGATCAAACCCAAAATCGTTGAGTTGCTAACACATCACGCTACCTGGACAGCAACAGTACAGCTCTGTGTCTCACTAATTTCCCCCTAAATCTTTCTGCAGAAAATGGAGTTTCTGAATATATTCGGCGTGACCACCCTCTCCAAGAGAGATGAGCTTCTGGAGATAAAGAGGAGAAAGAGAAGGAGACTCATGCTGGAGAGAAGCCCATCACCTCCAGCGGTGCAGAACAAACGAAAGACCCCCTCTCCTCCCCAACCTCCTCTCACAACACGCTTCACTCCAGAAGAGATGGACAACACCAGTGAACTTGAGGACAAGAAGCATTTCCTCAGTATGTTCAGCTTGAACCACATCAGCGTGGAGGAGAGAAAAGGTACGAGACCAAAACACCCTGAAACCTAACGAATACTCTCACACTACCTGTGTTCAAAAAGATACAAGTTACACTTGGAGTCCTGACTGTCAGAAATGTTGCACTTAAAGTGTGAAACCCACAAAATCGGCTACATACGGGACACAATATGAAAGGAAAGAGCTTTGCTACACCGCTAGTTGTTGAAAAATAGTTTGGTTTATATTCATAAGGGCTGTTCCACTAACATTGTTGTATTATAGTAAAACGTTTTTGGTAGATTGATTACCATTTGTAAAACCATAGATTTACTACATATATCATAGTTAAACTTTTTTATGGTTACTATAGTGACACCATGAAACATTTTACTACAAATAAAATCATAAAAGCTATGGTTAATAAAGATGGTTTCAGCAGCAAGAACATAAACAAACATTTTGGGTCCAAACTTCACTTCCGATAGACTTCCGCAAAGAATCAATAACTGTTGAGTATTTTTTATTTCATTTAATACAATTAATATACAATAACATACTAATATAAATTGTTATAACCAAACACAGACCGGAAGTTAACTTCGGGTCAGGCGCGTGTGTCCGATGAAACCGTCTATAGTAAGGAAACTGCTGTACTGTTTGCTACTCACTCCCTTTTTGTCTAAATGTATGAAATGGATGTTCTTGGTAACTGTTTTTTGTTATTTTCAGAAAATGAGAAGATCACAAGCTTGCTGGAAGCCATCAAACAAAAAAACGTAACTCTGGACTCGCTCAGATATGCCTCAGATACTCCTTGTTCTACCCCGTCAGGTAAGCCGTATCATAATTATCGTTCTACTCAAAGCTGTTCACATCCTTGGACCGAGGATTTTGCGTTTCTAGCAACAGTAACAACGGCGAAGTTAGTGCTTTTTTTCGAAATTTGGCTAAATCAATATAACAAATTATTAAACGCAAACATTACGAAATAACTGCGTAACTACATTTTACTCCTGGAATCGCAGCCATTTTTTATGGTTCTGCATGAGGTTGCAGCTAGCGGTCATGTGGTATAAGCCGTAGATCTCAGAAAGCTCCCAGCTTACAAACTGTAATAACAAGCTCTACGAGGCATTGAACGCTTTTTACATGTTGAATTCGTGTTATTGCAGTAAATGTGGCATGTCGTGAACTTACCTTTAGCCTGCATCTGAAATTCCATATTGTCAGAATACGTAGTTGCGTTATTTGAATACATTCAGGAGATACTACATCCGTTATGTTTTTATGGTCAGGCGTAAATTCATTTTCTCAGGTGTTGTTAAACGTACAATTTAACCATAAGGAAACCTTTATTGGTAGCTTTATATTTTTTTATTATTCCGTTTTTGGATTGTCCATCTGACACAAATAAAAAATCGCAGTATTTCTCGCGTAATGTTTTTTGGACATAGTATTCACGCAAATTTTGCGAATTCTAGCATGGAAGTAGGCAATTTTGGACGCAGGGTTAGACCACACAATCTTATTTACCAAACTATATCACTAGGTGGCTGATCTGTATGAATCCAAACAATCTATTCGTACCGTACGTTTTAACACGATTTGCTTTCGCGGCAGTGACATTGTTTTTTTCTAATAATTATAAGTTTTTGTACAATTCGCATTGTACGAATTCATACAAATTAGCCACCTCGTTAAATAGTTCCGAATCCACGTACAATCAGATTTGCTTGGACACACTCGGATTTGTCACCATCAATAGCAGAATTACACTGTAATGCTCATGTATTTGTTGTTTTTATATTTTATTTTGTATTGATGAATACAAAATCACTGTAAATCTTGTAGTGATGGACTTTGCTGACCATCCACATTCTGTCATCATACAGATGCCTCACATCAGTCAACTAGTAATGGTCACCCTGAACCCGTAAATAGCTCACCCGACAACCTTCGATTTGAAGACCCTCCACCGCTGGCTCCTCTCAAAGCTCCATGCCAACCCAAGGAGGCGTCTCCCGTCAGAAGGGTTACAAGCCTGCAGGCCAGCGCTCGGCCGCTCCTCGCCCCACCCAAGGATCACCCTCCAGGGCTGAATGGACTAAATGGAAGACCCAGAGTGTGGGAGAGCATAAACCAAGAGGAGTTTGCTCAGCACTTTCATCAGTCTGTACTGCAGTCCACTCAAACAACACAACAGAGACAAAAAGGTGACATCTATTTCATGGGCTTTTTTCAAATTTGTTAAAAAATGTATTAATTTTTTTTAGAATTTAGTTTTTTGTAGTCTTGATTCTAAAACCCTCATGACAAACCCCAACATAGTCCATATGTGGTCAAAAATCGCAGATTTTTTAGATTTTTAGTTTTTATCTTCATTTTAGTTAAATTGTTAGCAATTTTTGTTACATGCTTTTGTCATTTTATTATTTATTTGTTAATTTCTTATGTTGCTATATAAGATTAATACATTTTTATTTGAGTTTTGTTTATTATCCTAAATTTAGTGCCTTAAACTTATTTCAGTTTATTCTGCAAACATTTAGCAACATTTAAATTTTTTAAAAGTTTTACCCAAACATTTAAGGCCAATATTATATTTGATTTCAATGAACATAAACGTTTTTCAAAGTTTTAATTTTAGTGTATGGAACCAAATATCGAAATCAGAGTTATTGTAGTTTTAGTAGTACTTTGAATTAGATTTATTTTATTTATTTGTATTATTTAAATTTTCATGTTGCTATATAAGTTTAGTTTATTTTTATGAATTACCGTTTTTTAAATAATTTTCAGGGCCAATATTTTATTCGATTTCAATTAACAGAAATGTTTGAATAGTTTTAGTGAACAAATGTTACGTTCACTATGTAGTATGTAGTCAATGGACTTGACTGGACTAGACTTTTCATCGGACGCACATGCCTTGCCTGAAATTAACTTTTGGTCCGTGTTTGGTAATAATATGATAATTTATTTTAATTTATGTTTATATGAATTAATATTAATATTTACTTTAATTATATTTTAAATGAACTTAACAGTTATTGATTCTTTGCTGAGGTCTACCGGAAGATACCTTAAGGCAACATATCATTTGTTCATGTTTTTGCCGCTAAAACCGTCTATACAGATCTGAGTCCGAAATTGCAGTTTTTAACCATTTTTGTGTATTTTTCAGCAGGTGCCACTGTAGGAGCCAATGAGCAGTTTGATAATGCATCGCATCAACCTCCAGGTCTCCAGAGGGCATTCAACAAACCCCCTCAAACACAGACCAATGGCCACACCCTCAATATACCACCCCATCGAGACTCTCCGGGTGCGAGGCAGGACCTTTCAGCTGAAGAGGGTGTCAGTACGGATGAAGACGATGAGGAGGAGACTTTCAGTCCCAGGTGGAAAGGAATTGAAGCGATATTTGAAGCATATGAGGAGTATATAGAAGGTGGGTTTTTTGCGATTTGGGAATGCGATGTTCAATTTTGGCATTCTTTGGATAAATGGATGTAAAT
The DNA here is from genome assembly GCA_006030095.1 of Triplophysa siluroides. Taxonomy (NCBI): domain Eukaryota; kingdom Metazoa; phylum Chordata; class Actinopteri; order Cypriniformes; family Nemacheilidae; genus Triplophysa; species Triplophysa siluroides. The sequence continues at coordinate 323,092 of VCII01000215.1, read as the reverse complement.
ATAGCAGTCATTAAGATCTTATATTCTGTGTCTTTTTTTTACTTGTGTCACCTGTATTATTATTATTATCCAATTACTGTGAATCATGTAGTTTTGTGTATTCACCTGTTTTTTTAATTCTCCCTTTGTCTGTCAGAGAGAAGTTTGGAGCATCAGGTTCTCCAAAGCGAATGTAGACGTCTTGAGACGCACCATTACAATCTCACGTTGACAGCTGAGCAGCTCTCTCAGAGCATGAGGGTAAGGTTATACTATTTTGTGCAGTTATTCGGTTATAACCTCATTGAGGTCACAGTCGTGGTTTATCGTAAATAAACCACGGCTGTTTCAGCGATTCGGACTATTGGAATAGAGAACCAGAACATCAGGTTATAAACTGCATTATTGTATGTATTATATAAATTGACACAATATTAACTTTGGAAAAAACAGAAAATTGTTCAGTCACTACGGTACGATCTATAGAAATGTATATTTTTATTTTCTCATTTTTAGGATCTGTTGGCACAGAAGCACAATCTGGCATTAAAAAGAGATCGTATGCAGGCCGAACTGGAGCACTTGAAGAAATGTCTGGCACTGCCCCTGTTTCATTGGCACAGGGGATATTACAAGAGACCCTCACCCAGGTGACCTCCCTCGACCTTATGTTGTACCACTGAAACTAATGGACGGTGAGGATGTGGAGGGAGAGGACAAAGCTATCGGTCATTGTCTGGTGCCAATGTCTGATGCCTCACTGTGATATTCAGCACTGGAAACTCGCCCACCAGATACAGGATCTGAACAAAACAGGCATCTGAAGAATATAAATATCTATTACTTGACCCAATCTGACATTTGAAAGATCATTGCCAAGAAGGTGCAGAAAACCAGTCCCAGAGATGAAGACCTAACGGCATTATTCCCCATGTAAAAGATCTTGATACAATTCAAACTGACTTTGGATCTTTCGTGCCCTACAAGGTGATGAGTTGCTAAAAAAAAAAAAAATCTGAAATGTTCAGTTAAAATATTTTAATATTTATACAGTTTCTTAAAGGAATGTGATTGTGTAAAATACGAATATGTCAAAATCACATTTTATATGTTTTTATTTTTAATGATTGATTATAAAAGACCTGTCATTTGGAACATATAAATATATTTAGATTTTTTGTGGAGGTAAGATGTGTTGGTGGGGTACTGCTGGTCAGAATGTTGAAAATATGTGGAGGAATATTTGGGTGTATTACGTTGGGAATATTGGTTTAGTTTATTAACTCTTGTAGCACTCTTTAAACAATGTTCCCAGTCTTTTTATATTCGCTTTGGCATTAATCAAAACTTGATTATTACACAAACAAGTTTAATACGTCTTTAACTGTTGAATACACATATAGGCACTATAATAAATATGGGTAACACAATACTATTATTATTACATAACCGATGTGTTAAATATTTATGTAATAACGCTTTATACACACTTTTTTATGAAAATCATTATCATTGAAATGTCTTGTCATTTGGCCAAGATTATTATATCGTCAGCCTAGCTGCCATAGAAACAGGTTATGCATTTGTATACTTGGATATTAGTGCCACAAAACATTCTGCAGCAGCACCTACTGTAAAAAAAGCCCAAACAAACTTATTTATAATGAAATTAAACTGCACTTCACCAGATGATAAACACTTGTTTCGATATACAAATTTCCCAAATTTGTAACTTAAGGACATGAAGGTCTGTAGTTAGTATTGCAACTTTATAATGGTTAAAAAAGAATGAAGTATGGAAATGTATCTATTTGTAGAAAATTAAAAGGAACGGCCATAAATGGTTGTGGCAAACAAAAACAAGTAAAAAAAAATTAAACTGTGAATTGTTTTTAGTTGTAATTTTTAGCGGAATGAAATGTAAGTTAATATATTGTTTGTTGAAAGTAGAAATGCTTATTTATATTGGTATTACTGCTAAACGTTCTTGTTTGAAAAGGTTTAATTTCTTGCCATATTTTGTCTACAAAATAAAATTCTGTTTGAGAAAGTAAAAGATGTGATTTAGCTACAACTGTAACACAATCTTTCAGTTGTTTCTTGAGCCTATTTGAATAATAAAAGAAAGAAAATGTATTTTATGCTCCGTCTCCTTTAATGATTCAGATAAAAAAGGATCCGCCAGATCCCATTTCAGAAGTGTAACACACTTATTGGTCTTAAAAAAGTAAAAAGTACCTTTAACATTTTGGAACCAAAATAAAATAGAGGTTACAAGAAATGTTCACAGACCCTCTGGATAAGGTTTCTTTTAGGTAGTTAATGTTTTTTATCTAAATTATTTAGACAAGATTATAGAGATTATACAGAGAGTGTGTCCAAATATAAAACGTCTTTACAAAACTATATATTTTGATCAAATAGAGAAAAAAACTTGGTTAAAAGTGTGTGCAGATCTCTAATCCAGGTGACTTAAGATATCAAGATGAATATTTTCTCATTTTTGAACAAGAAACCATAAATATGCAAAAACAAATCATTTTGCATTTTTGTTTCCTTTCAGCTAATAAACAACCAATGTTTTTACTGTTGGCCCCTCCTGCTTCACGCCATAATATTTCTACTCCACGTTGCACCTGCAACATTTTTTTTTATCACAAAACTTCTTTATCACCATCAGCTGTCCTTAATTCACATGTCTTCACTTCTTCATCTGGTTTGGCAGGTCCTTTGTGATGTTGTGGGAAACAACGCCTTGAAGCACTTTCATCAACCACCCATAGGTTGACATTTGCATTTACTCACTTCTTAACCCTTAACATCACCCTGAAAACAGCTGTTGTGCACAGCACTTGAAATGGTAAGGTCCAGTAAACATACATGATAAAATAAATAGGCTATAATACTTCCTTAGTTACTTAAATGCACTGTAAATTAAGTTATTTTTCATAAAATCATCTTCCAAATGCATATGCAAATGAAGTTGGGTGATTTTTTTGCAGCATCAGGAATTTTGGTAAAAGTTATGTTCATTTTCTCTTCTTTTTTTGGAACTTACTCGCAACGTGCAGATTTCATGCTGTCATTTAAGAAAAGGGGGCCGTCCTGCGTGACATGCAGTATAGCTGTATGGACATCCCTTTTTAAAAAGTACAAAAATTACATTTAGTCTCTCAATTAATTAAGCATCATTTACTCACCCTCTTGTCATTTCAAACCTGTATGACTTTCTTGCTTCTGCAGGACACAAAAGAAGACATTTTGAAGAAAGTTGGTAACCGAACAGCACTGGCACCCATTCACTTCTAAGGTATGGACACAAAACCAATGCAAGTGAATGGGGGCCAGTTAGCAACATTCTTCAAAATATCTTTTATATTCTGCGGAAGAAAGAGTGGGTGAGTAAATGATGAAATCATTTTTATTTTTGGGTGAACTATCACTTTAACAGATTCTACCAGTAGAGGGCGGGCATGCCCTGAAAACAGCCCATTCCCAATGTGCCCAATCTCGGATTGGACATCTCCGATGGCCCAAGGAGTAGAGTTTATTAACAGCAATCCATGTGTTTCTCCGTCATTTTCTCTGTAATTAATGTTGCTGTCTTGAATATCCATGTTCTTGTTTCTCCAAACCAAATTTCATGATCAGCTCTCCAAAACCTGCCATGGGCAAATTTTTCTGTCCAATATATATATACCTCCAATATATGTGTTCCCTATCAAAAGCTACACTCGATGATGCGTTTCAAAGGATATGGGAGAACATTCCTCTCATGATGTGAGGGCGGTAGAGGATTTACTCGGGGCGGTAACCAAGGCAGTCGACAGGCTCAACTCGACTGGCCGCAGGAACAAGAGGCCCCCAAGGGATCAAAGCTTGACGACAGGTATTTGTCGGGTGGCCGAGGGGATGAGCCCCAACATCGGGCTCTCCCTTTCTTCGAGGATCTCCACGGCGAGCTATCTCGCTCATGGCAGAAACCTCACTCCTCCCGTGTTTTCGTGCCATCGACGTCGATTTATTCGACCATCGTTGGCGGGAGGACACAGGGTACACTGCGATGCCCCGGGTGGAAGAGACGCTGGCTAGCTATCTCTCCCCTGGGACATCGTCCTCCCTGAAAAACCCTTCTCTTCCCACCAAGCCTTGCAGAGTCGCATCTGCGCTGGTGGGAAAGGCTTTTCAGGCAGCAGGCCAGGCTGGTGCTGCACTGCACACCATGGCGGTTCTTCAGGCGTACCAGGCTGACCTGCTGGATGATGTTAGCACAGGCGGGGTGATCGACAGGGCCTTCCTCCTTGATGCCCCGATCTCGAGGCGTCACAAGGAGGCATTCGTCAAGTATCTTCCCCGCCGTGCCCAAGCGTCTGGAATGTCGGCCACCCACTCCGGACTAGTGTGCCTCGCAGAGGCAGGGGAGCGGCCCACCGCCCCTCAGGCCACCTCGAGAGAGCCGGACCTGAGGCGCTTCATCTCCTCTAAAAAGAGGAGATCCTGAGACTTGTGTGCCCAGGCTGTGGGGGTGTGCCCCCCGGGGAGGGGTGCATACAATTACAAGAGAAATTAAAGGCTCCTCTTCGGCACCCTCACAGGGCCACTTTGCAATCTCCGCCGCCACCGGCGTTTCAGAGATTGGCGATGTGAGGGACCAACGGGTCAAGGTAAACAACTCATGAGTCCCACTTCTTCATATTTCGGGATCTTACTTTGTTTTCTCTAGGTAACAAGCCAACATGTTGGAAACCCAACGTTATGTAACTTAAAGAAAACTCAGAGAACAAGCTTCACCAGACAATGGAGACTTTAATCAAGAATATCCACAGATCGACTTACTCGGGGTCATTTGGGACTCGATCGAAATGCAGGCACAACTGTCTCCTGCACATCTCGAATCCATCCAGAACACCCTGAGGATCATCAGTCTAGGCCAGAAAGTGACAAATCATCACTTTCAAAGAGTTCTAGGTCTCATGGCGGCGGCTTCCACAGTGATACCTCTGGGCCACCAGCATATGAGACCGTTTCAGTTGTGGCTCAGAGCCAGGGGGTTTAATCCAAGGGCCAACCCCCAGAAGCATATAAGGGTGACACGCCAGGGGCTTCGCACCCTTTCTATGTGGTTCAGACCTCGGTTTCTGACTTTAGGTCCCACTCTCGGTCCGTGTTGTCGTCGCAAGATGCTAACAACAGACGCATCCCTCACGGGTTGGGGTGCGGTCTTAGATGGCCGTCCAGCCTTAAGGGATCTGGAGAGGTCATCTTCTCGATTGGCACATCAATTGCCTCAAAATGATGGCTGAATTTCGGGCCCTGAAATACTTCCTCCGGCAGTTACGAGGCTACCATGTCCTAGTGCAGGTGGACAACACTTCAGTAGTCTCGTACATTAATCACCAGGGCGGGCCACCTGAACAAACTGGCCCAGCAGATCCTGCCCTGGACAGAGGGCAAATTCCTGTCCCTCAGAGCGATTCACATCCCGCGGCATATGAATGTGGGAGCAGACTTGCTGTCCAGACAAGCTGTGATGAACTGGGAGTGGAAACTCCACCCCGAGATAGACAAACAAATCTGGGAAAGATTTTACGAAGCAGATGTAGACCTCTTGTAGCACAATGTCCATTCTCCTTCTCTCTGACTCATCCAGCTCCCCTGGGTCTGGACGGGATGGCTCATACGTGGCCCAGACTGCGTCTTTACGCATTTCCTCCGATAGCTCTGCTCTGAGTCCTGCCGAAGGTCCGTCAACAGGGGTCTCGCCTCTTATTGATAGCTCCCCGTTGGCCAACCAGAATCTGGTTCTCGGACCTAGTATCCCTCCTTGACGACTCGCCATGGGCGATCCCAGTCAGGAGAGATCTTTTGTCTCAGGCACAGGGGACAGTGTTTCATCCCCATCCCGGGCTCTGGAACCTCCATGCCTGGCCCCTGAAGGGCACCAGCTGAGAGGTGCTGGACTTCCGCCTGATATAGTAGAGACTATTCTAAGTGCTAGGGCTCCCTCCACTAGAAGGAGCTTCCAGTGCGGCGGCGTTAGTATTCTCGTTCCTATAGCATTTGAAACGCTGCGCCTCAATGCCGCACTGTAGGCGTGACCGGACGTCCTTTCAGACAAAATTGGAACCTGAAGACGCGTTCACGCCACGCGTATTTATAACCTGCAGGTGCTGGTGTAATTAGCCACGTCACAAAACTTTCACGACTTTCTGTTCACAAAACCACAGCTGATTGCAGCTTATATGCAGAATATTGCTCTTGACTTTATAACTCTATGTATGCTTCCAAAGGATAACATCAGAAAAATGTATTATCTTTTCAATGTGTACTGTATAATACATTATTTGGTGAAACCTGCTTTTCTCTATTTAGAACTAAATGAATATAACATGTTATAATAGCAGCGTAAAAAGGGAGTCAATTTAATGTCACCTGTCAATGTCTTTCCAATACATTTTTTGAAACAAAAATAGAACAATGTCCAGGTGACAAAATGAAACTGTCAACATGGCCTCACAAGACACCTTGATATATGGCAGCATGCAAGACTGTACCAAGTACTGCACACAAGTTTACTTTGTTCTTCGTAGTAATACGTTTTTAGTATTAAAACCATGGACACAACAAACTGGCCATATCTTGCGCATAGTAATCACAGTAACTATTATAATAACTACAGTTTAACCATTGATAGATTGTATGTCATGAATTTCTTAAAAGCCATTTGTGTGTGTATTTTCTTAGAAATTATTAAATTCTGACTTGAGAGTACTGACAGGAGCTGAGGTAAGTGCACATGGTTCAGAATACCTGACTTCAAGGTTGGAGTTGAAATGATGACCTGAAATGGGCTGTATACAGCAAAAACAATGAGTCAGTATCTTATCTCTTTAGTAACCACTGTGATTTGATAAAGAACATATATGAATATATCAGTAATCACACCGGCTAAAAATGAAAATACAATTCTCTTGTATGTATCTATGTATTGTGTCTCTGCCCAGTTTAGCTCCAACCCTGATCAAACACACCTGATTCAGCTAAACAACATCTTCAGGATTACTAGAAACTTCCAAGCAGGTGTGGCTTAGAGCTGGTTGGAGCTAAACTGTGCGGAGCTGCCCTCCAGGAACTGAGTTTGACACCTCTGATGTAGCCTATGAGCGGCAGGCAACCCCCCAGGTTTGCAGAAATGGTTTGACCCAATTCTTAGGCAGCCAATGATATTGACCCATTTGAACTGGAAACTGGGGTCTGAATCACGGGTTGTTTACGTATGGAACGCCAGGAGGGTCAAAAACGTGCAAATTTTAACGCGTTGTTTGCAGGTAGAGTACGTGTTGTTTGCGCGTAGAGTACGCGTTGTTTGCGCGTGAAAAATCGCCGCGTACTCTACGCGCAAAAATTCGCACGTTTTTGACCATCCTGGCGTTCCATATTTACGTGTACTTGACGTGTACTTGACACGTTAAGTACATGTTAAATACGTGTTAAATACACGTCAAGTACACGTTAATTTTTCACACGTAAACAACACGTTAAGTACACGTTAAATTATGGCGTTCCAAAGGGTCCAAATACATGACTTTGTATGAGATGTATTTTCTGCCAATTCGAAGCCTAACCAGGAGAAGGAGAAGGAGCAGCCTACCCTCTCGGCGACGTTACGACGGCGTATGTTAGAATTTTATTAAAAATGAACGTCTACTAACTACGTCTGAACTAGGTACGTCGCCTCACGTGACGCCTGATACACACGTCGTCACTAAGCACGTATGATACACACGTCGTCACTAAGCACGTATGATACACACGTCGTCGACTCGTCGTCAAACTTGAAGTGTGATTTTTTTGTAACCCTAATGATGCAGTTCTAGAAAACGAGTTTTATTGTGTGATATGGGGAACTGGATGAACTTAAAAATTCTAGCAACAAAAGGACACTTATACAAGTTGTACAACAATATTATAGTTATTCGTAAAATTTGGCTAAGTGATAATATTAGCCGCTAAGCTTGTTACAAAACCAACTGTTAGTTTATCTTAAAATATGATGATTTATTCAGAACATGAATTTAAGTTTAACAGATGATAAAAGCACCCTCTCAAAAATGAACCATGTTTTAAAGTAATAGTATAGTATCATGGTTTTAGTACATTAAAAGTTTGTAACAAAGTGATCTGCTGTCTTCAGTATTAAAGTTAGTTTAATATATATTTTTTAATTAAGTTTAGCCTAATCATAGTTATTAAATTGATATAGGTAGTTCCACTGTGAACTTATTACAAACTACTGTGATAGATTTGGTCTATAATCATTCGATGTGTTGTAATGTTGCATTATTTCTGTTCAATCTTTAAATTTGCAGATGTCTAATCTTGCAATAGATGTTGAACCTAAAACCCAAAACCAAGTGTGAAAAGACAGTACTGTGTAGAACACAACTGAGTTTCACTGATAAAGTTCAGTTTGTGCTGTTATGTTTCCAGAGTATGCCAAACCATATTGTGTTTTTGTGCATGCTCCTGCTCTTGCACATAATGCAAAGTGTACTGTAATCAGCATGTCTACCATGGTGCCACTTGTGTACAGACCTGTGCATGAAGACTTGCTTTGTGTATTTATTTTGTTAGGCCATCATATATAGGCTGGCTGTGTTGCAGAGTGATGCAGAAGGAAATTGAGCACTCTTCTTCTTTGGCCCAAGTAAGACTAGATAAAGTTTTTACACAATGACCAGTGTACCCCTTTCATGTGTTACAAACAGTTCTGTGATTTATTTCACTGCCTTTTAATTCAGTAAAGTTGGGAGTAATTTAACTGAGGGATAGACAAAATTTTAGAAAGATGCGATACAATCTTTTTGTACATTCTTAACAAGCAGATATTTTAATACTTTACGGTCAATTTATGACATAGTGACATAAATAAATAACGTTATTGACATAAGTTATTTACAAAAAGATTTCTTGCCCCTCTTTCTGTTTTTTTGTTTTTGCCAATTAAATATGCTTAATTGACAGATCTTCAGTTTGGCCAGATCTTCAGACAGTACACAATAGTGGCACTATTAATTAACATAAATATTATATATACATGGGCTATGTGTGTCGGATGATTCACTTTCCATCAGGTTGTGACATGTTGAAACTAATTGGGCAACACTATATGTCCTGTCTCCTAATTTTAATTTGAGAGGACATTAAACTTTTTTTAATGCAAAAATGTAAAATGAACTTAGCTTCACATTACTGTAAATGCTTATTCTACTGCATTGTTTATGCATTACTCTGATCCCGTTTCTTTCCTGTCTCAGGAGTCAGTGAAGCTTGTAGAAGTTTGGTACATATTATCTGATCTACACAATTTTGCTTTGTTAGGGGGTATGGACTAGGTACGTCGCCGTACGCCACACACACAACACACGTAGGCCAATTGTGAGGCTTTTTTGGAATGTTTTAAAACTAGGAACTGTTGTTTGATGTTTTGAATTGTACTTAGCCGAAATAACGCTTATTTTTAATATTATCTCTACATTGTATTATACTGTGATAAGGTCTCTGTGTACTGCTGTTGTTGTTTCTGTGTACTGGAGGCGTAGGCTTCTGCTGTCACCAAAACAAGTTTTTTATGTGTGTGTCAACATACTGGGCAATAAATCTCTTTCTGATTCTGATCAGTTTCTGGTACAGAATACACCATGTATATAGTTTGTGTGTCTGTATGTATGGATCTATATGTTATATTTTTCTCCAAAGGGCATTAGAAAGCAACATTAAATAAAGCATAAAACGGGAAAATATTCTATTTAGCATTGAGAAATGTATTAGAATCACATGTACAGCTTATTATGTTTGCATTGGGGGAGGAATGAATCATCAAAAACTATTTTATAACATTTTTCTGCTATAGAGTTGCAAGGATACGTGACTTTAAACTTAACATGCACGTGTCATTGGTGACGACGTACTTATCCACGACGTTAGTCTCACGCGTCTATGGTGGCGACGTATTCTTCTCTCACGTAAAAGTACACGACTGTCTCCTTCGGAAGGTAATCCATGGCACTATCCACCTCCCATATGCTGGGTAGTCATTTTTTTGGACCGAATGGGACGCCATATTAAATACACGTTGAGTACGTGTTAAACACACGTTGTCGACGTGTAGGCCTACTTAACGTGTTAAAATTCACGTATATTTGACCCACTTGGCTTTCCATATAAAAGCGTTAAGTTTAATGACGCGTCAAGTAGTTTAACTTTAATAAACTGCGTCTCACAATCTCTGCGCTCCGCTCCATTTCACGCGCATTTCGTGTGAGCTCTGTTTTATATAAAGATCAGGTGAGCAGCACCTGCATCACGTGACACTGTATTCCCAATGCAAGTTATTCCTGGCGGCAGTCTGTTTAACCGGCGCGCACCTTCCGTGTTTCAATATACCTTCTGAGCGCGAACTGCTGGGAAAACCGACAGCCCTTATTTCATGTTTAAAGTTAATTTGCCAACTTTACGAGAAAGGCTGTCATACCATCTGATGAGAGGATTCACCAAAGGGCTGCGATGTGGTGGAGTCTTGCGATTCTGTATCTGACATGCCTAAACCCAACCGAATCCCTTGGTAAGACTGCTTTATAATTTAAAACTTTAATAAATCTATGTGTCCGTCTGTCTGTCTGTCTATCTGTCTATCTATCTATCTATCTGTCAGAATTTCATGCACTCGAGCTAGACTCCACAAGTTTGTGCAAAATCTGATTTGAGCTGTTATGTACAAAAAGTTTTTTTTTTAAAAATTGTCTGTTTGCATGTTTGAATAGAAACGACAAATTTTCTGTGTTGACTTAATATATAAAAAACAATATATATAAAACATTTGTTACATTGTCAACCCTGTTGTCTGAATGAAATGGTTGTACTGTAACTTCCTCCAGCACTCTTGCCTCCCTAAGAGAAATCGCTCTATTCTCTTCGTCACTATAGTCACTTTGGATAAAAGATTCTGAATGCCTGAATGTAATGCCCAGCCTAAACTTTGCACAGCTTTCACACTTAAAGCTGAAATACAGGTGTTGCTTGTCAGGTTGGATTTGTTTGGTGTAGCATGCCATGGCTATGTTTGTCCAGCAGAATGAAAAAAAACAAAAGTCAGCCTCTGATGGGAACTTTGTACCTGGTAAGACAGCTGCTCCTGTTTAATGATTGAATGAGGATATTGGCTGCTGAACAATAAACCTATACTTTACCATTACACACACACACACAGAGAAAGAGAGAGAACTTGTGACAAAAGCCATAGTTACTATTTACAGTAACAACACTGATATGAAGGTGTTTATGCGTATGCTAAGGTTTATCGTAACACTCCTCTCTAGTGCTTATGTCAAATGTCTTTAGCGTAAAGCTTTCTTTCACCTAACCTGTTGTCATGATTCTCAAATCACTCTTCCGGTTCTGTAAGCATGTTTACATTCTTTTTGTTTGTGTGTGTGTGAACCAGTTGAGTTTTACACCAGTGGAAAGACTAAGAGGGTAAAGTGAGGACATTTTTGCCTGTCCTCACCTCACAGCATCACACATCACGTAAAAATGTTTCACATGAATATATTTTGGGAAAGGGCGATCGAACTACAGGATCCAGCTACAAGAAGGAATTACAGGTTTCTTTACCTGCTTTGAATATATGCAAATGTAAATTGCTCACGTGTTAAAATTCATGTCTGGATGGTTTATATCTAGCTGGATAACATGCATAGCCTGAATTCTGACCTGTGGCCTAAAACCCGGTCAACATTGGTACCCATTTACCAAGAGAGCTGCAAAACCAGTTTCTTTCCTAGTTCTTTGAAAAGGACCATTTGTACCAACACAGTACCACAACTTTGTTGTCTGACACATCAGTTAAATAAACTGTGTGCTCTTAAACACAGATATGGCACAAAGAAAAGACACATGAGATAATAGAAACACATAAACATTTACCACACTTGTTATTCGTTTGTTTGAGGTCATTGGATTTGTTAATGAAAAGCTCATTCCGTCATTACTCATTGCTATTTTCACCTTTTTGGTAAGAGGTGTTTCTCGGAAAGTCGTGTCACTCTGTACCAACCTTTTTTTATTTAAATCTACAATTTAATACTTTATTTGCAAATTTATGTTCTCCGTTAACCAACCAACTGTATCTTGTTGTCCTTTAGCAGATGAGTTTTTAAGGGGTGATATGACACGGCTAAAACGAATATTATCGTTTATTTTAGATGTAATGCAATGTGTATTCATGATTTAAGGTTCAAAAACCCTGTATTTTCTACATACTGTGAATGTTTGTCTCTCCTCTTTGCCCCGCCTCTCTGAAACGTGCATATTTTTTACAAAGCTCATCGCTCTGAAAAGCGAGGTGTGCTATGATTGGCCAGTTAACCAATGCGTAGGGATTGGTGGAATACTGCAAGCGTGTGACAGAAATGTATCGCTTCTTACCATATTTGGAACATCAGGTTCCAAAGCAACTGTTCTGACAGGTACGCCCAGCATACTTGCATATAGATTTGGGCGGTCTTAGTCAAATCATACCATGAACTGACATAGATTTGTGGGGGTGTGTTTACACGAGGCGTTTCAGGCAGGTCTGTGTGAGCATTCACTTTTACATAGAATGCATCTTTTGTTCCGACACTTTAATTTGTGAAATTTTACGTGTGTAATACATGCATGGGCCACTTATAACACACCAAAGACACAGAAAAACACGTATTCGTGCCATATGACCCCTTTAAGAGTTTCCAAAAAACTCCCTTATTCTGCCCAAAATCAAAATTCTGTCATCATTTATTCACCCTCATGATGTTCAAAACCTGTTTTTGACTCTTTCTTCTGTGGATCACAAATGATATTTAGGAAATGTGTCAGTGGTTTTGTGTTCATACATTGGAAGTCAAAGGGGGACAATGTTGTTGCGGCAACAGCGTTCTTCAAAATATCTACTTTTGTGTTCTGCAGAGAAAGAAAGTTAAACAGGTTTGTAGTAAATTATCAAAGAATATTTATTTTTGTCTAAACTGTCTATTGTTTTTATTTGTAATTGATGGCAATTTTTTGTAACTGCATTTCAATGCATACCATATATGTGTTAGCAAACAAAGAACATTGTATCCAGACACGTGGAATATGCAGAGCCGTTCAGCTGTGCGTCAGAATGTTTCTTTCATCTCTTCTGGGATTAGATACCCTTCCAAGTCTCAAGCAAGGTTACGCTAATAAAGAAGTCATTGTTTTTAACCGAGTGCCACATTGAAGACCTGTACAGGTGTACTCGGTTCATACTTTTCTATTCTAATCTCGTTTATGAATTGTGCCTGTATGAAAAATCTCCCAAAAAAACGTTAAAAACTGAAACTGAATCATTATCCAATGTTTCCAAAGATCCGCTGTGTAACAGCGCTCCAGAGTTCAAGCATGATCAGAATCAAACTGTTGTGGGAACGTTCGGCTCCAGCGTGATCCTCACCTGCACAGCCTTCATGGGGTTCAATAACACAAATTCAGACTGTAAAGACCCCCTGGACTGGATGAAAGACGGCACGCCTCTTACCAACTACTCCGTCTACCCTCAAGAAATAGAAGGCTGGTGGGTATATGCATTGCAATATTCTGAATACATGCACCTTAAAGTTTTGGTTATTGCAATTTTATCATAATGCAACACTTGATTACAAATCAAAGAGATGCAGTACAGTTTATAACAAAGGCTAAAATGTAATCTTAGCTTACGTTATACTTTAAAGTAAGGTTGAAACAATATACACCCATATTGAGAATAACTGATATTAAAAACCATGATTATTGAAAATGATTGTACATAATCCAGCATCTGTTAAAGGGTTTGCCTCGAAAGCACAAAATTAAAGATTTGACTGATAGCATTATTGATTTCAAACATTTCTTAGATATTATTTATTTATTTATAGATATTATTTATCATGATAATATTGTGCGTTATTTTGTAAAATATTGCCCTCCTGCGTATGTCATTGGCATTTTTAATTTCATTTTATGTTGAAATATCCCAGCTTTAGGTAATACGATTAAACAATAAGGCAAAAAATAAAAAAAATACAACTTGCAATACACACAATTCATTTGTTGTGCACAGAAAATTTGCATAGTGTGTTTACATACTGTATTGTACAAATAGTAATAGTATTTTATTCCGAACATAACTTCTGCATTACGGTTTATTTGTATGTTTTTATGAAATATTTGTTTGACGTGTTATATGGTTGCCACATTATAGGTTAAAGATGCCTGATAGCATTTTTTTTTTATTTTTTTTCTATAGATACAATGATAGTATTGTTATGGTGAATTATTTTGGCCATGATAATGGCATAGGTAAAATCTGATATTGTAACAGCCCTGTGCCACAAAACCCAGAATAAAATATTTTATTAAAATGTATTATATATATTAACAAATCACCGTACTTTTATTAAACAGTAGTTTAAATAGTACTGTTCTGTATTGTCATGTCCATATGACAATTCATGACTTGGTCAAAGCAACATTTGTCCAATTTATAGTAATAATTAATGGATCAGTGTGCTTTAAGCACGTTTGATCAGAAATCATGTGCAGATGAACAAATGTCGATCTACATCTTACAGGTACACAGATGAGGGTCATATCATTGACAGCAGTAAACTAACAGTGACATTGAAAGATAAGGCCGATTTTGGCGTCTACTCCTGTGTGGTGCGAAACAGCACAGCACAATTCAACATTCAAGAATACAGTAAGAGACAAACACTTTGATGCATTCATTTGAACACTTATCATGCTGGAATAGCTCCATGAGAAACTGCACAGTTTTCGTACATTTTAATATGGAGAAAGAAGTTAAAAAGATGATAGGGGAGGTAGAGCTGTAAAGATTCTGTGGAAATTCTGTTGAGTTTGTTCCCATGCATGCCTATGATTTCCCATGCATGCCTATGATTTATACTTATAAGATTTATCTTAAAGATGTCTATAGACCTCTTTGGATGATGTAAACAGCTCTGGTTCAACGCTGATCCAGAGGAACTTCCTATTTCAGTTACACAAACATTTGAGCAAAATACTACTAATAAATAAAACACTGAAACCGAAAACCTTTATGTTTGTTTACATCTTGCAAAATGGTCTTTTAAAAAAAGTTACATTTTAATCCCTGTATTCCACAATCCAGATATATCACAAATGTTAAACCAAATATTATACTATTACAGTAGTTTTCAAATAAATTCAGAGCATTCAGTGCAGTTTTTTCCCATGACACATAACATAAATAATTTGTTATAAACATAGAGCACACAATAACACAATCAATGTTATTAATCAAAGTTTGTCCAATGTTTACTCAAAGAAAACCCAAGTCATACAGGGGCTGTGGTGGCAACGGTGGTGTTGTTGCTAGTTCTCGCTCTCTCAGCAGTGGTCTATTCCAAATGCAGACTCAACTTCAAACTCTGGTATAAGAACATATACGGGGAATATGAGCTCAATGGTTAGTTCACATTTTATTAAACAAAAGCATAACGCCAACATTCACATGTATCATTTTATTTAATTCAGTGTTTTGAGCTTTTGTTCTTTACTGTTTCTGAGATGGCAAAATGTACGATGCCTACGTCTCATATATCAACGATGACAATGACCGGAAGTTTGTCAACTTTATTCTGAAACCACACTTGGAGAACAAGTATGGCCACAAGCTTCTGCTCAACGACACAAACATCCTTCCTGGAGCTGGTAAATCATCCAACCATAGACAAATCTTAAAGGGACAGTTCACCCAAAAATGTGTCATTTACTCACCCTCTTGTCATTTTAATCCTGTGTGACTTTGTTTGTTCTGCAGAACACAAACAAAGATATTTTTAAGAAAGTTGGTAACCAATTCACTTCTATTGTATGGACACAAAACCAAGTCAATGGGGGCCGGTTAACAACATTCTTCATAATATCTTGTTTTGTGTTCTGCGGATGAAAGAAAGTCATACAGGTTTGAAATGACATGAGTGTGATTAAATGATGACAGAGTTTTCATTTTTGGGTGAACTATCACTTTAATAATCAAAGGATTAAAATATGTTCATCACTACAATACTGTGATGGCTGATATGCAAATCAGCAGTCACAAATGCTTCAAATGCCTCATCCACAGAGCCGTCCGCAGAACTGCTTATGAACATCAGTCGCTGTCGACGGTTAATCGTGGTGATGTCTCAGTTGTACCTCGAGCAGGAGTGGTGTACTACAAACTTTAGGTCAAATCTACCTCATATTTGTAATTTTTTGTGATAAATATATCTGAAACGACAGATGGTGTGACATTAGATTAGTCTATTAGTCTGAAGATTTCTGATTTCTCATAACATGCACTGTAAAAAAATCCAGTAAAAAATGAAATTTTCTGGCAGCTGGAGCGCCAGAAATTTATGTCATTTTAAACCTGTGTGGCTTTTGATAAGAAGATATTTTGAAGTATGTTGGCAACCGAACAACATTGACCCCCATTGACTTCCACTGTATGAACACAAAACCACTGAGACATTTCTCAAAATATCTTCTCATGTCATCTTATACCATGTGTTTCACCGAAGAAAGAGTCACATACAGGTGTTGAACTACATGAGAGTGAATAAAAGATGCCAGAATTTATATTTTGGGTGAACAATACCTTTAAATGCTGTTTAATGTATCGTTTCAGACAGGGTCTCTGGCATTTGATGGAGCTGTCAGGAAAGCCCATTTTCATAATTTTTCAGTCCCAACAGAAGCAAATGAGCCAAGCCATCATTCAGCAGCTGAAACACCACCAGTCTCGCATCACGACTCTCACCTGGGGATCACATTCTATAGTGAGAACCTCACAGTGCTCTGTACACTCTAACACAAGCACCCGAGCACACTTCATCTTTCTCTCGTTCTTCTTATAGACCCGTTCTTCAGGGTTCTGGAAGGCTCTCGCTTTAGCAATGCCACGCAAGCTGACATTTCACCGCGAATCTGCGGGCGATCCACAAACTTTAATGCAAGGCGATGAGGATCCCATGCTCACGCAGCAGCCTGATTACCTGGACTGCAGACCGGACCCAGATCCAGCAGGAGACCTGGGTAACAATAAACCTCATTTCAAACGTGCAACCAAATTACTTTATCTTTATTACATGTCATGACAAGAATGATATATGCAGTATACTTAACATTTTATTTAAACATAGTCTATACATGTTTATCTCACAGGTCTGCGTTTGCCTATCTACATGACTCTGTCCACCAAAGCTCCAGTGCTCCCTGCGAGTCCAGAAGCGATAACTGAACCCCGGGCTCCTGATATAGATGTGTCTGACCTTGGCTCTAGAAACTATGCCGCCCGCACAGACTTTTACTGCCTGGTCTCAGAGGATGAGATATAAGACACTCATTCAATGTTGTCTCTGGTCACTTTTTGTCCGTAATTTTGCTGTCAGTATGTTTTCATGTGTTTAACCAGCAATCTGCTCTATATCACCAGAGGATGAGATATAAGACACTCCTTCAATGTTGTCTCTGGTCACTTTTTGTCCGTAATTTTGCCGTCAGTATGTTTTCATGTGTTTAACCAGCAATCTGCTCTATATCACCATGTGTTTTTTATATTTTGAATATGCACATTTCTTTGTTTTTATGCAAAATGTTTAACAGCATTTCATGTGCAGTCATTGCAATTTCTGTTCTGTATATATTTTAATAGAATTGTAATGATTGTGGTTTGTGTTAGGTTTAATCTGATCATATTTACAATGAACTGTAAATAAAATGTAAACATAAATCAAAGGTAATTATACTATAAACATTGACATCGCTCTTAAAGCCAGCTTAGTTAAATCTATGTCCCTACATTTAGCGATTTAACCGGACCCTTTTTTTAAGTGCCTACAAACAACAACAAAAAGTAAAGAATATCTTCATTAGTATTTATTCAGCTGTATTTAAACACAGCATGTAAGGAAGGAGAATATGATGAAAGCTAATCAGAAGTAAAATGTCGAGGCTAGACAGAATGCAAATACAACGCCCTTGCGTCACAAATATGCTAATTGCGTGAGCGGACGACGTATAGCAGTCTATTTCACAATAAAAGTTACGCACTGTAAATTTTGTCTTTATCACAATCACTGTTTTAAACATAAATATACGTTTATTATTTAATTATTTTTTTACTTACCTTTGCGTGTGTTGGAGTCAACTAATGTCAATCTGACCCTCTGTCAATCAGAATTTTTGGTAAAAGTGTAGTAACCATGTTTTTTTTGTATATTCGTTACTATTGGCAAAACCATATAGTTTTACTAAAGTAACCTTTAATGATGTTAACTGTTTATCGTTGTGAATCGGCATAAGATAAGAAGAACGTGTTGAACACTGTTTTTATGTACTTGTGTACTTTTTTTTAAAGATGGTTTAAGAATTGGAGCATCAAAATGGTTGCATAGAATGTTGACCCACTCCACCAACAGAGGGCAGCATAGTAAAAGACATCAATAAAAGGGGACTTTTAAAATAACATTAAAATGCCCACAACGTATGATCTTTCATTTAGTACATATACCATCAAAAATAAGACAAAATGGGATTTATAGGAAAAAATACTGTTCCAAGTGACTATCGTACCACAAGTTCGTGCTTGGAGGGGAACAAGAGCCTTATTCAAGGTAAAGTTAGAAGATAAAAGACACTGCTGACCCTTATTCTCAGAAAACTGCCATCAGTCAACATTATCGAGGGAACAGTCTGTCACCCAGCTGTGGGTGTGACATATAGAAAGTGGATGTTATGTACTATGTAATTTACTCTGAGGTACACACTGTATACAATAACTACTCAAGTCGTCGCCCGGAGCGACATATGAAGGTCGTAAGAACATATACAATTTTGGATATACAGCAAAAAATCTTTGTCATCAATCCATATTATTACACACAGAGGTTATGGGGTATCGCTGATTTAGCAGATGTCTCATAAATATGGTAGCTCTTAAGAAAGTGGTTCGGAGTTGGGTGTGGCAGCCGATTGTTCATGTGAAAACAGAAAGTATAAGGGCCAACAAACAAAGCACAGGAGAAAAGTGCGGTATAAAGTAACCTATTTACTAGCTTTACTCAAACACAGACTGGTTTGAAATTAACAAGTGTGGTAATCTGTTTTACAAAGCAGCATAAGGAAGGTTTTCAGATTGTGTACTGTCCCTTTAAGTAATTGCAGGATTGGATTTTGTATCAACAAACATATATTTATTTGCTTTTTATTGTTTTTTGTTTATATGAACATATACCTATGACACACACTTTCATTGTACAATGCATTTTTTTATAAAAAACAAGATGTTTGAGAATGAAATGGATCAAAGTATTTAGAGGAAACATTACGCGCATTCTTAAAGGTCTCAGCTGGTTTAATTTCTGACCCAGTAAAGGCATGTCACAGATATGTGAAGATTACAAATCATTCATGACAGTCTGAGAACATTATGTCGCATACACACCTTATTAAATATAAGCTAAAAACATACCAACCCACACCTTACATTCAACATTTAATAACCATAATAAAAAAGATCATACAAAAATTAACACTACTAATATGGGTAAAGTTGCTTAATGTCAAATGAATGCACATATTGCACCACACACATACATCTATAAACAAAAGACATTCAAATTGTCTTAAAGATCTCTCATAAGAAAATATAAAGATGTACATTGTTACTGCCAAGTATTAACACTTCTGTTTTGCACTTTTGCGAACTGCATTAAAAAAATCATATTAATTTGTCAAATTATATCTCACTACACCATCCTAATGTATTTTCTATCAAACATACTCAATGTTTCTATAAAGACAACTCTGTGGAATGTGGATGGCACTCCGTGACCCTGTCAGACTATGGGTTTAATGCAATCATACAACATATACATTCAAACATTCGTTCTCATACAATTCATTTTAAAACTATCATTATTTGCACATGAAATAATGCTATATCGTTTTGCTTACGAAGCTTATTTGTACATGCAAAGCACCAGAACTATAGCAAACCCAGATTTTAAACATCATTTGTTATGACTAACCTAACAGCAAAAATCTGTCCATCGTTGTGTAAAAACATTACAAATTCTGTTTAGTGTATTTCCCACCAACTACATAAAAAAGCACAGTAGTAAAATTTGTGATTTATCATGACTAGTCTGTGTTCTAAATCTACAAAAACACAACAGTAGGGGGATATACAAAGCAACAAATCCCTGAGGATTTTTGGAAAAATCGCTATCAAGCAGAAAAGCAAAACAAGAAAGGTGCGTTCGGGCAACAAAGTCTTGTACATATTTCATTTCATGTTGTGCTGTCTTTCAATCCTCCTAGGACCATTTTCTGTAGCGAAACTGCTGTTATGCATTGTTTTTAATAAAATGTCTTCAAAATTCAAAATGATGATAGATGTATTGCCACACAGCTGAAGATTGTTTTACATGGCCATTTCAAAAAAGTCTTGTTTCTGAAACCCTTTCTGTAAAACAAAGCAAAAAAAAAGCAAATCATTATTTATTTTCACACAGGTTTCCCATACCTCCCGCCATCTGCCATTGGACAAACAGATAGTCCCGCCCCCAAACACATGCCACTGGTTAAACCATCGTTGCTGTCAGCACACACAGCCATTATTTACACCTTTCAGAAAATCTCATTACAAATGCCTTATTTATACACTTCTTTTGTAGGTAAAAATTTTGCAACTCTGTAATTTTTGGACTGCTTTTCTTTAGCTTTAAATCCGGCACACATTCGTTGTAATATACACTACTCAATGCAATCACTATATTTATTTCCATTTACAGTTGTATTAAGATAGCATATTTTCCACGAATCAGGAGGAAATACTGTATTTTTAACAAAAAAATTGCACACTTTCAAAGTAATACTTGATATCAGATAGCACACTTCCTTCAATCCCAGCTCTATACTAGCACGGTTCTTCACCTTTGGCATGCTGTGGTGTGTTGGGACATGCTCACGAGGAAATCACCTGAATGCTACATCTCTATGTGGGGCTAAACTTCTGCTTCTCATTTTAACACACCTAAATATATTCCTCATGTGTTCGTATATTGTGTCTTTTGGAAACTATCCCATATACGACTACAGTATATACAGTACATCAAGGGGTTATTTTTCTGTTTATTGTCAAAATGTTTGCTAAGTGTACGATTGTGTGTGTGTAAGTGGAAAATGGCTGGAGGGAAGGGCGGATGACAGTAATTCATTTCGAAGATGACACACCGTGACTTCTGGTTTCAGTACGTTAAAACACCAATAAAAATCCGTACACACATTCTAAAAAGGAGGTCATTCTTGTTGGATGAAAATATGTTTACTTTAAAAAAATAAAAGCTATTAGTGCTAAACTAAGCACATTTCAAAAGAAGTGCTATTCATTTCTTTAGAAGTAAAATACTTGAACCAATAGGCACATTATAAATGCAAGGCAATTTACAAATATCCATATTGCTCGTTGTTAGCTAATGCACTTACTAATGTTAACAAATACAATGTTATTGTAAAGTGTTCCTTTTCTTAAATATTTATCCAAAACTTACACTTTTGAAATCTTTGTGTAGTTTCTTGTACTGGAACATGTTGTTCAGTACCGTCGCCGCAGCTTTGGCAGCCTTTATTTTGCTGGGACTGGACAAATATAGGAAAAAAAATTGTCATTAGTGTAGAGATAATACAATTGCATGTTAATATTTCTGGTCTAGTCGGACGGCTCTTAGTTTTACCTGCCATCATTATTGCTCCTGATGCCAACCAGCTTGGTTATTCCATCAAAGAAGGCAATATCTCTTGCTGCCATACTGCTGCCGGTCACTAGGTTGTTGAGAGCACCGCAAATGTTCACCACCACGTCGCTTGACGGGGTCTTCTGGCGTCCGTCGGAGGGCAGCTTGGGAATCAAGTGCTGGACTACTTTGGTGGCTAAAACAGCGAGAAATAAAGTCATGAGATGCTTGCATGCCACAGATTTGGGACTGACTCCGGGCAACGGAAGGGAAGCTTACCCATATCGTCTTTGTTTTTAGCGTGGCGGGAGAGGTTCCTGAGGAAGCCGGTGAGAGTGCGGAGTTCCGTGTCGCTGTTGGTCCTCAACAGATCAATGATGGTGGGCAACATCCTGTTCTGATCTAATGCGATGCGACTCAAGATGGACGCCCACTAAGAGAAAGAAAGGCGTGAAAATTTGATTTATTTTTAATCAGACTGTTTATAAACAAAAAACAATTTATTAAAAAATAACTAGAAAAAAGTATGACTAGAACTGATATAAATAAATTCAACTTATGTAGCAATATGAAACGTAAATAAATAAATAATAAAATTACAAATGCACGTAGTAAGAACGTTAAAAATAAAGTAAAATTAACACAAAAATGTAAAATATGAAAACAGAGCAAACTACAATAAAACAAGAAAAATATTATAGCCCAGCTGAATGGTTGCTTAGTTGTTGCTAGTCATTATTCTGGATAGTTACTACGCTTTTAATGATACCTAGAGTGTTGCTAAGGTGTTCTGAATGGTTGCTAGGGCACTGCTAAGCAGTTGCCAAGGTATTCTGGATGGTTGTGAGGCCATTGATGGCCCAAGTGGTGGCTTGGTTGTTGCTATGGTATTACCTTGAGGCTTATTAGACATTTTCAGAGGGGTTGCTAGGTTGTAATTTAGTGGCAAGTTGGCAATTCCAAGAGAGTTTGAAGTTGTAGGTAGTTGCTAAGCGGTTTCTAGTGTACTTTAGCCAGTACCGCTAAGAGGAAATGAACATCTCACCCTCTTGTCTCCAGCAGTGATGTTCTGGAGGGCTCCGGCAGCTGCTTCTCGTGTCGTGCAGTTGAGCTCACAGCGCTGCACCACCTGGTTATACAATTCCACAATCTGAGGGTGCCACAGCCACTCCATACCTTTCGGAAACCTTGACACTTCTGCAAATGTGGTAAGGTCCTGATTTTGCCCCTGAAAACAAGAAGAAACATTGTTTGAACTACAAATCCCAGAATGCAACGAGTTTAGGAAAAGTAGGAAATTTTAAACTAATACAAAAATATTTAAGTGGCTCCTCACATCTTTGGCCTTCTTGCTCTGAGGGGTGAAACAGCCGATAGGTTCGCCCTTTGAAGACCCTGAAGAACGAGTGGGACCCTCCAATCGTGTTTGTATTGACGGGGAAATCTCATTGTACAGCTGAAAGGACAGATTCCTCAAAACACATACAGCATTCTCCGCACCCTGAAAGAAGAAAGTTCACGTGAATTGCCATTTAAACACACGCATGGTGTGACATTAAAACAGCGTTTGCGGTTTGGCTGATAAGCAGCCTGTAATAATATGTCACGCAATTACCTTCTCCTCTATTTTAGTGTCCGTCAAGCACTTCTGAACATATTGAACCAGAGCTTCAACCAGGCCATTGGTCTCCCTCATTTGCTGTCTGGTTCTCTCACTCACTGAGCTCAAGTTCCTGTTCAAAGAGATAAAAATTATAAATATACAAGCATGACTTCAGCAAAAAGCCCTGTTTTCTTTTTTGCATAAAGAAAATTAAGCCAAAATAAGATTTTATGCATTGTACACAGTTTTCTCATGATTTTCATTTTAGGCAAATTTATACTCTGAATTTGCATCATTAAATACTTGTCTAGACTTCTACACCCTTTTTTATTTCTATGAACTTTAATGGATTCTCGTGGGGGCTGCAGTAAAATAAAATGGGAACTCTGTACCTTAATACAGATACCTTGATTTTTGTTAATTGTTGGCGCACATTACAATAATGCACATTTGGGGGATACCCACGTTATTTTCTTATAAATAAAATAAAACCTCACACATACTTTAGACTCGGCCAAAATTCATTGGGAATTCTTAATATAAGTAGCACATTTACATTCATGCATTTGGCAGACGCTTTTATACAAAGTGACTTTCATTGCATTATCCTATACATTTGTTTTCTAAATATGTGCAATCCCCTGGGATCGAACCCACAACCGCAATTCTCTCACCACTGAGCTACAGGAAAGCTAGTTAAGTTAATGTAGGAAAAAAAACACATATGAAGGAACTAAAAAAATGTGTCTGTGTGTGTGCACGTGAGTATAGTGTGCGTGTACCTGAGGCATCCAGTGGTGTTGAAGAAGATGTCTTTCTCTGAGGAGTTCAGTTCTATAAATTCCGGATCACCGCTGCCCGAGAGGGGAAGTAGTATCTTCTCTGTCAATTCAGGAAGAGTTTCCCGTGCCAATTTCTCTTTCAGGTTATCCTTAGACGAGAGATTCCATAGGATACCTACAGGGAACGAGAGGAGGGAGATAAAGGGAACGAGGAAGAGAAGAGGGCATGGGAAAGTAGCATGGGAAATAGATAAATATTTGAATAAAGATAAGAAAGAGAAAACAGCAGCCCAGAGAATTGGTGGGAAAAATAAATCAGAATACAAAAATTACGATACACAGAAATGATCTTCTATTAAAGTAAATGTATCTATTCTCTGAAAAAAATCCTAAAATTCTATGCAATTCTGCTTCTCAAGTAAAATAAAAAAAGGCTACTAAAGGCTAAAATACACTACAAGACTTTTGCTCAGATTTTGCCCAGATTTTCAGTCTGGACTTGTTGCAGAAAGTCTGTGCCAGTCTTTTCTGTGCAGATTTTACCAGTTAGTGTGTTTCTATCTGAAACTTTCCAAAAGTCTGCAAGTGGATGATGTCTAATTTTAATCTGTTCAGATTTTAAAAGTTTTGTAGTGTATTCCAGCCATTAGTTTGTAAATGGAATTTCAGAATCAGACCTCCTCAATTTTTATGAGAATACTTGTGTCATCTTTAAAACGTTTCGTGAATGCCACAGGTGACATGTTTATTGGAGTTTGTGCATATCCAGACATGCAGTGAGCTGTTCGGACCGAGTTCAACCTGACTCACAGCCCTCCACCAAAAGAGTCCTATCATTCTTCTGCACAAGTCGAGACAACGTTGAGTAATAATTAATGTTGTGATGCAATTCTAAGAGAACGGCCAACGCCCTTTATAGAGCCTTTAGACACTAATATCTAAAACAAATTCATATTCAATTTCCTGGCATTTAAAAAACAACAGATTCAAAAGACACATCATTTAGGCCAAATTCTTCAGCAAGGGCAATCCCAGAATGCACTGTTAAAAGCTGATTCAAATTATTCCAAGATGGAGGATTGTGTGAAATGTTGACTGAACACAAACATATGATTTGATACTAAATTAATAATATTTGATGCATTATTGTATTAGATTATTAAAAATAAAAAAATAGTAGATTTAGCATATGAGCATACTTTTAGCATATGAAGTAAGATTAGCTTAGCAACATGCTAACATCAATATGAGAATCGATCCCCTCCCCTGTAAAACGCTCTTTGTATGAAACTTATCTGACTGCTTTATTACGTTGTTTTCATCTCAAGTTAATAATTAATCTTTTATTACATATGTATCCATAAAAATGGAACGTTATTTCAAGGGCCAAGAAATCACATTAACTTCAAGGATAGATGTAAATTATATTGAGTTCAATTATGAGTGCATTTGGTTAAATAACATTGAAAAGCAAAAGCTAATGATTTAAACGAATAAAAGCGATTCTATTTAAAGGGATAGTTCACCCAAAAATAAAAATAAATCTCTCATTGTTTATTCACCCTGTTGTCATTCAAAACACGCATATGACTTTTTCTTCTGTGGAACACAAAAGAAGAAATTTTGAGGAAATGTATCAGTGGTTTTCTGTCCACACAATGGAAGTCAATAGGACTCAGTGTTGTTCGGTTAACAACATTTCTCAAAATATATTTTGTGTTCTTTAGAGTAAACAAAGTCATTCAATTTTGTATTGACATGGTGAATAAATTATGAGACAATTTCCATTATTGGT
Organism: Triplophysa siluroides; assembly: GCA_006030095.1. NCBI lineage: Eukaryota > Metazoa > Chordata > Actinopteri > Cypriniformes > Nemacheilidae > Triplophysa > Triplophysa siluroides. Next base: position 297,067 of record VCII01000215.1, on the reverse strand, counting down.
TGAACAATCCCTTTAAGAGAAACACACAAAAAATTACCACAACGCTCACCTGTGATGTTCTTGCGCAGCTCATCATCTGGCTCTTTGAGAGCCTCTACAAGTTTGGGAATGCCACCGGCTTCAATGAGAGCCACTTTGTTCTCCATGTTCTCATAGATGAGGTTCCTGGTGGCACCGGTGGCATAGCGCTGCACCTCCTCATTGCCGGTGTTAAACAGGTTCACTAGACGAGGAATTCCCTTCATCTGGTACACCTACCGTAGAAAGCGTTCATATGCTTCAGTGTCATCCACTTGAAATGCACGTTTTCTAATAATGCCGGTGAATATTTCTTTAGATAAAAACACATGAATCACATACAGCTTTCTTTGAATCGGTGCTATGGTAACACTCGTGCTGGATGTAGGCAGCTCCCAGCATCTGAAGTTCAGGATCGTTCTGATCAAGATAGGCCATGGCAGTAGCCATATCCATGCTGTCGAGTCTAAACAGGAAAGATTTGTTTTTTATTAGAAATTACAAATGTTTAATACATGTTTCTTAGTTCTGTATAAATGATAGTATTTTGTACTATAATAACTTGATATTCTGAAGTTCAGTTCAGTTATAAACCTCTTACATAACAAGTTCAGACTTCACCTAATAGTTCTTCGAAAGTCAACATATTGACTTTAAAACAGTTTTGGTAAAGACGACATTCCTCCCTGTGCATGTTTGTGTTGCTGTAGTGCTATGAAGGGTGTTTCTTTCCCAGGGTGTGTGTATGCGAGGTGGCTGGACTGGTTTAGGTGTGCCTGCAGAACAGACTACCTCTTCAATTTTACACACAGGACTGGGCAACATCAAACACACACTAATGCACGCAAATATATTACCAGCAAGAGGGAAAGATAAGCTAAATGTGGGTGTACTGACAGGCTGTTAAAACAGAGAATGAATAATTTCATGGTTCGAAGGTCGACCTCTGCAGTCACTGCACATAATCACTGTTATCCATATCTGCACACTCAGAAACACGTTAAGTGTTAGGTTTTACAGGCTACTCTCACCAAAATACCAAACATGCTAATCTGTTTACAGTAATAAGCAGTGTTTATTTTTGAAAACATGGTGCCCCTTAGGAAAATTAATCATGGTTTAATTGTGGTTCCTATGGGTTTACTACAAATAAAACACAAAAAATATGATAACAATAGAAGAAATGAGATAACTCTAAAAATAAAAAATCATATTTTTTATTGTGCATTCCTATAAATATCTATCAAACTGCAGTTGGTTTGTTTTGATTTAAGCCACAATAATTCAAAGAATACAGCTAACTAACTCAATACATTTTGGAACTAAACTCTTCATAGTTAAAGCATGGCTTATTTTCATAAGGGATGTTGAGTCTCTGTAGTCACGGAGCGTAATTTAGGAAATTTTTCACTGAATGCAATAAGGACGTTGTTTGTTTAGACACATCATGTAATTTGCAGTGCCAACAAGGCTTATTGTTTCAGAGTAACCTGTTTTACATCAGTGCTGCGAACATACTACTTTTGCTTTAATTGAAGTGATAGTGATATATTAACTAGGTGATAACTAGGTACTAAACCCTGAACCTACCCCTAAACCTAAACATATACCATGTAGTTACCTACTACCCAGTCCTTTCTTAGGTAAGTACACTGTAAGTACACTTTAGGTACACACTGTACCTAAAAGGTAACTTTAGGTACACACTGTACTGTAAAATAAAGTGCAACCCACAAATAACTTCACATTATGTACTTATGCCTTTTTGAGCTGCAAACAAAACACATAAAACAGACAAAAATCTTTCAAAACAGACTTAAGGCTAAAATACACAACAAGACTTTTGCTCAGATTTTGCCCAGATTTTCAGTCTGTAGACTCTGTACTTGTTGCAGAAAGTCTGTGCCAGTCTGCTGATTTTATCAGTTAGTGTGATTCTATCTGAAACTTTCAAAAAGTCTGATGTATGATTTCTAATTTTTAAAAAATCTGTTCAGATTTTAAAAGTGTATTCCAGCCATTAATCTCTAGATTTTGATTGAATGATTCAAAGGATAATAAATTAGAAAATGTTTGCTTTTTTCATGTGTTATATCTCGTGTGGCCCCCGTGTTGCACTGTATTTTTATATAACTCTGCATTATTCCATCGCTCTTAAAGTATATGTAACTAACATAAAACTGTATAAGCGGCCACCGTCATACCACCCAGCCCAAGGATGCACTTGTGAGTCAGCGCATGCGCTCTTACCCGCTAAGGTGTCCCATTCCTTCGACCATTTCCATGCCATCGAACACGTCCATGCCCCTCCCAACACTGTGCATACTCCTCACAGAGCCAGCACGTGACAGTCTTCCTTGCGACATGGCCAGGTTGGTCTGGGAACCACTGAACTGTCCAGTGCTGCTTCCATACATGCTTCCAGTAGAAGAGACGGCAGCCCCGCGCATCTGTTGACGATTGTTGATTCGGCTGATGGTGCGGTAGGCTGGGCCTTTGAAAGACTGCTGGCGAGCGTAGACCTCCTGTTCCACGGCACCGCCTCCCCCGCTACCTGAGAGCGTCCCGCTGAGGGACCGTTTCATGGTTGGTAGCGTCATGGAACTGACCTGCTGCTGTCCGCCTCCGTATCCGTTCTCTCTAGTGGTGGAGTACATGGAATGACGAGGGAAGGTGTTGGCGACGTGGCCGTTGCTCATGCTGTGGACGGAGGCCTGACGTGCGTAGCTGGTGTCGCGTTCGGAACCGCTCCCGTCGCTGTCGTCCTGTGCCATCAGGGCAGAAAAAACCTGGCGGGGCATGCTTGTCAAACGCATGGAGTGCACCGAGGCGGTCTCAGGATCGGTCGCCATGCGGCTGAAGGAACGAGTCATTGTGCTGACCTGCTGCTGTTGAACCGGGCCACCCTGGAAACCACCACCGTGGAAACCGCCACCCTGGAAACCACCTCCCTGGTAACCGCCGCCGCTGTGCTCTTCTTGGTAGTAGGCTCCTCCCCCACCACCACCTCGAGCTGTGTAGCTCATTTTAGTTTTTGGGGCAAAATCGATGGCAGAGCGAGATGAGTAACCGCCACTGGAGTACTGCGATGCACGTTGGGACTAGAGGAAAAGAGCAAGTTGGTGGGAAATTAATAAAGAAACCTCTAATATCATGAAACTTTCAACAGTGTCATTCCAAAAGGGACTCTTGAATGTAACTCTGAGAATTGTAAGCTGACTTTTCACAGGGGGTTGCTGGGTAGTGGTGACTTGTGAAATATCACACCTAACAAGCACAATCTTCATTATTTATTTCTATCACACTACTTGGACTAGACGGTCATCCATATACATTCACGCTAAAAGAATGTATTAAAGATAAATTGCGTTTTTAAATACTTTTACTTATTCCAACGTAACACACCAATACAGCAATACTGATTCAACCAATGCCGTCCATAAGGGGTGGGGCCCTTCGTTTTCCCAGTCAATTGTTGCACGTTACTCTTCTCATCCTAATTTTCATTAGGTTATACCAACCATTTATCTAATAGACTTGTTAATATATAAAAATGTAGAAGTAATCCTAAAATAATAAAGTAGAAAACCAGAAAGAAAGAATTTTACCATCATTGGTCTTCCAGGAGAATAGACGTATGATTTTGAACTAAAAGTTGGGGTAAAGTTTTGTGTCTGATATTTTGTCATTGATGAATGATTCCCAGACTCTAGAAAAAGAAGGAAAAAAACACATTAGGAATTTGTACAAATATAAAAATGAATTTAAACAACATGGATGAGTTTTTAACAGATCACTGACACTGCAATAGAATCATTTCTTCAAATTAACTTTCAGTTAGTTTCTGCCACAACTACAATGTATTTCAAGGTAGAATATGAAACTCAGTTGAACTGTTGAATTTACTCCCAGAGACGAAAATAAAAAATTATCTTTTATTATTTATTATAATTTTTTATTAAAAATATTTATTTTTTGAAAAAATACTTTTCATAAAAAATTCTAGCCCTCAGGTCTATGTTGTCTTTTGTTTTTATCTTTTCGAAAACAAAATTCACACAACAACAATTCAGTAACAATTGAAACATAAACGCTGTGCAGAATTTACACCCGTTTCACAAAATAAATAAATAAACGCATACATTTAGGCATTTGGCAGACGCTTTACATTGACTTACATTGCATTATCCTATACATTTATACATAGGTATTTGTAATCCCCTGGGATCGAACCCACAACCTTGCGTTGCTCTTACCACTGAGCTACAGGAAAGTAGTATTATAGTATTAAACAAACATTTATGTTTATTATTTGACAAAACAATTAAAAAAATCCCATAAACATGCATGTTTGTTGGTCGACAAAACTAAACCAAAACGATAAACCTTTTTTTGTCATTCTTTTGTCAGGTTTATAATACCTTTGTAAGATGTATGCAAACTAAACAATACAGCTAAATGGAAAATGCAACAGTCAACATAAGTTGCTAGCGGTGGGAAACGGGTAAGAAAAGTTCAGGTGATAAGCGAATGATTTAGTGCCCTGTGAAGTCGTCAGGTAAGTAACAGTTTACAGCTGGTCATGTGTTCTCGATGACATCGCAAGTATGTGGCAACTCGAAGAGGTACTGCAGTAACCGCAATACCAGTTTGCTACAGCTTTTACAAAGGTGACATCCACTGACTTGTTTAGTCAGACACATATTCGCGTCAGTGCCGTGGGCATGCACGTACACTTGTATGTGAGTGTGAATCAGGGTGTGGCGTGAGCTTTTATAAGTGTAGAGTCAGTAGAAGACCACAGCCAGTGAAAGCACGGAACCGGTTTGATGGCTGCGTTTCATGCCACTCCCAAACGCCCTACCCAAAAAACACACACTTCAAGCCCTGCCTCGCCCTGCTCTGTCATATTAGTCATAACATTAGTGGATTTCAGTTTAAGAAACTAGTCTTAAAAAATGCTGGTTATTGTGAGAATTTAAAGTTTTTCATTTAGGACATTCGACGCAAAAACAGACTGATCGCCCTACGTTCTCACACCTGTAACTTATACCTAGTATCCCACCAATGTCTGATTTAGTTTTCAGAAGTAACACGTCTCCCGGATGCCTTTAGGCCAGTAACATGAAGACGCATGGTTGTTCTGACTTGCCAAAAGGCAGGTAGAGCTCATAAACAACGGGTCCGGTTAAACTCGACCATAAGCACAAAGCTTCACCATGAAGTATCTGAATTCAACTGATCAGATCAAAACAAATTCCTTAAAATCTTCAGTAGCTACTTTCAATGGAAACTACACATAAGCGAATAATACAATTCTACAAATTTAAACAAACATGCTTATTTATATTTAGACAGATTTGAGGTGCCGCCCACAGTTGGGAAATATAACAAATAGTGCTTAGAAACCTAAACTAGTCTATTAAACAAGGTAGAAATTAATGTGCTAGTTGATATTGACAGCGAAGTGATTGACACCCTCAAACTACATTCCTTTTGTGAAATGCTAAGCACTTTTTCATCTGGGGTGTGCCACGTCTTTCACTCTCACTTGATGCTCAGCAACAATAGATTACACTTGAATCTTGCTCACTTCAACCTGTAAATTATTCAAACAAACCCCAACAAGAACACATGTATTTTTATGTCTTTATATTTTACCAATACCAATTCTTCATCTTTTTTTAATATAATGTGTTTCAAATCTCAGTTCTTATTGATACAAATCAATGAAAATTTTTAAAAATCTATTGAGATTTCATGCATAATGATTCACTTTGTTTAAACCTCAATGGATAATGTTAAAGAAAAAGTGTAAAATCTAAAAACTACAAATACCAACTCCACTTCTTTTTCTCAGTTAAAACAAAGGTACGCCCAAGCTTTTTGAAATTATGTATTTTGTTAACATAAATTACATATGACACACTTTCAGTCATAAGGTTAGACACAAAACTTTTAATGAAACCTTATTGAAACGACTTTTTATTATATAATCATGATAAAAAGTCATATTTATTGAAATCTATGTGTTATTAGTTACTTTCATGAAATATCCACCTTCAAAACAGTCTTGAGTAGTTTCAATGATCCATTACAGTGTTTTAAAAGGTATTTAAACAGGTATGTATAAATAGTATTTAAACATAAGCTTTTAAAGCAGAATAGTTTGAAGTGTTTCACTCTAAACTTTTGACTGCTGGTGTCTGTAAATTATAATCGTATTTTCAGTTACAGACGTCATGTGGCCACAAGACTTTGCTGCAGGCTGTTTTGGCTTGAATTTGCAAAAACATTCACGTAAAAGTTAAGTGTAAACAACATACAACAGCCTGCCAGTGTGAATGCACTAAGAATGCATTTGTTTTCATTTGCTTTAATATTTAATCAAGTCATTCGGATGTAAATCGCAAAAAGTTTGAAAGAGGATGAAAGTCAGCCCAGATCATGTTACATATGAAACCAAAGCGCAAAAGAAAAAACGATTAGCTTATAGGGCTATGGGACAAATTGAATAGCTCGACAGAATGAGTCAACATTTAAAGGCTTAAGTGTTATTGTAGCTGCATTAATAATCGAACAAAAATGTTCAAAGAGCGCCGTGACACACCTGAAGCTGCGTATTGGGAAGTAGAGCCGTTCTGGCGCGGAAGCGTGGATTTCTCCGCCAGTCTCATGGACACCTGCTGGTGAACGCGCTTAAATCTTGCCTCGTCCTTCGCGTGAGTCCCGCCGTGCGCGAGCTCGTTCTCGGACGGTACCGCGTAAGTACTGACAGTCATATTGGGCTGCAGCGCCGAATATAAGATGTTGTCGGAGGTCATACTCACACTCATGATGGGACCGAGTCACACTAAGAAAACAAAGTTAACAGTCCCAGCAAAACGCGAAAGAAACGCAAGATCCCAGCGATGTGATACAATAATCGCGTATCGAGTTACTCAGTGCTGTTGGAGCTTGTAAGGCGGTGCGGTATTGCACTGAATATCGCTGTGATCTGAGCGTCTTTTTCGCAGTTGGGTGTTTCAGTGGGCGGAGTATGCGGATGAGTCATATGTTACCTGATCCAGGTAAAATTCATGAAAGAGCTAAAGGAAGCTTTTGTACTGTGTTTCTACAGTATGGGCGACTATTAAGCATGTTCAGGTCGCATAGTATAATAGTATCACCCCAAATTATAACTGGGATCCATTCCGTAGAGATTCAAAGTTTGAACAGACTGTTCACTGGTGGTCCGATTGTCCGAGTGAAGGTGCGCGCAGACACGCACATCATGTGACGTATGCGTCCGTTTACTGCGTTTGTTGTTCCGTCGCTTAGCAACTCGAGAAGCCGAAAGCTGTGGCATGTTACCGCGTATATTGTTCAGTTTTGTCAATTTAAAACTGCCAAAAAGCTTTCCATTTTGCAATACGATAACTAAGTAAAATATATTTACTTTTAACAGAACTTACACAACATAATTATGGTAAGCTATATATATATTTGTGTCTGTGCTTGTTTATACATATATTTTGTTTATTTTGTAAAGATGTTTTTTAACTGTTGTGTATTTTTATATATAGATAGCTTGTTCAGTCATCTATCTATTTTTGCCATTGTTACATTTTTAACTTAGCCTAGCCTATTAAATTATATGATGTGCTGCACGCTTCGATCTTAAGTGGGTTAAATTCATTCAAATCACTACAATTGCTGGTATATTTATTATTACTGAATTATAATGATCCACTTTTTAAATTAGACTAATTAAATTCTACTTAATATAATACAACATTTAGTAATTTCAAGGTTGAATTATGTTTATGGCACGTCATATAGAAAGATTCTAAAGTTATTTTGTATTAAAATAAGATATGTATCAGCAACATCACACTATCTTCCACATAAGTTATCTACTCAGTCATCTACTAATATCCTCATTGCTTCTCATGACAAAGATTACAAAATATTTGTAGCTACACAAAATAACGTTTTTTTAGCTATTACTCACCTCTTATTAGCAGGGTTTGGCGAATATTTCCAGATAAAGATGTTCTCTATTTAATGTGCTGTGCTCCTGTAATTTGCTTGGTTAAATCTGACAGATGTCAAAGAGAGGGATGAAGTTATAGTATTTTCAGTGACAACGCCCCTATCTCATGAAATCTGTACTGTATGTTCTGTATGCACTCACATTTACCTTTCCTAAACCTCCAATATTAAGGGAGGGCTTTGTGTGATTACAGTATGTATCAGACAGAAACAGACTTTGTCTCAGACAGAGAGAGACTTAAAATGGATGAGTCTTATGATGTAGGTGTGATGATGAAGGTAATTTGAGGGAGTGAATAAACCACAGGTGTCTCCCAAGTATTATACCACCCAAAATGCTCTCAGAGATAATCACAAATTAAGCATGTTTGACTTATTAATACCAATAATAAATTCATGAAACCAACTTACTGTACAATCAACTTATAAACTTGGGTTAGGTTTTTAGAATACCTAACCTAAAACAAGAATTTCCTAAGGAAATTCCTCTCCACCAAACTAGAGATATCTTGTCTATTTAGTGTGCTGTATCCAGCCTTTCAAGGTCAGTTTAGGGTCATTCTTACAATATAGTAAACTCAAAACAATGGAATAACACAAAAGTAACTGGGAATTATGTTTAAAGAAAATTGAAAAAATAATTCAAATATGTATATTTATTTTCTTCAATGTAGGCACCCTTTGCCTTGAATTAGTAAAAAAGTTATCTTTTTATATGCCAGTTTCTTGAGCTCTCACCCTTAGATACGTTTTAAACATTATTGAAGAAGTTCACATCTTTGCTGCGTTCTTATTGGCAGTTTTTTTATCATACTGTTAAATTATTCATAATGTATTTTTATTTGTTATAATAACAATGTACTTTTCAAATAAAAAAGATTATTGTTATTATGCAAATAATTGTTTGCCTATGGAACCCATTTCAAACATATAAGAATTTTTAAGATTATGAGAAGCTTTTCAGTCGAGTGACCCTAAACTTTTGAGCAGTACATAGATAAAAAGTTTGGAGTTCGGCTTGGAATGTTCACAATTCTAAACTCTGTCAAACTGTTCAAAGTTAAACATATACTTAACCTTGGGAACTCACCCCAGCAAATCATCCTAGCAGTAACAACCACCCAGAACACCCTAGCAACCTCTTAACAACACCGTATCCAATCATTTTCAACACCCCAGCAACTGCCCACTGTATAGGAGTGCTGTAGAAACCACCCAGGACATCCTAGCCAATACCTTAAAACTCTTAGCACTCCCCAAATAACGTCCCGGCCACCACAATGCTAAGTCCATCACCCTGAATGCCCTAGCAACCAGCCAGAACAGCCTTCTAAAATCACTTTAACAACCACTTGGCAAAATCAGCATTCCTTCTAACTTCACATCTCTCTCAAACTGCTCATGTTGGTTAATTTTAACTACAACATACATTTTTTATTAAAATCATTCAACGGCCACACTTTTAATTGTCTTTTGTCACAATACTATCAAGTGTTGAGTTACACTGGGTGGCCTCCACTTACAAAATTACTCAGATGTTCAAGTGAATTTTAGTCTAAACATGAGTCACTCAAAGGCAACACACATAAATAAATGCACATCGTATATAGAGATTTCCTGAGGCCAGGGCAGATGGCACAGAATTAGTCGCCCTTCCCTTTTTCAACTTTGTATAGTCTTATTCCACCTTAAAAATGGTTCTGTCATGTCATGTCTGATTCGTTAATCTTATGCATACTAAACTCTTTTTATGAGAATATGAATACTTCAGATGTCATCTGAAATGCGCTGGAGTTCCCTCACCATCACATACACAAAAAACACAAAGTTAAATTTCATGGAGCTTTAGTTTGACCGTTTTTTCACCTGCCACAATATACTGTATTACATTTTAAAGTATTCAGCATACTTAATGGGCATTAGCATTAAATACAGATTAGTCTTCAAGAATTGTTTTTCTTTGTGAAGTTAAAGTTATTTTTTGAATCCTCTAACGACAAACTATTGGGCGAAAGACCAATACTTAAAGCTGCAGAGATAAACATTTTAAGAACCATGTGATTTATTAAAGCAATAAGCCCCACGAAGCAGTGGGTTACAGTTCATTTTATAACAGCTAAGCGCGTTGTGGCACGACGTGAAGCGGAGTGCCTAAAACCCCCTTAGCTGTTATAAAATGCATTGTAACCCACTGCTTCGCGGGGCTTATTGCTTTTATAAAATGGTTATTCCATATGCCTAGCAATGTTTCATGTAATACATAATATAAAATGTTATTTAGGCTATGTAATGCTGTTATAAATCGGGGTATTTTATAACGGCTTAGAACTCGGCTCAGCCAATCAGAATCAAGGACCAAAACTGACCGTTTTATAATAAGATTTCACTGCTCTCTCATTTGTAAGTCACTTTGGATAAAAGTGTCTGCTAAATTAAAACATTTAAATAAATCAGAAAGAATTTGAGGATTGTTACAATAATTATTAATGCACACCTAGCTTATGGTGTTTTTCCGAATAATTAAAGCATAATTATTTTTCAATAACTCACCCTTAAAAAAGTGTGTTTGGTTGGGGTTTAACCAGTTTTGATTGCTGTTTCTACAAGTTTTAGGGGGTGTGGTTCTCTAACTAACAATTAACAATTAAAATGCAAATAAAACACAACAAATAAAATAAAAGAAGCTATAAAATATTACATAATGGCATTAACATAAAACTCCACTAAATGTTAAAGCAGAATAATCTTTTTTTTTATTATTCTTTTTATAAAATGTAGATTTTTGTACATTTTAAAATGTTAGCATTTCTGGCCGTTGGATGTGAAGATAATTGACATGGGACATGGTAACACAGTGATGAAATCTCATGGTATGACATAATTGAATGAGTTATATTCTGTTAAGGCCATGTGCCACTAAACAGTGAGATATTTGGCAGAACACAGTGTGGTATTTCCGACTGATGACATTCGTGGAACTGGGAGGGGATCACTGATTGTGACATCAGTTGTCTTGTCAAGAACAGACAAGGAGAGTTTTCCAGCAGGGGTAGGGGGTGCTTGTTTTGTTTTTACAAAAAGGTCTAAATAATACCATGGCAACACCATGACAGGTTCAACCAGTTACACAGTACCGTCTTTGATTACAACATTACAACATTATCATCACAATTACTGTAATAGGATTACATTAATTGACGATTTTAGGTTTATAACCGTTTGTAGGTTGTTATTTTGTTTACTGTAATTGTTAATTGTTAATTGGGTACAGTTTGTAACATTGAAGTCCCAATGGTCATAGTTTTAGTAAAAGATATGCAGGCCAAACAAAGGACTGGCCCTTAAATGTTCCTCTCCCAACTGTAATGTTTAGAAATTTGGGTGGTTTGGTTCCTTATGATTATGTTGCATTGTATTGCCACATTCCCTTGTATAATCTGTCCTCTGCTTGGTACAGTACACACAATATATAGTAGAGTCTAAATGGAGGCGTTAGGATCAACAATTTATAGACAGACATATTATGACACAGTGTGTGTAATTGTGAAGAAAAAAATTACACTTTCAATTATATAAAAAATATATATAATATAATAATATTATATAGTTGTTAGATTACAAATGTTTTTTTACTTTGTCATTTTACTCTCTTGAACTCGTCTATTTAATATAGCCAGATAGGCTTTCATATTCATTCAAAGCTTTATAATTGTCCAGAGGTTGTTTGAACAAATATAATAATATTTACTTTCCTCCATGCAACAATGGTGTTCTGACAGAATACGGCATTCTGAAGACTGCAGGTAGAAAACTGTGAATTAGAAAAATGTGAAAGGAGTTCAAAACTTTTCACATTTATGTTAATTATGTCAAATAAATTATCCTTTCAGACAGGGTAATTAGTTAAGTAATCCCATTACAAAGTCGGAAAAAATAAATGACCCAATAAGATTAGCGTATTTTGTTAACTTTCCTAGGCGTTCGGTAGTTTTACTATACACTCCCGCCCTCTACAGGCATTAGCGCACACAACAAATATGTTAATTAACGACAACATATAAACAACATATATTTTGTTTTGAGTTATTTGTATTTTAGATAAATATTTCTGTTTGGTAATAAAGCAGTATACTTTCTGAACTGAGTGACTTCTGCAAAGCACAACATTTGCATTAAAAAAAAGAACTCATCCCGGAAGCATCGGTCATAACACACCACTTGACTACAACTGATCCAATGAGCATCGCCGCAGCTAATACGTCAGGTCAGCTGACCACAACTGACAACAAGCTGTCATATGACATTAGATTTTACCGCTTCAGCGCTTTTCTGTAGTAAACGCTTCTCTTTGTAAACCGTCCGACGCCACTAAAGCACGAATAAACTTCGCTGTAACATGTCACACACGCACAGATGCCTGCATCTTTGTTTTCTATTAGTTTATCTCAGTTATACTGTACAGCGGGTAAATGGCGTTTGGCCATTACCGCAACAGACTGAAGAATCTGCAGAGAGATACACGCTGAGTCCACAGTTATTCTCTTTTACCTATGGAAATGATTCAGCTGTGCAGACTGGATGCTCTGTGCTGGATGCTGCCTTTAAAAGATACTTCTCCATCATGTTCCCTGACTTTACAGATGCTTCAGGTAGGCGAGCGATTGAGTGAGCATGAATGGATGCATGGAAGGAAGGTACTTCCGTGTGGTTCAGCAGCTTAAATGTTTGTGTACTTTGTGTACTAAATAACTTTTTCAATGCAAGTCTCTTTTTCATAGTAAGAATAATATAATTATAATTTTTTCCGACTGTTTCCTAAATTATATATCTAACTGTTGTTTATTAGACGTATAATTCATAATGATATAGAACATTGGGTCAATAAACATAACCACATCATTTATTTCTTCTTTTACGCATATTTCATAATCATATAGAACATTGGGTTAGTAAACATAACGACAAAATTTATTTATATATTTTTTAATTTTTTCTTCTTCTACGTATAATTTATAATGATATAGAACATTGGGTTAATAAACATAACCACATCATTTATTTATATATTTTTTATTCTTCTTGTTATTTTATTTTATTTTGTGGCAGGTTAAATGCAGTATTTATTTTATTTAAATGTCATCCTTTTTGGTTTCTGGGTGGATCCATAAAAGAAGTAACAACAAATATATTCCATCAATTATTGTAAAGTTTGGATGATCAAATTAATAAATTAAATCTTTTGTTTTTGATCATATGAAATATTAAAAAAACGTAAATTCACATGAATTTCTATTTGTCAATAGAAAAAGTGTGGCCTTGTGTGAAAACAAGTTAAGCATGTTTATAAGTTTGAATAGCATGTGTTGATTTGTATGATCAAGTTTCATATTAGCAGTACAGAATAATACCGAGAAGTAATATTGTTTATTTTAAATAGCAAAAGGACCTCATCACGTGTGGTCTCAACCCAAACGTTTTGGGGTTTCTGTACGGGTCAAAAGCACTGGATGTGACGGCTACCCCGGTGAAGACTCGGATGAGAGCTGTGAGTATTTCCTGTTGAATGTGATGTTGGGGAGTACTGTACATCCTACTGACCCTTCACCTTTCCATTACTTTAGTCATGTCGGAAAAAACTAACCCAGTTTGTATATAAGCCATCCTAAATAGTGTTTCAGTGTCTCAAATTGTAGTATGTTGTAGTGAGGATCTTTACCCGGATGGACATACTTCTCTAGTGCATTATTAGTAGGCGAATTGGGATGCAGCATAGAAAGCTATAATAGAGCTTCCACTGCATTTTCCTGAGGCCTTGTAAAATTGTAGTCATGCTTTGTTCTTGCAGATAAGCTGAGTGTGTCTGAGGGCCAAGCTCTGCTGAGATCGGTGTCAGTATGGGGTGCTTTAAGAGGTGTGACAACATTGTTTTCAACATTATTGAGCCTAATTCATTCACGTGCACAGAACATATGTGTGAAAAATAAACCTCAAAGGCACTAACCAAATATTTGTTCTTTTTACAATCTTGAAATCTGAACGCAAGGTCTGGAGTCATTTAGTCAGCTAGTGTACCAGGATGATTATGGCTCTGTAAGCATTGTGTGTTATTTTCTCCATAAAGTTATAAATTAGATCTACATCTACAGTGCAGCGACCGATAACAAGTAAATCTGTTAGTTTTTGCTCTATTTTCAGTACTTTATCAATAAAACCCAGATTGTGGACTTTCCACGCTTTGCATACAGAGGTCTTTTGCTGGACACTTCAAGGCATTATTTACCTCTGCATGCTATTCTGAAGACCCTGGTGAGTATTTACTGTTCATGTAAGGGGCATTTGCAAAATAAAAACACGTAATTATAAATAATAATATAATGTGCCCTTGTTTTTTTTGTCGTCAGGATGCCATGTCCTACAGTAAATTCAATGTTTTTCACTGGCACATTGTGGATGACCCTTCTTTCCCGTATCAGAGCCGCAGCTTTCCCGATCTCAGCAATAAGGTTTGTAAAAACACCACCCACATTAAAGTCCTGGTCCAGATTTATGCTCCACAGCTTTATCATCTCATTCATGTTTTGTAGCATTTTCACTCTCAGCCTGTAGACTTAAAGGGGTCATATGGCGCGAATATGTGTTTTTCTGTGTCTTTGGTGTGTTATAATTTGTCCATGCATGTATTAGACACGTACAATTGCAAAAATGAAAGTGTCGGAACAAAATATGCATTCTATCTAAAAGCGAATGCTCACCCAGACCTGCCTGAAGCGCCTCGTGTAACCACACCCCCACAAATCAACGTCACTTCGTGGTATGATTTGACTATGACCGCCCAAATGTATACGCAAGTAAGGTGGGCGACCCGCCAATTGCTTTGGAACCTGATGTTCCAAGTATGGTAAGAGGCGTTACATTTCCGTCACACGCTTGCAGTTTTCGACCAATCACTACGCACTGGTTAACTGGCCAATCATAGCACACCTCGCTTTTCAGAGCGATGAACTTTGCAAAAAGTCTGCGCGTTTATGAGAGGGACTAAGAGGAGATACAAACATGCACGGTATGTGGAAAATGCTGCGTTTTTTAGCCTTAAATCGTGTATACAGATTGCTTTACATCTAAAACAAACGATAATATTCGTTTTAGCCGTGTCATATGACCCCTTTAAATTCTCACTAGAAACTCCTTTCCTTTTTAAGACACAACGTACAAATAATATAAATATAATATTGTTTACTTATAACTATCTGTGTACTATAATTGTAATTTTTAGAATGTTGTTTTCTTTGGTTCTAGGGAGCTTTTCATCCATTTACACACATCTACACCCAAACAGATATAAGGAGGGTGATTGAACATTCCAGAATGAGGGGCATTAGAGTCGTACCTGAGTTTGACTCACCTGGACACACTCAGTCGTGGGGAAAAGGTTTGTGTTTCCCCCTTTATATGTTTCTGACGAACAGAAAGAGAATGTGAATAATGGAAGCATTCATTCAAATCCTTTTATGTAACAACCTGCCCTCATATGCAAAAGAGCAAATGTATCCGTGTCCAGTTTAAAGATCTTCAAGTTTACCAAATGTTTCATTGTCAAAACAGTTGAAACACAATATACACATGTGGTATTGTCTGTAAACTTATGGCTTATACTGTATATTATCATTAACTACTGTATTTAATGCAAGGCAATTCCCAGTTGAAACTACTGTAGAATTTTGTTATACTCTTACTAAGATGTATGATTTGCCGTATTTGCTGTTTTTAATTTCTGATAAAAATAATAATAATTCCCAACAATTAATTATATTAATACATTTATTACAAATAATTTTCTTTTTCATTTCCTCCCATGCTTTACATTTTTGTTTTTAGTTGTAAATATATGCTTTAGATTTAATTTATATTTTGTGTTTTATATTTGAGTTTAATCTTCTATTATACTATTTTGCATAGATAATGTTGCATATCTTATCAAATATTAAAACAGAAGAGTTATTTTTAAATATTAATATATATAATAACATTTTATGTCACTGCAAGTTGTATACTTACTGAATATACGTAACTGCGGGTGTGACAAATAAAAACCTTGAAACATTTGAGTTTTAAAAATATTTAGACGTTTCATGATAAGAATTTGTGATTTTATAATATGCAAGGTTTTAGTTGATCTTACATTGTGTGTGTGATGATAAAGCTTTCTTGTAATATGGTTCATATGGTCATGGGTTTGATTCCAAAGAAATGTGGACACTCACAAAAGTATAGTTGTATAATATACACTCACTATTGTATATTTCTCAGGACAGCCAGATCTTTTGACGCCTTGTTACAAGGGAGATGTACCGTCTGGGTCATTTGGACCGGTCAATCCAACGCTAGACTCCACCTATAAATTCATGGGACACCTCTTCAAAGAGGTGAAGTCTGTCTTTCCCGACTCTTATGTTCATATAGGAGGAGATGAGGTCAGTTTTAGCTGCTGGTAAGTGTTTTCAACATCATCACAGGTTCCTTATGTATGTATGTGTGACTGTATTAGCAAAAATATTTACAATTGTTTGCTTTGTTTGACAGGATGTCTAATCCCAATGTGGGAGCGTTTATGAAGAAGATGGGCTTTGGGAAGGATTATACTAAACTGGAATCGTTCTATATGGAGAAGTATGTAAAACTGTGACGGTACTGTAAAGGTTTAGACACATAACATAAATTGATGAGAAGAGGAACGTTCACGAACAACAACAGTTTAACATGTCTATTGTGTTTCTTTCTCCAGTATAATGAACATGACCGCCACTCTCAACAAAACCTCCATTGTGTGGCAGGACGTATTCGATTACCATGAGAGAGTGAGTACAGATCCACTAGATTCATTCAAAGCCCTGTACGGTCAAAACATGTGATCTAACCAGACTGAGATACCTGTCTTTTAGCCCAGATCTAAGTATGTGGTGGAGGTTTGGAAACAGGGTTGTTACCTGTGCGAGATGCGTCGGGTGACTAAGGCAGGGTTGAAGGTTATACTGGCCGCCCCTTTTTACCTTGACCTGCCGATACCTACTCACAGCTGGGCTCGATACTACAGCGTACGGCCTCTAGCCTTTACGGGTCAGAACGTGTGTGCGAATAGCCAACAAGTAACAAATGAGTGAAGAGATATGTGCTGTGCGTTGCTGTGGGTTGCTCTCTATCACCATCTCTGTTTGAAACGTGAAATTGCAGGTTACTTTACAGACTAATCTTGATGTGTGTTAAAATCAGATTTGAATTATAAATTAATATTTTAAGTTTACCGTTATGAATCAAGGAGTTTTTATGTACTTGGTCAAGAGTTGATTTTTGTTCATTTTTAAGCAAAAACGTTACAGATTGCAGCTTTATCCAAGCTATCCAGTTATCTCTGATTTTCCTTTTTTCTGTGTGAAAGTGTATGCTCTGCTAAATGAGAATCAAATATGTTCAATAAAAAGTATTTGCTTTATTTTAAACTAATTATGGAGGAGTGTAAAGGGAGGAAAGTGCAAGCTCATGTTATGTTCCCAAAGGCACTTTTGCACAAAATGTTGCCCTACACTACCCCGAATGCCTCATTAAATTCAGTTTTTACAGTCATTATCTTACCAGGAGGTGTCATGTCTTCACCACTAAATCTTAAATGAATGACACGCAATATTAGTGTCACTTAGAGTCTTTTCCCAGCCTCACAGAAAGCATAACGCTATATTAAACATAACTTTATATATGTTTATGGTCATAGCTGTGACTTAGTGTTAAATATGTGGTCACTGGGTTGTGGTGCTCACGTGGGCAGTGCAAGTTCGAGTCTGGCTGATCAAGTCGCATTGCCCCCTACTACAATCATTTTTTGTTAAAATTATTCATCAAAAAGTTAAAAATGCATAAACTGCAGAGGTTAATCAAAGAAATTATTATTGATATGTATACCGGTACACACATTATATTTGTGTACACTGTAAAGGCATGTGAGACTGTGACTGTTTCCGGGCGCAGATTCCACAGGACACGATTCTGGAAATCTGGAAGGGCACAACTGTACAATATCAAGCTGAAATGAGCCGGATGACCAAGGCCGGGCACCGGGTTCTGCTCTCTGCTCCCTGGTACATCAACCACATCAGCTACGGCCAGGACTGGCGTTACTCATACGCCATACAGCCCCAGAATTTCACCGGTGTGTGGAGCAGCATGTTTGGCTTGTGATGGGGGCCATTAAAAAAAGAGCAAATTTCTATGTAGCTTAAAACTGTTGACTGTATTTTATTCTTATTTATAGATGTGATTAGATATCAAGGGCTGAGTTAGCTCCAATGAATTAAGTGCTAAAAATAATCTCTGAAAGACTGTATGAACCATTTATAAACTATTATTTTAGTTGTTTTGTTTATTCTCTGAAGCGGAGCAGAGCTTCTACCGTTTGTAGTGATTTTCTGGTGTGTGGTTTGTCTGATGTGCTAGGTTAAAGATGTGACTTTATTTTCATGGTTTAGGCACAGAAGAGCAGAAGAAGCTAGTGATTGGTGGAGAGGTTGCCATGTGGGGCGAATATGTTGATGCCACCAATCTGACCCCTCGACTGTGGTACAAGAAAGCAGTCAAGATCATAATAATTTTTTTATGGTGCAAACGCACATGCTTATGCATATTTGTGTTTGTGTGAAGGCCGAGAGCCTGCGCTGCTGCAGAGAGATTGTGGAGCGATGAAGAAAAAACACTAAATGCAGATTTGGCCTTCCCTCGCCTGGAAGATTTTCGCTGCAAACTTTTAAGGTAATACAATGTTTCATAAGCATTATTTACTAACCCCTTGTCCTTTTGTACATTTTGTACTCTAAATTAAATTATATTAGAATTAAATTATATTGCAATGTTTAATGAGGAGAATGACTTCTTGTTTGTGTTTGGCAGGCGGGGTATTCAGGCCGAGCCTCTGTTTGTTGGCTATTGTAGACATGAGTACAGTGGTCTGTAAATACAGAAAGGGGCCAGCGGACATAAAGGGATTATTTTATGCACTGTGATACTGCTTTTGAATTGGCACAGTATTTTAATATTTTATTTTGATAAATATATTACATTTACATTTACATTTAGGCATTTGGCAGACGCTTTTATCCAAAGTGACTTACAGTGCACTTATTACAGGGACAATCCCCCTGGAGCAACGTGGAGTAAAGTGTCTTGCTCAAGGATACACTGGTGGTGGCTGCTGGGATCGAACCAGCAACCTTTTTTGATTTACCAGTTCAGTGGTTTAACCCACTAGACCACCATCTCCATATATGTTTAAGATGATGTAAAAAAATCTCTAAGAAATGTACAGTAAATGAATAAAGATCTATGCAAGAACGTTTCAATTGTTTTCTGTCTAATGTTAACTGCAAGTTGAAACCTTAAGGCACGCCTAAACGTGTAGACTGTAATTGGATCAGGTAACATAGAAAATAAATGTAAAAAGTAAAATAAAATGTATATAATACTTATAATTCTGAAACAAGTCAATTTCGTTCTAATGTAATGACAGTCGACTGTTAAAGTATATTCAGATTTTGATGTCCTTTTAGGGGTTGTGCACATAAAGTTACCCAAAACTATTTGGCCATTAATAAATGTTGAAGTGTTCCAGCATCAGGTTAACAGGTGATGTAAAGTAGCTACACATTTAATGAAATCTACTGCCACTACAACATCAATCCTATCTCCACAGCTACACGGCAGCAGATCCTATTAACTGTGCTGGGCTTTACACATGACCTTATCTAATAGCTGCTATATATACTTAATTGACTGTGGGTGCAAATGACAATGTGAATGTATTTAAATTGTAAAACTTTGCTCAAATTAAGCGTCAACAAATGCTTTGAACTGAGATTCTTTCACTAATTTAATCATTTTTTAATGCACTTTTAATTTCAAATAAACTTTTTTTAAAAACACTGTCACACCTACAGGCAATTTAAAATGCATTGATTAATTTAATAACATTTTATATAGTGTTTTTCACATTGTTGCAAGGCATCTTTACATATGGTAAATTCCATCAAAAAACACATTTAAGAATGTATAAGGATTAACTGCAAAAATACTAAAAAAGAAGAGATAAGAGTCTGGTTTTTAGTTTTATTTATATTTTATTTTTAGAATTTTAAGATTAATTTATTTTAGTTTTATTTTATTATTATTTTAGTGCCTATACATTTATTTCTGTTTATTACAATTTTACATTTAGTTTAAGATAATATTATTACAGATATTCAGTTATTTGAATGAACATCTTCACACTCACTTCCTGTTGATTCAGCAACAATTGTCAGTTGTATGAAATAATAAAGCCTCTCTATGCTTCGCTCAGCACTTATATGCTCTTTCAACCTAAATCCCCCTAATGTTTAAGTTACTTGCCAAAATGAGCTTACATGCCTTTGATATTTACTTAGACAATTGATTTTCTCATTGACCGGATTATGCTGCCGATAGCAGATGGCAGGGATTGGCTAATCCCAGAAGGCAACGGTGCTGCCCCATTTACCTGTCCTCTTCTGTTCCCCCACACTTCCACCAAAAAGTCCATCCTAATTCAAGCAGTCCACGGCCGGCGGACTGACCTCTACATAACCTTTGGTTTGTTTATAAATATTAAATTTGGGATATTGATAATCGAGAACAATTTGGAATTTTTTATCATACAGAAAAATTTGGATATTTTCTTACTGTTTTGAAACACTTAATTTTATCATATCTCTGTTGTTGCACATATTATGAAATATAATCTTAAACATTTTGAAAATTACAAATATTATATTCATTAAAAGAATATTCAATCTGTTGCACTATGTAACCTGTGGCATTTCCCGCCAAATAATTTACTTGGCCAGCGACTCGCATTTTCTCTAACGGTCGATCCGGAAATCTAGTTAATGATCGCATTCAGTTAATAAGCGCTTAAATACGCGTGTCGATTCGTGCCAACTTTTCCACAGTAGCCCATTCGCTTGAGTTTAACAGCACCGCATGGAACATATGGCGGCTTTTGTCCATTTATGTGTTTAATCCCGAACACAAAGATTAATCACGATGAGTCATAGATTTATAAATCTTTGGCTTCCTTCCACTATGACAAAGGCATCAGAGTTTGTCTACTGAATGTGATAAATGGCCCTAATTAGATTGCAAGGCTCATTGTTTATTCATTTTATGATTAGATTTTATTATTGGCAACTGTATGAAATAATCCATATTGTTGGAAGGAGGACAGTTAAATTGTTTCAGTCAAGAGAGTGTTAGATTTTATAGCTATATGAGAGATATGTGTAAATAAGCATTGAAGGATGCTGTTTAACCAGATGTGTATTCCTGAAATAATGATTATTACATATTATGCAAAGTTTTATACATATTATATGAACTTTAAATTGATATAAACATAAATATAAGATACATTTGAGAAATAAGTTTTAGTTTAATTTAAATTTTAGTTACACAATTTGTCATGCCATGATACAAATCTTTTAAAGCAGCAACATGAAATAGACTCTGATCTTTTGTTATACACAATGACCTTTATTATTTATTAAATTTCAATTAAATTTCAAAAGCATCAAATTTCAACAGCAGAAGAAAAAAGATTTTTAATGAATTTAATTATTGAAAGTTATTAAAAAATAGCAGTAAATATAAATATTTAACACTTTTATTAATTTAACGACTTACTTTGATCATTGATTATTTCAACGATTAACAATTTAAATAATGATACTTGTCTTAGCACTTTTATACTACTTTTATAAATGAAATCATTTGTTTTAATAATTTTATAATTAACAATTAAAATAACCTCTCGGGCAGAGACTGGTCTCTACTGTGTTGGATTATAGTAACCACTTCTTTGTGACTGTAAATAAAGTTTGTAACAGACTTTACTACAATGGAAGTTACAAAATCTCGAATTGATAATCTTCATTGTTTACACAGTTTGTTTGTGTTGAAGTTACATCCGTATCCTAAAGTGATAATCCCCACTCTGTCTAATTTACTTGCAGTGATCTGTGTTTAGTTTGTCAAGACTAACACTTACTCTGTTTGTCAAGGCTAACACCAACTCTCAAGTTGCCATAAAGCCATTCTGAAACCTATGAACTATACATGCAACACAATATTTATTTATTTACAGTGTTATCAACTGCAAAAGACTAGCAAAGACACAAAAGCTTTTCCAAAAAAATAAACAAATAAAATAAATACATTTTTCTCAAATGCATGATGGGCAGGATGCCACAAATTTAAGATCTCACACAAATACTGTGTGGATAACTAGATTATACTGTATATTGTGCTGCTGTCATTGGTAGTCATACGACTATAATTAAATCATAAACCAATAATGGTAGTAACGTTTTAGAGGCTAAATTCGTTTACAACCTCGTTTCTGCAGGCACATGTTCTTACACACTGTAGAAGTTACAGTAGCGTCACTCTTTGACAACAGATGACATTCAAAGAGATTATACACAAAGCGCCTTATGTGATGCACGGAGATGTGAACTTATGTCAATATGCCCTCAAGGTCATTTCCTTCACCTGACTTCACCCGCCATAATACACAATAACACGCACACCTTGTTTTCCAGTGCTTTACTTCTTATACTACAAAAAATCCTGTGAAAAAGCTGAAATTTTCTGGTAGCTGGGGTGCCAGAAATATACCATGAAATAACAGTTTAATAATGTAAAATTACATTGTTTTTATGTTTTCGTGTAAATTTGCTGAGTTTTCTGTAATTTGAAGTTTTTTTTATTGTGTACTATCATCATATATTTTCACTTTTCCATGACATTCCAGTATAAGTGACAGGGAGTTAATAAGGAAAATAGATGGATACATAGCATAAATATTAATAAGTTAAATTAAAAGTATTTTAAAAGTTAAAAGTATTTTTTACAATCATGCTATATATTACCTCAACAGTTTTGGTATATATAATGTTGTTTTACTTTCGCACTGTATATTTCATAAAATATTTTACATTTTTGAAAAATAGCTGTATAACTTAATTTCCATTGCATTACTTTAACCATGATTGTGTTTATTTACATTTGTGGCACCATGCATTTTGGTGGCAATTTGTATTGATTTTTGTAAAATCTACTATGGGTTTTGAGCCATAAAGGACCTTAAAGGTACCTTAATATAACCTTAAAATGAATAAGGTACAGTATTGCTTTTTTACTTTGTCTATCATCAATCTGGCACTGTATACTTTGGCTAAACTTTTCTTTTGAAAATATGACACGTTTCAACAGATTTGATGGCATGTCGCTGATGCCTTCAGGTCGTGATGGCTGTGTTTAAATGCTGCTGGGTCTCCTCAGCAGTCTGATCCTCATCATCGGGCTCAGGATAGGAGTGATCTGACAGTCATCCGCCCTACAGTGCTGATTCTGCTGATGGCAGCAGCGTTTTGGCCCTCGCGGCATCTGTTTACTGTCAGAGATCTAGGTCACGTAGTGCCCGGGGTGGAACGGTGTGTGCCTTACGGAAGGATGGATGGATAGATACTGTAGATAGATAGATACGGTATAGGAGATCTATTTTATAACTCTCCATGCAGGTAGTCTTAACAAAAGTGTAATAATCTGCAGTAACAGGCACTCAAAAGCAATGTTAATTAGCAAGACTTGTAATGTTGTCTTGCGTGCAGGCTGTCTTACATCAACAGCTTTCCCCTGACGTACGAAAGAGCCTAATCTCTCACGTTCATGCTCCTGGCGCGGGCTCAACAACACAGACTTTAGCACATGGTTATGTAAGACCTGCCAAGTTACACTGTCAGCACTGCACAGATCAGACTCTAAACGCATTAAATGTGTCCCATGATGCTACACTACACCCGTAAAAAAAGAAATGATCAAGTGTTGAACTCAGTTTAGGTTTATCAGTCACACATGTTAATATTCCTGCTATTTTTAACCCTGAATAATCTGTTTGTTTTATGGTAATCTCTGCTCTGCTCATCTCAGCAAGACTTGTTTTAAAAAGCCACTAGGAATATTATATGTGATTGCCACCTGCTAGTTACATAAATGCTGTTAATGCCGACCTGCTGGGACAGGCATGGGTTTGAGCTGGTGTCAAGCACACGCTTAGGTGTGTCATCGACAGGAATGTGTCATGAGCTGAGCTTTTGTTTTGGATACTCGGTCACATGTTCTGACACTCATGTTCCATTCTTCAACACAACGCAAACATAAAAGCAAAGTGACAAAAATAAAGTGAAAAGTTCAGGCAAGTGAAAGTTCTCAATCAGCAGTTTAAATGTAAAGATTTCAGTTCTGTTGTGTTACTTTTTGTAAATTTGTTTAGCAAACAATTGATTGTAAATTCACTGTTGAATGCATTTCATGAATTTACCTAAAGCTGCAATCTGTAACTTTTGTCTCTCTATCGCCATCTCTGTTTGAAACGTAAAACAGCAGGTGACTTTATGTACTCATCCTTACATGACAAAAATAATCAAAACTCATGAATCATTATTATAATCACCTTTGTGAATCATGGTACGGTAATGAGATTTTTTACTTGTTCAATAGCTGATTTTTGTAAATTTGTTACCAAAAAGCAGTAGATTTAATTATTATTATATTATTATTACTATTTTGATAAAAATCATGAAAGCACTTATAGCTTAGATATATTGTGAATATAGACACTCTGTTGCATGTCAACAAACTGCTTTTTCATCACAGCCTCAAGTACTATCACTTCCTGTTTTGAATAAACGTAAAATTTTTAATATTACAATCAATTTTGTAAAGTTTGTAAAGTTTACACAGTGTGTGCTCTTTGCATCAGGCACACATATCAGAATGATACATAGTACTTTTTTGTTTTGTTTTACACAAAATGCTAAAACCCAAAAATCTTAATATATTTTATATATAATATTTTTTGGGTCATATTTCCAAATGTTTCCAAAAATCTGTTGAATCAAATATTTTTTTGTTATTTTTTTAAATAGGAACCTTATAACACATTTTTTACAACCCTGAATCGCCCTCCATATTCATGCTGATAAAATTTACACACATTCATCAAAGAGATGAAGGCCATTATTAGCAAATGAGCCATTCCCCATATCCAAGTATTAATATCCACACATAAATACTTAATTTATACTCAAATATAGTTGGACTTTTATATTTGATTAATGGAGTTTAAAAGGGCAATAAAAAAGGGATGGAACACAAAGTAGTTTCAAGTTGTTTCAATAGTAAAATATTATAAAATATAAAAGTAAATATTCATATTCTAACATTAGGTAGTCCTCCTACTTGGCGACCATATTTGCGATGCCTCTGGTTAGTTATTTCAGCCATACGGTACTAGACCAAGTCCTACTTGAATGGGGAAGGCTGACATCTTTAAAGGTGGGGTAACAAGCTATTACATGCATTCTGACTTCTTAAGACGTTGTTAAACTAGCTGGCTTCTCAAGCTTAACATTGTCAACTTGTCAAAAAACAATATGTATGACATATGACATTCTGTGCTCGATTCACTCCGACAGGGGTCGCTCAGGTTTGCATGCGAACATGCATTTCCGTTTCCTAACAAGGGTTGTTAGTCCCTTATTGGAAAATTCTCCCAGAAAAGCATGCCCACGCATCATCCAGCAAGCGAAAGAGCACGCCCACTCGCGAAAGTGAGAGAAAGAGCACACCCACGTCAACTGCAGCGTAAGAAAGAGCACGCCCATCAATGACGCTTCACTTGGCTGACGGATGTTTAGCTGTGTTTGTTTGCTCACTGCACGTAAGTCAAACGAAGTCATGCTCATATGTCTGTATTTGTTGTCAATCAGCATCAGCATAAACAACACATACTTATGCAGGGGTAATGCGATGATGTATTGTGTGCTCGTGGTGTAGTTCATCCCCCCTGCTAGCCTCCAGGCGCTCGTGTTTTACAGTGTCATACAGCTGTATCTGTCTTTCATAAATTTTATCAAACTAAATACTCTTCAAACGTATGCAATACTACTGCATAGGTACTCAAGATTAATATGAGATTGGCAGAAACTGCGTGTGTTACCTCAGGTCACAGTAAAGCAAAATATTTCAACCTAAGCAGTTAGACAGGAAGGCCTGCTTTTAATATTGTTTCCATTTTGTTTCAGGGCCTTGACAGATCTAAATCCAGAGTCCAGAGTTAAAATGGCTCCGTCTGTTCCCCAAGACCCCCAACCTAATTTACAGGGGGCCGTAATCTTTTTACACACTAGTTAAGATCAACAGAGAGGTCTCTGTCAGCAGCATTAAGACACCAGTCTAATGCCAACTGAGTATTGAGGAGGATTCCTGGTTCACAGAGATCATCTCTTCATCAGACTACACGCTGTCTACTGGTTATTCATATCTAGACTTTAAAACCAACAGTCAAAGAATCAACAAAGTCAATGTGAGACCTCTTACACATGTTGTGGCTTTTGGCACAGTCCGGTGCTTTCAGACAAAACAAATATTTTGTCAATTAAAAGGTCACTTCATTGTGTCTTCATGTTTATGAGTAATCTGACCACCTGTTGTGCTCCTGACTCCAATTAAAGACCCTCCGGTACAGCCGAGAGACCGGTGAGATAGCATGTGCTGCCGTCCGGCTTTTGTGTCTGACCTCACACTGCTTAAGATCTTAATAAGATAGATACACAAATCAAAAGAAAAAAGCAAATCACTGACTTCAGCCCTCTAATTACCCGTAAATCACGCAGGCAGAGCCGCATCCAGAGAGCCGCCGCCATATGGCACCGTGCCGAGTCTGGGTCGAGCCGCAGCCTCACAAGCAGCTAATTGTTGTCTTTTCCAGCTCCCCCTCTTTTAACTTGAGGTCTTTGTTTTCTTGAGAGAACGCGTTTTATGGTAGGATAACATAAGCCGCTTAGTTGATTTGAAATGGCTGCTGCTGGTAGTGGGGTATACTCCTGGAGAGTTTACGCTGTTATTTGCTATAACTCATAACTTATGTGTTGACATGACATCATCGTCACATTTTCTGCATTTTCTACAGATGCAGATGATTTTTTATGATTTATTATGGCTTATTGTACAATTAAATGGGGATTAGTTATTGTACTCTGCAAGTGTTTTCAACATTTTAAACACGGCAGTAAATAAGAAATAAACAAAGGTCTATAGAAATGAATAAATTAGGGCTGTCACACGATTAATCGCGATTAATCACATCCAGAATAAAAGTTAGTTTTTTCATAATTTATGTCTGTGTATAGTGTATATTAATTTTGTATTTATAAACACATACACATACATGTATGCATAAAGGTTATTTTAGTCTACTAAAATCAAACATTTGAAAACGTTACTGTTCATTAAAATAAAATAAAATAAAATATGACCTTAAAATCATTGGAAAAAAATTATCTACAGAATTTTTTTTAATGTTGCCTCAAAAATAAAATGAAATAAATTCAAAGCACTAAAATTATAATAATAAACAAAAAA
Organism: Triplophysa siluroides; assembly: GCA_006030095.1. Taxonomy (NCBI): domain Eukaryota; kingdom Metazoa; phylum Chordata; class Actinopteri; order Cypriniformes; family Nemacheilidae; genus Triplophysa; species Triplophysa siluroides. Next base: position 269,479 of record VCII01000215.1, on the reverse strand, counting down.
ATTAAATTAAACTAAAATAATGATTAATTAATCTTATATTGCAACATAAAATATAATCCAATTAATCATAAAATGACAAAAACATATTCCGAAATTGCTAAAACTTCAAAATAAAATAAAAATAAAAGCTAATTTAAAATATGAATCAAACGAAATAAATCTAAACTATAACAACATATACATATTTAGGAAATATTTACATGTATTCATTTATATATACCAATAATTTTAATTATATTTGAATGTTTATTCATTTTTATGTTTTATATTTATCTTTAATATATATGTACGTTTATGCTTTTATAAATACAAAATTAATATGCACAGTACATAGACATATATTATGTGAACACAAACATTTTATCTGGATGCAATTAATCGTGATTGATTGTTTGACAGTCCAAGAAAGACAAAAATCATAAAAAACTAATGATGAATAAACATCGCAGTTTAGCATAAAGATAAAATATTATTAATAAATGTATTATTCAATTCTAATTAGTATTAATAATTAAATTACACATATTTTAACATTTAATATTTTAAAAAATACACATATTGACAGTATATTTCATAGTTTGTGTAATGAAATTTATTTTTCAAATTAAGCAACTTAATGCTGAACAGAATATAATTATAATAATATAGTTTTTCTCCAGTATGCAGTTTTATGACCTATGATGAGAGACTTTATATATTTGTATATTTATATGCTTAATTTAAGAATTAAAACAGCTAACACTGTTTTTAAATATTTTCAAGAAATATGTTTCTTTATTGTGCATTCCGAATAATATCAATCAAAAAGCAGTTTAGTTGTTTTGATTGAGTAATAATAATAAAAAATATAAAAAATAATACAGCTAACTAACACAATAAAACACAACCAAAATATATAAATATAATAAAAAAAACATGCTTTTTAAAATGAATAAACACTGAGTAATCGGTTTTTGCAAATAGTCTAAACTCTTCAATTGTACTTAGAACTGAACTGAAAAAAAGTATTTTAAAAACCACACACACACCAAAAACACTAAAACACTTTCCCTGTACATTCACATAAGTCATCAGCTAAAATATGACATGTACAACATACATCAATAATGAAAACATTCATGTTGCTTGTCAACAACAGTGAAGTGATTTTAGTGTGCATACAGTATAAGTAAACATGCCACAGTCAATCCCTGTTGGACACAATATTGGATATCATTTTTTGAGTAATGACAAGCAGATTTGGGGAACTGGAGCCAATGCAGATTAGCATTGCCTCATTTTACTGGTGGGCAGTTGAGGATTAAATAATGATGAAATCATAAAACTTTAGGGAGGAATCTCTGAGCAGATGTTCTCTACAGTCCCTGCTTATAGGACTATGACTAATTTTTATGTGAAGATGTGTTATACATTTTTGAGCGATTAAGCATAGTTTATAAATTTGAAATGAATAAAAGTTCATTTAAAAGACAAATATCTGACTACAAAGATTTTCTTATTATTTCTTATTGATAATAATATATGATCTAAGTGATAAGAATACTCCTATTTTGTGTTAATCAAAATATTTTACTATAAAATAAATGAACTGGTTTCAATAAATAACAACATTAAGAGGTAACACCCCACCCCCCTTCAAAAAATCCTATATCATCATGTATTCACCCTCATGTGGTTTAAACCCCTTACATGACTTTTTCTATGAAACACAAAAGAAGATATTTTAAGAAATGTGGTTTTGCATTCATACAATGGAAGTCAATGGAGTTCAGTGTTGTCTGGTTACCAACATTCTTTAAAATATCTTATTCTGTGTTCTGCAGAAGACAGAAAGCCTAATGCTTGTAATGACCCCTCCCCTCCATAATTCACAAGTGAGGAATCTCTTTTGCATCCCTGATAAATCATAACAATAACACACGTGTCGACCCATGAAAACAATATTGATTCCCAAATCTTCGCATTCACAAAAATCAATAGGAAAGTTAGCCATGTGCCTGAGTGATGCCAAAAGACCTTGAAAACAGCATATGAGAGAAAAAAACATGCAGCGAGATATGACTCAACCCAAATCCTTTTGTTTATTCTTTTCTCACTTGTTGTGGATGGAGCTAATACTAAGTGTGACTGATTGATCCACCCCTAGATGGACAGTAAAGATTAAGAGGGATGACAAATAGGCACTTGCTTACACAGCGCTTGCTGCTAATCCCCTTGTCTTCCTTTAGGGAGCCCGCGGTAGACTTCAGAGTCACTCACTGTCCGGCACACCATGAGGAGGTGACAGTCCCCACTTTAAAAAACCAACAGACGAGAAGTTCGACAGGACAGGGAGATAAAGAAGCCAAACCAGAGGTCATCATCAGGACTGACTAGTTCATTGAAGGACCTTTGAAGAAACTAAGTCTTAACGGTGGACGATTCATCTCATTGTGACCTGAAGGATTCTTGTGAGAACAGATTATTTGGCATCAAAAGTCAGAGTGCACTTTAGGCACTTTGGCAATATAACAAATGGAGGATCCGATGTCTGAGATGTCCATGGTACAGTTTGCATCCTCCGAGTCTTCGAGGAACTCGGATGACAGTCAGGAGGGTATGTTAATGATATTTCTTTAATTAATTAAAAATAGGGCACAATACACTATTTTATAATGGAAGAATTGTATGTTTTACAGTTTCATCTGTGTTTTAGAATTTGCACTGCATTGCTTTGTGTTTTAATAATGTGTGATAATGTTAAACACAATATTTGTTGGAAATTTTCCTTTTTTTTTTTTTCGTTTTCCTTTATTTTTGTAACATGGTGGCATGCAGCATGTGTTAAAAACTACTGCAAATTGCGATTGTGGGTTTATTTATTTATTTGTGGATTTCTTTGCTAAGAGTGTTGAATGAAAAGAATTAAAACATTATGCAGAGCTTTCCAAAAGTGTTAATGGTATTATCAATTTTGGTTTTACAATTTAACCAAATTTCATGAAACATATTTTTATGCAATATCGTGAAACTTTAGCTCCTTTTGGGTCAAATTGTATAAAATCTCAGAGATTTATGGAATTGTGAACTAGCAGGTTGTTTTCTATGCTTTTTCAGGTAAAAGTCCTGCTCCGGGCAAAGTCTTAAACTCAGGTCTCCTCTGTAAAGTATGTTCGGACACCAGCAGTGGAAAACACTATGGCATATACGCTTGTAACGGCTGCAGTGGCTTTTTCAAGCGCAGCGTGAGACGCAGACTCATCTACAGGTGAGAAAACGACTCGCATATTTAGAAGCAAAGACGTTATAAGAAGCAGTTTTCATTTTGAATATTGACATTTTTAGATGTCAGGCTGGTACAGGCATGTGTCCTGTGGATAAAGCCCATCGCAATCAGTGCCAGGCCTGTCGCTTGAAGAAATGCCTTCAGGCTGGGATGAACAAGGATGGTGAGTAAACATCATCTTCTCCTTTATCATCTTATTTTATTTCATATAATTTTTTAACCTCTCCGTCCATCTCGCAGCTGTTCAGAATGAACGTCAGCCCCGCAGTACCTCTCAGGTCAGGTTAGACGCTCTGGATGTCGACAGAGATAAAGAGCACCTGGCCACCACTTTTGAGCCCACTTCATCCTCCACTTGCTCCATCATCAACCGCCCTATGCTGGGCTCCTCCATCTGCTCCATCATCAGCTCCACAGATACCAGTCGACACCCCAGCAGTCCCAAGAATGGCCATCGCTTCATGGCCAGCCTCATGACGGCTGAGACCTGCGCCAAACTGGAGCCAGAAGACGGTGAGGAGCAAACTAATCCTGTGATGATCTTAAACCAGACAACATATTTTACTTTGTTCAACAAAGCTGTTCTAGATGGACAACAGATTATTATACAGAACTACATTCTGCATGTTTCAACCCATATGGGCAAACCCAAGCTTTGGTTTAAATGAACCTAGAAAATAAATATACTTTACCCAATCATGAGTGTATAATATATTGCATTTTACTAGAGATGCATGTCAAAGTCTCACTGTACGATAACACATCGGTATAAAGTCCTCGGTACAATATTTATTGCAATATTTAAGACAAATGATGACTCGAAAACGTGCAATAAGCATGCTGTTTTATTTATCCTCTAATCATAACTGTTGCTTAGAGGTATGAGTTATAGTATGAGATTTTATAAAATAAAATAATTGCACCTGATGGACCTTGCCATTCTCTATGTTAGGCCCGTTTCATACACTCATGTGACCACCATAATATTGAGACAATTTTGCTGTTGCGATAACACAATATCAATAATATTGTTACCTCCCTACATTTTAAAATATTACATCTTTTTGCAGTGGATGAAAATATTGACGTGACTAGTAATGAACCTGAGAGGAGTTCTCCAGAGTACGGCAGTGCACTTTATCCCACACGGGGCCCAGAGAGTGTGTACGAGACCTCGGCCCGCCTGCTCTTCATGTCTGTAAAATGGGCCAAGAACCTGCCCGTGTTTTCCCACCTGCCTTTCAGAGACCAGGTAAGAGTCAACTGTAAAGTTATTTCACAAAATATTTAAACTAAAATGAAAAATGAAGACGATAAAAGTATATTATACAAACGTTGCAGTTTTCAATCTTTACAGTTTACAATCTATGTACATTTACATTTGGTCAATTAGTCAATATAATCAATGTTATTATTATAATATGAAAAATAAATAATCAAATAGTAATAACAACAACAGCCATAATATAAATAATATGAATAATAATAATACATATTTATTATTATTATTAATTGTTAGTAAATTTTGTTCATACAAATATTAGCAATAATAAATAAACAATTTAGTAATATTATTATTATTAATTGTTAGCAAATTTAGTTAATTCAAATATTAGCAATAATAAATAAACAATCTAGTAATATTATTATTATTAATTGTTAGTAAATTTAGTTCATTTAAACATTAGCAATAAAAATAAAAATAAACAATCTAGTAATATTATTATTAGTGTTATTATTAGATACCATAAAATATTAGTCTGGCTCACTATCAGTCTATTGCAATCCAGCAGATTTAAGTCCCCTCTCTTTGTTTTTCTAAGGTGATTCTGCTGGAAGAAGCATGGAGCGAGCTCTTCCTTCTGTGTGCGATTCAGTGGTCTCTACCCTTAGACAACTGCCCACTGCTGTCCTTCCCTGATCTCTCGCCCCCGGGACAGGGCAAGGGCAGCCCATCCGCCTCTGATGTGAGGGTCTTACAAGAAGTGTTCAGCCGATTCAAACCCCTTCAAGTGGATCCAACCGAGTTTGCTTGCTTGAAAGCCATCGTTCTGTTTAAGCCAGGTGCGTTTACCCTCTTGTACCACAAGGGGGCATTCATGAACGCCATAAACGCAATGAATTGATAGGGGAATCTGATTACTTCTAAATGAATCTTTGTTTTTGTAACAGAAACACGAGGGCTGAAAGATCCAGAACAGGTGGAGAACCTACAGGATCAGTCACAGGTGCTGTTAGCTCAGCATATACACACACTGTATCCCAGTCAAGTTGCCAGGTGAGTGAACATACATACACACAAACACACACCTGCAGTAAGAAAATAAAATCTAGGTCGTTTTTAAAAGAGGACATAATACTAACTATTTATTGAATCTCTTTCCCGCAGGTTTGGCAGACTGTTGCTTCTCCTTCCATCTTTACATTTTGTGAGCTCAGAGAGAATCGAGCAGCTTTTCTTTCAGAGGACCATCGGGAACACACCGATGGAGAAACTCCTGTGTGATATGTTCAAAAACTGACAGACTGTTGCACGAGGTGCAAAATCCTTTGGACTTTAGGTGCTTTGCTTCCTTGCCGTACTAGTTAATATGCCAATGAATCTGCCTAAATACTAAAAAAGTATATGTATATAATTGATTTGCATAGTTTGCTTATTTTATGTCTCTCAACAGTATGTCTTTGTCTCTTTTTATGTGTGTTAGTTTTCTACACCCATAATGTTGCTCACAAGTCTATGCATTTCAATTAAGTGGAATTCTAGATATTTCTTTCAGCCTGTTTCTCTACATCATGTTGTTGAAAATACAAACCGCCTTCCAGTGTTATTGTAATGCATTATTTTTTTAGCAATATGTTTAATGAAGTTTGAAAGCAATTGTACACAGATACCCTTTCTAAAAGGGGACACTTTTGATAAAAGTTGAAAGATATGCCTGTTATTTGTAAGACATATAAATAAAGATTAATAATTGCATTATCTTTATTTCTTTTATATAAACACATTGTATTGTTTAATATGGAATTATTTAGAGGACTACGTAAAGTGTGGGAATAATAATAATATTTGACCACCCTGCTGATTTTGTAAATTTGCCCACTTACACAGAAATGAAGAGTCTGTCATTTTTATGGTAGGTTATTTTAACTGATAGAGACAGATATCAACCAGAAAATCCGGAAAAACATTATGTAAAACACACAAATTGTAAAGTTCAAGTTGCCGAGCGACAGCCAAGAATTAGAGAGGAATGGATCAAAATGTCTCCTGATAGTGTGCAAACCTGGTGACCAACCATAAGAAATGTCTTATCTCTATGCTTGCCATCTAGGGTGTCTCCTGCAAGTAGGCTACAACGTTATGTTTTGCTCGGGGATCAAATGCCTATTTCACTCAGTGAAATGCAAATCAATTTATAATCTTTATATAGAGTTTTTTTATATACATTTTTTTGGTTGATTTTCTGATTATATCAGTTAAAATAAACCTACCATAAAATGATAAGCTCTTTATTTCTGTGTAAGAGGGCAAATTTACAAAATCAGCAGGGGATCAAAAAAAATATTCCCCCACTGTAACATAATACATAATATAATACTATAACACAATTCATGCCGTTCCAGATGTGTACATTTTTTATATACATATGAAGGTCCCGAAATTTCTAATCTCTTATTTCTCACATGTCTCATTGTTTTATCAAATTTCATCATGAGATAGGCGAGTAACCAGTGAAAGTCAGCGTCGCCATATTTTAATGTAGTGATCAGATTTTTTTATTTAGTTCTGCTAAATGAGATCAAAATTATCATTGTTTTCTCACAAACACGCATTGTTTTACTTCAGAAAACATTTAATCACCTACTGGAGTCACTTTAATGATGCTTTTATGATGAAGGTTTGTGGTTTTGGAGCATTAACATTGTGACGTTTACAGTTTTATTTAAAAACTGAGTTTGCATTAAACAAAAAAGTAATATACATCTGTGATGGCACGAAAGTACGTAAAATACCTTGCTCATTTGAATCTTGACGCGAGTCATAGTACTTCCGTTACTCTAGAGGGCGTGCCTACCCACACTCTAGTGCTTCAAAACGCGGAAGTGATGTTTGTTTTTATCCTCATGCTACGGATGCATTACAAAATGCGTTGACTTTTTTACATGTAATCATTATAATATCGCAGTGAAAATGTTCAGGAAGTCATCAGATTATGAGTATCAGTTATTGTCACAGAAAGACGGATGCAGTAAAACACTTGGTCTGTTTTCATCATCACATGATTCTTCAACTTACAGTCAGTGTCATCAGAGAGGACATTCATTTGATTATGTGCCCAAAGTCACTCAAAATGACTTCACAGGTAAGTCACTGAACATTGCAAAATAAGAGTTTGGTAAATATTATTATATTTTTGTAAAATTATTAATGTTTTTTTATAATGTTATCATGGTTTTTTATTGTGTTTTATTGTCTTAGTTAGTTAGCTGTATTTTTTGAGTAATTATGGCTAACTGCAGTTTGATTGATAATAATTGGAATGCACAACAAAAAAACATGATTTTTGAAATTATTTATTTTTGATTTTAATAAATCTCATTTTGGAAGCAAACTCTTCAAATATATTAAATAAAACAGTACAAGGTTGTTGAATATATTGGATATAGATTTTCTTTATTTTGTCAATAAAATAACTTGTACTGTATGTATTGTATAGTAGGATCTTTGAAAGTTAATACAGAATGGTGTAGTTAGGGAAGTGTAGTAATCTTACTGGTGTACTTATATTATTTATAGTATACTGTATATATTTTAGTAATGTACTTTAAAGTATATTCACACTCACAGAGAGTGGCATAAAATAAAAACCTTAATATAGTTAGACTATTATTGTATGTTTCACATGTTCTTTTTTTATTTTGTCTTCTCTTTGTTTTGATTACATCAAAGAAATATGAATATCTTGTTTCTTTTCTAGATAAATCTCAAGGATTTCTGTCCTGGATTTGCAACTTGATTGTAACGTTCCTTGTTTTCCTGGTCACCTTAATAAGCTTCCCTATTTCTGGATGGTTTGTTTTAAAGGTCAGTTTCATGCACAGGATCAGAGAATTTTCTATCTTATATGATGTTTTCGGACAGTTTAAATGCAGAATATTATTTCCAGGTTGTACCAAACTATGAGAGGATCGTTGTTTTTCGTCTGGGTCGGATCCGTCCACCTAAAGGTCCAGGGGTGGTTCTGGTTCTGCCCTTGATTGATCAGTGGCAGAGAGTCGACCTGCGGACAAGAGCCTTTAATATTCCACCCTGCAAGGTACAACCATACAAGATACATGTATAACACTCTTATCTTGAAATTGATACGAAGACATCTCCAGATTAGTAATCTAGATTCACAAGATTGAAATTCCCGATCTTTCTACCAACAGGTGACCACTAAAGATGGTGGACTGGTGTCGGTTGGAGCAGATATTCAGTTCCGGATATGGAGTCCAGTGATGTCAGTGGTGGCCGTGCAGGATCTGAACGTGTCTACCCGACTCACAGCACAGAATGCCATGATGCAAAGCCTCAGCAAAAAGACCCTGAGGGAGATACAGACAGAGAGAATCAAACTCGGAGAGCATCTCGGGGTGAGATGCTCAAATGCCCAGATGCCCATTCATTTTAATTGCGTGAATATAGTATTGTTTCATTTAATAATAAAAAGTGGGTTTAAAATGACAATGACGTGAGGGTAAATCATGCTAGAATTTTCATTTTAGGACTTAACTATAAAACCCTAAATATTTCACTCTGTAGGGTTTTCAAGAGTCATTTGCATAAGTTTAAACTAGTCATTTTGCCATTTATAAGTGACACTGCAACACTGTAGAAGTAAGTAGGTTGTTTGATGCAGATGGACATGAACGAGATGACAAAGCCATGGGGGCTGGAGGTGGACCGCGTGGAGCTCATGCTAGAGGGGGTGCTCCGGGACCCAGACGGGGGTCAGTCGGGGGCATTAATCATGCCCCCATCTGTCCCTGGGTTAGAAGGTCTGACCGGGCCAATCCAGCAGCTCGCCATGCATTTCCTGAGCCAGACGGCTGCATCTCACACCAGTAAAGGTGATATTTACGATCCTCCACTGTATTTTAAACATATTTTAGACAATAAGAAAATAAGAATAGTTCATACTTTCATTTAAAGATCCCATTCCCCGCGATCCCATTTTTCAACTTTTAGTGTGTAATGTTGGTGTTAGAGCATAAACAATACCTGCAAAATGATCAACCTCAAAGTTCAGTGCCAAGCGAGATATTGTCTTTAACAGAATTCGCTTTTCAAGGACTACAGAGAACGGCTGGAATCGGACTACAGCCCTCTACTTCCCGGATACATGATGTCAATATTAACAAAGATTGACGTTTGCACTAGCAGACCTCCGTTACACTTCGATCGATCCGCATGTTTTTAACTGATAAAGTGAAGTTGATGCCATTGTTACTGTTTATTGTTAAAAGCCAAAGTTTATGAATACACGTGCACTGAGAGGGGCACCGACCAATCAGCCTGAGAAGCGGAAGCTCGCTGATATGGTATGGGTGGGACATCTTCACACACACGCTCTAAGCGGGCAGCAAAAGACTGGCTCCTTCAAAGGCTGTAAAGATTGTACTTATTTAAAGTGTAAAACAAGAAACGGAACAGTGGGCAGCTAATACTGCAGCGCCCGGGGAGCAAGTAGGGGCAAGATGCCTTTATCAAGGGCACCTCAGTCGTTACCCGCCAGCCCTGAGAATCGAACCGGCAATCTTCTGGTCACGAGTCCGACTCTCGAACCATTAGGCCACGACTGCCCCTATTAGTGTTAATATAACCGGTCTGACGCCAAACAGTTCAAAGCAGTTCGAATATAGTATTGTATATAGAGAGATATTTGTCTTCTGTGATTGCTGAGGTGTTGTGATTTAAATGAGGAAGGATTTTGAAAACACATATGAACAGTACTATACAGTCCCGTTTTTTTGTGTGTGTGTGTTTTTTAGATGTTGTGGATTTTGCAGACGAGCTGACTTCAGGCCCGGTCGCAGCTGTGAGATGTAGCAGTGTTGATGGACTGTTGGATCGGGTCAGATCAGTGCTGTCTGAAGAGCTGGTCCATCAGGTCACAGCCTGTTATCACTTTCACATCTCCACTGACTCTGGACAAACCAACAACTACTATGTGGATCTGACACAAGGTAGGACTTAAAGGGACAGTTCACCCAAAAATTTAAATTCTGTCATCATTTACTCACCCTTGTGTAATATCATACCTGTATAAATGACTTTGTTGAAAAATTATTGAAAATAATTGCTAACATTCTTCCAAATATATATATTTTTTGTTCAACTGAGCAAAGAAATGTATACAGGTTTGAAACAACCTTTGGGTGAGGGAATGATGACAGAATTACAATTTTTGTGTGAACTAAAGAACAGAAATACATTAGAACTGTTGTTTTATGGTACTGTATGTCTGTCATTGACAAAATTATGCATACCCCACATCCACATGTTTGTTTATTACGGTAAACATTATTAAATAAACATAATTTGATTATAAGTTATCAAATGTTCAAGTCAGGCTCGCTGATCCAGTAGCACCAGTATTCCGTGCTTGGTAAAACTACAAATGCAAAGTGTGAACTAACTCAGAATGTGGTTTTAGATTCATCTTAATACCGTATAAACAGGTTCAGAAATGCATTTAAACTAATATTTTTATCGATCGAAAAGTTCGGCACCAGCAGACCACTGAGAAAAGAGAATATTTCTTTACCACCTTCATTTTTTATAAACGATTATACATCAGTTCTCTCTGGATCTGAAATCTGATTGGCTGATAGCAGTGAGATATTCTACCAGGATCATCACGGGAACTGACCGTTGAACCGCTTCAATGACTGTTTGTATCACTCTGCCACTAAAATAACTCGGACTATACTGTCCTCGCAACTGCGCTACTCAGAAGAAGTTAGATTGCTAGCAAACAAACACACGAAGCAGTTTATTCCTTTCCAGAATGTTAACTTCTGTGATGTTTTTTTTTTAAAAACTGACATACAATAAACAAGATATGAAATTACTAACTGCACATTAATTTGTTTGGTATAGACTACATATAAACGCGTGCACTGCGATCAGCACATGGGTGTACATGTGATGCGATAGGACTTTCTTTAATTATCATTGTATCGATCACAGTTTAACTTCCAAGAATAAATATTATGTTAACACCTAATATGAACGCTAACATATAGTAAATAAACTTACAGGGATATCTATCTCCAAGCAAAGATTGTTCACGTTGTGAACCGACTACTACTGTACGATGAATGAGATCTAAATCTCAACACTGCGCAAACTTCAATACTGGAAAATGGCCACTAGGTGGAGGACATACACCATGATAATTGGAACGTTGTCAGTGTTGGCGGTGTCTCTAGCAATTTATTTACAGGGCTCTGCACTCATTGTTTAAAAATATTAGAGGGTCACAATCAAGATAATAGAAATGGGATTAACACTTTCTCTGTGAGTTGCCTTTTAAAAGTCTCTCTTAGCACAGCGCAAATTTAAAAGTGATTGTTTGGACTTTGTAGCGGAGTAACTGTTATGCTGGGCTTGGGTTTGTGGCGGAAGAAAGTAGTTCCCCATTTCCTTTAAAACCGGAGGGGTTTAAAGACACTCTGACGTTGTTTCTGGTTTATCTACATACGTGTGCCGTCGAACTGATATCCGAACTGATATATATACCTCTGGCATAATCACAGCCATGAAGACATAAGAACACTACATACACGACTACGAGAGCGATATTGCATTAGTATTACGTAGACTCATTGTCCCAATAGGGAATGAAGCATGTTTTGTGTGCTTTAGTGAAATCCCCTGAATGCTGTCTCAGCGTTTTCTGTCTCTGTGTTGAGGTCGTGGAGCGTGTGGTGATGGTGTCCTGCCGAGAGAGCCGGATGTTTCCCTGTGTGTGAGTGAGAAGGATCTGCTGGACATGTTCCAGGGGGACCTGAGGCCGTTCGCCGCCTACAGCAGCGGCCGACTGAAAGTACAGGGAGATCTGAACACAGCCATGAAGTTAGAAACGCTCATCAGACTCCTCAAGACCACATGAAGATGGTTTATTGCAATCAATGGAAAATATATAATGTATCTCACAGGTTTACACACAAATAAGTTTTACAATTCAGTTCTATTATAAATGGTTAATAGACGTTTAATTTCCTGGTTGTTTCAGTGTGTTCACGTGTGTTTATGATTTTGTGTTGTGTGAGCAAAGTGTTTAAATGAACATATTTGCATATGTAAAAATGATTTTAGACTGTTTGAAATCTATTTATTGCTGGTTTATTTTTGTCCAATAAAATATATATTCGTTTTATATCTAATATTATGATTTACTAGCTGTTGAAGTCTATATCCTTGAGGTTAGTGTTTTGGTTTGGTCAGTAGCCTTGTTGCACAAGGTTGTTTCTCTCGGGAGTTGACCCAGAGAGAACCTCGCCTGCCCTTGGACCCTGCACATAGCTGTTTATAGAGAAAACTCGACTACAAGGTGAATTCACCAAATTTTCTGTCCAGTAGCAGTGTAGTTGTATCATTGATATATTAGGCAGCACAGTGTTGCATGTGCTCACTCAATGTGTTTAAATATATTTATTATACATTTTGATATGTATACATTTTTTTCAAGTAGATTTTATTTATTACTAGATTTTATTTATAAAATAAAATCCATACAGTAAAAATAGATCACAATGTACTATATTAATATAAATGATTTTTTTTACTGTATATGATATTTTCCCTAATTGATTTTTGCATGTTTTATCATGTGCCAAATGAAAATTGAGTGGAGAAGAATTAGGGTGGTCCCAGCATATGTCCTTGGTGCACTCCTGCATCATCTTTGACATGAGTACGAGGCCATATAAGAACCGAAACCAGCTTTCCATTAGACGGAGAGAGAGAGCAGATAGAGGTAGTGTGTGTGTGATGGCCAGGTGGAGTCTGAGTGGCCGTTCGGTTCAGTTTCTGTCCACACTCAAGGAACTGCCACAGGCGAGAAGCAATCACACAGGAAGTGTACCTGCTGTTAAAGAGTCGCTGTATCCCAGGGACAACTCAACAGTTCGGCCGTTCAATGAGATACCTGGGCTATGGAAGAACAGTCTGGCAAATCTATATACGTTCTGGAGAATGGATGGATTCAGGAATATTCATCGGATTATGGTGCACAATTTTAATATGTTCGGTCCTATTTACAGGTAAAATATCATTGCATATATATGTGAATGTGTTATACAAGTTTAGGGAAATATAAACCCTGATATTAATACCAAGAAAAATGTATACAGTAAATTATATATTTTTACTAAATTATTAGTTATAAAATATTAGAAACTCTTAGTGAGTTCATGCATGTGATAATAATCACAAATCTACATGGACCCTGCATCTGCAGTGTAGCTACTTAATATTAATTAATTACTCTCGAAATTATACAATGATACAAAAAATAATGGTTTTCTAAGCCCAATGAGTTAACCATGGACATTCTTTATCAATCTGAACAGGGAAAAAATTGGATACTATGAAAGTGTGAACATCATCAGACCTGAAGATGCTGCTATCTTGTTCAAAGCCGAGGGTCATTATCCCAAAAGACTCAGGGTGGAAGCCTGGACCTCCTACAGGGACTACAGGAATCGCAAATACGGTGTACTGCTCAAGTAAGCAACTTCTGTCCATAAATGATTTCTGTTTACTGAAATACTCGTTAACACATTGATCTGTTCCTCACAGAGATGGCGAGGACTGGAAATATAATAGGATCATTCTAAACAGGGAAGTCATTTCACCAAAAGTTCAGGGCAACTTTGTGCCTCTCCTGGATGAAGTCGGTCAGGATTTTGTGGCTCGTGTTTATAAGAAGATTGAGAGGAGTGGAAAAAATGAATGGACCACAGATCTATCCCACGAGCTCTTCAAATATGCGCTGGAATGTAAGCTTTTAGACTTTTACTGTTTTTACAGTAAATTATTATAAATAAAATGACACCGACGTTTATATTACTATAGCGGCATTATATAAGACATCCTCTTTTGATATTGATGTTTTTTATATTATCATAATGAACAGATGCAACAGATGCAAATGCATTTTATTTCATTGGCTTATGTTCACAAATTCGTAAGTGTAAAATGTAGTTTAATTTAAGTATTAATTTGATAAATGTAAGTTGAACATCATCCATTTCGGTCTGTTTCTGTCAGCTGTGAGTGTTGTGTTGTACGGCGAGCGCTTGGGTCTGCTGTTAGACTACATTGATCCAGACGCCCAGCACTTCATTGACTGTATCACCCAAATGTTCAAGACCACCTCCCCAATGCTATACCTTCCCCCGGCTCTGCTCCGTCGCCTGGGGGCCAAAATCTGGAAGGACCACATAGATGCTTGGGACGGAATCTTTAATCAGGGTAAAACAGCATTAGATTTGTACATATTTATACAGAATTCCCCCACCATTTATTTTAACAGAAATATACAGTATCTGTGAAGTACCCATTATTGGAATACTCAGTGATTGACCGTATCTCTGATTAATTTGATAAAACAGCGGACATATGCATCCAGAATATCTACAGGCAGCTGAGGAAAGCTCCTGAAGCCGATGGGAAGTTCCCGGGTGTGCTGGCCAGCCTTCTAATGCTAGACAAGTTGTCAATCGAGGACATCAAAGCAAGCGTCACAGAGCTGATGGCTGGAGGGGTGGATACTGTATGCTAAATCATCAATCACCAATATTTTCATAACAACTGTAAGCTGATATTTAGAAGTAATTCTAAGACCTGTGTGTGTGTCAGACATCTATTACTCTGCTGTGGACGCTCTATGAGTTGGCTCGTCACCCAGACCTGCAGGAGGAGATCCGGGCGGAGATCTCGGCTGCTCGTGTGGCCTCTAAGGGAGACATGGTGCAGATGCTCAAGATGGTTCCTTTACTTAAAGGAGCCCTGAAGGAAACTCTGAGGTAATTATTCACTTCATTTAATATTTTAATAGTTTATTTGTTGATAAATCATTTACACAATTTTTTTTTGAGGTTACATCCTGTTGCAGTAAGCCTACAAAGATACATCACTGAGGATATTGTCATTCAGAATTACCACATCCCAACCGGGGTGAGTTTGAGCCCATCACTGATGACTACATTGATACTTTACATTTTATATATTACAATTTATTTTTGGGCTGTATGCATGTGTTCTGTCCTAATCAGACATTAGTACAGCTGGGTCTCTACGCCATGGGTCGTGATCATCGGGTTTTCACACATCCGGATCAGTACCGGCCCTCTCGCTGGCTCAGAAGCGAAAGCCACTACTTTAAAAGTCTAGGATTTGGGTTCGGCCCACGCCAGTGCCTCGGTCGCAGGATTGCTGAAACAGAGATGCAGCTTTTCCTCATTCATGTATGTTTATTTTTATCTCTTTAAAACCCTCAATTCACAATGTATTGGTTTTTTTAAACCTAGATTATCTACCTAATCTTTTATATTTTCGGGAAAGTTTTGATTGTTTCAAAGTTTTTAAAATTGATAGGCTGATAGATGATATGGTAGGGAACAGCCTATGACATCAACATTTTATAGGAATTTCCATTGAATGCATTGATAAAAGTAACCTGATCCATTCTCTCGTGGTGTCCCCCAAGGTTCAGATCATTTTGAAGCGTCTTGTGTATTAAGTTTATTGCTTTACCAGTGATATGCAAATCTGCATCTGTTTCAGCACAATGTTTCCAATTTTCTGTATATCCGATTAGTCACTAGATTTGATCTTCTTCTTTGCTCTCTTTTGTATGTGTGCAGATGCTGGAGAACTTTAGGTTTGAGAAGCAGAGACAGGTGGAGGTGAGGAGCACGTTTGAGTTGATCATTCTCCCTGAGAAGCCCATCATGCTAACAGTCAAACCACTGCACAGAAACACATAGCGCAACTGCAAACAGGACATGACATCACTGGAACGTTGACCTTTGGGGACAGTAAACAGTCTAACACTGAGATACACTATCAGTAAAAATTTGAAATGAATTTATTTATTTTATTATGATACTAGCCATTTGATGTCAAGACTTGTAATCAAAATTCATGTTGGAGACCAATTTATTTCTGAAACGTAAATCTGAACTTGGAATGGACACTTAAGGAAAATTTGTTAAAATTCCTAAATACGGCAATACCATTGTTGTAAATCTGAAAACCATTATAAAAATGAGCAGGGGTGTTAGTACTTTATATTATATGTGTTCTTTAGTAAATGTATTCAAATATTGATCGTTTTTAATAAAGGTGGGTAGAAAATTCTTAAATTAAGATAGCATTGATAAATAAATACATGAGATATTTTTTCTATTCATACTCTTCTTTATTATTTGAAAAATACACATATTACTTTCTAAGAAATTGCTTTTGAATTCAGTCATGAGGTTTGTGGTTATTTCAGAGGGTCCAGTTGTCCATGTCGAACCCGCCCCAACACAGAATCAGTCACACTTTTCTATTAGACCATTACAAAAGAATTACCTTAACTCTACATAGAATACAATACAATAATTGCATAATATAATGTATTTATGAACTGTGTCAAACATATACAAAGTATGCTTACATAACTCACCACAGGCAGGTCATGAAGAATCATATTTGATGTTCTAGCAAATCCATGTTCATATTCACTTAGTCTAGTCAACATGTCTTGTTTCTCTTTACCCCATTCTCTGGAGTTCTCTTTCAGCTGAAACGAACATACACAAATAAACAATAAACAAACACGACCACAGGATCAGTATATTCTTACCATTGGTTCTACAAACAAGCAGATGCTTTTGAGGTTGTGCTGAATTTATTTTAAGTGACGTTCATGCTACAGCATGGAATGGTGCTACTATTTTCTGGAATACTTCAAAAACTCATCAAAGCTGTGCTTGTGTCCTGTTTCTCTGTGGTTTCTATAAGTAAAGCTTATAAAATAATTTAAGCTTGAATATTTCTTGTCAGTGTTTTATATACAATGAAATACACTATGAAAATATGTCTTGTCTTCTGAATCCATTAAACAGCAAACCTGTTGTTCCAGTGTCTGGATTCGACCCTCAGCTCTCGCCAGCTGTGTTAATAACTCCAGTTTCTCACTGTCTGAGAAAGACTGATGGGACTGAGACAAAATACACATTAATTAAAACCTTAGTTAGCACTGTTCAGTCAGAATGACAAGTGTACAGTTTAGAGTAATGAATGATGTTTACCTGCACAGGCTGTTGAATGATGACTGGAAGGGGTTGAGTACGTAGTCTGTTCAGTTCTTCTCTAAGTCGAGAGTTTTCTGTTGCAAGCACAGTCTCAATCTCTCTCTTCTTGAGCTCTTCATCTGAACAAACACAGCACACCTACATTACTGTTTCTACGTTACTACGATATATTAAATATGTGGTATAGGCCGGATTCAAACCTGTATCTCCCACATGAGCGCCAGAAAGCTAACCACTATCATGACTGTAAGATCATGTTTCTCACAATTAAAAAGATATTAACCTAAATGAATTCAATGCAATTTCAGTCGCTTACAACAAATGTGCTATTAGTATACTTAACATGTTAATTTAAACTTCCCAGAAATATACTTTATTTACGTAATAATTACACTTAATTATACTGGATCTAAACTGACTAGTTAATTGTCAAAGAAGTATACTAAGAATACTTAGCATAAGTACTTTAACATTCTTGATTTTATTTGTCATGCACACAGTTTTATAGGTATACAACTTATAGCGAATGCAAATCTGGTCAACTCTGTAGACTGTGCAAAATATTAAAGATATAAAACTAAATTAAAGACTATAAAGGAAAAGTATAAAATAGATCTCTAAGATCAATAAAAGTAAAATATACAAATAAAATATTATGTAAGGATATGATATCCACAAGAATAAAACATAAGATGTGAAATATTCTAAAGTACTCAAAAAAACAAAAAAAAAATCACAGACAGATGGCTTATAGCTGTTTATTTTTTTGAATGAGCACTCTCAAAGTTTACTTTCATAAACTAAACAAAGTATTAAATACTCTTTTATTTATTTATTATTTTTGTTTGTTTATTTAGCCTAGTTGTGCAAACACTGTCAAGCTTGTAGAGATGCAGCAGTAGCGCCAGAGGAGAACTGGTTCCCCTGGCTGGGCCTGGGTTCTCTCTAGGTTTTTTTGGGGTTCCTCGCCACTGTTTGCACACTGGCTGCACTCGTTTTGCTCACCAGGAGGCTGCTGAAATCAGTTTTATAATTTTATACTTGTTAATATTATTCTTAAATGTAACATTTTGGGTGAATTATTATTATTATCCCATAGAGGAATTGAAAGTCTGCATAATATATTACCTGTGTTTCTCTTCTTTTATCTTCTCTATCTCTCTCTGTCTGTGTGTTATTGGGAGTGTCAGTGTGTGTATGATACTTAATGTATTGCTTATAGTTAACATGTTTTCATGTACAGCTGCTTTGTAACAATGAAAATTGTAAAAAGCGCTAAATAAATACAAGTTGAGTTGAGATTAAACAAGTACTATAAACTATCAGTATAACAACTTTCGCTTGTGGTTGTAGTACAAACGAAAAACCTAGTTGTAAACCTGTTGTGTATTCAGTTTACTGTTTCACAGTAACATACTATGTAATATGTTCTGGGACTTAAGCCTAGACTTAAACTAACGTAAATGTTATAGGTGTCTTGGTCAAAAACCGCTTGTACTGACATAACTTAAAATATATCAGTGCGATTGATTTGTCTCAAGATGCAGGCCATTAATGCTTTTTGTAAAGTATGTTTTTTTTCTAAATTGACTTAAATATCCTAATTTAACTAAGGCCTGGTCCCGATTTAAGCTTATTCTTGTCCGGGAAACCGCCCACAAGTACACTTAAAAGTATAGTTTTATAAACACAACGTGAATACAATTTAGGTAGAAGATACTTCTACACTTAAAAGTATACCACTAGTACTTAGATATTAGAATATTTAGTAAAAAAAAAAAACTTAAACCTAATAAAAGTAACCTTAAGTGTACATATTTTCAAGGGGTGTGCAGTGAACCGTACGCATGTGTGATTTCATTCGGCCTGTGAAAGAGACCCACCTTTACATTTCTTCTTGTCTGGATTCTCTTGATTTCTCTCCCTTAATTTTGCATCCAATATTTTCTCCATCTTCTCAATGACCTGCTCAGTGAATTAACACAACACACACATTAACTGGAAATACTGAATTTACTCACTCATGAGACAAAAACCCTAAATGATCCTCAATACAAATACCAATTAATTCAATTATAGTTAAACCACAAGGTGATAAACCTTAATTAAAGAACTATAACATCAAGTGCTGTGCAGGTTGTGATTCAAACTTTATTTGGGGTTGTGTCTAAAAATGAGACCAAACGATACATGACATTAAAATTGCTGGACATTAAATGCAGTAGTTTAGCAGCTAGATAACCTTGTCCTGTTGGTGAACTGTCTCCTGCAGTGCAGTTATCTTGCTGCTACGGGCTTGATATTTCTTTAACACGGCCTGCTGCTGCTGATGGGCCCTTTGCAACTGGAGAAACTCTTTCTCAGCGTCGTTCTTCTGGAATGAACAAAGTAAAGAACTCAAAAGTCCATACACATTTGTTAAAGCAGCAATGTGGAGTTTTAGCGGCATCTAGTGGTGATGTTGCCAATTGCAACCAATGGCTAACTCCAGCTGTGAAATCAATGAAATATACTCAAATGCATAAATGTAAAGTAATCACCAAAAAAATGAAGTACAATTATAATTTGTTAATTCAATTTTTATTAAATAAACTTAATAATATATGTAGAGAAAGGAACTGTTGGATTTTTTATCACTTTTAATATGTGATTTTAAAAGAATTCATTAAGTTTATATAGCTGTTTATTTCTGTGATATTTACTAAGCCCACATAATGTTTTTTTAGAGTGCAATAGATGCTGGGAAAAACTACACACAGCACCTTTAACTGAGTCTGTTAACTTATTTCCCAGGAACGTTTCTGACTCTGTTGCTCATCTGGTATGGCATAACATAACAAGAACATGTGGACTGTTTTTTATTTTTATCATTTTAAAAATGTCCTGCTGCGCTGAACAGAACATAGACTAATACAATATGAATGCATTTACAATGCACATAAGACTTTTGTGGAGACCAAAATGAAACATTTGCAGTGTGTAAATAAAACCGCCTACCATATACTTTAAAGTCCCCGTGAACTGGAAGTTGCGATAAATTTTTCTTCCGTATTCTGACACATTTCCGAGTGAAAAGGAATTTCAAAGGAGAAAATGAGTGGTCGTGGCTTGCGTTTTTCCTTGCGAATTGATTGGATGTGTAAAAACAGCTGTTGCATTTTGAAATGAAACTGGCAGCAGACTACAGTTGAAGGGGAGGAGTTAACGGATTCTCCGCCCAAGCCGTCAGGTTTACCTCATTTGAGATGGATAGTCATTTCAGGGCGGAAGTGCATTTTCACATTTTAACTGAAGATTATGAGGGTACATGGATTTTAAAAAGAGAATGACCCACATTGATAAGCTATTAACTATAAACGTCATTTTAAATTTCACAGGGACTCTAAGTGTAAACTCTGTGTTAAGATGCCTGCTTGCCCATTTTCATCAAATGGAAACAAACTCAATGACCGGATTCGATCAATGATCTTGAGAGGAAAGCATTAATGCATTTGATAAATAATTTCCTTACTGCCAGCAAACATCACTCATGTGTGCCAGTCAATGGAGCCCCTGAGCTTTCAAGAGGAAGTCTGCTGCTTCAGTAAGATTTTCATTCAAGTCTGAGGGAAACACACCTTGATCAACTCATTCTGAAGCTGTTGGATTCTGTCTTTTTGGGAAGTGGCCCGGCTGCTTTCACTGGTCAGCTTGAACTTCAGAGAAGCTACAACAGAAGACACTGTTAAGATCTAACTGTAAATATTACCAGCAAACAATAAAAGGTAAACAGAAAATAGACGTGTTACTAAATCATTAACGATACACTGTAAATACAGCACATAATATAAAGGGATAGTTCCAATGTTGAACAATAAAGTATTTTGAATAGCAAAGGAAAGCTTCAGCATTTATGTTCAATGAATGATGGATTCTAAACTGAGCCTAAAATGTGAAACTGAAGGCTTTCATAGGACTGCGAAAACATCAACAGTTTGACCGTGACAACGGAGGTATGTTTGGAGAAAACATTCCAGGCGTTATCTAAACACGAAGCATTTCCCATAGGGAGGAAATTAAAGCCTGCGTTTGCTTTGAAGGCCTCAAAGGTCTTCAACGTGCCCTTTAAACTGAGCATCGCATGCGTGTGTGTGAGGGACGCACGCTGTCCTTCAGCAGATAAGACAGCGAGTGCTTATCAGATTCCTTTAGCTAAATGAGACGTTTTATCAATCCTCAGCACAGCTACAAGGATATAAAACCTTGGAGGATTAGCAACTCCATTCTGAAATGTGAAAGTCTAAAAATAACTTTCTACTCTACTTCATTGAACTGCATGTACAACTTCTGTCTATCAACTCAGTATCAAAATTAGTAAACAATTATTTTGTTTGAGTTTAAGAACTGCAGCATTACCCGTGGTTTGGTTCTCAGGTAGCTAATGTTAACCAGTAAATTGCACAATGATGACCAAAAGCCTTCTCTCAGCATGCTTAAACAAGATTACAGTATGAGGAATTATACCAATCCGGTCAGCAATCTCAGCCCTGGTCATGACGTCAACATCAGTGTCATCCAGCAGGGTGTGACCTAGATCCTTATGTAGGGAGAGGTCACGTCTCAGCTGACTGTTCTCAGACTCCAGACTGCTCACCTGAGAACGCAGGACGATGATGTCATCTGCCATCCTGTGCATAGCTGTACGGTAGTTCTCCAGCTCCTGATGGAGAAATACAGACAATTATAAACATTTTGGCTTCAATTGTGTTTTTTGAATATGAAACTTAACTTTATTTACATAATGTTTTTCAAGTATTATTATTCTTCCTTTTGTTTACTGTACTTACAAATTAGAAAATTAAAGGAATAGTTCACCTTCAAAATCATACTTCTGTCATCATTTACTCTGTTGTCATTTTAAACCAGTGTGATTTTCTTTCTTCTGCAAAACACAAATGAAGATATTTTGAAAGATGTTGGTAACCAAAAACCGTGGGTCCCCACTGACTTCTGTGTTATGGGGATCAAAGTTTTTTTTTTATTATTCTAAATATCTTCTCTGCAGAAGAAAGTCGTATACAGGTTTAAAAATGACAAAAGGGCATGTAAATAATGATACAATTTTCATTTTGAAGGTGAACTATACCTTTAAAAGCATACATTATTGATACATTATTGATGACAACATCCATCTTGGCAATACCACAATCACTCCTTCCAAAACAGCCAGGAACCTCGGAGTCATATATGATGAACAGCTGTCCTTCAATGATCACATTGCAAAGACAACACGGTCATGCCGATTCGCCTTATTCAACATTAGAAATTTCAGACCCTATCTCACTGAGCATGCGGCACAACTCCTTGTCCAGGCCCTGGTAATCTCAAGGTTGGACTACTGCAATGCTCTCCTTGCTGGTCTTCCTGCAAAGGCTATCAAACCACTCCAGCTGGTTCAGAACGCAGCAGCACGCCTCGCCTTCCAACAGCCCAAAAGGGCTAATGTGACTCCCCTTTTCATCTCTCTCCACTGGCTACCGGTCGAAGCCCGTATCAGATTCAAGTCACTAATGCTTGCCTACAGGACTATCACTGGATCTGCACCGGCTTACTTTCACACCCTCCTGCACTCCTACACCCCATCAAGATCCCTGCGCTCAGCAAACCAGCGGCGTCTTGTATTGCCTTCCCATAAGGGCAGTAAATCGCTCTCCCACTCATTCTCATTCACAACTCCTTCCTGGTGGAACATTCTTCCTAACTCTGTCCGGTCAACCACATCTCTCCCAACATTCAAAAAACTACTTAAAACCCATCTCTTCTGTGAATACTTGACAGACAAATGAAAAAAAACCTTTCTCTCAACAGGTAGTTGTCTAGCTTTTGTTGAAACCAGTATCTTTGTATTGGCACATAATGTATTATGGCTCCTGTATGACATATCGCTTATTGCTCCCTAAACTCTTTGTAAGTCGCTTTGGATAAAAGCGTCTGCTTAATGACTAAATGTAAATGTAAAATACAAAGCAATAGTGCTACAAGCAAAATGATGTGATGTTGAAGTACATTTCTATTGAAACATGGTATAACCACGGTACCTTCTGATAGAAACTTGAAGGTTTTTTACATTGGAATACTTTTACTTCGCTACATTAAAAAGCATCTATCAAAGTTTTTCCTTCATTACATTTCGTAAATATGTAATGTAGATAAATATTTATTTTTCAAACATATTTTTCCTTTAACACTTCACTAAAAGGTGAATTAAAACACATTTATGAAATGTGGTGGGGACATGATAATACGCTTTTTAATGTATGGCAGGAAAATCTATCCAGTAAAAAGTTATAAAGGACAGATACTTGAAAATGTACTTGACAATAAAAACACCTCACTACTGTCTACCTTCGCCTCTTTGTAAAGAAAAGAAAATCATTAATAAAATAAAATAAATTAATGGAATCACATGCCAGATAGCAAATATAAATGATTTAATGTTAAATCAACAGTGAGAATAACAAACTAAGCATTGAGTCAATATTAAATCAATTATCGTTACTTTCTTAGTGATTACTTTTTAATTTTTGTACGTCGATTATATCGTTTTTATTATATTAATTAAAATATTTTACATTTTATTTCAATTATCTATCAACATGACACGTCATGTATCATGTCTTTCACACAAACACCTCTAATAACAGTGTTTATTAAAGCACAACAAAATAAATTCTCCAGCAGCTCTCCAGTAGTAACAACATGCTGCCACTAGAGGGCATTAAAGCCCTGTTCATGTTCACTCACTGTGTCTGCACGGCGCCAAAACAGTATTAAAACTAAAAGCAGTCTGCAACATGCAACATATGTTTACGACTGACTTAAATTAACATTGATTTTTCAAAAAAATCTAAATTAACATGGGTTTTTAATGGTATGCCTAAATGCTTTTGTGTTCAGACAACAGCTTGACTCACTGCAATACAATATAATCGACTCGAGACTGTAACCGCAGGCGGATACTGAGACCTAAGTGAGATCTGAGTATACAAAGAGTGCAAGAATTACTATGAGATCTAGCAGGTCAAAGGAGTTTTAATTCCCAGAATCCTTTGCAAAACTGTTGGATGTGGATCAAAACACACACAGACAGACAGACAGAAGCTATAAATAAACCAGAAACAGCTGGAATCATATCACCAGAGCTAGATTTAAAAAAACTTGAATGTTTTGTTCTATAAGATTAAACAATAAGACCTGCGGCATCAACCTTGCACTAAACAGAGAACAGCCCATGGACATTATGGGATGTGTAACACTTTCAGGCATCCTTTTGTCCTCTTATGTTAACTGCATGTCACGCGAGCGAGGCTTCTTTCATGTGTATCATTAGGGTCACCGCGTGTAGGAAGGGGGTCTGACTGAGCTGGGAGTTGGCGTCGGCCGTGCAGAAATGGGAGGGGTTGAATGAGAGACCGATTAGACGATTCCAATCTGGGCCAGTGTGCGTGTGTCTCCCTCGGGTCATCTGAAAGAAATTGAGCGCTTAATTGAAAGGGCACATATGCAAGGTGAGAATGATGATCAGTGATGAGATGGGACCCCGCAAAGGAGCGAGATGAGGAGGGGGTCGTCTGAACCCAAGGAAAAGAGTGAATGGTCCCCACGGATAGCAGAAAAACGGCAGTGCCTGAGAAGAGGCTCCAAACAATCACATTATAAAAACATGGGTATCTTTGTCTTTCTCTGTGATGATGAAAGAAGAAAAGCTGATACTGTCTTTTCATTCTTTTACCTCCCATCTCAAGGTAACATGTATGTGTCTTGTTTTCAATTGTATTCAAAAATAGTTTGTAACCAGAAATAATCCAACAGGACATGTTACAACTTTTTTTAAATACAATTGACTTTAAATGAAAACAAGACACATACATGTTAAAATAACAATACATTAAAATAACTGAGAGAGCGAGAGAGGTAAAGAGCGAGAGAGAGAGAAAGAGAGAGAGAGAGAAAGAGAGAAAGAGAGAAAAATAGAGACAGAGAGAGACAGAGAGAGAGAGAAAAGAGCATTCATGTTCTTTCTGCTTTGTCTGTATGTTCGCCTAGATTGTGCCATTATGGGCATCCGCTTGGTTATATTCTATTATTATTCCTTGATTTCAGATTTCCTCAGACAGCCTCTTCCTGTATGGGAGATTCAAGCTGGTATAAACTGTAATGTGGTTGTCATAGATCGGTCGGCTCACTTCGCATTAGAACCGCCCTTTAATCGCTACCCGTCAGCCAGACTCCTGACTGAGACATGAGACAGGGGGGCGTGACAGACACTAAAAAAGCTATTGCCCCTCACTGGACCCAAACCTTCTTTACACCGACCAAGATTCCTCTTTTGAAGGTGGGGAGGGAGAATTTCTGTGAAGGAATTCTGGGCTATCATACACATTAACCTTGTATCTTTATTCTATCTATATTTCATGATTTTTTTAAATCATTACTATCGGTCACCCTTCATGTTTGTTCATTGCACATATTAACCAATCAAAGTATTCAAAAGAGCGTGTCGACAGTTTCATTGTATTAAAAGGTGTGCTTATTTCTTAAAATTGAGCCGTTTTGGACATACAAGGTTTCAGCTGACAGCGACAACATAAATGTAACGTGCATGAAGTTAATTTCCGGTCTGTGTTTGTTTATTGGTCTGGCTAGTGGCTAATAACTATTTATATTTATATGTTATTTTATTTATATTAATATTAATATTATTTTGTACTGTATAATAATTGTATTAAATAAACAATTTGTTGAATGTTTTGTATGTTAATTTGATGAAATAAACTATTTATTGAATGGGTCGTGTACATTTGTCAGATTTAAGTTTAGCCAAGTAACGGTTCTTCTACTGGTAACCCAAAACAATAATGTCTAGATATACTTTTAACTTGCTAGCTAATGTAATTTACTTATTTATTTAGCTTGTTTTCAGAAAAAAACATTGCCGGTGTGTATAACCAGTGTTGGGTGTAACAAGTAATTCAATTTATTTTCCCTAAAGTAAGGGATTACTATAATTTAATTACAGTTACTTCTGATGTAATTGAACTAAATACTGTGTAATATATTCAAAAGTTGAATTGACATCAAAATTCAAAGTCTAACTTTGAATCAGTAAATACGAATACTTTATGTAGTTTTATGTTATTTATTTGAATGAATTAAAAGAGCCGTTTCATGTCTAGCCTTGATTCACTTTACGAATCAAGGTTGATATAGGATATACGTAGAAGGTAATTAGTAATAAGTAATTCAATCAATTTTTTAGAGAGTAATTTGTACAGTAATCTAATTACACTATTGAATATGTAATAACTAACTAGTAATTCATTACTTTTTCAGAGTAACTTACCCAACAATGGCAGTAACGTTTGTTCATGTTATTGTTTTGAAACCGCCTATAATTGTAATACTCACTTTAGTTTGATGTTCAGCGACTTCATCTGCCTGTGGATTATCTTTTATAACAGGTACAGGGGGACTAAAAACAAATCATGGACACAAATGAGTAGAGAAAAACTGCGATAAAATGATTACTACAACTGATATTTTTAGAAAGCCGTAATGTATTCATCTTTACCTGTTGTGTGGTGAATGTGGATCAAAAGTTTGGTTGAGCTCTGGGTTTATTTTCTGTCGTTCAGGTTCAATCCTGGTCTGAGATGTGGGCTGCTTATTGATGTGAAGGTACTCTGACAGAATTTTGGAAATCGCGTCATGTGACGGCAAATCAAATATCTCTTTTTCCAACTGTGGGGAAAAAACAGAGACAAAATAGCATTTTTAATTATATGATTCTAACACAAGGCAATGAAAAAAAACGAATCCCTCATTCAAATACTAATCATAAATGACACAATATCAAACACAGTGTTAGTTGTTTGGTACCCAAAGTTCAATTTTGTCATTTACTCATTCCCCGTCATGTCATTCAAAACCTGTATGACTCTTTCTTCTGTTTATCACAAAAGAAGATATTTTGTGAAATGTCTCAGTAGTTTTGTGTTCATACACTGGAAGTCCATGATGGCAATGTTGTTTGGTTACCAACGTTCTTCAAAATATCTTTTTTTGTGTTCTTTTTGTTAGGTAAGTAAATATTATGTTTAACATTCTGTATTTTTTTACCCGTACATACATTTACCAAGACTCAAACTCTAAATCTTGGTATTGCCAGTGCAACATTTCTTTAGCTGAGCAACACGAGGGCCATTACTAGCATTTTAATGTTGAATGTCCACACTACAACCAAGTAAAACTTGGACATATAATATCAATGCGCTGTAAAACTTAACATAAAATGCACAAATACATTTCTCCATAGGTACAAAAAATAAACAAGTTTCAATAATAAAGGATCCAGTACTTACAGAGCGTGTCACTGGCCTATGATACTCCATTTTCAGCAATGTACAGCAATATACAACATGTGCACATCGAATCCAAAGTTCAGCTCCACTCAGACTTTCATGAGAAGAAACAATGAATAAAGTTCCACTGCCAAACTTAATCAGTCATGGTTGCCAGTTACCAAACTCTCTCCACAACTGGTTTATCGCTACCGTACCACCAGTCCAGCTTGTCTAAAACGAACACTCTCCAGGACCATAATTTCATCTCAATTCTACAAAATAAACTTTCATAAAATAATATAAGATCTGTTCTGAGATCAGACACAAAGCCATGAGACCACCAGCATCTGTAGAAAGCTTACCGTACCCCTCGCAGGCTCATTCTGTGGGTTCTGCATTAGTATGAAGTGTTCTGAGCTCTTATCAGGATTAATAAACAGGAACACACAGAGCTCTGAGACTGTTAGCAACCTGAGAGCGGGTTACCACAACACAAGACCTGCCTAGCAACTTTTATATCCTCTGGACAGATGATGGCCCACTTTATACATAGTAATATACAGTTTAATACAAATAAAATGTTTTTCAAGATTATGTTTTTTAGTTTTACATTTTACATTACCCGTTTTATTTTTCCGCATTTTTTGATGTACATTTAAAAAATGGTGTCTTTCTTTAAATAGCTTGTTTCCTGAAGGCCATGTTAAATCAATATTAGTGAATGAAAAGGCTCTGGTTCCCACAGGTCTGATGTCTATACGTAGCAGGAGATTGATGAGCAGCGACTCTTAATGGTTTGTGCTCATGCTGTGAGGTGCTTGTTCCTCATTCCGAACGCTGCTGTCAGCTCAGCAAGATACCTGTCCGCTTCTGAACACAACGTATTCCTCTCCCCATGCCAAAGGTTACTGCTCATACATATTTATTTGCATCAATCATCACATGATTATCTGTCAACAACAAATTTCGAATATTATGGACAGTTTTGATTAAAAGATATTTTAAATAAGAGAATATTGTATAATGCAGACAGCCAGTACATGCTAATGCCTACCATAACTCTCAGTCGACCTAAACTATTTACAGGACAATTACTAAAATGATGTCGGAAACATGTAAATGTAATATTAATATGTAATATTATGTCCTATTTTATGCACTATTTGGTACTCATTTCACACGCAAATTATTTAACCAGTTATAACCCTGACAATTTAGATGTGCAATTTTTTATACATAAAGCATATTTACAAACAATACTAATTATATATGTGCTATGGAAAACAAACTACTGAAGGGTGAAAATGAAACCGTCTGTACATATCCTGTTTATATAAAAAACAATATTGATACATGAAAACGGTGATAAAAATCGATGTTATCACGTAAAAAATTATCTCTAAATACATGTACTAACATTTGTTGTATTGCTTAAAGTGAATAAGAACTTGTTTTCTTTGCTGTATCTGAGGTCTAAAAAAATACAGATTTTTTTCTGTTATTCTCACCTGTTTCTCCAGTTTTCATTTTCTGCAAATTAATGCGAATAGAAACAATATTTGTATTTTTAAATATTGTAAATAGGTCATAGAACGAAACAAAAAATATAGTTTTGCATAAACACAATTAGTAAATTTGGAAAAACTGATTTTGAAATGGTCTCTTATTTTTTTCCGCGGCTTCACATTTTTCACAAAACACTTATTGTTAAAACATGTATATGGAAGAAATGGCTTTCTGAATAGCTGTCCACTATTCTTAGAATAGAAAGTCAAATGTAACACATATCTGTAAGTAGCCTGTATAAAAACAAATAAATAAACAAATAACTTAAATAATTCTTTATTGAAAATTTACAAAATAGGAACAACAAATATGTGGTTGGAGTCAAACAATGGAAGTTGGCAGTCAATCGGCTCCTTATGCCCTTCTTAATAAAAAAAACACAAAATATTATACAAATCAAAACATATCAACATAAGTTGATATATTAAATGCTGTTCATCAAAAAGGACAATATAAGGAGGATCCTTCATTTCATTCAGTTTATCAGTTAACTGTTTCTCCAAAGTCTCCAGACTTCCTTCCATTTCTTTCGCAGCCCTCCGAAGGCCATTGGACTTGGATATAAGTCCAGGCTCTCCCTGCGACTCCGCTTCTTCTGCAGTCTCATCAGCAGACACCAGGAGGACCATAATATCCTCCTCCATTTTCTTCTTTTGGGCTTGTATCTCTGTTATCTCATCCATCAGTCCTTTCCTCTTTAGTGTCTTCTGCTCATCTTGCTTAAGAAGTCTTTGTTCATATAGATGCGTGTGATATTTATGTTTGGCAGAAGATGCAGAGAGGAGTAGCTGCTCTGTGTAGGTTACATTGAGCAGTCCTCCAACACTCCTCACGTGGTCACGAATAACCCGCTGAGCAATCAATAAATGTTCTTGGAGGTTCTCCTCCATCACCTCCTTGTTGATTTGAATCTCTCTCTCGATAGAGAGGGCTTGACCAGGTGAAACGATTAGGACTAGTTTCACTACTTCCCATAGATGGCGAAATTCTACGTTGTTGGATAAATGTTCATGGTAGAATTCATCCAACCTTCCGCTTTCAGGATCGAAGTTCCTGAAGGCATCTGGCGTCAACATCAGGATGCGGTCGTAGAAACGAGCAAACTCCTTCAGAACCTCATTGCAACATTTCTCCTCAATGCGTCCGGCTTCAACAAGAAGCCGTAAAACAGTTTTGAATTTTTGAACGCTCTTCTCTTTGCTCTCAAGGAGCACCCTCAGATCCAGAACAGACAGACTTCTCCCCAGAAGATTTTTGAGCGGAGACTTTTCCAAAAGTATTGAGACCATCTTTGGTAAAAACACCTTGCAGTTCTGCTTGAACTCAAGCCTCAGTCTCTCAGCATCCGGGTTCTTATTTAAATTCTCTTCAAGGACTTGCTCCGTGACAAATCCCACTCTCAGTTTAGCCCCATCCACATGGTTGACTGGGTCGGCATAGTCGACCTCGAGAAGCTTCAATGTGGTTGTCGCGTTCTTTATGACACTGAGCTTGATGAACTTCTCCATTAGATTTCTCAGCATATTGGTAAGATCGCAACTCATAAACGGCAGCATAGGTTTGTCGGTTTGGCATAACTTAAAAAATGGAGTGATTTCTCCAGCCACCATTAAAAAAGAAGTTGAGCTTTGCAGGAAATGTGTAGGGCACGCTCAACCACCTCCACATTTTCCAGCCATCGATCATTACAGAAGTCAAGAGGGAAGGATGTGGAACCTGTAACTCGTACATAGTCCTCTATACGAGCTGGAACATTTTCCAATAGCCAACTAAGGCTTGTAAGAGCGCTTTCCAGCTCCCAGTCATTGGACGGACACCCCGCTCTGAAGGGATTGTGAAGTACATGCAAACCAAAACTTCCAACATTAAGCATTTTCTTGCCTGTTTGTTGTTCTATGTTTTGTTGGGGCTATGGTGAGGAGCTTCCCATTCACATTTGGACCATCCGTCGAAAGCTGAATCAAGTTCTGGAAGCCGATATCGCAACACACTGTCTCAACCTTCTCATAGATTGATTGAAAAAAGACATCAGATACCTAGAGGTTAATTGATTATCATTCCAGAATCTTAAGTGTACGTCAAGCTGACATTTTTCCATTTCTTGTTTCAGACATTCATCAAATATAAGTACATAACCAAACTCATTCTTGGCACTGGTTTTCATTAGGGAAGAGAAATAAGGAGCTTTCTCGAATACAGTGAGGTATGCCACTTTTTCCTCTCCACATGTAAACTGTTTTGCTATGTCGCTGTCAGGAAACATGGCTTGGAAAAGGGCCCCTGCATTCTCACAAGCTTCGTAGGAATAGTGGCTACTTGCAACTTTTATCGCCCAGCATATTTCGGCTTTAAGTACAGGATTAGAGTTAACAAATTATTCTATACAGTAACTGGTTGACTCATATGGATTCGATGAACCTGGGAATGGTAGAGGAGCAAATCCTGTTAAAAGTTCATATATTGGTTCCTTTTATACTGCTGCTTGATGCATTGCTTGTCTGCAGAAAGAAATCCTCAAATGCAGGACTTGAATGTTTAAATCTTCTCATCAGACCTTGATGCTTTTCCCCTAAATAACAACACAAAAATAGAAGAATGTTTTTATGTAAGAAAGCTGAAAATGATCCTTGTGAATCGGTTAGGTCAGAGTTCACAAGTTCGCTGCCCATTCTGTCTTAATTGTTAATGGTAAATATGGGGAGCTTGAGCTCGGAGCTCGACTTATAATAGAACAGCACTTAATAATGTAGCCAAATAAAAACAATTTGAGAGCATTCGCAGTATTCTTTCATGATGCAATAAATATAAAAAGTCACTTCTGTGTCTAAAGTCGCTTACTATTGTATTACATAACACATGACAAGTCCACTATATATTACTGTCATAAACAGTCCTAATGTGTATTAATGGCTATGTGTATGAAAATGTATGGCTTTATGGATTGTATCATAACACACTAAGGTTCATTGTGTATTAGCTGATGATAAAGAGAAAAACATGTCTAATGTTTATTTTAAAAAAGCAGAAAATAATTGTAAAAAGAATGTTGCTGTTCATAATAGCAGGTATAACTGAGTGGTACACTAAATACAATACAGTGATCGGTTTGGACATTAATGTATTAATGATTGAGTCACTGAATTCCCTGCATTCAAAATCGCTCTTGAACACAGTACACGAAAATCAGTATGGGAACGAAAGTAGTATATTTAAATGCGTATAAAAAAAATTATGTATGCCAAAATTGTCTATTTCCACTGATAATTTACTTAATTTGGCACTGCTAGAAACAGGTAAACATAGGGGCACGTGGCAAAAAACATGTTGAATGTAGTATATCACACACTATAAAGCACGTACTGATAAAAGTGTGTATTTTTTTAATTATTAAATATTTGTTTAAAAAGTACATAACATAGAAAAAC
The DNA here is from genome assembly GCA_006030095.1 of Triplophysa siluroides. Lineage (NCBI taxonomy): Eukaryota > Metazoa > Chordata > Actinopteri > Cypriniformes > Nemacheilidae > Triplophysa > Triplophysa siluroides. Next base: position 236,480 of record VCII01000215.1, on the reverse strand, counting down.
GATCATAAACAACATCCAAGGGGTTGAAGGATGACCAAATAGCGCAGACAAGCAGATATTAATATAATAAAAATGAACAAGGAAGAGAGAAAAAATTATAATAAATACAAATATAAATGAATACAAAAATAAATCTTACACTAATAAATGTATAAATAGAAGCATAAATTAAATAAAAACACCAAAAAGTGAGCATATACTTAAAGTTTTGATTGCCTTTTTGTAACAAGAGGTAAATTAAGATTTTATATAAATCTTCTTGAAAATAGGAAAAGTGTGGGATAACTTTAAATGTTTTACATTTGTGTATAAATATGTTGCATGCAAAATAGGGCTCTGTATGTTGGGGTTTTCTAGCAAACTGTGAGAGATGTCAGTGGAGCGTTCCAAGATGGCGGACACGTCTACGTGCCTGGAGCGCTTGAATGCGGCATCTAGTCTATGAAGCGAACTGCTGCTGGTTGTCCTATAAGTCCTATAACAATACGCAATTAGTTTGGCAGCAAAAAAGCTTTGGAAAAAGAGATAATTTTTGAGAAAATAACTGCTATTGTCTGGCTTTTATTTTCCTTAAATAAAAAAAACAATCAAAATGATTTATACAATTTATTTTTGAAATATCTTCCCTCTGACTTGTATTGCTATAGCAACACTGACGGCTTTTGCCGTGTTCTCAGCTCTATAAACACGACCATGTGAAAAGAGCTTTCCTGTAGCTCAGTGGTAAGAGCATTGCGTTAACAACGCAAGGTTGTGGGTTCTCAGTGGATTGCAAATACCTATGTATAAATGTATAGGATAATGCAATGTAAGTCGCTTTCCGTCTGCCAAATTCCTAAATGTAAATGTAAATTGCATGCCAGTCAGATGAAAACAAAACACACCAAACATAAAAGGACTGAAAACAAAATGGCAGACATGAAATACATTTTTTAAAACAAATATTAAATATACACTGTAAAACTTTGCTTTAATTTTGCAGCAGTTTTGCCAGTGACTTACTGTAGATTAATATTTTCCTATTTGTACTGTTTTTAATTTGAGTTCAACTTTACTTTAATCAAAAGTAAAAACACTTTGACTTTTGAGATTCAAAATGAGCAAGAAGAGACTGGTCTCATCACTGACATTACACTGCAAAATATGACATTCTTCCTGAGCATTTTTGTTTTCTAGTAAAAATATTTAAAACTTCATAAATTAAAATATAAAATATTTAGTCTTGTTTAGTGAAAGAAAATATAAGAACTAGGGACGTTTTTGTTTAAAACTAAATTGTAATTTAAATCTACAGTAAGTTACTTCAAAACTGCTGCAAAACTACACCAAAGATTTACAGTGTATATATAATATATATTTTTTTTATATTTGTGTTTTCCAGATTATTTCTTTAAGGCTACGATTTTAAATATTTAACATAATAAGCCACATCCAATAAGGTAAATATTACTCCTTCAAACTGACTACTTTAATTCCTAATAAATTATTCACACTGTCCTTGCAGCTATTTGCTCTGAAAGAGAAGATGAAAGCGAGCGAGAGAGGTGCCCCCAGTTTAGACAGGAAGTGGAACATTCAGAAAACCGTCTCAAATTCAGACGAGTAGAACATTCTGTACCACAGGCTTGGCTGAGAACTGATCTGTGTCCATCAAACCGGGAGATATCTGAACAAAGATAGAAGATGTGAGTGAAACAATTGCTGCAATATGAGAAGGGCTAACATATGGGGTAAGAGATCTGTGACACCAGATTGGCCGGTGATTGTGATGCCCTATAAGGGGGGGGCTGTTTTTTATCCCTGCATCAGTATTCAGCACACAACCTACTAAACGCAGCAAATGGGGCTTCAGGAGACTGGCAGGACTGAGTCTGCTCACACAGAGCTCAATTACCCTCAGAACAGGGTGACGTCTCCAGAGCCTTCAACACGGTGACAGTCTCTGGGCCCTGTGCTTCATTTATCTCTTGCATGTCCTTTCCTGTAACCTTTTCTGTTTTAAGCATCCTAAAGTGTTGATATTTTTTTTTGTGATTGGTTTGAATGATTGTCATTTATGTCGATTTACCCATTTCACACTTAAAATGCTACTCAATTATGCGTTTATATTGTTATTTATAATGGTGGGCAAACCGAACAGGGATTGGTGAAACATATTACAATCACGTCAGGTTTTAGCTATTTGTGCTCCCTCTCGTAGTGTAGAGTGAAAAACCATTTCATTTTAAAGCTTACTCTCTCTCACACACACACTCACGCACACACACTTTCCTGTGTCTCTCGCCCCCTGTGACAGGTGCTCAGATGTGTTAATGGAAGAACTGGTGATGGTGTGTGTGACACAGAGAAGGAGTGAGTTTCTTAATGGGAAAGTATTATAAAAATAGTCTATTGTCTAAAAATAGTTCATTTACTCACCTTCCAGTTGTTCTAAATCTGTATAGTTTCTTTGTTCTGATGAACACAGAGAAAGATATTTGGAAGAATGCTTGTAACCAAACAGTTTTTGAACCCCATTGACTACCATATTAGGAAAAAATACAGCAAAGAATGAATGACAGCAAATAAATCTTGGGCACTATTGACTACCATTTAATTTTTTCGAATGGTAGTCAATGGAGTCCAAGAACTGTTTGGTTACAAGCATTCATCTAAATATACTTTTCTCTGTTCAACCAAACAAATATATTTATACAGGTTTGGAACAACTAGAGAGTGAGTAATTGACACAATTTTCATTTTGGGGTGAACTATCCCTTTAATAAACCTTTAAAATCTTCCCATCCACTGCAGTTCATTTGCACCATTTGACCAATTGGTATCATCTTTGTCAAACCTGCCACGACATGAAGAATAAACAGACACCATTAGGTTGAGTAATTAATGACTGAATATTTATTTTTAGGTGACTATTTTTTAAAGAACAGCTTGAGTTTAAAAAGGATCTACATCCATTTTAGAACTGACTGTTCCCAACAAAGGAAAGCTGCTTTGTGTCAAAGATCTTTCAATCAGGAGGATGTTTTCTTGAATACAAATAACTAATAAACACACTTGTTTGCCTGCATTATAAACACCACATCAATGTTGGCATATGAAAAACCAATCTGTTGCAAAGTGTCCCTCATTCATATGGATGCTCAATATATAGATTCACACCCCCTGCAAGGTGATTCAGATAATTCAGATGAGGCCATGAAACAAGCGCATTGAACCGTCTATTTTTTTTCTCTGTGTGTGCATGTATATGTATATCCTAAAAGCGAGATTCATTTTTAATGCATCGGTCAGATCCACATCCTCTTCCTGAAGCATTCATTTATTCTGCTTGTAAATCTTTAGATTGTACTAATACACATATTCTACATTAAATGTATATTATATCAAATAAAAAAAATATATATATTATGTTTTATTATAATGCAGTGCACTGTATTACATTTCAGTGGCAGCATTTTTTTTATACTTGAGACACATACATATAGCACACTTAAAAAAATACTTATACAGCAAAACGTCACATTTATTATATATAGGGTGACTCCAGATAAACATTTTACGTATTCAGTCTCAAAAGTGTCTCAATTTACATGGGTTCACTCTATTTATTTATTAAATGGTGTAGAAATAATGTTCTATGCTTTTTCACACCCATACCATCGTAACACAGGCGTTGTTCAACACATTAAAAAACGCCATAACCCCAGATATCTACTGTAACTCTAACTTCTATTTGTAAAATGTTTAATTAAAAACAGGAATGTGCTACAGTGTTTATTTGTTAAATAATGCAAAGACATTTTTAAATGTCACTTATGCATATTTGGGCCTGCTGTATACGGTACATTAAAGGTCCCATTCCCCGCGATCCCATTTTTAAACCTTTAGTTAGTATGTAATGTTGCTGTTAGAGCATAAATAATATCTGCAAAATGATAAAGCTCAAAGTTCAATGCCAAGCGAGATATTGTCTTTAACACAATTCGCTTTTCAAGGACTACATATAACGGCTGGAATCGGACTACAGCCCTCTTTCCTGGGAACATGATGTCACTATTCCGAGTGCTTTTAATAACCTCCGCCCAAAGGAATTCGCCAGAGAAAAAGGGCGAGGCCTTCCATAGAGAAGAGGAAGAGCTGCTGGGGTAGTGTTTGGTTATCAGAGATTGTAAACATTTGACTGAGTTGCGCTGAGTTGCGCCTAATTACTTTCACTTTCATCACAGTCCTACAGCTGGTAATAAGAATTCAGCTACACACATTCTAAGATAATCAACGGTCAAATAAAAGCTTCCATGACTTTAACATCGGCTGTGAAAGCTGTTCTGTGTAATACACTGATATTGTGTGTGTGTGTGCGCATACCTCTAAATCAGTGGCGGCTGCTGATCTTTTAAAGAGGGGAAGCTCATTTTCGGCCTAAATCATAAAAATTGTCCATTTGTTTATATGTAAATTCTGCCCTACGTTCCTTTTCAAGAAGAAAATGCTCTGTAACCCTGTCGTACCAACTAGGCGTCTTTTCCAGTGACTTGACCAGTGTCCTCTCAATGGCCAGCAGAGCTAGGCTGCTTAAACGGCCTTGGCCCATTGTTTTACGGGTGACTATATGAATTAATGAACAAACGATCTAATATATATATATATATTCAACTCAACGGGAGGAAATGTGGGAATTATGTTAAACTGAAACAATGAATGTGGTGTGAAATTGTGTGAAATATACGATGAAGGTTGCAGCAGTTTGTCTTTCGACTACACATGCAAAATCCGCGATGGGACTGAGTTGGAAATGGAGACACAGAGTGATACGCGTCATAATCTGAAGACCACGCCCACGCCCACACCAACCGTCTCTTTGCATTGCGAGAAGCTGCCGCCTCCTTGTCATTTATGATTTATAACAAAAAAAGAAAAAAACAATGTCTAAAAGCTGATATGTGACAATGTGTATAGCAAACAAGCTAAAAAAAAAATAAGAAATACGTTTTTATAAGCTGTCGACCCCAAAAAACGAGCGTTTTAGGACATAAAAGTGGATTAAAAAGAGATGACAGACCCTCCAATCATCACGCAGACGCTCGGAGTCCGGGCCAGCCCACTCCTCCATTCATCCCAGAGACGCTGAGCGTCCGTGGGCGGGACATAATCGCAGCATTATCCAATGACCGTCTTGTTTCTAAGCACTGAAAAAAACTGTTTAAAGCAGCCCCATTGAAGTCAATGGACGCTGGGCTTCAACAGAGTAATGCACTGTACGCTACGGGAATGAATGAGAAGGAAATCGAGTCAGCCGACCTAAGTAGCTGATTCTGAACGAAATTGTTTTCGTTCGAGATGAACGTGTTTAACGCATTTTTAGTCAATAAAATGTTAACATAATAGTACATATATTTGACCATTCATTTTTTGACAATTATAGGGGAAGCTGAGCTTCCCTTGCAGTCTTAAAGAAATCGCGACTGGTACCCTTCTATGAAACGTCCTTCGAAGTCCTGCTTGCAATTGTCTCCTGGTCAATCTGCTTGGATCCAACTCGGGTCCAATATAAAAAGGCAAAACTACCGCTTCTGTTATTAGTGTAAATATAACTGTTCTAACGCCAATCGGTCCGGTGTCATTTCCCTCACCATAGTAGGAAGAAAATAGCGATCTCTAACAAAGATTGACGTTTGTGTATGCACTAGCAGACCTCCGTTACACTTTGGTCGATCAGCATGTTTTTAACTGATAAAGTGAAGTTGACACCATTGTTACTGTTCATTGCTAAAAGACACATTTTATGAATACACGTGCACTGAGAGGGGGACCGACCAATCACAACAGCCTGAGAAGCGGAAGCTTGCTGATATGGTATGGGTGGGACATCTTCAGACACATTTTCTAAGCGGGGAACCAATCACGACAGACTGGGTCAGCTTTACCAATCAGAGCGTTTTGGAAGGAGGAACTTTATATATACCGGAAGAAATCCAGCCGTTTTGTTAGAAGAGGGACAGCGGTGAATAATAGACTTGAAATATGTGAAATATAAAGCATTTTTTTTTATTAGAAACATGAACATCCATTGTTAAACACCCAAAAAACATAATCAAAGCCTCAAAAACCGCAAAAGAATGCCCCCCTTTAAAATTATTTTAAATAATATAATTTTCACAGCTCATATAATCCTATTTGGTTAGATGTGACTGTGCACATAAACCTGAACTACTGATATTAAATTGCAACTAATACCCCAAAACATAATTATCACAGCCTAAAACCCATCTACATTCCAGTGTTTGCCTTGGATTGGTCATATGCTGCTCCAAGAATTGAATCAATTGATTCCCAAGTGAGCTCCACCACCCAGCCATGATCTCAGTAATGCCCTGTCAGCAAAGGGAAAATGTCTGAGTGGCATGTCTATATGTGTCAAGGACAGAAACCTTTATTGAAGGACATGTTGATCCCCCTTAAGCATTTCAGACTGCACTGGGAGAGCACAAGGGAGCCAACTATATGATTTACAGAGTAAAAATGTATTGACATAACTAGAAAGGTTATTATTTACTACAGTGTACTATTGTACAATTTAATGCGATCATGAATGAAAGTATATCCTTCATTTACTGCAAACAAAAGCATGTTTAATCTTCTCTTTATCGTAGGTCTAATATAACATCAATATCTAATCTCTGTATAAAACATTCAGAATGCATTTGAACATCTTTATTTGATTTAATTACAGGCAGGTATAAATACGAGAGTAATATTTACCTTTATATATATATATATATACTGTTTATATAAATATATGCAACACAACTCTCTAAAACCCCAACAACAGCCCTGTGAAACAGTAAGTCGGTACTTTGAAGGCAACTGTTGCCGTCCGCATTTCCCACAAGGCTTCAGTGACCTTTCAACAGCGCAAAACATGCATCACTTAATGGCGTACAGCAAACCTGACATTTACACATGCCTGAGTGCTGATAAAAAAACTAATGCTTTTCATGCCCTACGGGCAAATGTTGACGATAACCAAAAAAAGTTGAAAAAGTGATTTTTAAGATAACTTTTCAGCGTAATTTATAGCAGCAATATAAATTAGGCCCTAATAGTTTAATTACAGTAGTTTATTTTCAGTTTAAGCTTATTTTAGCAAATAAGTTCTTAAATTTTGTATTGACTGTTTATAATTAAATTAGCAATGCTCGATTCGTTAATGAATCATATGAGTTGGAGTGTTTTGATGAACCGGTAAGGTGGCACTTTCCCCCAGATTTTTCTTGGGCCCCTCCAAATATATCCAGATGACAATTAAAATGATACAAAATGAAATACTTAAATAATTAAAATAATTACAGAAAAATACAAAAAATAATGCATGTAATGAACTATGATAGTAATCAGTCGCGATTTCTTTAAGACTGCAAGGGAAGCTCAGCTTCCCCTATAATTGTCAAAAAATGAATGGTCAAATATATGTACTATTATGTTAACATTTTATTGACTAAAAATGCGTTAAACACGTTCATCTCGAACGAAAACAATTTCGTTCAGAATCAGCTACTTAGGTCGGCTGACTCGATTTCCTTCTCATTCATTCCCGTAGCGTACAGTCCATTACTCTGTTGAAGCCCAGCGTCCATTGACTTCAATGGGGCTGCTTTAAACAGTTTTTTTCAGTGCTTAGAAACAAGACGGTCATTGGATAATGCTGCGATTATGTCCCGCCCACGGACGCTCAGCGTCTCTGGGATGAATGGAGGAGTGGGCTGGCCCGGACTCCGAGCGTCTGCGTGATGATTGGAGGGTCTGTCATCTCTTTTTAATCCACTTTTATGTCCTAAAACGCTTGTTTTTTGGGGTCGACAGCTTATAAAAACGTATTTCTTGTTTTTTTTTTAGCTTGTTTGCTATACACATTGTCACATATCAGCTTTTAGACATTTTTTTTTTTTTTTTTATAAATCATAAATGACAAGGAGGCGGCAGCTTCTCGCAATGCAAAGAGACGGTTGGTGTGGGCGGGTCTTCAGATTATGACGCGTATCACTCTGTGTCTCCATTTCCAACTCAGTCCCATCGCGGATTTTGCATGTGTAGTCGAAAGACAAACTGCTGCAACCTTCATCGTATATTTCACACAATTTCACACCACATTCATTGTTTCAGTTTAACATAATTCCCACATTTCCTCCCGTTGAGTTAAATATATATATATATATATATTAGATCGTTTGTTCATTAATTCATATAGTCACCCGTAACACAATGGGCCAAGGCCGTTTAAGCAGCCTAGCTCTGCTGACCATTGAGAGGACACTGGTCAAGTCACTGGAAAAGACGCCTAGTTGGTACGACAGGGTTACAGAGCATTTTCTTGAAAAGGAACGTAGGGCAGAATTTACATATAAATAAATGGACAATTTTTATGATTTAGGCCGAAAATGAGCTTCCCCTCTTTAAAAGATCAGCAGCTGCCACTGGATAGTATGTCTGCCCAACCAGAATATATAATTGCCTGACTGATTTAATGGAGCCTAAATCCAATATAAAAAAATGTAGTACCTCATATAAACATGAAAATGTATTCTGTCAAATTAAGTCTGACTATTTTTTATATTTCATATTTACATATGTATGTAAAATAACAAGCTAATTCGCTTTTGTACTGTAGTTTTTAGTGTAACCCACTATTTTCTAAAGAATAGCTTTCATCCTTGCTTAGCTATTTATTCTGTGGAGTAGTTTTTAGGTTAGCTTGCTACTGTACAGTTGCTGAATTCGCTCAACACTGGAGATTGGTGATTCAGAACAGTACTAAATACAATCATAGAGACACCTGGGCTGATGCCAGGAAACAGGCACCGAGGAGTCTGGGAGATTGATGGGAAGTCGAATACATCTCGTGATTTGCGTTTGATGCTCGGGCACGTTTGCAGATCTGATCCAACTCGGATCATTCAAAGCCTGTGCTGTAATGCATTAGTGGGCACCTCTATTAAAGTAGCAAAAATCCTGAATGATGCATGAGTCAGCCGAGTCATGAAAAAATTTAATCACATCATGATCACAATGTTCATAAAACCTGACAGATAGACAGTTGCCTGATGTTTGATATGAGAATCTGATGACTGTTGCAGAAGTTTTTACAAAGAAGGTCAGACCTGGGTTAAGGCCTATTCATGCCAAGAACAATAACTTTAAAAAGTGATGCCAATTGGGTTTGTCCCGGTGTATCATTACCGCTATAGTGGTGTGGACTTCAAACTATTTTTCAAACGGTAGTTATAGTTATCATCCTTGGTGTGAATGCTCCTTTGTCTTCCATTTACTTCAGTTCATACATACACTGAAAGAAAAATACAGTATATATAGAAACTTTCCAGCTATGATTGCAATGAAAGCAAACCTTTTACTGCTTTGCATTTAATGAAATTGGTTTAGATTCAGTGACTGTCCCAGAATTCATTGCACTCATTGCTTCATGCTCTAATTGGCTGCTGTATATTCCACATGGTTTAACACAACCAAATCAATGTTTTATTGTACTGTAGACCTTTGCCAAAACTCAGCAGTTTTAAATAAATATTCAACTAAACCTCTTAGCTTTGTGTGACGACAGACATGGAGTCCAAAAACAGAAAATTAATTTCTGATTGAGAGTGATAGAGATGCTTTTGGCAGTGTAAACGGGTGGAACAAAATGCAGATTAAATAAACATCTCTGAAATAGGGAAGCAGGCGACCTCTGACCCCTCTATTATACAGCTGCCGTTCCGCCCCCAGATTTAAATAATGACAGTTCAATGAAGCTCTCCTAAGAAAAAATGCTTAGGAAGAATGTAATTTTTTGCAGTCTCTGCTTGCTCATTTTGAATCTCAAAAGCCTAAGTGTTTTAATTTTTATTAAAGTAATTGAAAACAGTACTAATTGGAAAGTATATTAAGTAGAAATTAAATCTACAGTAAATTACTGGCAAACCTGCTGCAAAAACTACAGCAAAGTTTTACAGTGAAATATTCAATTTTATCTACGGCCTAGTAATTGATTTACTCTTTTAACTTCTATATCATTTATTTTGAAAATAAAAGGGATACTTCACCCAAAAATTCAATTCTTTCATCATTGACTCACCTTGAGTTGTTCCAAATCTGTTTAAATGTCTTTGTTCTGATGAACACGGAGAAAGATAATTGGAAGAATGCTTTTTACCAACTAGTTCTTGGACCCTATTGTCTCCCATTGCAGGAAAAATTACTTTATAATTTTTTTGTTCTGTTGAACACAAAATAAGACATTTTGAAAAATGTAGGACAGCAAACAGTTCTGGGGCACTTTTGTATATTTTCCTACTATGGTAGTCAATGGGTCTGTCTGGTTATAAGCATTCTTCTCTGTGTTCTTCAGAACAAATTCATTTATACAGATTTGGAACAACTCGGAGGTGGGTAAATGATGACAGAATTTTTGGGTGAAGTATCCGTTTTCATAAACTTAAATCCAAAACAAATATTTTTGGGACAATTGTGCAAAGAGTTTGGAAGGCAACGAAGATGTGTCTTTCAGTATCTATAATGATAATCCCATAATCCTGTGCGGTTTAATTAATACTAATTGGAATAAAATTAATTTTACAGTTTTATTTTACGGAATTTTCACATAAACAAAAAAATGAATAAATTACAAAAATAGATTTGTGTATAATAACATATAAAAACATTATTTTGTGGTAATATTCCAGCAGCTGGGGCACCAGCTTTATGGTTTTATAAGATTTTTTACTGTGTAAAATTCTATCCTTTATGAAGAAGACACACTGTAATTGATGCTTGATTGTGCAAAACTCACTACCACATGTTGTGGTGGTTAGGGTGCTGCTATGATGTTGCCATGGTGTTCTAGATGTTTCCTTACTGTCTGGCAAGAGAAAAAAAAGAGCTTGTCTTATGATATTCATATTTTCCATAATTCTAATAATAAGAAATAATAATATTAATACTTGCCCAGCAGACACCATTAGATATTGATATGTTATTCAATATATCATAACCTAAATGTGCTTTACAAAAATTCTGTCTGGAGTTTCACACATACCTTCTCCATCACATCTGTCCTCTTTTCTAGCCGCGTCGCCCTCTCACGCACCCAGCTGCTCTAAACAGATACAGCCTCATCCCTGGTGTTCAAAGTGGCCCGGCAGAACCTGTTTACACAGAGAACGCCACCCCCCGCCCCTCTTTCCGCTCCCTCTTCTCCTCTGCCAGCCGCTGGAGAGCTCTTATCAGAGCTCAGCAGGAACGCCGCTGAGTCCGGCGAGCGCGGTAAATAACCGCTGATAGCACAGGTGCTAATTAAGCTGTCTCAGTCTGCCGAAATTGAGACCGTCACGGTTTATATTGCATGTGCAACTCTGAAACAGGCATGACGAGCCAAAAACATGACCTTGTGAGGAACATAAACATTTTTACATGCGATGCTTGAGAGGCCGGAATTGTGTTGTAAAAGGCTTGACTTTTGCATTAGCATTCAATTCAAAAGAGCGGGTTGAATGTTGAAAGCACCTGTTGTCAGGGAAAATGGCCTTGAGCGCATGAATTCGCTCGTTGGGAGAACATCTCTGCGGCGACTGCCTATCTCAAGTATCCACCCACACGCCGCCTACATGAACGCGGACGCCGTCCAATCCCGATAGCCCGACTCTGGCTTTGTTAGTCAAGGCCAGTGGAACAGTGTCTATACCCGCAGTGGAGTTTCACAGGGTTGAATAAATAACTCGGATACGGGTTCACGGATGGCTGTGGGTGTTTTTCATAACGGCGCGTTGAGACGAGCCACAGACAAGACCTCCATACTAAAGAGGGGTCAGGGTGAGAGTCAGACACCTATAGCTTAAATGACATACTGAAGGAGGGATTTAAACAAACATGCAAATTCAATGCAAACCTTTATATGTCATATTTGCTTTTGAGCATTCTTGAAGAACTTAAGTTTTATGTATTTTTTTCTGTATTTATGGTCAAAGTGTAGATATGTCATGGAACCGGTGGGAGAGAACCAAATCAGGAATATTGAAAGGCAAATTTCAAACAGCATTTTGTACACTTGAAGGGCACTTTGGAAAGGGGAATCCACACAAAAAGTAATTCCAGATGGAGAGAAAATTTAGTTTTTCATTACTCCAGTCGAAGTGAGTAGGGCATAGGGATGATCACTGTCCACAGAGACCACCCAGAACATCCCAATGAACATTTAGCAACACCCTAGTAACCACCTACAAGACCAAAGCAACCGCACAGTAACACCCTGGCAACAGTTTAGCACTATGGCAGCTAGTTTTGACCACCCAATCAGCAATGACATTTATTCAAGGTAGTGTAATAGAAATCCTAACACACTAAATGTTTATAAACTCATACACAGACCACCACTAGATGTCACTGTGGGCCCACTGTGCTCTGTGATCCATATGTGGCCTTAAGACATGAAGACAGTTCCCCTGGACAGTCCGGCTGTATAATGGAGATGCTCAAACTTGCACAGAGCATCCTGTTATTCTGCCCGACAGCTCAGGTGCCTTCAGACAGCCTACACCCCCACTATATCCACTCCCACAATACACACACAGCAGATCGCCGGTGGCACATATGTGTGTGGAAATTACAGTACATTCCTGTGCTAGTGGAGCGGGACTGCATGCATTATTTTCTGAGTAAACCCGGGGCGTCTCCTAACGGGAATAAAACTAGCCAATATAAAAACGCATACTGTTTTTCTGAGAAGGTGATTTTCTCTTTTCTTCTCTTTTTGAAAAGATTTTATTGACGTGCTTGCCTATTATTTTACATTTAGTCATTTAGCAGACGCTTTTATCCAAAGTGACTTACAAAGTAGGGGAAGACAATAGAAGCAATTTGTGCAGTATCATTTGTCCGGCCGTCTATGAAATTGCCCAAAAATATTATTACTGTCTGCATAAATGACAATTAAATGCTTCAATAAAACATACTCACATACTTAGAAACATATGTGTAGTATAATGCCATGTAAGTCGCTTTGGATAAAAGCGTCTGCCAAATGCATCATTACTATTGCATTACTAAAACACATGTATTGCAGGTTTACCTCTATAATTTAAAATGACATTATGAAGTGACAAATATTTAACAACCCGCCTGGGTGTAAAAAACTAAAACAACTTATAAACTGGGTTGAAAGTTGAAACTTGGTTCAGTACAAAATGCTAGATGTTTGCATCCATAATTTAAAGAAATTCAGGTGGAAATTACATGAACTTTGAGCTGTATTACAAAACAAATCTTTTTAATCTTGCTGATATTTAGCAACATGTTTATATTTCCCATAATCCTCTCAAAAAGGCACTTGAAAGTTGAAGAGTTTGGTATCGTCTTTTGTTGCGATTGTCCGTCATTGTTTTAGACTGCTGGTAAAGGGTAATCAGATTCTTTCCAAGGCATCCAGAGAGAGAGAAAAATCAATACTATATAAGGAGACTTGATGAATTAGAAATTTGTACTCAGTGTGATTATTGATCAGCTTCAATCTGGTGGGTTTTGACAGCTCACATGCACAACGTCAATAAGTTGAAAATCTTTAAAAACCAAGGCAAGAGGAAAGGGAAGTATAAAACAGGAAGTGACTCACAGGTAGAGACAGAAGGGTGTGGTCTTCGGGTTTGGGAGGGGTGGAGAGAGACTCTGTCTGCTCTGATTCTAGATGTGGCTCTGGGGACTGAACATCTGTTCTGCTGGATATCCAGATCTAGACAGGGAAGGACACGACAGACCTCAGTCAGGAAGGGGTCTGGATAGTAAAAACTGTTTTTGTTAAAAAATATTTACAATTTAAATGCATTTTAAGGCATTTCTATTAAATTTGCAATCTGTCACTCTTTTGGTTACAAATAAAAAAAAGCTGTTAAGCAAATGAAATTGCCCAACAATATTATTACTGTCTGCATAAATGACAAATAAATGCTTCAATAAAACATACTCACATACTTAGATTCACGTACCCCTATTCAGGACAGTAAGATTATAATAATAATTTATAATTTGAGATGCCAGTTACGATTTTGTAGGAAACATAATTTTGACATCATTTGACTTTAAGTGATCAAGAACTGAAAATATACCCTAATTGCATACAGATGTATTCTGGGAAATTCTAATCCATGTAGCATGACTGATTTAAAGGAGGGTGAAAGAGAAGCAAGCACTCAGAGATGTTGACCCGGGATAACCTTGATATAAAAGCCTTTTAGAGGCTAGGGTCATAGTGTTTTAATTGACACTAAAGAACTGATGGAAAAATGACTTCCTGGGAGTGGAGATGCTGCCCGTTCCAGTCCGTGAGCTGGAAATGGTTCACCAGACTCCAAACTAATGTCATTACTAGCGGATACACATCAGCAAAACTAATCCAGATGTTCTGCGCAATTACATTACATTGCATTTGAGCTTCTTAGTCTAGCTTGTTCGAATTCATGCGGCGCCGCAAGAACCGACAGGCGGATGACATCAAAGTACCCCAAGAGTGATTTGAAAGCAAACTTAAGGTTTTTCGAAATCGCTCTCGCTGTACATTGATGTCGCGCCACATAAAATTCGAAATTATATTGTGGGTGGAGCTAATGCATCTGACATTCAAAATGATATTGTGGGAGGGGTGTAGATATTTAGCCATTTCAAATGATATTGTGGGAGGGGCTTAGGCACTTTGTAATTTTGTGCAAAATTAGCATTTTGTTAAAAGTAGTTTATTTGCAGTAATTAGATCAATTTCAAGATTCAAGGCAAGTGAAATTAATAATTTTACAAAATGGAAAAACTACATTAAATGTAAAAAAGTAAAAATCCTTGAACACAAGATCATTATAATAATATTTTTCTTATATCATTTAAAGACAAAAGTTGGAGAAATAATTTCAAAATAACAAACGAAAACAGAACTAATATTTTCAATGTATCATTAATAATAAAATACAAATAATAAAAAATTTAAATGTGCTGTTTTTAGAATTAATTTATACATGTACATTAACACATTCAGATGTTTGCATTGAAACTTCCCTTCCTCTTTCATCAAACCAAACAATCTTATCACAACCATTTATTTAAGCATTTCATCTATTTGTGCAATTTAAAGGTCTGGCGAGCTCATCTCCGCCCATGGCCTGGAACACATCTCTCAGATCGCTATGGTAATGAGCGAGGCGAAACGTGGAGTGCGCTAAACTATGCACAGTCACACACGCGCGGTCTTAAGGTTTGATTATTCTTAATGCATCCAACCTTCTCCACCCGAACGCTTCTCCCCAAACACACAGAATTGACCTTCGGCAGCAGCTCTGTGGAAAACAAATGTCTCCCGTGCAAAATCATTTTATCACAGTCTGGTTGGTCAGATGCTCAGACGTTCCTAACAACAACCAGCGTGGGCGGCGATGACATGGAGTTATGCAGATATACTCGCTTTAGACTTAATTTCCATACTCCTACGCGCTACCTCCAGACAGTGCACCCTACCACACACACAGACGCACTCGAACGTGTTATTGCCAGCACTCCCACAGAATGACCCGAATGCCTCTGTTCTGTAAAGGCAGGCAACCAGTTGCTGAAGTTTATGGGAGCTGTCCGTGGTGCTGAGCCCAACAAAAGAATCAAAGCAGGGCCGGGCCGCTCCCGGAGGCTGCAGGCATCATGTGTACTTGATTCAATTAGCAGGTTCTAGAGGAATCCCCTGAGATGGTGAGTGTGGGGGGGGATGTGGTGGTTGCGCTCTAACAAAGAGAAGGACCATCCCCCTCCATGCCATGACTGGGTCCACATCATTAGTCGAGCAAGTGGGTGTGCATTAAACATATGCCTGCGCAGAGGGTTAACAGTGTAGACACACATATATACTCACACACGTGTGTAAGGATGGCACATTTGTGTACATGCGTACAAAATCCAAGGTTTTTAGATTTACATTAGCTTTAAAGGCACACTGAAATTGTATTCTATGAGTTTACAAAATTGAGAACTGTGGATGGAATATAAGATGATTTAGGACTTTTAGGTATTTACATGTGAAGCTCAAGTAGTTTTGTGAGAGGGTGTGCTATACGCTAAAAGCGATAAACATAAACAAACAAGTGTCAGAAGTCAAACATAACAAAAGGTTCGACTGTATAACATTTGTGACCCTATGAAAATCTAGCTCAAGACACTCTTTGGAAGTAAACTTATCCTATATAATGTAGCATAAAGAGCATTCTGTGAAAATATAACTTTGATATGTTTAATATTGACTTAGTAAGGATATGTCAAATATTGATATTGTTTGGAAAACCAACTTTCAACTTCCCTTATTTTTATTGACCGTGTCAATAAAGTCATTATTTTTAGTTATATAAATACAAATGTGAGTACTGACATGAACATCATGTTCTGATATTTATAAAAAATCAGTGTATTAAAGAAACCTGACTTCACTGTTTAGACTATCAATATAGCGGCTTGGTATTTATATATGTGAGATTTCCCACAGACAGTGATTTCACCACCTATTGTCCACCCAATATTTTTAGAAAAAACGGTTTCCGTTTCAGAATTTTATGGAAACCTGTAGTTGTAAATAAGGCTGAATCCTTAATCAGCATTTGCATGCTGAATTTATATTGTTACCTCACTATCTAAAACTTTCAGACCCATTCCCCAGTCTCTCGTGTCTGTTCCACTGTATCTTTATTTCAAACTGATGAGTTTATTTGCAGTGTAAATCCAGGCTGGCTTTACATATCCAGGGGATGTGGACGCAGGCTTGATATCTGTTGGCTGCCGGCATTCGTATTCTGTCCTCACCCTGCTGGCTGATTCACATGCAGCAGATGTCTGTGTTTCTGCATGTGTCGAGCTGTCTGGATCGTTTTGAAAGTGATGGCTGAATTCCAGAACGCTTGGGCACTCTTGTTCGGTCGCCATGGCACAGCTTTATCCGTACATTGTTTAGTCGTGGGAATGTCAATTAGAAAATATCTTTAAATAAATCACATCTATTGAGAAACATTTACATTTAAGTATGTATTACAACAAAATTTGCAAATACTTTTTAAAAAGCAATTGTTGTCTGAGAGGATAGTAGATGGTTGAATGCAGACAGATGTGCATTTAAAAACATCCGGATGGGGTCTAAGCAGGGTGATGTACAACCACCGGTCTCTACGGAGAACGCAAGGCACCGCAACCGGATTTCTCATCAAGCTACGAATCCATCAGCGACAATTTGATGTTAATGAAATGAGGGTCTTGATTTGCGGGGGGTTTGCGGAGCTTTAAATAATTTTGGAGATGCACACACATGCCCTTGCGTGGTCTTGGCCGTCTGCAGCAATCACGGCTACAGGAGTCGCCAAAGAGATAATTACATAGTGACTCGAGTGCGGCGCTCTGTTCTACTGTGGCCGTGAGTGGAGGGAAAAATGTTATTACAGCGCAAAAGCCCACTTTATTTCAGCAACCAACTGGAATTTTTTTTTTTTTAAATCAGTTTGCTTTTCGGCCCCCCACCTCTGAATAATGGATCTCCCTTCCCCCTTAATTCACAGCTTTCTGTGGGCATGAGCATAAGTATCGATTCAACGTTTGTAAGAGCAAGGTTTTGGTCACCTTTAAAGGCTTGGATTCAGAATTTTTGAAAAGAGGAAAAAAAGATTACATAAAACAAATAATATATATATACTGTATATATAAAATAAAAAATCTTTCAGAGCTAGAAATATACAGTTACTACATTAAATAAATATATATAAAAAATAATAAAATAAATGTATGGCATTACACAAGCCAACTTTCTTTTGTTTACTGTAAAACTGGTTTAAATGCTTTATACAGTATATTTTTATGTACAAATGTATACATACAGTATACATTAATCAGCTGTAAAACATAAAAAAAGCATAAAAAGATGACAAAGAAAAATGTTTTTTGTTGTATTGATTGTGCTTGTCCAAGCTGGACTGTTGTTTACACCAGACGGCTTCCACTGCATTGCATTCCAATATAAAATTCCATTTCTTCTCGCCTCGGCCAGAATCCCCTCAGACGTCTTTACATTCCGAAACTCCCATGTGTCCTTTCTCTCTCATCTTCCTGCTCCAACTCCCCTAATGATGAAACACTAAAGTCAGGGACAGGAGAAGAGTCCCCCGTCCCCCGCCTCGTCCCTCCTCCTCTCACTTGTAGCCAGCAGCAAAGTCTCTCCTCTTCTATCCTCTCCACAGTTCTTTGTTCATCATATCATCTGTGTGATAGGAGAGCCGGCAGTCACATGCAATTAACACCCCAGCACCCGAAGCCACCTGACTCCCCCACAGTTTCTCAGATCTGGATTTACCCGCCGCACTAGTAGCTGCTTGTTATTTTTAAGCAAATGGTTAAAAAAAGAAAGCAAGCGCTCGTGGTTCGAAGGGCGTCCCCTTGAATGGAAGTGATAATTACAAGGGGATTTGGTAAACACGTCCTCATTGATGATAACAATAAAGATAACTGGATTTTTTTTCCTCAAGATAATGTGTGTGGCTTTTGCCCACAAAAAGTCATGTGCTTCGTTCGAGGATGTTGCTAGGGCAGCGTCATGTGGTTGCTTATGTGTTTTAAGTGGATGTTAGTGGTGATGTTGTGGGAGATTATTGATGGTTGCTAGATTGTGATGTCATGATGTTCTGGTTCGGTTGCTAGGCTGATGCCAGGCAAGGGTGATGTGGTGTTAATGTTGGTTGCTAGGGCGTTACTAAGGTGTTCTGGGGCCAGTTGCACAAACATAGCCACTAAGTTAAAGGGGTCAAATGACAGGGCTAAAACGAATATAATCGTTTGTTTTAGATGAAATGCAATGTGTATACACTATTTAAAGAGTACATAACTAGGGATTTTTAAGGTCCTACTTTGGTTTATGGAGTTTCCAACAACAAGTGTATGTACATAGAAGGTGTAAAAACACGATTATTTCATAAAAATAGGCAGTTATTCTTACCTTACTTCTTGACTGACTCTCAAATGATTCGTTCTGCGATTCATCTGTCTAATCCCCCTCCTTTCCGCTAGCCTAGTCTGATGTGATTGGTCAGATGGTCGAGTCTGCCGTGATTGGTCTACCCTACCGCGAATGAGGCTCACGTGCTACAGTGTTTGTGGGAGAAGAGTGAAGTTTTCGCGGGCAGTCCTGAATACACACACACCTGAATATTCGGATTGTACTGTTCTGGAACAGTATTGTAAATAGAATGTAACCATTAGTTCTTAGTTGTCTCATCTTTTGGAAGGGCAAACAAAGAGGCTTTCTTTTTGCAACGAAACACACAGCTCCACGACATGGCTGTGGCGGTGACGTTGATACATTGAGATTTACAAGTACCTTACTTGCGTATACATTTGGGTGGTCTAAGTTAAGTCATACCACGAAATGACGTACATTCGTGAGGGTGTGGTTACACAAGGCGTTTCAGGCAGGTCTGGGTGAGTATTCGCTTTTAGATAGAATGCATCTTTTGTTCTGACACTTACATTTTTGCAATTTTACGAGTCCAATACATGCATGGGCAACTTATAACACACCAAAGACACAGAAAAACACGTATTTGCACCATATGACCCCTTTAAGACTGTTGCTGTTTCTGAAATCGCATACTATGACAGTAGTTAAATGAAGTACCTGTTAAAGTACTGTTAAAACAGCACGTTCTATATAGTATATGTGGGGGTAGTATGAATAGATTTCAGACTACTGCATCCACCATGTTTTATTGTCATGTGACCCGTATGCTCTTTGACCTATGATGTATTAACATTTACCTGCAACTAGGCGTTGGTACAAACATAATTTTTTCACAAGAAATGTATTCATCGAACTTACATTTAAAAAAACGGACACCCGCTTTGAAGTTTTACGCTATTTTTATTTAATTTAATTCTGAAATTTGACCGTTGCTCAGCTTCCGTTGCATCATGGGATAGGGAAGTGTCCATCTGATGCACACTCAGAAATCTCGGCAGAAACAGTAGACCATCCGGGTATTTCTCGCCTACTGTTTCATGCATACTGAGGTTTCAGACATACTACTCATAACTCATACAAATTTTCGCCTAAATTTCGGACGCACGGTGTGTGTTGACAACTAGTCTTGTTGTCTAGCAATTAGTTTGTACTACTAATCAGTCTTACAGAATGCACGCCAGATTACACATTTTCTTTGTCTGTTACGATGCTGTTTGCATCTGTGCTCCTATTGGCTATGACAAAGCCTGTCTTGAACAACGAGGAAAAAAAATTATGTTGGATGCTGTTAGGCATCGCAGGTGCAGTTTCGATTGTCGTATACTACAGGGCTACCAATTCGCCATGAGAATCTCACGCCACACATCCATTTTCTCAAGCAGGGACATATTTGCCTCTTTTTCTGTGTGGTGTAATACAATTTGTTAGATAACTGCCTAAAAGCCAATTAGTTCTTCGGTGCTGCATACATTTTACAACAAAACAGTGCCCCTTGATGTAAAAATAAGTTAAGTAGTGAATTAAATGAAAGCAGGCTGGAGTTACTGTTTACTGAGCCAACGGTGACCAATCCAATCAAAGATGACCGTGTTAGTGTTCAAAAACTTGTTTTTAAACTTTTGTTTCTTCAGGAGAATGAACGACCTTCAATTTGATTTTATGTCCATTTAATTATCTGCCAGGTGACAATTGTAGTCCATCCACTTGAAAAAAAAGCAATAACAAGCCAGACAATGGCCTCATTTATGCCAGCAGTACAATTCATATGTTAAAGTGTAATACTGCATTTAATAATTAAAGGGAAAGTTAACCAAATATAAAAATTCTGTCATTATTTATTCACCCTCATGTTGTTCAAATCTGTATTTGACTCTTTCCTCTGTAAAACACAAAGGAGGATATTTTGAGAAACGTCTCTGAGGTTTTGTGTTCATACAATGAAAGTCAATGGGGACAATGTTGTATCTTCAAAATATCTTGTTTTGTGTTCTACAGAAAGACACACAGGTTTAGAATGACACGAGGGGAAATGAATGATGAAAGAATTTTCTTTTTTGGGTGAACTGTCCCTTTAATAGAACCACTAAGCAATAATAACAATCCTTCAAAACTAATTATTTTATATTTACCCATATTCTGAAAATCAAATAAATACTAAAGCATGAATATAACTTCCTTGATACTGATCCTTTTTTTGTTATAGCACAGACTGATCAGAACAGACACCATCATGCACTGCCTCATATTTGGGAATTCAAACCATAAAACTGTAACCACTTCCAGCTGGTTTGGACTCGTCACTTAGAGGGATGAGAGGAGGGAGTGAATGATGGACAGATAGAGATGGATACTGGAGCTGAGAGTGCTCCAGAGAGAGCCGGTAAACCATTCCCTGTCCCCTCCAGCCAATAAAATGGCTGCATTAAGATAATAATGCTGTATGGCAATTATTAACGGGCAATAAAAGAGCTTTAGAGCCCTCTTCAGGCTATAAACTGTGTGTGTGGCAGTGTTCGAATGAGATGGATTTTCTAGCATACAGTGATATTCTGTAATCCAATAACCACATTAAGAAATTGTGTTATCCTGATAGCTGGATCATTTAAAAACCAGCTAGTGATCCTACTCCCGATACATTAGGCATGACTAAAGAAATATATGCCTGAATATCACATATTAGGTTAGTAAAATAAGTATTTTGTATTATAATAACATTGTACATTAAATAGATAAATTGTTTAAACTAAATAGCAAAAATAATTGTGTTGAAAAAACAAGTATTTTACATTACAGTCATACAGCACATGCAATACGTGAGTGGACTAACTGAAAAAAAAAGACTATAAATTGAAAAAAGGACAGTAAGACAGAGGTGTGAGTGGTGGGGGCTGCTAATGATGATTCACCTCTGAACCAATCAGACGAATCATTAGGCTGAAGGTGGGCGGAGTTTCAGAGGTGGTAAGGAATGCGCAGCCTTAAGCAACAAAGCATATTAGTCTACATCGATACTGATGTATTGACAGCTTTGAGAAGTAATATCGTCAGCTATGCATGCAAAAAATATCTGCTCCGCACAAATCTGTAAAACGTTGTCTTTAATAACGACAGAAGTGTTTTACTACAGTCCCAAACAACCTATGTAATTTCACCCTGTAAGATTAAACAATCTGTAATTAAACTGAAATCATTGTTTTCTTTGTTAACAGCAGGTACCTGCAGTGGCAGATGTGGCACTTTGTTACAGGATCAGCCCTCAACTCAACTCAACTCAACTTTATTTATATAGCGCTTTTTACAATTTTCATTGTTACAAAGCAGCTGTACATGAGACGCATTGAATACAAGAAAAACAACTAAAGTCATATACCTGTAAAAACAAGAAAAAGGTGAAAACAACAAAAGACAGACATACAAATGCTCCACACACACAATATGCATACACACTACACACATTGACATAGACGCACATACGCAAACACACTCGCACACACGCACAGTGAAAGCACACATTTGAGATAAAGGAGAGAGAACCACAGGTCAAATATTAAACAGACTATAAATTCTTATATGCAATATTAATTATGTCTAACTTCTAAATTCTAAAGCAGCCCCCCCGGCCAGGCAAATAGTGCAAAACAATATGCAAACGGTGGCGAGGAACCCAAAACTCCAATCGAGAAAAAAAACCTCAGGAGAACCCAGGCCCAACCAGGGGATTCCAGTTCCCCTCTGGCAAAAGCTGCTGCCTCTGCATAAGCTCAACAGTGCTTGCACAACAAGGCTACATAAAAAATAAATAAACTTACTAATAAGGTAAATTATAGATTTAAGATTATCATTAACAATCTAATAGCATTTGAAATGTTGTAGAAAAATCGTGTCAAGTTGCCGCGTCCTTTATCCAGCTCTATCATCTCAGCTCTTGTCAGGTCCTGCGGTAACCTTGGAACAAAGAGACAAGACTGGCTGAGAGTAGAGTACTGTTCTGCACTCTTTGATGCAACAGGTACATCATTTGTTGTTGGATGTGTTCCTAGTTCCGGTTGATCTAAATAATGCAGCCTAAATCCTCTGAGGATTAGTATTATGGAAGTGTAGTGTATGCAAGATTAAAAAGATGCGTCTTTAGTCTATATTTAAACTGACAGAGTGTGTCTGCCTCCCGGACAGTGCAGGGAAGAATATTCCAAAGTTTAGGCGCTAGATAAGAAAAAGATCTACCACCTGCACTTGATTTTGAAATTCTAGGTATTACCAACTGACAGGACGCCTGAGAGCGTAATGCACGTGGAGGATTGTAATACAATAGAAGTTCATTCAAATACTGCGGCGCTAGACCATGTAGG
Organism: Triplophysa siluroides; assembly: GCA_006030095.1. Lineage (NCBI taxonomy): Eukaryota > Metazoa > Chordata > Actinopteri > Cypriniformes > Nemacheilidae > Triplophysa > Triplophysa siluroides. The sequence continues at coordinate 213,080 of VCII01000215.1, read as the reverse complement.
GCTTTATAGGTAATAAGCAAGATCTTAAAGTTAATGCGATGCTTTATAGGTAACCAGTGCAAGGTTGACAGAACCGGGGTTATATGCTCATACTTTTTTATACGTGTAAGAACTCGAGCTGCCGCGTTTTGAACCAGTTGCAGTTTTTGTAATAGGCCTGCAGGGCAACCACCTAAAAGTGCATTATAGTAATCTAGTCTTGATGTCATGAATGCATGAATTAATTTCTCTGCATCTGACAGTGACAGCATATGACGTAGTTTAGATATATTCTTAAAATAGGCTTCGAGGAAATATAAAGTTGAGTATAATCAGCATAACAGTGAAAGCTAATTCCGTGTCGCTTTATTATATCTCCTAGAGGTAGCATATATATAATGCAAAGAGCAGAGGCCCTAAGACTGAGCCCTGTGGTACACCGTACTGGACTTGCGATTTGCGGGACACCTCATTGTTTATTGCTACAAATTGAAAACGGTCAGATAAATAAGACTTAAACCATTTCAATGCTATTCCATTAATATCGACGTACTTTTCGAGTCTGTGTAGGAGTATGCTGTGGTCAATGGTGTCAAATGCAGCACTAAGGTCTAGCAGCACCAATAACGAAATACAGCCACGGTCAGACGCTAAAAGCAGATCATTTGTAACTCTGATCAAAGCAGTCTCTGTACTGTGACATGCTCGAAATCCAGACTGGAATTCTTCATTAATGTCATTCCTTTGGAGGAAGGAGCAAAACTGAGTTGAAACTACTTTTTCAAGAACTTTAGATATAAAAGGTAAATTTGATATAGGCCTGTAATTCCCTAGTTCTCTTGGGTCGAGTTTGGGCCTTATAACAGCCACCTTAAACGCTTTAGGCACATGTCCTAATGTCAGAGATGAGTTAATAATACTAAGAAGAGGATCTATAATTTCCGGGAGCATTTCTTTCAGTAGTTTTGTAGGTATAGGGTCTAGCATGCATGTTGTTGATTTTGATGATCTAATGATTTTAGAGAGTTCATCATGTGATCTACTGTAGAAAATAATTGCAATTTTTCCTTAGGGGTGCTGTAGTTAATTTGTTCAGCGGGTTTCACTTCTGGTTGCATTGTTATATTTTTTTCTCTAATATCTTGGATTTTACTAGTGAAGTAGTTCATAAATTCATCACTGTTATGCTGATAATCAGAATCTGAAGTCGCTGACGACTTACTTTTTGTTAATTTAGCCACGGTGTTAAATAAAAACCTAGGGTTGTGATGGTTTTCTTCTATTAGTGATGAGGACAGGGCCATGTATATGGCAACTCAACATGTTCATCACTGGATGGTAGGAAAGAAAACATGATAATATCTCATTTTACAGTCATAATCAGTTACTAATAGAAAATCATTAATAGCCACAACCTTAGCGCAATGCTCTACCAACTGAGCTACACTCACCAAAACCACACGTTTATAGAACTTTTTCGATATTTTTGGTAATTTTGAAGCTTGACAGCTCTAGTACCTATTTACTTCCATTACGTAGAAAAAAACCAACAACATTCTTCCCTTATGTGTTCCAAATAAGAATAAAAACTCATTCAGGTTTGGTACAACATGCTGAGTTAAAAATGGGATTATTTATTTTATTGTTTAAGGTCTTTTATGGCATTTTTTTGGCAATTTTGAAGCTTGCCATCCCCCGTCCCCATTTACTTCCATTATGTGGATAACCGCAGCAAGTGTGTTCTTACAAAATCTCCTTTTAAGTTCCAAAGAATAAAGTCATGCAGGTTTGATAAAAACAGTGTAGACTGTACGCATGATATTAAGTATTTTAAAAAACAACATTTGTTTTATAGTTTGAAGTATCCCATTAATAAACAGTGGCACAGACCCGACCCAGGAAGAAAAAAGTGATTCCACATGGATCGCTCTTCAGAAACTCTGCCAGAGAGATCTGCTCATAGAACAGTGCAAAATAATTCACAACATCATAACTCAATACTAGACGGTTGTTGCCCGTCGAGGGCAGTGTTGTTGTGCATGGGCGGAGGTGTGAGTATGCATGGCACCTGCCCAGTGCTCAGCGGGTGGGGTTGGCACTGATAGCAGATGGCCGTACCCTGAGGGCACTCAGCAAACCTGCTGTCTGACTGAACGCCTCTGAGATGAACAGAGGATGTGTGGAAAAATGGACTGGGGACAGTTGGTCTCCTATTTTTTCTGTAATACAGTATTCTGTATTAGAAATCAAATCTAATTGCCTTGGCTAATGTTGACTCTGTGTACTATAATGCAGTTGAACATTATACACAATGTTGTTTTTACTTGCAAGTCTACAGTTTTTATCAACTTTAATCGGCAAACCAGGATCTATTCATTTAATAACTGACCTAAACCGCACAATAAATATTCTAGGATATATGAACAAATTTGTAATCTTGTATGCAATGCATGTTTATGCACAACACGGAGAAAAATCATTATTCTTCACTTCCAAACAACAGGAGAGAAGTTCTGGCATTCACAGATGAGTGCTACTCTCCTGAGATCTTCAGTCCTAAAATGCCATTGGCACCTTGGTCTCCCGGTGCACAGAAAGGTCAATAGTGACAGAGACTCCTCATGTCTGCATTGATTCAGTCAACAGCATCATTACACACACCAATTACGCAGTCACTGACATTGTAATCATGGAAATAAATGCAGATTTTGGGAATGTTAATACTGTACTGTATTCAGACTTCTCTGAAACAGCAATGATACTGCCTGTGATTTTGAAGACATACAGTTGTTTTCTTTAAGATATTTTCAAAAAAACCTAGCTGGACAATTCCAGCATTATGGATGTGACATTTCTAGTCAAAACCTGAAATATAAATTCTCAGAATGTTTATTTTGAATAATCCCCCCAAATTAACGCCTAGAGTTCAGACATTAGACAAATGTCAGTCTATGCATGACTTCTATTTTAAAAGAGAAAAATGAATGCGATATGGATGCAATAATACCCAACAAATGGAGAAGGGATAACTAGAACATACAATAGTTATTAGGGTCGTTTCCCAGACAGGGCTTAAGCCTAGTCGCAGACTTAAAGTCCCAGTGAAATAAAAAATGGCAGTGCCTATTTTTTCATTAAAATTATTCATAATTATTTAATTGTATTGTAAACAGTTTATCAATGTGGGTCATTCTCTTTTAAAAATTTGTGTGCCCTTATAATCTTTATTTAAAATCTAAAAAAGCATTGTAATGACTATTCATCTTAGAGGGATAGTTCATCCAAAAATGAAAAATATGTAATAATTTACTCACTCTCAGGTTGTTTCAAACCTGTATAAATTACTTAATTCCAAATATCTTTATTTGTGTTCATTGGAACAATGTTAGTAATTTTCAGTTCTGTGACATCATTGACTTTTGATTTATAGCTCAAATAAAGGCAGTCTGGATTGAGTTGGTGTTGTAATGTTAAAATAAAAACATAAACTTTAGCTTGCCTACCGGTTTTCCAGAAACATAGTGTAATCATTACATTTCCCTACTGAGATACAATCCCGGTAGTTTGTATTTTGACTTGGTATTATTGGACTAAGTTCCTTCAGCATGTGGAACAAACCAGATATATTATAATTAGACGGTGATGAATCTGGAGGTTGCTCAGCTGGCTGCCTGGTGCAGTCGAAACAACCTAGAGCTCCATGCATTCAAGACCGTGGAGATGATAGTGGATTTCAAAAGGAACCCTTCATCTTTCTCCCCTCACCATCCTGGACAGCACTGTGGAGTCATTCAGGTTCCTGGACTCCACCATCTCTCAGGACCTGAAGTGGGAGACCCACATAGACTCCATTGTAAAGAAGGCCCAGCAGAGGTTATACATCCTCCGTCAATTTAGGAAGTTCAACCTACCACAGGAGCTATAAACCCAGTTCTACTCAGCGGTCATCGAATCTGCTCTGTGCACTTCAATAACTGTTTGGTATGGCTCGGCCACAAAATCAGACCTACGAAGACTACAACGGACAGTTCGTAGTGCTGAGAAGATTATTGGTGCTCCTCTGTCCACACTTCAGGACCTGTACGATTCCAGAGTGAAAAAACAGGGCAAGAAAAATCATCATTGACTCCACACACCCTGAACACAAACTTTTTGAACTGTTGCCCTCTGGCCAGCGCTTTAGAGCACCAAACACCAGGACTTCTAGACACAGAAGCAGCTTCTTCCCCCAGGCAATCTCCCTCCTAAACTGATAACTGCGCCTTAAGAGCAATATTCCACTTTCACTACTCCTATAGTGTGCACTATAGTGCCTTATTATATGTCAATTTTGTATATAACACTACCTCTACTTACTTCATTATCCATTTGCACAAGTGTATATACAATCTTTTTAATATGTATATTCTACTATATACTACCCTGTACAATGTCTCTTATATGTTATTATCCCCCATTTTCTGTACAATAGTCTTTTTATTTTATATATGCATATTTTAGAATCTTTTAGACTGTAAATCTTATTATATTGTATTGTCATTGTGTTGAATATCTGTACTAGAAGCTTCCACCACCAAAGAAAATTCCTTGAGTCTGCAAGCACACTTGGCAATAAAGCTCTTCTGATTCTGATTCTGAAACCAGATATATTATAATTACGTCTGTGGTGAGCGAGATTTGTGTGAATCTTGAAGCAAACGCTGCTTTATTTATGTTTTGTATCCCTGCTGATACTAGCTCATATGCTTTCCACGTTTTGGGTATCAAATATCAACTACTGCCACCTGTTGGAACGGAAAGTTATAGCCTCTCACGCAGGCGCAGAACATGATACTTGGCTGTCGGGTTTTGACCATCGGCTAGGTGTGTCAGGGCAATTTTGGACCCAGACGCAGTCAATGTCAAAACCACAGTCTGCTTTTCGTCTGCGGTAGTTCATCGCGTCGGCTTGGTGTGAACCTCACTTTAGATGATGTATGTTAGATGGCTTGGGTGGAGCATCCGTTAACTCCTCCCCTTCAACCCTCAGTCTGCTGCCAGTTCCATTTCAAAATGCAAGAATGCTGTTTTTATACATCCAATCAAATCACAGAGAAAGACGAAAGCCACGCCCACTATTTTTTATTTGGGGGAGTGTATCGAGCACAGAAATAATACGTAATACGCCCAACTCGTTTTAAGACAAGTTGACCATGTTAAGCACGAGAAGGCAGCACGTTTAACATTGTAAAAAAGTCAGAATGCATGAAACACCGTTGCAGGGCTGCTTTAACTATACTAATTTAACTATGGCCTAGTCCTGGTTTAAGATAATCTCTCTCTGGGAAACCACCCCATTATATTTTAATTTTCATGTTCCCATTAATGAGGAATATGGACCGTTAAATATGGAAGTGACAATTCGCTTACATGACTATGGAAAACTATGCTTTAAAAACTAAGAGAGACTTTACATAGGTATTTATACCACCAAATATTGACATCTGACCTATCAGTACATTGGTATAAACTAGATTTTTCATCTTGAGGTTGACATTTGCATGGAATTGCCCATTTACAGTATAGTAATAAAGCACGGAACCATTATTTTAAGGCATTGTAGATGAAAATAATGTGGAAAAAAATCTAAAATATTTCCAAAGGTAGGCAGCATAATAAAACTATATAGCTATACAGTATACAGTATATATATAGCTGTAACTTTTATATCATTTTAGAAGATTTTTATACATACTGTAGGTTTAGACTTAGGTTTAGAAGGGGTCATATGACACGACTAAAATAAATATTTTTGTTTGTTTTAGATGTAATGCAATGTGTATACATGATTTAAGGTTAAAAAATATATTTTCCACATACCGTGCATGTTTGTATCTCCTCTTTGCCTCGCCTCTCTGAAACGCGCAGATTTTTAACAAAGCTCATTGCTCTGAAAAGCGAGGTGTTCTATGATTGGACAGTTAACTGGAGCGTAGTGATTGGTTGAATACTGCAAGCGTGTGACGGAAATGTAACGCCTCTTACCATATTTGGAACATCAGGTTCCAAATCAATTGTACTGACAGGTACGCCCACCTTACTTGCGTATACATTTGGGCGGTCTAAGTCAAATCATACCACGAACTGACGTAGATTTGTGGGGGTGTGGTTACACGAGGGGTTAAAGGCAGGTCTGGGTGAGCATTCGCTTTTAGATAGAATGCATCTTTTGTTCCCACACTTTCATTTTTGTATTTTTACTTGTCTAATACATGCATGGGCAACTTATAACACAACAAAGACACAAAAAAACACGTATTCGTGCCATATGACCCCTTTAATAAACACTTAGAGATACCAAGACTAATAAATTATAAAAAAAATGGAAATCACAATGAACAATAAAACCATATGCTTTAATTCAGTAAGCTGTATCGGGTCACTTAAAATAACAAGGATGATCGTGGCACTATATGATTATCTATAGTGTGTGGCACATGGAGAAATGCCACAACACTGACTGGGCACAGATGGCATAGGGGCAGGAAGACCGAGCTATCAGTTCCACATGCACACAGAGTCACAAATACACACATTCAAATGTAGAGTACACGCAAGCATACAAACACAATGTTTGCAATAACATGTTAAGTAACCGCCTCTACTCTTATCCAATCAGACTGCAGATAAAAGGAAGGTGTATACAGGCATATCCGGAGAAAAAAGGTTTAACAGTTTATGTGATCGATATGTCTAACGCAGCATTGGGTCTCGGTGGGATACACTTTAGCTGCGAGTGAAGGAAGGAGATGACACTTGCACACTAGAGAAGACAGAGAGCTGTGTGTGCGCGTGTGTGATGGCAGAAGACGAGCGTGTGAAAAAGCGCCCTGGCAAAGACTCATGGGACGTGACAGCAGAAGTCTTCACTGTGCCAGGAAAAGCAGGAAAATGACACAGTTACACACATGGGCGAACACTCTTCTGTGAGCTCAGAGATGGCAAAACCCGCTTTAGAGAAGCAGATATTACTTCATCTGACTGTTCGCCTGTCCATCTGCCTGTTTGTGTATGTCAACTATGCCCAAAAAGCATAGGCAGGTGGGTCAGGAAACCAGACAGAGCTCACAAACAGACCCACAGTCTTGGAATCACATACTGCAAAAGCACATTGTGTCTAAAAAAAGACAAAATGTAAAAAAGACAAAAAAATACCATTTGTGACTGACATGGACACTGCTTCTATAAAACTGCCTTGAAGGTAACAAGCATCTCTGCACATATGAGAGAATGAATACATGAGGGAGGACAGACCACCAGCCCTCCCATGATTTCTGATACAACTGCTTTTGATGAAACCATTTTAGAAAGGTGAAAGGTAAATAAAACATGGATTTGCACTTCCATTTTGCTTGCCTTGGCAACTCCACTATTATTAGCAGCACAGTGTGTGTGTGAAAAGACCCGCGGGGAGGATCTGAACCCACCTGCGTCTATCAACACTTATACATCCACACCCTCTATCTTTACATTGGACTGTACCATTATTAATATGAGCTAATTACTTTACAATGAATAGTACTATTATTCAGTTGAGGTTACATTAAAGTGGTCTTTACCATTGTTTATTTGCAGTTTTTAATTGATTATTTATAGCATTTTCAGGGAAGACTGGTACACAGCAAAAATAATTTGACCCTTTTTTAACACTGGCTATTTAGCTGTGTAGCATTATTTATTTGAGGCATCTATACAGATTTTTATTATTTATTACTCATTGTTTTGTCAATTAAACCATTTATGAGAATAGTAAGCTTACGTGGTTCTGACTGATGACGGGGACACACTACATGTTTCAAATCTGATTTTAAACACACTTGGTGTCATACACTGGACGCGCACGCCTGGCCCAAAGTTAATTCCGGTCTGTGTTTGTTGATCGGTCTGGCTAATGGCTAATAATGTAACTATTTATATTTAATTTATATTAATGTTGATTTATATAATTTTTTATTGTATGATAATTGTATTAAATAGACGATGTTAATTTGATCAAATAAACAATTTGTTGGACGGGTCGCATTTAAAGAAAAGATATGGGACATTCTACATCTAGCGGGTTTCTTTTGCTTGATATCATAAATAATCTGCAGGAACTCTATTCTTTGCGGATGTGTACCGGAAGTTAAATTTCGTCCACAAACGCACAGTAATGTTTGTTTATGTTGTTGTTTTGAAACCGTCTATACTAAACAACTGAGGATCACATACACCAAACATTTTGTACGCTACAATCTCACAAAGAATCACACTTTATTGCAAGGAGACGCATGACAGATGAAACAAACATGAATGTGCAGGAGATGACCGGAGTTGTTGATTCTGTGACTGTGTGATGAGTCGCAAAAGGAAAAACAAGCCAAGTGCATTTGAATTGGCACTAAAACCGGCTCAAAATATCAAACGTTTTGACATCCTCCAATTTAATGGAATCATAATCTGAAACAAAAAAATCAACTGCGTGCTCGATCTATAAAATCTGTCAATTTCAGTGTTGGGTAATTAGTAATTAATTAAATAAGTAATTTAATTACTTTTCCTTTAAAAAAGAAATGTAATGGATTACTCTTATTGTCCATGTTATTTAATTACAGTTACTTTGGATGTAATTGAACTAAATACGGTGTTATTTATACAATACTGGAATTGACATTAAAATTCAAAGTCTAACTCAAAAAATGCATGCATTACTGTATCTTTCTCACATTTGTAATTCTTTAATCAGTTAATAAGAGTACTTTGTGTAGTTCTATATTATTTATTTGAATGAATTAAGAGTCGTTTCATGTCTATCCTTGATTCACGTAACTAATTATGGTTGATTAGTAATTAGTAATAAGTAATTAAATACTTTTTGGAAAGAGTAATTTGTACAGTAATCTAATTACATTATTGAATATGTAATTAGTAACTAGTAATTAATAACTTTTAACTTACCCAACACTGGTCAACTTCGACTACCCAAAATCTGTCAGACCGGTGCAGACTTTTGGCAACTATTGTTGACTTATCCAGATGGCAAATCGTCACAAAAATGTGAGCAAAAGTCACCTGTGGAATCTGTTATTATTATTATTCACCCTGATGTTGTTCAAAACCTGTATATTACTCTTTCTCCTGTGCAACACAAAAGAAGATATTTTGAGACATGTCTTAGTGGTTTGTGTCCATACAATGGAAATCAATGGGGTCCAATGTTGTTTGTTTATCAACGTTCTTCAAAAATATTTTCTTTTGTGTTCTACAAAAGACAGAAAGTCACAGGTTTTAAGTGACATGGGGGTAAACAAATGATGAAAGAATCCCTAAGTCTAGAGGCTTGAACAAACTCCTTATGCCACATCGCTTGGCAATAGTACACAGCCTTATTAGGTTTATTTCCTACATTACTTTATAAAAAAAATGTTTTAATTATTACTATAAAAAAGTACTATAAATATCATACTGCTGTTAATGCTGGGATAAAATGAAAAGACAGGTGCGCAACCAATTTACCTACTCGCTTGATAGCTCATGCACATAAAATACACCCACGAGTCTTTTGCTCTGACATGACCCCTTTCACATCTATCTGAGATGGTGCTTTTAAAGTGCTTATTTTAACATGCGAGAACTGTCACTGTTCACTAACATTGTGGGTTTTAAGTGCATTAGCATGTGACACCATAACACATTTTATGTAACCAAAGCAGCCAGATAAAAGGTAAAAATGCAGGCAAATGACTTTGATTACAGCACTTGCTGCATGTGTAACACAGCACAAGCACACTGGAAAATCGGCCACTATGCTAGCACAGCTATCAAAAACCAACTGGATCTTTAAGGGGTTTGTCCATTGACTGCAAATACACAGACAATGAGACAGGTGGGTTTTAATGGCATAGACGTTTTGCAAGGCATGATTGATCAGAGAAAGAATCGTCCACTGGCTCATTTTTCACACCGAGCACGGCTGCCCATCTCTGAGATACATGCGGCTGCACGCGCTGGTATTTTAAACTCATCCGCTATTCAATACCTCCTGGCACGGAGGAGATCAATGGAGAGATTGGGTTAATAGGAAATTGTGAGAGGCCATGATTAAGTTAGATCTTCTATCGCAATAACAGATGGAAGCCCGACACGGGAAGTTGGATATCGGGTATTCCAATTAAATACTCATTTAAATGAGCACAAAATACTTTTTCTTATATAAAAGGTCTGGAAATTATTATTAACTTTAGTACAACAACAGCAGTTTGACATAATAAACCACTGGGGTTGTTGAATTTGGCACCTTGAATCTTTGAAAACTAAAATCCACTTAGTAGGTAAAGTAAGTGTTTGTATTAATCCGATAAATTGTAATGTTGCATACAAGCGTGTCAGATCTTTTTATTTAATAAACAGCCTTTATCCAGCTACTTCTGTGGATTAGAGTTGTGATGTGACTTTTAAGTGAATCGCACCTCATCCAGTAAAGAAGAGGCAGGGCTGTCAGGGAAGGAGGCTGAGGTTATGCACCATGGTGACATAGAGACGCATCCCAGAAGACTCTGCCCTGGGGCTCTAGGGATGAAAATATAAAGGGTTGGAATAAGACCGCAAAAACAAACACATTTCGGGTTATTTTTACATGTTCAGGGGAGGCGAACAATAGAATCAATCAAATCATCAAAAAGGGCAACGATGTTTAAGTGCTGTGAAATGAGTCCCAGTTAAGTACCCATATACTGTATATAGAGCCAAAATTAAGAGATAAAGATTCAGATATCACAGTTATTATCAGTTTTTCTGAATTTACTATTTATAGGAATGTGTTAAGGTAAAATTTATCATTTTTGTTTCATTCTTTGAACTATACTGTAAAAATGTCTGTAGAAATGACAGTATTACTGGAAGCAGTTTGCCAGTATCTTACTGTAGATTTACATTCATGTAATTAACTGGTAACAGCTTGTTCAAAGATAAATGATCATTAAACACTAACAAGTCTTTATCCTTTTCAGAAAAACACTATAAAAAACAGCCTCATGCAAAGCATTCTGGGAACCAAAATAAGAAAAAAACTGAAAATTATCAAATAACAGCCTCATCCAAAGCATTCTGGGAATCAAAATTAGAAAAAAAAATGAAAATGATAAAATAACAGCCTCATTCAAAGCATTATGGGAACCAAAATCCTTTTTTTCTGGTTCCCAGCATGAGGCTGTTATTTTATAATTTTTTCTGTAAAGATAAAGACTTGTTAATGTTTACTATTCATTTATCTTTTAACAAACGGTTGTCAATGAATTTAAGATAAATATAAATCTACAGTAAGTTACTGGCAACTAGCTGCATAACTACAGCTTACAATATTTCTCCCAGAATTTTAAATAAAAAATATCGTTTCTATTTGCATTTATTTGCAGAAAATGAAAACCGGAGAAATAACAGAAATGAAGCTCTGGGTTTTTGTCAAACCTTAAATACTGCCAAGAAAACAAGTTGATATTCACTTTTGAGCATTACAACAGCCATATTTGTACTGTACGTGTATTTTTCATGTGATAACCTGGATTTTTATCACAGTTTTCTTGTGTCTTGTCATGCTGTCAGTCTTTCACATTGCTGTTAGATGAATTTGTCATACACGTGTATATACACACGCACACATACAGAAAAACAAACTGTATATTTTACTTTTATACATGCCTTGGTCTGTTTTTATTTTGAATAAACAATTTGGTAAACTGTAAAATGTTAATTGTATTGTAACAAGGAAACAAAAGCAATAGTTCTAGTTTTTCGTATTTTTGGCATCTCCGTGTTTATGATTATGGGGTAAAACGTAACCTTTTATTATAAAGATTTGCCTTCATTATAAAGTCAAATCAAGTTTATTTTTATAGCGCTAACACTTTGACTTGTATCAAAGCAGCTGTTCAAGTAAAAACAGACACAAACATTTTTTTAATAAAAAAATGTTAAAGGAGTAGTTCACTTCTAAGTAAACCCCCACTGTCTTTCCATAGTAGGAAAAAATGACTATGGGAAGTCAAAGGGGGCTTATTTTTAAGTGAACTACTCCTTTAAATACACATAGAATAAATAAAAATAACCTTAATAATAACAGTTTGAAACCATAGGCATTGTAAATTGCATTTTATCATAGATTACAAATCACATATGGCGCTTTTCCACTGCATAGTACTGCACGGTTCGGCGCGGTACAACTCACTTATGGCGGGGGGGTTCCAAGCATACTGTACCAATACCAAAATGCGACGTGTTTACACACAGATCACTGGTTGGGCAGAGATAATCATTACCAGCGTCATTGGATTTGCAACACATCATTTCACATTTTAATACGTAATATTGGCATTTCGTTATATGCTTCATGACAATAATGTACAGATTGACAGGGTTTTTCCTGCATAGAGAAATTGGAGGCGGCCACCTCCGTCAAATGTCGTGCCGCCACAGACTCTCTCCAAAACTATGTCCGGTGTCTTCATAAGAAATGCTGCGTGCATTTAACAGACTATTTGTATTCCGCCACAGAAGAGGCGCTGTTTCGCTATCAGGACACAGAACAAGAGCTAGCTGTGTTTCTCGGCTGTTTGTTTTGCATCCAAGTAAGTTTAATTTCTTAAGTTACCAATGGCGTTCATCATTGTAATATCTCTAGGTGTGGAGTTGGATCGTTGAATCAGCGTATACTGTACACAGCGAGTTCACCGGTATGAACGCACATTGCGTTCAGAACGACTCGCACACGAATGACTCAATTGAACCGATTCATTTAAACTATTGAACTTTTCAGTCACTAGCGAAAATAAGGGATCATTGAATCATTTAAAGTGAACCACAGAGAATGCAAGATTTGCTCCTTTTAGTCATTTAGTAAAACTGGTTAATTTAGTTGGCTATAGTGGGCTGAAAAGTTAATTGAAAATTATAAAAAGCTTTATTTGATTAAAAAAACATTTCTGTTTGGTTGAATAAAAATAATGTTTTATATAACTTGATAATTCAAATTTTCATCTAATTTTATTTGAACTTTTAATATGTTCACTTTGGTTAAGCCACTTAAAGGTATGGTAGGCCTACGTGTGTGTGTACAAGATCGGGATGGCACCACATACGCATCATTTTGAGCCAGGAAAAACCTTGATTGAGACCCCTTAATGCAATGCTAAATGCTACATTAGCTTACCCTTGTGCGCCATCGAGCAAACCAAATGATCGTCGTCTGCCCTTTGCTGTAAGATTTCCAAAACTCTCTGGTATTTTTAGCAGTAATTTGTTATGCTGCCATCCGCCATGGATATGCTCCATTCATTTTGTGTTGTGCGTGTGTTACTGATGAGTTCACAATGATGCTACGGCAGTAGAGGCGGCGCAACCATGACGATAAGTTTATAATCCCCACCCACTTTGAAGCGCTTCTAAACTGCTGTGTAGAAGCAAACTGAGCCCAAGTGAAGTGAGCTGTACTGAGCCAAATCGTACAGCTTTCCTGTAGCTCAGTGGTAAGAGCATTGCGTTAACAACGCAAGGTTATGGGTTCGATCCGAGGGGATTGCAAATACCTATGTATAAATGTATAGGATAATGCAATGGAAGTCGAAAGCGTCTGCCAAATGCATAAATGTAAATGTAAACCTGACGGTACCATGCTGTGGAAAAGCACCAATAGATACATTATCAACAAGTCAAGAGAGAATTTGCAATATCACAAATTGCACCAAAAACATTACTCTAAAAAAAGTAGTTCAGTGTCTAAACATTTCCGGCAAACTATATTGTAAAAAGGTATATTCAAGTATAAATCCCTAAACCTGATATCAGCGGTCTTACAGTAAGCAAGCCCAACACTAGCAAACAGTGGCAAGGAACCAAAACTCCAATGATGTATAAATGGAGACAAACCCTTTCTAAACCACATTCTCTCTCACTAGCAGAACAGTACATAAATTCAGTCATGACCGCTTTTACTTGCTTTAAAATATGACTCACTAAATAATAAAGACGGTTTGTGTTTAAGTGTGGTACCTTATCTCCTGCAAATGTGTGTGTGTGGTAGGTGACACACAAGGCCATTGAGTATGTCTGATTACAGTTCAGGGCTCTCTTGAGCATCTTCCATTAAAACAACACTGAGAGGATCAATGTTTATAGGCATCATAAAGCATCACTGCTGAGGTTGGCACAGTGCAGAGTATTCAGAGCAGCCGTCTTAACATGACGCATGACTGGCTATGGTGATTCTCACACTCAGGCAATCCATCAACATTTCAACATCGTAGATTCATTCCTCATGGAAAACAGGCCAAAAAACAAAAATGCATTTAAAAATTATCAAGGATGGAAAAGCATGAAAATGAATATACAATGATATACAATTTGCAATTTATACAATACAATTTATCCACATTTAAAACAGACTTTATAAAATGTCATAAACATGGATCATTTCGTTAATTAAAATATGAAATTGTCAAATTATATACACTTACAAATATAATAAATTATATAAATTTTTCAAGAACGCAAAAACTAATAGATAGGCGTTTAATGATCTGCTCAGCACACGATTCGATAAGATACATGTTTACGTTTTAAGATTGCGAATGCATCACGGTATTTGGAAAGAAAAAAAAAAAAAACACTCAGGTTAGGTCGAATGATCAAATCAGTCGAATGATTTGGTGACCTGCTGTTTCCCTTTACAGTGCCGTGTGGTGGATGAATGGCCGGTGGTTACGGTATAACTACATGTCATGTAAGACTTTTATCAATAAGTTTGCTGCATACTTCTTCTAAATCTGACCAAGAACCACCCACTTTGGTATACCACCATGACTTTGGTATAAAAGTGGGGTTGTGATTGGGTGCTGTTGGTCATGTGACACAGATGAGGTAATCATGAAAGTATGTGTTGGAAATGAAAAAGCTTTCCTGTAGCTCAGTGGTAAGAGAACGGTGCTAACAATGCCAAGGATGTGGATTCGATCCCTGGGGATAGCACTTACTTAGAAACAATTTTATTGGATAATGCAAGTCGCTTTGGATAAAAGCATCTGCCAAATGCATAAATGTAAATGTAAGGTTTTGGATGGACAAACAATAAGCAAAGGAAAGAGATCATCTCAGATGGGAACTTGCTGATTGAATTTTTGGTCATCCACAAAGACAGCCAGCAACATTGCCTTAAAGGGACAGTTCACCCTAAAATGAAAATTCTGTCATCTTTTACTCACCGTCTTCTCATCTGAAACCTGTATGGTTTTCTTTGCAGTGTGTCAAACTAACTTAGACATGCTAGACATGTCTGAACTCAGAGTGAACTCTTGGTCCTCGTAGAGTTCCTCGTCTGAACTTTCCTTTGACGTCTTGCATCAAAACGTACAGAAGTAGGACGTAGTTGATAAACATCCTTGGTCTTCAAGCAGTATACATACTCATTCAAATATTCTAGCTGCTGTTGTTCAATCCTGAACCCCAGCTCTAAGCCAGATCGTAACCCTAAACATACCTCTAATATCTGATTGGTTGAGAAAATTGTTGCACCATGACCAATAAGGATGTTGATGTAGGAATCGTGGTTACTCAAATCAAAAGCTTAAACCTTGAGACGCAAGCAGAAAAATCATCATTCGTCATGATCTGGTAAGACACAAATCCAAAGTACAAAGTCCAGACCTTTGTTTATTTTTAGTCTCATTTCCACCTTGACTAGACAATTCATCTCTTCCTTTAATTTACCAGCCAAAGACATTAATGACATCCAGATATGCATAGAAACTTGTTCCCAAGCTCCTCTGCAAAACATCTTCCATCTTATACAAGCCTGACAATGACTGACTTCGTTTCATCCAATAACTTTCTTTCCTGGTCCAGGGAGGCTGGACACCAAACCAATAAGAAAGAAGCTATCCGACACCCACAGCATTAGAGATGTTTTGGATTCTTCTCTGGACACCATCAGAATTCCACGCACATCCACGGCAATCGCTCACTCTTTTTCTTCGGGAGAGCCATTAAAGGCCGGTGTGCAATTATTCTGTCAGTTTACAGAAAGCACATGGCTGGAATAATCAGAGCCACACTCTGCAATTATCATCAACACACGAACCCTTTCAAAACCCAGACTCCCTGAACAGGGAAAGCAATTTCACACGGATAGATTTTTCTGCCATTCTTTCCATTTTGCGGCTTTCTCGTTCTCTCGTGGAGAAAAAAGCTTGTCCATTAATATTTAACAGATCCAGTCGAGCGCAATACTGGTTCTGAAATCTACTTTGTATATTTCTTCATGTGAAATACACATCTAATGTGGAGCTTACAAAACTGGAAACATGACTTCATTCTTGACTTAGATAGGTAGATCATACAGACAGATAACTGTTGTGCCAAAAGAGCAATGAGGAGGGTTACAGCCGTTCACATCCCTTCTAACTTGATGCTTTTATCCTGTGGTGTAACACGTAGACTGTACCAAAGCACACATGTCATTACACAACCATCTCATCCGATTTGCTTGTGTTAGCTGAGAGGTGGCTCACCAGTCCCATGGGTTCCCCCGTCCGACAGCTCCTGGTGTGTAGGCTGCGGCTTCTCCAATCACAGGCCCCATCAGATTGACTCCTCCTACAAATATAGAAATACAGAAAATACACAAACTTTGTAATAGTAACTACAGCAATCATTCATACAATACAATTACATTGCAAAACATGTCAGGATACCTCAATTTAAATGAGAATACACACACACAAATATCGTTCAGAAGTTTACATTATTATTAATATAATTATTAATAGTAGTAGGGGTACAGAACAAACATGGTTGTTTATTGTTAAAATGTAATAATATGTATCTGTATTGTTGAATGTTAAAAAGCCAAAGAAAATATAATTGTGATAAATGCAGATAAATGACAAATGTAGTAAATTCAAATATTTACAATATATGGGCACTCAAAATTTAGAAATATTTGATACAAATATTTATATTAAAAAAACTGTTCATAATATATTATTGATATTTATATTAAAAATACATTTTAATCTATTTATTTGGCAACTATACATACGTATGTATGTGTGTGTATACAGGGGCGCCTGTGTAACAAACCACATTGTAGCGATTTTAGCTGTATGTTAAAATAAGGATGAGTTTAGCTCACCAAATATGATTCTCCACCAGATCTTTAAAGATCACATTCATGAAATGAGTTATTTAAAACATCAATTTCAGTCAAGGAATTAGTTTAGCTCAAAGGAAAATACGTATAATAATCGTTATTATATATACATATTTTACGGTGTCTGATTTGTAATATAAAGTATAACAATATATTTGTATGCATTCGTCCAGCGATTGCATCAATGATATTATAAACTTTACGTTATCTCATGGCCATAAGTAACGTTACTTTCTCAAACAGGATTTAGAGCAAAGGTAGCCTAGATCGACACAGTTTAAGTGACCAAGTTTGTGAGCGTGAGCACAGAAAACCCATCACAAATTAATATATGTCTGTTTATTAAAACACTACTCTACATGGTAAACATAATGACGACACAAACAAATACATGAAACACATATGCGCTAGGGAGCGCGGAGAGAGATAGAGAGAGAGAGAGAGAGCATGGCAACCACTTCTGAACATCATTCAAATCATCTTTAACAAAGAGGCACAGACTTAACGCAGCTATCCTATAGAAACGGAATACTTGCAAAGCTCTGTGCTGGATGTCCTCGTATACGCTTGGAGTGATGGAAATGTTCAGATGATTTTAGAATGCAGTCTTGCTTAAAGTTGCGTGCCTTGTTGCCTCGGTCCTCGTGACCGGCCGCATGGCTCGTCGAGGTGTGCGAGGCAGCAGAGTCCATTGTTCCTTCTCCAGATAGGGAAGAATTACCTCACCTCCCCCGGAAGGGGGAGGTGAGAGGAAAGGTCCAAAGATGCAACTTGATGAAGTTTAAAACTGACTGATTCAGGAAGAGCGAAGATCGAAGAGAGAGAGAAGACTTGGTGTCCTTGGTCGGTATTTATCTTTATGAAGGGCATGCCCTCAGAGTTTAAGTCGGCCAATCATAGTTGAGTGGGGGAAGAGATTCTTTGTCCACTCAACAGCTAATTTTCACCTGTATGTAACTTTACAAGATACCAGTCCAAGTTATAACATAATGAGTGTATTGTGTTCTATGGTCACACAATTTGTATATAAACAATGAGGAATTGTAAAGAGAAACATTTAGATATCAAGATGGACAGGTTTGAATTGTATCAAGTTGTGATTCATTCGGATGTACGAGTACAAACCACGCCTGCATTAAACTTGTATATCTAACAGTTATAGACTCTTTAAAATGGCGTGAGCGCCAACATGTAACCTAGACATTTAGATACATTTATAGGAAGGACAGTTTAATCACATAAGTTCCTATTAGTCAGAGAAGTTTCTCTGGTTAGCCTCAGATGTTAAGTTAAAAGTGAGACACAGAGACTTCACACCTATGCTTTGAAGCTTAGGGGTCATAAAACATCCCACAGGGTAACCAAAGGGTTATCAAGACTCTCAGTGAGATAGCAAAACCTACAACCAGACCACTGGAGCCTGGTTTTGCTATGGTCTTTTGAAGATGGATCAAGAAACCAGGACAAAAGGGAGTGGGAGGAGGTTTTATGGCTTTGCTCTCAATGATCCAGTCCCTACAACATCCAGGGAAGACAGACACGATCCAACAACAGGTTAAGTGAAACTGGTTTACTTGGTATATAAGGTATATAACAGACATCCATAAGAAACATACAATAACTAGGAGAACATGGGACAAAGCACGGAACTATGAACAACGTACACAAGGAGAGTCAGGGGAAGTACAAACAGACATTATACATCCAGACCTGACAAAGACTGACGTTGCAAGTGAGGGTTATATGCCATGTGGGTGATTTGGTGCAGGTGTGACTGATTAGTGTAGATGAGTGAGTGCACAGAGTCCTGGGAAGTGTAGTGTACTAAAAGTCCGGGGATAAGATAAGAGAATATCCAGGGGGAGACGCTGGTGCCGGGGGGCGTGGTCAAGGCTGGTCTTGCGGGTGTTATAGTACCCCCCTCCCCACGGTCTGCTCCAACGGACTTTTCCAGACGACGAGGACGACCTCGGGGACGAGGAGCTGGACGCTTGGGCTTCTGGTCGTGGAATTCTTTAAGAAGGGCGGGGTCAAGGATATCGTCCCGATGAACCCAAGATTGTTCCTCAGGACCGTACCCCTCCCAATCCACGAGATATTCCAGATGGCCGCCTCGACGCCTGGAATCCAGTATGGAGTCCACCCGGTAGATCTGCTGGGCCACGTCTAAGGGTGAGGGGGGTTCTCGACCTCGACACCAGGCTCTGTGGAAGAAAGGGGATTGGGATTAGTGAAAGGTTTTAGAAGGGATACATGAAACGAGGGAGAGATTCTGTAGTGAGGAGGGAGTTGAAGACGGAAGGTGACTGGGTTGATTTGTTGAAGAATGGTGAAACTGAGCTTCTTGCAGGGTTGTTTGAGGTGTAGGTTGCGGGTGGAAAGCCAAACCTTTTGGCCAGGAGTGTATCGTGGAGTTGGTGAACGGCGGGTGTCGGCATTGGTCTTCTGACGGCGGATGGCTTGTTGGATGTGTTGGTGGGCCGAGTCCCAAACCCTCTCGCTTTCCCGAAACCAGTGGTCCACAGCTGGCACGGTGGAGGGGTCTCCCGACCAAGGGAAAAAAGGGGGTTGGTAGCCGAGTATGCACTGAAACGGGGTTAGACCTGTGGAGGATTGACGGAGCGAGTTTTGTGCATACTCAGCCCAGGCCAGGTACCGGTGCCAGCTGTGTTGTTGATTGTGGCAATAGGACCTCAGGTATCTCCCAATATCTTGGATCTTCCGCTCAGCCTGGCCGTTGGCTTGGGGGTGATAACCAGAAGTGAGACTAACTGTGACTTGTAGATGTTTGAAGAATGCTTTCCATACTTGGGAGATAAACTGTGGCCCTCTGTCCGAAACGATGTCCTCTGGGATTCTGTAATTACGGAACACATGATTAAATAGGGCTTCTGCAGTCTGAAAGGCGGTTGGGAGCTTGGGTAAAGGGATAAGCTTACATGCTTAAGAGAATCTGTCCACTGCCACCAGAATGCACGTGAACGTATCGGACAGAGGGAGATCCGTGAGGAAATCGACTGCGAGGTGAGACCAGGGGCGTTGAGGCGTGGGTAGAGGCATGAGTTTTCCTGCAGGTAATCGGCGTGGGGTTTTTGAAATGGCACAGACTGAGCATCCCTTGACGAACTGGGAGATATCCCGAGGCATCTTCGGCCACCAGTAACGGGCGGCCAAAAGCGAGAGGGTTCGCTGACTGCCTGGGTGTCCAGATCCCGGAACAGAATGAGCTGAGTCCATGAGGGAAGCCCGGAACTCAGGAGGAACGAACATTCTTCCCACAGGACCTCCCTGCAGAGCATGCTGATTGCTGGCGAGCATTTCCTGGTCAATTTCCCAAAGGATGGGGCTGAGGAAGGCGGTTGGAGGGAGTATAGTTTCCGGAGGAGATGTTTCAGGTTGGATAGGAAACTGACGTGAAAGAGCATCTGCTTTTACATTCTTGGATCCTGGGCGGTAGGTTACTGAAAAATTTAAACGGGTGAAGAATAACGCCCATATGGCTTGTCTAGGACTCAATCTCCGAGCTACCCGTTAGTACTCTAAGTTGCGATGATTGGTGATGACTGAGAAGGCTTCCCTCAATCCCTCCAACAAAATGTCTCCATTCCTCCAAAGCCAATTTAATGGCCAGCAACTCCCGATTGCCGACGTCGTAATTTTGCTCCGCCGGGGAAAGCTTACGAGAAAAGTAGGCACATGGATGAAGGCGTGGCGGACTCCCCTGCCGCTGTGATAACACTGCGCCCACCCCCGAGGTGGATGCATCGACTTGCATCGTTGCATCGAAACTGTAACCTTCCAGTGTGGTGGTCGGGGGGTTCCAGAGCTTTCTTGGAGAAAGATGGGTACAGCCCTGACCGGTAACCTTTCACGGACGGAGGCCTTAGCTCTCTACTGGCGAGAGGCCGTCCGGCTCGGGTTTACACCGGGTAAGCGCAACTTCTTTAATTATGGATGCGCTGCAGAGGCCACCTCCTACCCGTGGGGAGGAATATGGTGGATATAGGTATGGTCTCGTCCTTGGAGGAGAACGCATGGAAAGTGCGGACTGGGTAGTTAACCACGAAGTGAAGGCCCACCTGGGGAAGCTCATGGGTTACCATGTGTGGGAACCGTTGCCATGAGGGTATATCAGACGGAACAGCCCACGGGGGGGGGGTGTTACTGCGTCCGATAGCACCAGGTCCGGTTAGAGCTATCTGTGATAGTTCATATGGTATCCCGGCCTAAGGGGGAAGGCTGCTCTGCCCAGCTAGCCCCCAGGGGGTGCTTGCTTAGTGATGGATGGAATGCCTATTCTTAACCAGTGTCTGGGTAAGAAGGAAGGTTGGTGAGGTACCAGTTTCTTAGCCATGTGTTTGGGTAAGAAGAAAGGTAGATAGCACACTGACCCAACCTCTTGGAGGGTGGGAAGGTGCTTTCGCAGGCATACGACCCCCCCGTATCTAGGACACAACACAGATGGGGTTGGGTCTTCCTCCCCGATGGGGAGCGCCTGCAAGTTCACCACTTGGTCCCGAAAGGGAGTAGTGGGAACTTTGGGCACGTATCCGGGCCTGGGTCTCAGGATAACGTGAGAGTTACCAGGGCCGAATTCAAGGCAATCCGGGGACACAGAGAATGCTTGGAGGTCCCCTACCCTCTTGAAGGAAGCGTGCGCCAACAGGGGGGCCGTCTTACTCAGGTGAGAAAGATCGGAACCTCCGAGGGCTCTTGGACCCACGTTAGGGTCCCAAGAGGGTATGGAGCGGAGATGAGGCGGATTCCGCCCTCTCGCGCCCCTTAGGAACCTGGTGACCAGGTCGTGTTGCCCTAGAAACTTTCCATCAACTGAGTCGTGATGAGTGGCGATAGCGACTACATACACTTTCAGTGTGGAGGGGAGATGTTAGTCTCCAGTCTCGTAAGAAGGACAACACAATCCTGATCGAGCACCTCAGTGGGTCTGTCTCGAGAGACACCAGGACGAGAAGAGGCGCCGTCTAGAGGCGTGTAACCGCCTAGTAGATGGGGCCCTAGCCTGGGTGATGGTCTCTGCCGTAGAGGGGGAGTAGCCATCTCAGGATCTTCTCGTCCCGTCTAGAGACCAGACATGGGTGTTCCAGAGGTCTGATCTGGGATGCCAGAACGTGTCCTTCCCCTGAGAGAGCAGGTCCTCTGTCAGGGGAATGGTTCAGGGGGAGTCGCTGTCCAGAGCATCAACTCTGAAGCCAAGTGTGGTTAGACCAGTGCGGTGTAACCAATAACACTTGGTGCTCCTCTTCCCTGACCTTTCCTGGGGGGGAAGGTGTGCTTCCGCCCGTCCCGCGGTCAGCTGTGTGTCAGGGCATCCGTGCCGAGGGGGGCCTCGGTCAGGGAGTGCCAAAGCGGACAATGGGTGGTGTCGCGGGAGGCAAATAGGTCTATCTGTGCCTGTCCGAACAGCACCCAAATGAGCTGGACCGGGGGTGGAGTCGCCACTCTCCGCAAAGCGTATACTGACGAGAGAGCGCGTCGGCTGTCTGGTTCAGTTCGCCTGGGATGTGTGTGGCCCGCTGGGAGCGGATCACCAGCTAACTCCACAGGAGGAGGCGTCGGGCTAGTCGTGTTAGCTGCCGTGAGCGTACGCCACCCTGGCGATTGATGTCCAGGCGGACCAGCACGTGCTGGCCCCGCACTAGAGGCCGTAGCCTTCTCAGCGCAAGCAGCACAGCCCACAACTCTAGGCAATTGATATGCCAGCGCAGACGGGGGCCCGTCCAGCGCCCCGCTACTGCGTGCCCGTTGCACACTGTGCCCCACCCCTGCAGCGATGCGTCCGTCGTCACCACGACGTGCCTCGTAACCTGCCCGAGGGGAACCCCCGCTCGGAGGAAGGTCATGGAAGACCAAGGTTAGGGTGCGTCGGCAGCAGGCGTCATCACCATGCGCCTGCTGCCGGTGTGCCACGCTGTCCTCGGAACTCGATTATGTAGCCAGTGTTGGAGCGGTCTCATGTGCATCAATCCGAGGGGTATTACCCCCGCGGAGGACGCCATGTGCCCAGGAGCCTCTGAAATTGTTTCAGGGGGACCGCCGACTGCCTGAAGTGTTCCAGGCAGTTCAACACTGACTGGGCGCGTGCTGTGGACAGCTGCGCCGTCATGGTGACAGAGTTTAGTTCCATACCGAGAAAGAGGATGCTCTGCACTGGGGAGAGTTTGCTTTTTTCTCGGTTGACCTGAAATCCCAATCGATCTAGATGCCGGAGCACCAGGTCCCTCTGTGTACACAACAGATCTCGCGAATGTGCCAAGATAAGCCAGTCGTCGAGATAGTTTAGTACCCGCACACCTTTTTCCCGAAGGGACAGACCGATAGGGAGGACTCTGTACTGATATGCCCGCCCCTCGAAGCGAACCGTAGGAACGGCCGGTGTCGAGGGGGATCGAGACATGAAAGTAAGCGTCCTTCAGATCGATTGCCACGAACCAATCCTGACACCTGATAGATGTCAGGATGTGCCTCTGCGTGAGCAACCTGAACGGCAGCTTTGTGAAGGTGCTTTGTTCAGGGTACACAGAACTATGGGGCGCAACCCACCGTCTTTCTTGGGAACGATGAAGTGCGGGTCGTGACCCACTGAATATCTTGGTTTTGAGGGACGAACTCGATGCCTGTTTTGCCAGAAGGGTGGTGACCTCTACCCGAAGTACGGAGGTGTCCCTGCCTCTGACAGAGGGAGAGATGATGCCCCGAAACTTGGGAGAGTCTCTGGCGAACTGGATCGAGTAACCAAGACGGACCGCCCTCATTAGCCAGCGAGACAGTGTGGGCAGCTCTCGAGCTCCCAGGGACTGTGACAGGGTGACCAAGGGGACGGTCTGCTTCATCTTTCCCACTGTGGGTGGTTCGTCGGCTGGCGGAGCTACCCTTCTGTCGCGGGGGGTCCCCGGAGGGAAGGTTGGCTCCGCCTTTTTACCTGCCTGGCGGGACCGCTGCACGCACTGTCGGTTTGAGAGTGGTGGCAGCTGTCGTGTGTGTACGACCCAACGCTTCGCCAGGGCGTGAGGTCGGGTTGCTGGGCACAGTCCAGTGGAGTGTGCGATCGGCTGCAAGTACACCCGGGGAGAACGGAAAAACTGGCGTGAAAAAATGTGGCTAATTGCCACTGTCTGCTTCACCGTCAAAAACTGCTGAGCGCAGTCCTCGACGGTGTTACCAACAACCCACCCTGCGAGATGGGTGCATCAAGAAAGCGGACTTCCTTGGTGTCACTCTTCTGCGCAAGGTAGAGCCGGGGGTGTCTCTCCTGGACCACTACCGTGGACATCGTCCGACCCAGGGCCCGTGCCGCCGCCTTGATCGCCCATAGAGCGCTGTCAGCGGCGGCACGGAGATCCTGCATTATACCCGGGTCGGCCTTACCCTCGTGGAGCTCTCTCAACGCCTTGGCCTGGCGGACCAGTGATGCCGAAGTCTTACGCGCTTTGGACGGTAGGCGTGGCCGATTCCCGACGTAGATCTCAACGTAGTCCTTGGCTGCCCCACCATCGAGGGAAGTAAGGGAGCCGGAGCTGGTTTCACTGGAACGGTCCGTGAGTGGAGCGCTCCAAGTTTTACACAGCTCCTCATGCACCTCCGGGAAAAACATGGCACCCGGGGTGGGCGCGGTTTGCACCGCGCTCCGACCTGAGGAACCACGTATCCCCGGGTTAGCACGGATGACATCACTTCTGCTTCCTCCTGAACTCGACCGCTGGGGGTGGAGCTCGGATTCGTCAGCGTCGGCTGCCAGTCTCCCTCCGATGCTGCGAGCGACAGAATGCAGAGGGGAGATCACTGTGACATCTAGGAGCAAGAGTTCTATGGATACCATTGGAGAACAGATCGTACTCACCGCGGGTCGTGGAGGTCGGACGGTGCACTCGGCGATCAGATGCCCTGGGCTACCGCAATACAGGCACAGTCGATGTGACATCCTACGGGCCCGTTCTCTCTCTCGCGACGAGACGAGTCAATCTGCATGGGAGTGGGTTCTGGAGGGTCGTAATGTGGCCGGAATACGGGTTGTGGAGGACGTGCAGCGGGTTCGCTGAGAGAGCATGCTCTTCTTCTTTGAGCAATACGTACGGCGTGTTGGATGAGTTTCTCCAAACCTATAGAGTCATCGAAGGTTACCAGGTGCAGGCGTGGTCAAGGCTGGTCTTGCGGGTGTTATAGCCTGCAGGATTTTATCATGGTACGCACAGAATAGGGTCCCCCACCCAATATAAAGCTCTCACACACGCAAACACTCAAGAAATTGCACAAAAATAATTAATATATAAGAGATATATATAATATAAACCTTGCTAATAGCTGTTTGAAGCTTCCTCTCCTCCTCCCTGTTAAAGCAACTCCTCGCCGTTGATTTTAATCTCAGGTTGAATGTTCATTAGTGCAAGTCCAGTAAGCCTGGTGTCATCGTGTTGCACAATGCACACACTGCAGTTTCGGAAGTGACAATCGCATTTAAATACGGGAGTGAATTCACTAAATTATCGTTCCGTACACACATGGAATATGTATAGCCACACCCGCATTAAAGCAATAACGAGCAACTTTTTGACCTAAAATTAATGTCTCTAAAATTATTTCAGTGGTAGGACAACTTTTAACTGCCTAAAGCAGCCTCCTATTGGCTGAAATTGCACTTGTAACACTTTGGTGTTCGGGCCAGTACAAGCCCCGCCTATCCCCTGCTTTTACTCGTAGCCTGGGAGAAGTTAGCCAACATCTAACAATAAGACGAAACAATCTAGTTCATATGTTTATGTAGCAAGCGTTAGCAAATTTTTTGGTTTATTTTCGGTTAGTCTTTGTCGGTTGTTTTTATCTTTGAAGATCTGGCAACATGTTACTTTAACAGATCATGAGAACGGCTAACCATACACACATTTGATTTTACAACATACACACTATTTATTTTATTGATTTACTCTCATTCTCTCTTGCTTTTCTCAATATGTCATGAGTGTACACAGATTACAAATCAATTTTAAATTCTATTTAAATATTTAAACATATGAATAAAATGATAACTAGAGCCCTCTAACGCACAGTGCGTACAGCCGTACGGCTGCAGGCGCCTCTGTTGTGTATATGTACATATACATGTATGTATGTGTGTGTGTGTGTGTGTGTGTATATGTTAATGTATATGTGTGTGTGTGTGTGTGTGTGTGTGTGTGATTGTATGTATATATGAAGAGTTTATATTATATCATCATGTTTTTATTGTGTTTTATTGTATTAGTTAGCTGTATTTTTTGAGTTATTATGGCTTAAATCAAAACAACACATCTGCAGTTTGATATCAATTGGAATGCACAATAAAAATTACATGATTTTTGAAAATGTTTATAAACGGAGTTATCTCATTTTGGAACCAAACTCTTCATATATACTGTAATTAAATGTACATAATTATT
Organism: Triplophysa siluroides; assembly: GCA_006030095.1. Taxonomy (NCBI): domain Eukaryota; kingdom Metazoa; phylum Chordata; class Actinopteri; order Cypriniformes; family Nemacheilidae; genus Triplophysa; species Triplophysa siluroides. The sequence continues at coordinate 186,455 of VCII01000215.1, read as the reverse complement.
GCTAAAGAAACGCAATTAATTACTTAAAGTAAAAGCTAAATTACTTTTAAAAACAATAAATATGTGATAAAAATATAGAAAGATATACGCTTTTCTTAAATGTGAATGCTTGAAATTCAAGGTTACAGATGTTAATAATAACGTCTAGATTCAAATCAAATAACAAATATTTCAGTGTATTTTCATTTTGCCATTACACAATTAGCCGTCTCAATCCTCTTGGAGGATTTTCCACTAAACATAATCCTCAAGAAACAAACAAATTGGCAGCTCGCCAGTCTAAAAAGTTCTGTAAGTATCCCTTTGCCCTTTCCTGCTAACCATGGCCACAAAAACAATACTCCACCTGTTACAAAACACGCAGAAAGAGTTAATTCACATTGCTAATGCCCACTAATCTCAAAAATCCTCTCCAAAACCTTTTCAACTCTACTAAAAAAAACTCATTCTTATTCACTGGAGGGCTGACAATTAAAATTGAAACAAATATATGAAGAAATACTGTTAATTTATCCAACCAGACATTATATACGTACACACACAGACAAACGCCCTACATAGATGTCAGATGTTGAGGTGTGAGCTGTGTGCAGATGCTGAGAAAGGGAGAGATAGGTGGAGTAGTATTGTATTAAATAGGACACTGTGCATCTGCACTATTGATGATAATAACAGATGTGATACAGAATCATACAGTATACTACATGTAGTATTTTGTATTACAAAAGAGGAATCTGAAAGCACTACGGCAGCATTTATTGGGGTTACTGCAGGTTATCAAGAGCTCTTGAGTGTTTCTAGTTAATCCTCTACATGCTGCAGATACCAGTAAAATCTGCACAGAAGCTATGGAGTACTTTGGATTCCAGATTATACACTTGTGATGTGTGAATAATCCATCTTTCTCCATCCCAGTGTGTAGATTTGCATTTTGTCAGACTATTAGCATACTTATATCACACTTATATTAAAAGCGTAATATTCCGGCAGCTGGGGCGCCAGAAAAAAGTAAAACAAAAAATTTGTTTAGTATTTTTTTTATTTTACACCCAGCTTGTAAATGTACAATATATTTCTATTTTACCGCATTTAAAAAAATATGTGAAAAATGTTTTGACAGTGTGAATAAAGATTTGATATCAAACCAGCAATTTTCTTACTGTTAGTTACATTTACTCTACAATAAAGAGAAGAAAACCAACTGCTTTGTATGTTCATTTACCCTTCTGTTTAATATATTTAAACATTTTTTTTAAACAATACTGTCTATTGTTTATTGAATAAGTGTGACCCTGGACCACAAAAGCTGTCTTAGGGACGATTCACATTTCGCGTCTTAAACCGCACGGAAAACGCGAGCCGAACTGCTTTCTCATCAATAGTTGTATCTCCGCCAGATATTGTCCTATCCTAATAAATAGAATCAATAGAAAGCTTATTTATTCAGCTTTCAGATGTTGTCTCAATTTCGAAAAATGTACCCATAATAAGACTGGTTTTGTTGTCCAGGGTCACACGGTTAGTATATCAGTGTCCTCCAGCTGATTCCAATCATGCTGTCGTCTCTCCTTGTATCATGAGAAATAGTGAGTCTGCAAATGTACATCGGATGCATTGCATTGTGGGTAAAGGGAATAGGAGTGTTTGGTTTTGCAATAAGGTTTCGGACACCACCCAATATAGTGCAGTATACTGTATAGAGTAAATAACGGAGCGATTTCAGACGCATCTTATGAAAAGAGACCCAGAATTACCCACAATGCCCTGGTTCTACACATTATATTCAAGTCTAATAAATGCACCGGAAGCTCTCATTAGCCGCACACAAAAGTTCAGCTTCATGCCCTTTTTCTTTATATTCCAAAGGAGATTCAGGATAAATATTCATTACAAGTCCCTTTGGGAAAAAATCTAACTCAAGCTATTAAACAATAAAAAGGCAAAAGCTTCAATACTATTAAAAGACATCGGAATCACAATCTACTGTATTTAACCCTCAACAAAACAAACAATAAAGTCAGGTTTTGTAAAACTATTTCAGCCATTGTTCATACGGGAGCAATAACGAATCATCATCAATAGTAGCAGCTCAACATCAAGTGCTGTTTTTTTAACAAGTATTTAATTTCTTATTCCTCCTGTGCTTCTTCCCGGTCATTCGGGTTTGTTTTAACAAGCCCGCAGCAGTCAGAGCACATTAGCGTCAGACAGAAAGCAGCACTCGGGGATTTGACAGTACCGGGAAATCTCTCATTAAATGTGCAGCGGATCTCCCACTGCGGGCCCTCAGACTGGGGAGGACAGATCCTGAGACCACTCATCTTTCTCATTTATCTGTATGATACAAGAAAGATATGCCATTATACACGCTTAAAATAGTTGAATGTGGGTACGAAAGTAAAATTGAACTTTTTAGGTACATGACCCAGGTTTGGAAACCGCAGACGACAATTGAAAAACCTTGACAAAAATGTAACTGGCTAAATCTGCCAAGCTTATGCAAAGCTAGAGAAAACAAACATGATACTGAATTGCCTTGGTCATACATTTCTTATGACTATTGACACCAGCTCAAAATTGCATCTAGTTTGTTTGTAGCATTTGACCAGGACGATGAAAAAATACCTTTGTTATTATTATGTAAAAAATGGTTGATATTACATTGCACCAGACATCCGCTGTATTGAGAATGATATGAACAAGTGATTATTAGAAAAAGCTTAAATCTTGATTCACATGTAATAAGGTCAGTTCTTTTCTGGTTTTCTGTCCTCCCTGCTGAGAATTGTGGGATACATCGGGAAAATAGAGACTGGATGAAGTCTACATACCTCTGACTCATACAGCTGAGTAACTTCTATCAAAGTTTATAGTTCAGTCTGTCTGGAAACTCCTCCACATTATCTTCATTTTTCAACGAATCATCATAAGGAGTTTCTTCATTACTTGATATTCTCTAAAAGCCACATTTTGGTCTGATCCTTTACAGTACGAATGCCTTCAGAAATGTGAGATGGACACTGTGTATTATATTACATTTACGCATCTGGCAGATGCTTCTTATCCAAACTGACTTACAGTGCATTTAATCTACATTTTATGGATTCAAACCTTGACCATTGAACTGCAAATGCAATGCTCTACCAATTGAGCCACAGACCTTTGTAGCATTTAACAGTGCTCGTGTTGTAATTATTATTGTTTGAAATTTCCAGTCCCCATCCACTTTCATAGCATACTTTGTTCTTTCTCTAAAGATATGTGGAAGAATGCTTGTAAACAAATAAACAGTTCTTGGCCACCATAGACTACCATAGTAGGACACATTGCTTTATAAACGGCTTTGTTCTGATAAACACAAAAGAAGCAATTTTGAAGAATGTAGGAAAGCAAACAGTTCTGGGGCAGTTGGATTGGATTGGATTGGATTCAATTTATTGTCATTACACATATAACAAGTACAGTTTTGACTACCATTGTCATTTTCCCTACTATGGTAGTCAATGGTGGCCAAGAACTGTGCATTCTTCCAAATATCTTTCACTGTGTTAATCAGAACAAAGAACTACAGATTTGAAACAACTTAAGGATGAGTAAATGATGGCAACATTTTTTTTTTTAGGTGAAATGTCCCTTTAAGAGCAAGTTGGACCTCCTGCAAATGAATACAATGCAGTTAGTTTGTATTCACATAAAATAAAAATTACACAAATGCACAATGACGTGAAGGTGACAAAATGACAACATTAAAAATGATTGTTCTTTTTTAAGCGAACCTGCCCTTTAAATTGCCTCATTGTCCTTCGGTTGTGGCAGCACTGTTCAATGAACACACATTCTCTGGGTCTTGTTTTTTTCTCTGTAGGACATCAATAGCAAAATCCTCCTCCCAGTTTGCCCCAGCCACCATCCCAAAGATCACAGCTTCTGTACTTCCCCCAGAAAAGAGAGTAGAGAGCCTTGGATCATCCAAACAACACTCAAGTATAAACCAGTCTTTCTCATTTTTCTGTAAATAATCATTGTGTTATTGTTTTAGTCAGCTCCCAACCCCCTTTGTTTTGGATCCAAGAGTCCAGTTTTTGAGCAAAAGCTTTCGATTTGCCCCCTGACTGGCCTTCCCCCCTCCCCCATGTGCCTCAAAGCCAGATACAGATGAAAAATGTATGGCAAAGTGCCTTGAAAAAGCCCCCTTCCATTTTATTTGAAGTGCAGCTCATCCTCTGAAGTTTGCCCCCCGTCTGACGGCGGCCATCTTTGCACTCAGACACGTTTCAACCCCACTGATAAAAGGTAAAGGATCACCCAGCTGGCGTAATTAGAGAATTGATCCAATGTACTATTGATCGCAAGTCTTTTCAATCAAGTCAGTGGTCCTTATTATCAGTTTTATAATTGGTGATGGAAATAAAGCCCCGCCCCCCACAACAGACGCGGGTAAATTTGCACAGGGAAATTCTCTCACTTCTACCCGGCCTCCGACTATGGCCCGCCGCATTTCCCCACAAGGTCACAGGGAACGATCTGGATTTATTATTCATAGGCGTCTCATTATTTGGGCATCAGATCAAAAGGTGGAGAAACATTAGCACAGTGTCTCTTTCTCTCTTTAGGAAAAGCCTCAAGCTACATGAATGGATATCAACACTGACATAGATTTACATTTTATTCTTACATACAACGCATTTAACTGGACATTCAAATGGCATTTTTGAATGTAATGGCATGTCATTTTGTTAAGAGCTGTTTGAAAATAATGGAAATGAAGCAATATCCATTACCATGGTTTACTATTGTGTCTTTGTGTTTTGGCTAATGATTAAACTCTTTAATTTCCATCAGTAAATCCTGATGATATACAGCTATTGCCAAATGGAGCAGTTAAATATCTCACTTAACATAAGTAAACATTCCCACAAATTCAGGACAAACTGTGTTTTTATTGGATAAGAAAGTCAGTCTTGAACTCTTTGACCCATGATGGCCCATGACATGCTCAAAGTTTCTTCTGTTGCTTAATAATTTAACACTGGGTTATATAGTGTTGTGTAAAACAAAAACGTAGGAATTTAGATGTGTATACAGCACTTTAAAGTGATCAATTTCCAAGCCAAATGTGTATTTATAAGTTGAATTCAGATGAAATACAAACAACACCCTTGAAAATATAAGGTTCTATCTGCATTCTAAGCAGTTTTGAGATACTGAGGCTCGTTTTGGTCTTCAATTTGACTATGTAGACACCTTTTGTTTTCTAAAAAAAGTAACAAAATGTATACAACGTAAGGAAAGAACATCACATAATGCAAGTTGTCACAGAATATTTGAAAGACTCAATTTGGACCAAAATGTCAGATAGAACCTTATGATTCTGATGCAACAATTTCAGCATATATATATATATATTTTTTGCTATTTGAAATCATCCCAATTTTATAAAACTGCTCAGCTTTGTCATAAAATAATTGCATGCATAATGTAAATAAAAGATCAGACAGTCTCAAAGATGCTGCAAGTCCTAAAAAATACATGAATTGTTCACATGGTCCTGTGTAGTTCATCAAGAATCATTTGTCTTTGCAAATAGCTCTTAGAAGCCAGCAACACGCACATACAAGCCAGCAACACACAAACAAGCACACACATGCGTACATACACACACACAGACACGCGCGCGCACACACACACACGCACACAGGCCTACACAAGCACACACGCACGCACAAACACACACACTCCCGCACACACACACACACACATGCACTCACGCACACAACCAAGTCTTTCAGGAATTTGTGTGTTCATGTCAGCATGCAAGTATTACCCATTGTGGCATGAACATTGACTTCCACCAGACACTAAAAGCACCATTAGACAGATTTTTTCAGGTGGTAGGAGAGGTGGAGGTCAGGTTCATCATAACAACCTCACAACAGGCGTCATGCAATAAAGAAACAACAATTACATCTAAACGATCATCAATTTCTAGCTTTAGATAAAGCATTTTATATGTTTACATTGAAGTTTGTTTACTTTATGCATATTATATGTAATCTCTTTTACTACATAGTGGGTTGCATAACAGCATCAACAGCAACATAAACAAAGGGGTGGGGTTAGTGATGGCTTGCCAGCCAATTAGGTGTTGCCAAAAAAACTGTCATCATCTACTCACTGTCAGATTGTTCCAAATCTGTATACATGTCTTTGTTCTGCTGAACACAAAGGAAGATATTTGCAAGAATGTCAGTAACCAAACAGATCTCATCCCCCATTTACGGCCATAGTAGGGAATGGGGGATGAGATCTGTTTAGTTACTGACGTTCTTCCAAATATCTTTCTTTGTGACATAATGTTCATTTTTGGGTGAACCATCCTCAAAAAAGTTAATAGAAAATAGTTCATGCAGGTTATTTCAGAGAGCCGCAATGTATTTTCTATGTAGTTTTGTCATGATTCCGCTATCATGTCATGTTTATTGTTCTTGCAGCGGAGTTATGGCATAGCCTAGGGTTTTGTGTGAGAAAGACATGGCATGGCTTAGATATTGGCTGTCATGCACTTTCTCGTGTCTCGTCTATGGCCCCGCCCCTCTCGTTTCCTCGTTACCTTCCCATTAGTGCTTTATCCCCAGCACCTGTTCCTTGTTATTTATCCTTTGTTCGTCTCCCTATTTAATGCCCTTGTTTTCGCTGTCCTGTGCTCGTTTGTTCTTGTTCCTTGTCGTACCTGCTTGCTCTTTTGGTAATCTGTTCCTACGCTGTGTCCCAGTGTTCGGTTCCAGGGAGTGCTCTAATTGAAGACGTTGCGTCTTGCTTCCTGTCTGTGAGTCTTCCCAGTTTTTTTTGGTATAGTGTCAGTTTAGTCTACGTCCCTGTTTGCCTGTTATTATTTATCCCTTGTATTGTTGTTTTACCCCCTCGTGGGTCTTTGTTTTGGTAAATTAAAGCTTTTGTTAACCCCTTCATACCCGCTGCTTGCATTTGGGTTCTTCCTCACGTTTCGTGACAGAACAAACGAGCCAAAACTGAACCCAGCAAGCAGCCATGAACACTGGCCGTTGTCGTGTTGCCCGTCGCCTCTGCAGTCTTCGCCAGGGGAGTGAGACTGTGCATGAGTTTGTGGAGAGGTTCCTCGACATCACCGGACAAGGCGTCTTCGGGGAGGAGGAGCTGGCGGTGCTGTTCAACACCGGTCTCAGAGAACCACTCTCCCGATCGGAGATGAGAGCGATGAGGCCGTTGGACTTCGACGCCGTGTGGCTAGCCGCCGCGTCTCGTGCGGAGTCCGCGACCACATCGCGAACCAGCTACGCATCTCCGCTGGTCACGTTACCAGAGGGTGGTCCTCTGCAGATCGAGGTTGTGGGCATCGCCACAATCCCCCCTCAGCCTCTGCAGCCTCTCCACAACCTCGCGATCTCACTGGCAAGCGGGGGAGACGGGAATCCTGGGGGTCCCCGTCCGACTCCTCCATCACGGGGCTGGTCGTGCTCCCCACCGCTTCTCCGCAACCGGCCACACCTACCGTGGGCCGGTCGAAGAAGAGGAAGCCGAGGAGGGGGGTAGTATCCAGTCCGGTGCAGCCGGCGTCCAGTCCAGTATCCAGTCCGGTGCAGCCGGCGTCCAGTCCAGTATCCAGTCCGGTGCAGCCGGCGTCCAGTCCAGTATCCAGTCCAGTATCCAGGCCGGGGTCCTGTCCGGTGTGCCAGTCGGCCTTCCAGCCGGTGCTACAGCCGGCTATCCAGTCCGGGTGCCAGCCGGCAACCCAGTCCGTGTTCCTGCCGGTCTTCCAGCCGGTGTCAAGCCCCGCCCAGCCGGCCTTCCAGCCGGAAGCCAAGCCTGCCCCTGTTCCCCACTGGACTTCTCCCGTCAATCCCCCCGGGGCTTCGCGCTCCCGAGCGCCACCCCGGGCTATGACTCCCCCTAAGACTGTCCCACCCTACCCATACCCTTTTGGACTGCCCCCTAAGAACTCTTGTTTTGCCCCGCCCCCCCTCCCATGTCTGTTATTTTTACTATGCCACCCTAACCCAAGTGTGATATTTGCCTGTCTGCCCCTAATCATGTTTTCTATGTTCTGTTGGTTTTTGTCTGTTACCCAGTCTGTCTTGTCTTGTTAGTTACCCCTTGGTGAACACCTGGAGGTGTTCATTTAAGGGGGGGCTTATGTCATGATTCCGCTATCATGTCATGTTTATTGTTCTTGCAGTGGAGTTATGGCATAGCCTAGGGTTTTGTGTGAGAAAGACATGGCATGGCTTAGATATTGGCTGTCATGCGCTTTCTCGTGTCTCGTCTATGGCCCCGCCCCTCTCGTTTCCTCGTTACCTTCTCATTAGTGCTTTATCCCCAGCACCTGTTCCTTGTTATTTATCCTTTGTTCGTCTCCCTATTTAATGCCCTTGTTTTCTCTGTCCTGTGCTCGTTTGTTCTTGTTCCTTGTCGTACCTGCTTGTTCTTTTGGTAATCTGTTCCTACGCTGTGTCCCAGTGTTCGGTTCCAGGGAGTGCTCTAATTGAAGACGTTGCGTCTTGCTTCCTGTCTGTGAGTCTTCCCAGTTTTTTTGGTATAGTGTCAGTTTAGCCTACGTCCCTGTTTGCCTGTTATTATTTATCCCTTGTATTGTTGTTTTACCCCCTCGTGGGTCTTTGTTTTGTGTTTTTGTAAATTAAAGCTTTTGTTAACCCCTTCATACCGGCTGCTTGCATTTGGGTTCTTCCTCACGTTTCGTGACAAGTTTTGCTGAAAAAAGTACTGTGCTGTTAGAATAATATAGTGATGGTTTTACTAGTAATTGTATAAGTATACATATGTAACTTTGATATCAAAATAACTACTGTACCAATTTCAAGTATAGACATGATTTTGTAAATCATATAAATTATTTTTATGTTTGTTTTTATATCATTGCAATGCTTTAATTGCAAAAAAAAATCTTTGCATTACCATGAGTCCATGCATGTCTAAAAAAAAAATCACCAATAGGTTACTACAGGGCAGGCCGAAAAAAAATCAACAAGATTTTTTTTTATTATTTCGTTAGTCCTTTCCAAGTTTTAAGTGTTCACACATTAATAAGATGTCAATACAGAAAGACAAACCAGAAAAATTAAGGTGTTGTTCATCTTTCTATCAATATCAATATCCTTCTTTATGAATGATGCATTTGCTTAGTATTTTGAAAAACTACCACCACAGCAATTCACATAATTACATAAAACAAAGATTGCTTATATGTGTGGCATCAGTCAGGAAGTGTCAAGAGGCCAAGAATAACAGGTACGGTTTGTGTTGTCTTTAGCGGTGGGGTGAAGTATTTTGACAAAAAAAGCAGCGAGACAGCCGTTGCTCAGGGGGAGGAAAGCCAGAGGAACCGTGCAGGATGATGCTCAATGTATCCACCCTGGATGGGGGCATATGGCTATCTTGAAGGAGGGAATGAACATTTCTCAAAATATCTTCAATTGTGTTTTAAAGGAGTCATATAAAGGTTTGATGGACATATGTTTGAATAAATTAATTTCTATTTTTAGGTAAACTATCTCTTTAAGCATACTGTTCTTTACATCCACTAATTATGTGAAACGTTGATTTCTTTGTGTAAAGAATAAAAAGGAGACCTTGGCTAAGCGACAAGCAATCTCTCCAGTCATAGTGGTTCCTAAGCAACAGGTAATTTAACAATAGATGCAGCTGTAGTATAAATGGCTATTCACAGTGGGAGTCGTACGCAACTACTGTGAAAGTCAATATGCACCCTGCATCACACAGCAACCTTGAACCTCTCATTGTTAAAGCTCAGAGGCAACACCCATTTCTTTTCAACTGAAATCAAAGGCGAGAAAAAGTCATCAGATTCAACAACGAACCAATATCTATCTCGGACAAGGTCCTATCGCGTTTGGGTAACAGAGTCGGCTTTCCAGGCACAAAACTAAAGTCTGTAAGAATAAAAAAAAAAATTAACCAGCCTCGATGTTCATCTTCTTAAAAAATAATCTTCTTAATACGTAGGCTGGGCGCAGAAAGCGTTAAGACATCGGTAAGCCTCACTGGTGCAGCGTGATGTCGTTCGCGAATGAACAAGAAATCCTTTGAGAATTGCTCAACCTAAATGCTTTCGTCATGAGACGCATTATCGGCAGGATATTTTTGCAGCTGAACCTTCAGTTTTGGGTCATGAATAGCTACTGGATTAAGCTATTATGCTCAGAGGTCATGTGACCGTTGAGAACGTTTGTTTAGGGGAAAGCTAAATAAATAGGCGTTGTGAATTCTTTATTGATACAGATACAGAATTCTGCGTATTCTGTATCTGTACAGCATTACTTTTTTTATTCTGATTGGTAGACAGATGTTGTAAGTTGCATAAAGCATTACAATTGCACATCTCTTTGTCATGTTGTTTATGAACAATGGCTATAGTTTAGGAAAAATCTATGATTTAAGGAATGGAACGGTTTTAGCAAGGGTATCGATTTGGGTCCCTGGGATTTTTTTCTAACTAAAGTTATATATAACCATTGATGTCCATCTGTATTTTAATTTAAATGATTACAATTATTTTAAAATGATTCTTTTAAATTAATTATTATTTTATTTGAAATTATCTATCTATTTATTATATTATATTATATATTTTAATCATATTTTAACAAACTTTTATATAGCTGTGAAACATTTTATTGAGATTACAAATCTTTTAAAAGCATGTTTTGTAAATTTGTGCAATCTGTGGTACACAATCGGTTAACAGATCTCATTCTTGCTCCGATTGCAGTAGTTAAAATTTTTACTTGCGCTGGAAAAATGTTCACTGGCCAAATCACAAAAAAACAATGAAATAAAAAACAAATGTAATTGAACAGACCTACCTGTAGTTATTGTGTGTTTGTTGTTTTTGAACCATGTAGCCTTAATGCGGTTATGACACCAAAAAGCTACTAGTCTAAACATGCATTTTAAATATTGTTAAATAAAACTAAACAGTGATGCATTTTTCACTCCACTTATATGTCCCCACCAATGTCAAAATCAAACAAGGAAATTCAAATCTGTAATGTGACCCTGGACCAAAAAAACAGTCACAAGTAGATTGGGTGTATTTGAAGAGTTTGGTACCAAAATGAGATCATGTTTTTTTATTGTGCATTCCAATTAATATCAATCAAACTGCAGTAGCTTTGTTTTGATTTAAGCCATAATACCTTAAAAAATACAGCTAACTCACACAACAAAACACAATAAAAACATAGTCAACTATGCTAAAAATCAATAGAAACCATTAATGCGTTTGTCATATTACATCGCGCCGTAGCCACTGGCAAAATTTCTTATTATAACGGATTTTATAGTCATTTGTTGCATCGTGCGGCTCATGTGCGGTAGACAGTGCAACGGTTTATGTTTATAATCTGATGCTTAATGTTTGGCAACCGAGCTGTAAAGTGCACTTCCGTCAACAGAATAGCGCATGAAGCTTTAAATCAGCGCAGAATTGTGACTCATGTCGATCTACAATGACGCAAAAGTTGCATGAATTCCAAAATGACCATTCAGACTGAGGTTGTGTTGCGAAACATCAGATCTGTATCTGTTTTAGGACCACATATGGAAATGGCTCAGATCAGATTAAAAAAGATTGGATTCCATGTGGTTTGTCCTGTTGACACTGTCATGCAGTAAACCGATCTGGGTCACATATGAGCCATATGAGAAAATTGGATTTTGGTGGCAGTGTGAATGTAGTCAAAGATATCACACTGGAGTGGGTAATTCCCAAAGAGGGGACAGCAGCGAGTGAAGTTTGTAGGTGTGTTTCTGGCTGTATTTGTTCGCGATTTTGTGGCATCCACTCTTAAAAATAAAGTTCTGATATATTTACGATAGGACATTTACATTTATATCTTCATGGAACATGATCTTTACTTAATATCCTAATGTCTTTTATCGCTTTGCATCCACCACTCGCGTGCGTGTTGACACGGTGGTAAAACATAAGCTATAGGTGTGTTCTATTCCATGCTGGGACGTGCAGACCGGCTTGCGCACACCCAAGAGCGGACTGCTCTGGGAAGGCTCTCAAATCGAGCCAGAGAATGATCCCCTCAGCACCGCATAAAGTCAAACACACCCGCTGACTTGACCATTGCTTAATTCTTTATGACAGCGTGCTGTGTGTTATGTATTATTGTTGTTTTGTGCATGCGATTCAGTTTATAACCATCACGAGTTCACACTGGAATCTGATATTGGCCACACTTTAAAAATAGTGTGAACAGCCAAACAAAAATCAGATCTGAGCAAAAAATCTGAATTGAGCTTTAAAGGGTACATAACTAGGGAATTTAAAGGTCCTACTTTGGTTAATGGAGTGTTCAACAACAAGTTTATGTACAAAGAGGGTGTAAAAACACTATTATTTTGTACTATGAACTATTCTTACCTTACTTCTTGACTGACTCCACGATTCATCTGTCTAATCCCCTCCTCTCCGCTAGCCTAGTCTGATGTGATTGGTCAGATGGTCTAGTCTGCTGTGATTGGTCTACCGTGAATGAAGTTTACGAGCTACAGTGTTTGGGGGAGTAGAGTGATGTTTTCATGGGCAGTCCTAGCGAAATTTAGGCGGGGCTATATGTAGTGACGTAGATCGCGGTAGTTCACGAATCAGACTAGGGACGATTCGATTGTGTGATTCAGAGTCGACTCCCTTTTTTCCAAGCCAATTTTCATGATCTCATGTTATGTACTCTTTAAAGTTGTCCATCAGAGGCCGTTGCTAAGAAGAAACAGGTTTGTTTTAACGCTCTCTATTGTCTTACCGCTGTAATGACGTTGTGGGGAGTAGATGAACATGACAGAGGAAATTCTAAGCTTTACATAGACACCTTCACACAGCAAGACTTAAAGAGTACATAAAATGAGATCATGTAGTGTGTAATGCTGCCGTGTTTAAAGTAAGCAGTCCGCCAAGTTGTAAATCCGAAGGTGAATGAATAACAAAGTTATTGGCTTGGAAAAAAGGGAGTCGACTCTGAATCACACAATCGAATCGTCCCTGTCCGTTTCGCTAACTGCCACGGAATTATGTCACTACATATAGTCCCCGCCTACGTTTAGCTAGGACTGATCACGAAATCGTCACTCTTCTCCCCCAAACACTGTAGCTCGTGAGTCTCATTTGCGGTAGACCAATCACAGCAGACTACACCATCTGACCAATCACATTAGACTAGGCTAGCGAATCAGGGAATTAGACAGATGAATCGTGGAACGAATCATTTGAGAGTCAGTCAAGAAGTAAGGTAAGAATAATTACCAATTATTACGAAATAATAGTGTTTTTACACGTTCTATCTACATAAACTTGTTGTTGGACATTCCATAAACCAAAGTAGGACCTTTAAAAACCCTAGTTATGTACTATTTACATGCCATTTTCTTAATATTTAGATTTTTTTGCACCCCCAGATTCCAGATTATCAAAGAGTTGACTCTCGGCCAAATATTGTCCTATCCTAACACACCATATGAAAAGCGTATGTATTACTTGTGACTGGTTTTGAAGTCCAGGGTCACAAATATGTTTTGTGATCAATCACAATTTATAGATTGATGTGGTAGCTCTCTGGTTAAGCTAAATATTTGATATTTGACTATGGACTAATAAATTATTAAACAATTAATGCACCGTCTGCTTTGCATCCTGGCTTCTGTACCACCTCTAGTGTATATGAAATCTCAATAATTAAACGGTCATAGTCAATTATTTTTTTATTAATATTGATGTTTGGATATTAATCCCTAAAATTGAGAATAAGTAAAAATGCACTACAGAATCTCTTTTTGCAATATTCATTTTATACATTAATATCATTTTATACTTGACACATCAATTGAGAGGTGATTCTATTATCAAAGCTAGAAAATTATTGCAAGGAACTTTTGTAAAAGAATCTTCACAGTATTATTCACAAGAGTGCAAAAGTGATTCATTCCAAAACAGAAAAGGTAATTTGTGTTATCTTGACTAAAATCCAGATATAGTCTTTGAGACAACTCATTTTCTCAAAACCAATTTCTCTAAAATGTCAATATACTATTAACACGTGCAGGTTAAAACACAGGATCTTTAGAAACATTGAGAAATTTCACTAGTAACATACATCTCTGGCCATTTCCAGTGAACTGATTGATATTGAGCACACGTTTTCATTCTCCTCTCAATGGCTCAATACCAGCATTGACTCAAGCTATCCACACTCACATCTCCAGAGACTGTAGACTAGTCAATAATTCAGAGGTCCAGGCAAAAATGATATAAGCATGGATTGACAGCCCGAACAGAAACAAAGAAACATGTGGAGATGAGAAAAACAAATGATTGGGTGTTGGTTTTTGAAGTGGAGATATACAGCAAGATATACAAGAATAGACGGTTAAAGAAAGAGCAAATAGGTATGTTACAAATGCACAGCAAGTACCGACAGAACCTTGTTGTGTAAAATAATAAAAAGGATGCAAATCAATCAAAAAGATGCAAATAAATTAGACTATGACGGGTACAGATGACCAAAAACGTTAGTCAACATGATAAATAACAGTCGTGATGAATTATCATCTGCCAAAATCAACCACCAACGAAAAAACACTTCTGAACAATATCCTGCTGCCATTAATTTTGTATGAGACATGCAGTTAGACCAGCTGACTACACACTGTACATGTGTGAGAGTGATGATTCAGGTCATTACATCAACGCTGTTATATCAGCTTTTATTAGATTGAGAGCTGCCAGAGAAACTTAATTTACTGTTTAATTATTCCAGACACTGTTATTAATCCCAGATAAAATAACACATCTAATTTGTTTAACAGTAATTGTTGTGTGGTTGTAATCTGGTTTGTGTGGCCGGATGAAGAATCATTAAATCTGTAATTCACACACAGTTTGGAGTGCTTTCTTTCAGTGGATGGGTGAATCTCATTAAATCAATGTCCAAATCTTTATTTTTAACCCTACAATTAAAAGCATTTCATAATTGTGAGATTTTTTGGCATTTTGACATTGTTTTCATGAGGCGATTCTTAAAGGGACAGTTCACACATCCTTCGAGTTGTTCCAAATCTGTATAAATTTCTTTATTCTGTTGAATACAAAAGTAGACATTTTTGAAGAATGTAGGACAGCAAACAGTTCTGTGGCACTTTTGACTACCATTGTATTTTTTCCTGCTATGGTAGTCAATGGGGGGCAAAATCTGTCTGGTAATAAGCAAATTTATACAGATTTGGAACAACACGAAGGTGAGTAAATGATGATAGAAGCTTCATTTTTGGGGAAAGTATCCCTTTTATACAGAATGTAGAAAACATATTTTTATTATTATTTGAAAACAGATACAGTCATGTATAACATATACAGTATTTCTAAAGTCTTTATATATTATTGTATATTCATTTCTAGTTTATTTTTATGTGAAACCATGTTCTTCTGGATGATACTATGGTAATGCCTTAGTATAATTCTATATAGTTTTTACTTAAAAAAAATATAATCAACGTTGTAATCATAGATTACACTGTTGTATGTTATATCGTGGTATTACCATCACTGTAGCATATCAACAGACTACAGTACATCTTTGTAAAGAAGGCACGACTGTCTTCAAAACAACAAATTTAAAGGGGCAGTACGCCCCAGTTCTATTATCATGTAATTTTAAACATGTATGACTTTCTTTCCTCTGCAGAACTAAAAAGAAGACATTTTGAAGAACGTTGGTAACCAAACAACGTGACCCACACTGACTTCCATTGTATGAACACAAAACCACTGACACATTTCTCAAAATATCTTCTCATGGATTCCAGAGAAAAAAAGAAAGTTATACCAGTTTTAAACAACATGATGGTGTATAAATGATGACAGAATTTTTATTTTTGGGTGAGCTTTCCCTTTAAAATAAACAACACGCTTTTGACAGATCGTACATCAATAATCACTATTTTATAATAGTAATAGCAGTAATACAGCTCTAACGGACATTTGTATAAGAGCTCATAAGAGATGCATCACAAAAACAAATACAACCATGTAACCCCATCAAAGTTAAAAAAGACAAAAGAAAAGATGAAACATTTGCTTGTTGATAAAGCAGAACAAAGCGCTATCACATTGAACACTCTTGACAACGCAGCGTCTTTGAAAACTTGCACAAACAGCCGAAGGGCCACGACGACGCAGTCTGAAGCAGTAAGCGCTCCCCGCCTCACGTCTCCAGAGAGAAACCGCCCAGCAGGATTTAAAAGCCTCCTCTTTATCAGCCTTCTCTCGGTGCTTTGACTTTAATGGCAGTCGTTTATAAATCTTGCTGTGAATAATTTGAGGAACTTCAAATACCACAAATGCCATTGAGAAGATGTGTACGGAGGGCTTTGCGCATAAAGCTTTAAACAAAGATAAACTTATTTTATTGGAGTCAAATCTGTAAATCTCAAAAATTAATAGTAATAAATCTATTCATTGGCTATGTTCAATATTGCATTTCCTTATACTTAAAGGTCAAGTGTATAAAATTTAGTGGCATCTAGTGGCAAGGTTACGAATCTCCATGGCTCAACCCTCCTTTTTGAAGCACTATGGTGGCTCTCACAGGACTAAAATGTTTCCGCTTCTTTGCCGAAAGAGATAACGTATTGACGAAATGCAGTTTGTCCGTTTAGGGCTACTGTAGAAACAACATGGTGAATTCTATGTAAGAGAACTCGCTGTGTATGTAATAACTCATTCTAAGGCAATAAAAACATAACACTAGATTATGTCAGGTCTTTATACACCTCTGAACACATAGTTATGTATATTATATTGCATTTCTGTCAATAGATCCTCCAAAATTACACATTGGACATTTAATTTCTGCAATATATGTACAGTAAGGACATTTTCTGTCTGTGTATTGTGCACTGTATAACAAACCATCTGTTGTAAGCATCATGAGGCGAAAATTGTCCTGAAATGATTGGACATTTTCTATTTTCTTATGATTGATTGATTGAGCAAAAGCAACAGAGCGAAAACTTGACGTGATTTATTAATCGAGCAAATAAAAGGGCCAGAGCCTCTTTATTCGTAAAATATCACTGGCAGGGATAACAGCGGCAAATCTCCTCTCTGTGGAAATGTCACGCTTGTGACTAACAGGTTTGGTGGTTTAAACACATCTCCATCCATCTCTGAATTAAATATAAAAAACAATTTGACTATTACAAATAATTGTTTTTTTTTAATATGACAAAAATCTAATCTACAAACCGATCTAATCTCCATTATTAATTGTAAAAACGAAAATGTCCTTCGCAAGAGAAACATTAACTGTAAAATGTCCTTGATGAAATTATAAATAACAACACAATGATGACATCATCTCCATTATCTCCAGTCACTCGTAATGCTGAAAGGAAATCAACACCTCCGCTTGTAATTAGCAACAATGTTAATGTTTTAGTAGTGACTTTGTCTCCAAGGCTTGTTCGTGGACCGGCATTAAAGGGTCATCATCTCCAACCCTTAAACACAGTCACACACACACCAGCACACACCACAGCCTCTCGCAAGGACCTACCCATGCTAATGACAATCTGTTATGTTACTAATGAAGGGGCTGGGTCATGTGACGTTCTTATATCCTGAGGGGGCCGTGCCCATGTGCGGAGAGATGGGGGATGTGCCGTGGAGTGGATTTACCTTTAATCCCACAATTAGAAATCACACTCCCACCAAACATTTAACATGAGATTGTATCAACAGACACACCTCAATGAATAAAAAAAGTGAATTAAAAACTTGTATTTTGTAGCATCATACAGACTTGTCTTTAGAAGTATATTGTGCTTGTTACACAAAACTCAATCAAATTAGGACATATTTTGTGTTTTAAATGGTGTTTACTACATTACATAAGCTTGATAAGAGCTGTATTTTTTTATTATTAGCAAAATGTCATCAAAACATCTCAGGAGAGATAAGCGGAACCCTGTAACATGTTTTTTGTCATTGATGTCCATGTAATGTCAGTAACAAAGGGATTTATAGATTTTAGTGTCATTAGCCAACTATCAATTTCTTAAATAGGAATTCACTGCGTATACACAGAATATCTGGACAACAGCTGTATCACGGATAATAAAACTCTCCAAACAACTATAAGTGCATATATGTCCCGTGTCCAGTGGGGTTTACAAAGCAGCTCATGTTTGGTAAAAGAGATGACTCACCACCGAAACAATGACATCACCGTATTTAAAGGAGAGGTTATAATCATGATCTTGAACTGGATGTGAGTAACCATCACCATGAGAGTTGACGTGGAGTAAAAATTTTGTGTACAAAATGAAAGCGAGAGAGAACAGACAATCCAGACAGTGAGGGATTAATAATATAAGATTTAAACTAATATAAGAGAGGTAGGAGTAAAAAAACACCATTTTAAGCAATAATTTATAGTAATTGTAAGAGCTGTTGTAAAGTGTGCGTTGTTGTGTTTTAAACAAGCAGTGCAGGTTCGAGTCTGGCCTCGAACCTGGCCTCGTAATGTACAAACATTAGCCATTAATGTTACAATTACCTTAATCCTAAAATACACTGAAAATTATAGGTAATTATTTACATTTACATTTATGCATTTGGCAGACACAATTTATCCAAACCGATTTACATTGCATTGTACTATACATATGTTTCTAAATATGTGCAATCTCCTGGGATCAAACCCATGATAAATATGAGTGTGTGTTTGCGCCACGCTCTAACCACTGAGATACAGGGAAATAATTTATTTTATAATTATATTATTATAATAAAAATACAGGTAAAAGTTTATTAAAAATAATCAATACAGGAAAGGTTTGAAAAAACCTGAGGGTGAGTAAATGATGACAGATTTTTCATTTTTGGCTGAACCATCTCTCTAATATTGTGTGTTCTGCCCTAATAATATTTTTTTTCTCTAAATTATTCTCTGCTATATAAATAAAAAAACAAAGATGCAGACAGAACATTTAAAAAAATATATTTTTTAATGAATTTGAGGGAATACCCATATTACGGAAGTTTGTTGGTTGTTTCTGTAAAATATAAATGCAATATACGTATCTTACTCTTATAAATTATGTTAAAAAAAAATTTGGGATATAAAAATGTACAGTACACAATTGTAATATACAGTACAAGGCACACTTGCAAATAAGTAAACTGCACCTTTGTATATTATTTATATTTTTTATGCTTTTAGTCTCATATTTATCTTATAGTCTTTTCTATTCCCTGTGTTACATATGTACTGTGTATTTAAGACAATAGAGCTCCTGTAACCAGAACAAATATTCCTTGTGTGCGTGTGCACACTTTGTGAATACAGCTTGGGAATAAAGATTCCGATTGTGAAATATGAATGCTAAATAAAAATATTCAGTAGAGATACTTCATTTCTTCACCGATACCGATAGCCAATTATGTTTTAGTAATATCTGCTGATACCGATTCTGAAGATGAATTAATAACTTTCTAAATGCTATTAATTTATATAATGACTATTAATGTTGATCATCACACTGGTGATGCTTCTTAACATTTTTCTATATATAGAGCATAAATTCATAGAATTTTTCTGTCCTCTTTGGATTGACAGGATATATCGGCCCTGATCTTAGGCTGTTTTTAAACTATCGGCCAATTGCTTTTATCAGCGGATACCGATCATTCGCCGATTAAATGGTGCATCTCTACTAATAATCCCGGGGAATATTTTTTGTGTGTGTTTACTTATTTGCAATATAAAAAAAGATCAGCTTTGACTAATTTCCAAAGAAGTTCTGAGGTTATTTGAAGTGGCTTCCAAAACAAGCTATTACTGCTGTACTGTGTTTATGTGTCTGTGTAGAGCCCCAGGCAGGGTTTACTGCCAGGCATATCTCAACATGATCGCAGCGAGAGAAAGGGAAGAAATAACAACATGCAGTTATCCCTATGCCTGACAAAAATAGTCAGAAATTACTCAATTCACACATTATCAGTCTATAAGCGACCCGTACATGCTGTATCTCTACAGTATCAACCAGAATTGGGAGTTTAAATGTAATATTATAATATATTTTTTACACTACACATTTCATGAACGAATATGCTTCCTTAATATAAATACACTAAAAAAATGATTTGTTGGATTTACATAAAGAAGTAGTGTCAAGTGGTTCCAAGCAAATATGTTGAGTAGTTTCTACAATTAACAATTTAGTTGTATGAACAAAATAAATTTAGGTAAAGTGGACAAAACTTTTTGGAGTAAATCCAAACCATACAGATTGTACTAGCAATTTTAAGTAAATTAAACTCAATATTTATCCTTCTCAATAGTACCTTTTGTTGCAAATCAGATGAGCAAATCAGATGAGAGGCATCTTAGTACTCGCATAAGCACAGTTTACTCTCATTGAATGATGCAGTAGATATCAAGGGCGCGCTTTATCCTCTCACAGCCTAAGCACATGTATCAATCTTTTAAACAATGGTATCCCTAAAACTCAAAAATACAACAAACTATTTTAAACCACAAAGATAAATGAACATGAAGCACAAACAAGTCTTTATCTGAAAACTGAAAAACACTTCAAATAACACTAAATTTCGAAATGTACTGCCTAGTGCACGCGAAGCATGCTGGGAACTGAAAATCCCACTCAACCAGTCGTGTTGAATAAACTTGTTTATGTTAAGTAAACTCAACAATAGGTCCAATATTATAGGGTTTTGCATTTTACTCAACAATGTTAAGTTGAAACACTTGTTAAGTAACTACATTTTCAGTATAAATAACATAGTTAACTTACGTTAATAGTTACTTGCATTCTTTATGTACTGTGAACAAGGATGGGTTTAGTAAAACTAACAACAGCGAGAGTTCATTTTTTATATGTATACAGTATACCACAGTATATATACAGTATATACGTATAAAAACGGGTTACCATAGTTTCATATCTCACCAAATCTGATACCATGCTTTTACCATGTTAATGCCACAGTGTCTTTTCTGCAAGCACATGTGACACAAAAGTGTTTTGTTCTTCTGTTTGTAAAAACAAACCGTGACAAATTATGATCATTTACCCTGGGCTCATTTACAATGTGCAGCAAGTCATACAGAGACATCACATGTGTTTATTTGTTTTCACAGAATGAGACGTAATGGAGGGCAGTCATTGATCTCCGCAGGAGGTGAAAGAGCCGAAGTTCCCTCTGTCTCCACGGGGAGCTCAGATGAAACAGGGAGTCATTTATATCAGGATGACGTTCACAAATATCCTGTCTAACCTTCAAAGCATTGGTTTCAGGTCTGAGAGCAGCCCAGACCTCCATATGGTCATGAGGGTGGGTTTCGTGGACTATCACAACTATAAACCAATGTTCGTGTAGTTTATCTATACTTTCTCATTTGCAGTGAATAAGACACTTCCGGCATCATCCGGTTTAAGTCCTTGGGAATCTCAGGTCGTTAGAATTATCTTCTACTGTTGCAATCAATTCTTCCTCCAATCGACCAGAGACGATAAGACCCCTTCAAAGGAAAAGACACCACTAGCTTCTGAACTACAGAGAATTACATCTTTATGGCCTGATGTTGAAATCATACAGATATAATACAAACAGAGAGCCTTATATCACTCCGAGACTGGGTCTTTCACAAACGCTGACAATAAACTTCTACTAAATTGACGCCAAGATTTCATTCTAACCATCCCAGTTGGACAAAACTGAGTCCACAATATTGTGCAAAATCAATCACAGTGCAGTCATATGTCCCATCTGTATTGCCTGCACTTGAAATTCAATTCCCAAAAAGGGAATCTTCATTTTGCCCTTTCTTCTAATCAAATAAGACCAAAAATACAGTGAGATAGTGTATGGGTTCTAGCTAAACTAATTTGAATCATTACAGTAAATGGTTTTAATGAAGGGCACAATATACAAAAACAAATCATACGCCATTTAACAGTAACTAAAAAAACAATGTATCGCCATAAGCGACAAATAACCCAAGCTAATAAAAGCATGTAATTCATAACTGGTCACATTGGGCTGGGATAGCATTACAGCGTATTCTCCATTTGCTTAGTCCCTAAAATTGAAGAAAAAATTTGGAAAAGTTTATTACATAATTATGGTTATGACATCATTTGTAACTTCCTGTTTCATGGCAACATGAGTCAAGTGTCTTAAAAGGCAGACGTGTGTATTCCGTACGATAATACGGTCTCTGCAAGGCCATAGCATCCTCATTAGTGAACATACTACAAATACTACAACCATCTCCCAGGTGAGATGCTGAACGCTCCCTACGGAAGCAAGGTTTTCATCGTGTGCCTTATTTCTTGAGAAACAATAGATGTGACATGTCATTATTTTGCTGCACAAATTGAAATTACTACAGTAGGCATTTCTGGGATGATATACACCCAAACATGCATACAAACATCAATACTGTGTGACTAACTTTAATTTATATAGGTCTGAAGTGATAAAAGGAACACAAACACAAAGAGGGCTCCAGTTGTGGGGAACAGTCCAGAAAAAAATCCATATCATATGGCACATATTGTAGTATGCATAATGTACAATAAATAATAATCAGCTACACTGTAAAAAATGACATATTTACATAAAATTATTATTAAAATATGTACTTTTAATGCTTATTTTTAATGCAATATACCATGAATAAATCAAGTAAACTTTCTTAAACTATTAAAGCAGGTCACATGCTAAACTTAAATAAATCAAGAAATACTAATTTGAGCATAGGAGTTAATTTCTTTTTTAACTTCTGTTTAATATTTATTATGGTTTACAACATACATGATGTACAAGAAAGCTGAGAGTTGTTTCAGTACTGGCATCAGTGCTATTACTGTTCACTGAGTGAAGAAACACACACATCATGAGCTCTCTCAAAGCCTAAGCACCACTCTTCTGAACAATAGTAACCACAAAAATCTGAATCTCTTCAAGATCTTAAAGACAACTGAACAATAAACACTTTCCTAATGCTGTCGCATGCAAAGCATGCTGGGAACTCTAAATCCACGGCTTAGTTAGTGACAGTAGCCGGGTTTCCATGCAAAGTTTTGAATTTAGCTTATGCGCAAAATTGGAACATCGCATAAAACATTTGCAAATAAGCACAGTTTCCATCCAACTATTCAATCGTTACTTCCTAATAAACTGCCATTAAATATCAGTAAGAAAATAAGAGAAGCCACTGAATAAAATCGTTTTCATATACAATAATACTTGCGCAAGTAGACGATTATGAAACGATGCTTTTGTGGATGCCTGCTGTTTGGGAAACACAGTTGTGCCAATTCTTAGAGGCAATTACAGAAATACTTTGACGACTTTGCTCAGGCATTTAAGAATGACCATAACAACATTTCTGATGCTGTGTAACAAGATCAGTACTCTGGTTAGTCAGGTTACCGTCTCCAGTTACATGACGTTTTGGAGGAATTTATTTGGCAAATGCGATTCTATCTCCCATTATTCGCATTAACCCTTTAAACCACCTCAAGCGAGCATAAAACCTTTTTTGCTAATTAAGAGTTTTTAATTTGCAATTTGGCGTTTCTATCATTTACATTTATATTTATGCATTTGGCAGACGCTTTTATCCAAAGCGACTTACTTTGCATTATCCTATACATTTTGTGCAATCCCCTAGGATCAAACCCACAACCTTGCGTTAACGCAATGCTCTTACCACTGAGCTACAGGAAAGTCTGTTCTGATGCGAAACTTCAAAATCCAAATAAAACCAGAGTGATGGAAACCCATCAACAAAAAGAATTAATGTAGTCCCACCACAAAACAATTAAGTAAAGATCCTTTAGACAAGATTTAGTGGGTTGAACAAGATAACATTAGGTTGAATTCACTCGATAATTTGTGCATTTAGAATTACAAGATTTTTTTCAATAATTGTAACCCACTTTTGGTTAAAAACATGAACACAATATTATTAAGTAAAGTTTACTCAATACATTTCATGAAATCTACTGCGACACAGAATATTTTTTACAGTGTACAATTTTTGTATTAAATCAAAACACATAAACAAATGGTTTTGCAGTATAATCCTATTAATATAAAACCGTCCTTTGAGAGATGGTTTGAATCTGTTGGCAATTATGTTACAAAATTATAAACTACAAAAAAATAAAAGCCAAATTTTCCTAAAAGTGATAGGGACAATTATGAATATTGATTTTCCTGCTGTGTGCGCTTGCACAATTTTCACTATTTGCATATGCGAGTCAACAGTGTGTTGCTGATGTTAGAGATTCAATTCTCTGATGTTCAACCTGTACGCGCGTGTGTCCAGAAATTAAAATGTGAGCAGAATTTATGATTGAAAAACTTCCAAATGTCACTTCATCTTGAATTTGCTAATTGATATGGCATTTTCCAAGCCTCGCAATTAATGCATGTAACATTACCGTGGAAAATTAGCACAGGTGCAGAACTAAAAATACAGAGCCACTCAATTGTATTATGATTTTGGTCCACAATTGATAGTTTTTAAATAAATTGGCCACAATGACCATGGGTGGACCACCAAATCTCTCTCTCACACAAACACATACAATAAAATCCAAATCCATCCATCATGAGTTAAAAGGCGGTCGTGTTAACGGAAAACTCACGCTCAATCAGTCCACGGCACACAGCTTTCACACAAAATGCTCCCTGAGCTACTATAAATTTCAGCCATTAATTACAGCACTAATTTGCTGGAGTACATCTTTACAGCCTGCGTATCCCAACCACAGCATACTGCAGCGACAGCTATACATCTCATTCTTCTAAAGAAGATCTTATTAAATTGGCCCCAAGCTGTGTTTGAAGGAGCCTATGGTGTTGATAGATCCAACTATGGGATATGGCTTGCAGATCTTATAGATCTAAATTTGAGTCCAGTTTCACTAGATCTCTCTCCGTCAGGAACTTATTAAAACTGAAAATATAAACTCCGTTGTGAGTCAATCCTTTAACCCAACCACCAGGGAGATATAGAGCTGAAGGGAAAAACAGCAGGCAGGAGACGAAGTGATGTTAAATAAATTGGCAAATGATTTATTGAATAATCTCAGTTGTGCGTTAATGCTCAGTCAAGCTCTGTCAAACTTCGTCTGACTAGAAACAGATTCAATAGGTGTCTTTAACATGCACGATAACAGTATGAAAACAATGTCTCTTGACGTTATTATGAACCTTGAGACGGAGACCACTGGATACTCATATCAGCATAAGAGACAATACAACTCCCAACGAGGTTAAACAACAGGAAAGTAAGGAACAAATAATACACATAGAAGTAAATAATAAAATAAATGAATGAATACATATGATAGATGAATATTGTAATAAATGAGATTAATGAAATAATTTAGAATAATAAAATAAAATAAAACAAGAAACAAGTGTATGTTTCTATTCAGATCTATCATTGTGGACCACAGGCCAAGGTCGAGTAGATGGACACAAGAATTACCACACAGATCACAGTACAGAAAAGAGAATATAAAAATGACAAAGTTGTATAAAGTATAAATATCAGCACCATAATAAATAAATAAATAATTACATTCCTTAAAAGTACTACCAACAAATAACAGTAACTGTAAATCCATTTTTATTTGTACTATACAGAATTCTAACACTGGTTAAACTTGTTAGGGTGTAACGGAAGGTTGCCAGGGTGTTGCCAAGTTATTCTGAGTGTTTTCACTTCATTGTTTTCTGGTTGCGAGTCAAAAAAATCCCACCACAAGTTTTAGGAAATATTTTGAATCGTCAAGGTTCGTTCTTTCAGGCGTCTTTAAGATTTTCTCACCCATTTTATGATCAACCAAAATTTGTAAGATAATTTATGAAAACAAAACCTTATACCTTTTTAACGATTCATGTGATTTGAAATTTTGATCACACATCAAAATCACAAAAAAGACATTTGAACAAACCCCTCACAGTAAATCTGTAATATTAGCAACTGGTAAAACTGGTAAAATTAAATATAAAACATTAGTAATGGTGACATTAAAAATAAAACGCTTAAAAAGCTTTTTAGCTGCCTTAACTTTTTAAGTACACTCAAATTGGCTTTACGAGTAATTTCAACTTACTCTTACACTTTTTATGTTTTTGCATTACTTCCGCTTATCGAAATTACAATATTACAATTTAAAGTCGAAATTACTAGTCAGCTGTATCTATAAATTTAAGGCTGCAAAAAATATTTCACAATGATACTGTACTAATGTTTACTATTACATCAAGCCTAAAGAAAACGAACATCCAATTGTATTTTGTACTACACAAAATCACAGCGTAAAGAAGCAGCGCCACTTTTCTTGAGACTCATGTGAAGTGATACGGTAGCCGTGTAGCACGCCGCTGTTTTTAATTAAATTCGGCTTGTTCCAGTCATGGTGTCATCATGGTCTGTTTCCTGCCAGTAAGTCCTGGCACCACACACAGCGTGATGTGTCAGCTCAGACTGGAGCTGTGCTCCTAACGGAGGCCCGAGTGCACAGCCAAGAACAAAGAGTAATTAAAGACAACGCCAGTTTCAATGTTCCTCACGTTCTCTTTGTTAAGGTGCTTTGACCATTCAAGTGCATCAGAAAATAGGAGTTTCCTTCAGGCTACCTGGTGCTGCTATACAAAATGTAATCTGTATGAAAAAACATATTGGAATAAACAGAAATCGTGGCATGGTGTTTAGGAGATGTGTGTGATGAACGTATATTATCAATTATTAAAAGTAAATGATTATTATGAAGTCTTTTCTTTGTAACTCTTAAACCAAAATTTCCAGAAAAAATAACAATCAATAAACATCAATAAAATTACGAAAGACATCCTCGACAAGCTGAATATGAATTTAAAGCCTGATATCTTATCCCAGTTTTTTGCCAATCACACAAAGCAGCATCTTGTCTGCTAGTAAAATAAGCTGTCATAGTGTAACGGTGTGAACATGACAGCCGAGGAGTGATTGCATGTGTCTGTGTAAACGCAGACCGCCGCTGTTTTAGTAACCAGTAGAGTGATTTTTACATGTCAAAGAGAGTCTAGTCTCTAGATCTCGACCCAGCTCAGGCTTCATTACACAGCTGCGTGATAAATCTGCATAACAATGCTAAATCACAGAACAAATAATTTCTACTGACTACGATCTTGTCTTAATTTAACTATAGCTCCAGTCACGAGTAGCATCATGCAGTTACAAGAAAAACAACAACCTTGCAGAATTACAAACTTACGAATCAAGGAAATAACATTGACTAGAACACTGATTTATTAAATCAACACTAGGGAGTTTTTTACCTTAAAATAATCTCTCTAAAATTATTTTTGTGGTAAAACAACTCTTAACTGGCCGAATTTTACTGCCGCTGCTACCTAAGCAGCCCTCTATTGACTGAAATCACACTTGTAACTTTGGTGTGCGGGTAGGTACACAAGCCCCACCCATCACCTGCTTTACGGCATACGTCACGTTTTACTCGTAGCTTGGGTGAAGTTTGCTAACAACTAACAGCTAACAATAAGATGAAATAATATAGTTCAACGCTAGTCTCCAAACCATCACCATGCAGAGCCAGCAAAAAAAACAGAGGAAAAGAGAGAGAATGATCGGACACAAGCCCGAACACAAATCAATATCTGATGGACTTACACTCGGTGGTGCGAGCTGCAAGAGGCAACGGGTGGTAAAACGGATGGAGACCTAGCCTTCCTGCTTATATATCCCTTTTTTCTTACTGTCCTGTACTTTTGATCTTATTAGTTATTAGGCTGTGCTCCGGGTGTTTATTGGCGCACTAAAATTACTGGTTCACAATTTATAACCGTAAGGTAGACTAGAGATAATGTAATGCTGCCGGGTCTCAATAGCTTATGTAGCATGATCGTGCCTCGTCACAAATTAAGTGTTATGCTTGTAAACGATGACTTGCAAACCACAATAAATGTTTTATGGTGAAAAGTTGCTGATTCCTTAGTTCATGCACGTAGACTAATGTTATTGGAATCTATAGTTACTATGCTAGGCACTATTCCCATAGCGAGTTGAGTGTAAGTGAGTGATTGCACAACGTTAGCTGCTATGTATCTAGCACGCTATGCGCTAACGGCTAACAACCAGCTGCTACCTCAGAATCTAGTTTGAGCTATTAGTATAGCACAGTGGCGAGAGCCAAAAGAGTGCTTTAGTACATGCACAGTTTATGAAGTGACCTGATGTAACAGCGGTTTGTGCTTAGTCAACAAATTCACGTGTATTGCACTGCCCACGGGAAAAGCTTATACAGCGACAGCATTTACGACACTGATAACAGACAATTGCGCTAATCAACCACATGGGGGAACCATAAGCAAAAGTTCTCTAGTGTTACTTTAAATATAGTTTGTTCACCCAAAAATCACCCTCATGTGGTTCAAAACATGAAGATATTTTGAGAAATTTGAGAAGGTTTTGTGCCCATACAATGGAAATAATGGGGGCAATATTGTTTGGTTATAAACGTTCTTCAAAATATATTTTTTATTGTTCTGCTGAAGAAAGAAAGTCACAGGTTTGAAAAGACCTTGAGGGCGAGACATTTGATGAAGTAATTTTCTTTATTGGGTGAACTATCCCTTTAAGAGATGTTGTCAGCTACAATTAAACCATTAAAAACCGTAATCATGGTTATTACACAGCTCTCTACAATACTTCATTCTGATTGGTCAGCCACAACATTCTTGTTCTTTTATTCCCAGATAACAATCTGATAACACACCGCTCATCTGGGTGCTGCGACTGTCATGATCCCGTGTTTCTCTTGGTGTTTGTCTGACACGGGAGGTGTGTTATGTTTGTTTTGTCGAGCACGTGTGAACCGTGGGTTAGCGGCTAGCACGCGCTTGTTGTCTACGTCATTTACCCCGCCCTCGTGTTTCCCCAGTCAGGGCTTCCCCCTCACCGGTGATTCTTTGGTTATTATCCCGCACACCTGCAGCCCATTCCCGTTATTACCCTCCACCTGCCGGCTATTGCCTCTCCTTAGGTTTACCTTTATTACCCCTCTGTTTTCCCTCGTTCCGTGTCTGACCGTTGCATGTTTTGCCAGCTTAGACTGCCAGTAGTTCCTAGCGTATGCTAGTTATCCTTAGCTAGTTCTTGCCTTTGTAGCCTTAGCCTTAGCCTTAGCCTTAGCCTTAGCCTTAGCCTTAGCCTTAGCCTTAGCCTTAGCCTTAGCCTTAGCCTTAGCCTTAGCCTTAGCCTTTGCCTTTGCCTTAAGCCTTTGCCTTGCCTTAGCTATAGCCCTCGTCTGCCTTCCAGCCCAAGTTTAGAGTTACGCTATCTCAGTTCTTTGTTTTTTCTCTCTCCTGCTTTTTCATCTACACAACTACACCTACAACAGATCCCGTTGGCGTCCCGGACTGCGATTCCCCGACTCACCAGGCACTACCACTGCCTCTGGACCTCTTCCGCTACCAGGCACTACAGTTTCTCTCGCCTAGCGAGTTCCGGGTTGAGCTACCTCCCCGGACCCAGTTCTCTACAGATTCTTCCCCGTGGCCCGCAGGGGGTCGTCTGTGGTGCATTCATTACTGTACTGTTGTGGAGTTGTTGCTCTAAATAAACCTGATTTACCCCGCACTTGAGTCTCCCCTTGTCTGCCATGACAGCGACATGAATGTCATCTTGACCGGTAAGGAGTGTAATGGTAAGTGCATTCGTACCGAACCGCCACGTGCAACATGCCAACTATAGTCATCATTCCTATGCCCTACTCCTTCGAAGAGCAGAGCCCTTGGAATTAAGACTTTGGCGTAAACAGGGCATTTGCGTCCCATTATGTAGTCGTTTGGAATGCACTTGACAAATGAAGCAATGTAATTTCCTCTTTATCTTCAGCTGGCATGTTCACATGAAAACTAAGCATTGTGTCCGTCAGCAGATGTCGCTGTTTTAATGGAACAATCGTCCAAAACGTCAGTAGCGTGCATGTGATTTTTTTTGTCTATTTTGACTAATACTGTCCTCATGAACCAAGTTTCAGAAGTAGTCACCAATCATCGCTTCATCCCACCTTCCTTGTGCTACAGACATTTCTAGAGTTTTCTGACAGTGACAATTGGAAAGTAATAAAAAAAGAATAATTTGTACAGTTTTTGTTTAATAGCAATAAACCAATGTTTTTTTTCATAATTAACGATTTAACCTCAAAATTGACTTGTGCTGAATATACACTAAAATATTAATGCTACAAGAAAATAAATATTACCACAATAATTAGCACCACAGAAGTGTACAAAATCTATAACAAGGTTGAGCGATTTGTTACACTGTGTTATATGATTGTTTTATTATAAAAATGATTTGATTATATTATAAATAAATCCCTTTAGTGTGATTCTACACAAATCACTCTGTCTGTGTTTGTTCTGTCTTGATGTACATGACCAGTCGCGATTTCTTTAAGACTGCAAGGGAAGCTCAGCTTCCCCTATAATTGTCAAAAAATGAATGGTCAAATATATGTACTATTATGTTAACATTTTATTGACTAAAAATGCGTTAAACACGTTCATCTCGAACGAAAAACAATTTCGTTCAGAATCAGCTACTTAGGTCGGCTGACTCGATTTCCTTCTCATTCATTCCCGTAGCGTACAGTGCATTACTCTGTTGAAGCCCAGCGTCCATTGACTTCAATGGGGCTGCTTTAAACAGTTTTTTTCAGTGCTTAGAAACAAGACGGTCATTGGATAATGCTGCGATTATGTCCCGCCCACGGACGCTCAGCGTCTCTGGGATGAATGGAGGAGTGGGCTGGCCCGGACTCCGAGCGTCTGCGTGATGATTGGAGGGTCTGTCATCTCTTTTTAATCCACTTTTATGTCCTAAAACGCTCGTTTTTTGGGGTCGACAGCTTATAAAAACGTATTTCTTGTTTTTTTTTAGCTTGTTTGCTATACACATTGTCACATATCAGCTTTTAGACATTTTTTTTTTTTATAAATCATAAATGACAATGCAAAGAGACGGTTGGTGTGGGCGTGGGCGTGGTCTTCAGATTATGACGCGTATCACTCTGTGTCTCCATTTCCAACTCAGTCCCATCGCGGATTTTGCATGTGTAGTCGAAAGACAAACTGCTGCAACCTTCATCGTATATTTCACACAATTTCACACCACATTCATTGTTTCAGTTTAACATAATTCCCACATTTCCTCCCGTTGAGTTAAATATATATATATATATTAGATATATTAGAGCATTTTCTTGAAAAGGAACGTAGGGCAGAATTTACATATAAATAAATGGACAATTTTTATGATTTAGGCCGAAAATGAGCTTCCCCTCTTTAAAAGATCAGCAGCCGCCACTGTACATGACGTAACTGGCCTATATTTGTACATCCAATCAGATTTTAGAACCACAAATAACAGCTTTTAAAATATATATTTATTTTATAATTGTATATCATGTACAAACTCACAAACACGTGAGTAAGGGGTGATTATCCCGATACAAGCAGTAGCTGCTTCAAGCTCTGTGCGTTTAACATGTCGACAGTAATAATCAGGCCTGTCGCTTCAATTGAACACAGGAATGAGTACATGAACAGGAACACGCACCAATCCAGTTAAGGCCTAATTGAGTGTCACAGGCTTCATTGATTACAACTGCTGCGGATTAATAGAATAAGCAAGCGGTGAGACGACCTTACAAATTATGCACGTGACATGGGACGTTTCAGGATGTCAGACTGTAATGTTGGGGCAATGAGGGTGAATCTGCTTTGGAGACCCTGATTGCTTCTTTTGTACTGCACAATCATTCAATATCAACTAAGAGATAAAATGCTGTGGAAAACAGAATTTTTTTACTTACATGTGTGTGCAAATAATGTAATGGCGTGTCCTCTATGGAAAATATAGGCTGGTCAATCAGAATGGGGGATGGGAATGTTTCCATCAATTTGGAATGAAGACTTTCCAATGTGATTTAGCGTCTTGATCTGGATAAGTAGGGTTCACATTTTTTGTAATGCCAAGTAAAAAAAAGACTGTTTAAACTCTGAATACACCAAACCAAATAAGTAGTGTCCATCAAATCGTTCATCCTCAGCCTTAAAAAATCCATTACAGCAAACAGTAAATCGTAGTAATGCACTCATGTTGTCTCATGTTGTCTGTAAACTTGATGAGCTGAGCTGAGCTGTGACCGACGCGACGACAGCGAGAAACATCAGTCGCCCAGGGCGCTCTGCTCTGGCCTCCCATTCTCACACAGCCCTACACTGGTGGAATATGTGACATCACCTTAATTCTATGTCAGCCGCTGTAGTGCTTCAAAACAGAGTGGTGGAGTGAGCCGTTGGTTGCAATTCGTAACCTCACCTCAAGATGGCACTAAATTTCACACACTGGACCTTTAAAAATGGTTTTGGAAATAAATTTAGAGTTTTAGCTTTTACTTTTTTCTTTCGTTCAAAATATTGTGATACAATCCTATAGGCCCCTTTCACATGACGTCATGCATCTTCCGTTCTGCCGCGAAGCAGTGTAGCGTTACTTCCGCTAGCGCCTCAGAATGGACTTTACCAAATGCCTGGCACAGCTGCCACAAATACGGCTAGATGATGTACAACATCTTGCAGACAAATTTTCGCTTACGACAAGATCAAAGCTAGATGAAGGATACATTTTTTTCCGTTGAACAGTTGATTATGTGTTTTGTTTTCTTTTTGTGTAGGCAAAGGTGCTAAGATAATTACTTGAATACGTGTTCTGTCAGTTTTTTTTCACTGTTGTTAAATTCCAGCGCGACGGCAAAACGGAAGTTCTTCTTTTTCTTCTCTTTGATTGTTGCAAGACGGATGTTATGATACACTGCTTTGTAAAAACGCCACTGCTTTGTTACGTCATTGTTTAAAGGGCGTATTTGTGAACCCAGTGTTGTGTTAAGTATCCAATCGTGGCCTTAGTGTATCATTATACCTCTATTAAATACTGTATTATGCATATTGTAATGGTATTTGCATAAAATCTGACTTACTATTTGTTGTTGGACTTTTCATCTCCAGGTTCAGGATGTTGCGGTAAATTCTTGATGACAGTCACATTAGACTCTTCTTTTGATGGCTCCACAACTACAGATGAAACAGGAAGGCCAATGTCCCCATATATGAACGGTTCAAGGTGCTTTTCCTCGCCTTTCAACCGATGTGCTTGTGTTCAACCAGGCCAGAGCCATTGAGAGAGTGAGAGAGTCCCGTCAACTCCGTTGACTCCAATGGAACAGTTTTTTCACAGCAATGGCGGTTCATGGAGACTCTCAATAGTTCCCGGAAGTTACTAGTAACGCATGGAGCTGCAGCAAACAGACTGAGGTAAACTTTTAACCCATATAAAGACGCAAGTCATTTAATGAATAAAAAAATTAAAGAAATAAAGTATTAAGAGATAACACAACTTCCCGGAGCTATCTGAAGGCTCCATGAATAACGTGACTCGCAAAAATCTTGAACTTCCGTTGGCGCAACTCTCTCTCTCAATGGGTCTGAACCGGGCAGGTCTGGTGTGATAAAAAGGCCACAGAATACAACAGATATCCTCAGTGCAATCATTCTGGGCCCAAAGCAGGGCCATGATGCCCAGTACAGAGGTCCATGATGGTTGCCGTAGGTATATGGCAAAGAATCCCTCACCTACTTGTCACCTGTATAATAACAATAATAATAATTCATTAGATTTATATAGCGCTTTTCTGGACACTCAAAGCGCTTTACATGGAAGGGGGGAATCTCCTCAACCACCACCAATGTGCAGCATCCACCTGGATGATGCGACGGCAGCAATATTGCGCCAGAACGCCCACCACACACCAGCTTATTGGTGGAGATGAGACAGAGTTACAAAGCCAATTAGTACATATGGGGAGGATTAGGAGGCCATGATGTACAGAGGCGAATGGGCAAATTTGGCCCGGATGCCGGGGTTACACCCCTACTTTTATTCGAAGGACATCCTAGGATTTTTAATGACCACAGAGAGTCAGGACCTCGGTTTAACGTCTCATCCGAAGGACGGTGCTTTTTGACAGTATAGTTTCCCCGTCTCTATACTGGGGTATTAGGACCCACACAGACCACAGGGTGAGCAGCCCCTGCTGGCCTCACTAACACCTCTTCCAGCAGCAACCTAGTTTTCCCATTAGGTCTCGCATCCAGGTACTTGGGCTATAGGGTGTGTGACATGCGTCCCAAGCTCCAACCAGCGTTGCCCTGGAAATGGACAAGGAACAGCTGTCGACACTCACGGGTTGATCGGGTCACAGCTGCAGACGATCAGCGGGCGGGCTCATAAGCCGCCTGATTGTCAGAGGAAGCTGAGAAGCCTCTTGCCGGAAGACATGCTAACTCTCTCGATCTTCCCCAGACAGCAGTGTGTAACCGAACACCCCCACGACGAGCACCCCTCGGACTCTGGAGCAGACACGGACACCACACCAGACACGGACACCACACCTCGCACCACTGGGAGAAGGATTCACAGCACTCACGAGCTCACAACTTACATTTAATAAAACCCACCCTCAGGGGACTTGTTCTCACGCGAATCCTTGTTGTGTATTCTTCCACCCCGCTACAGGTGATATGGCTTCTGCTGTGAAACAGACGTCATAGTTTGTGTCATTTATGCAGAACCCTATAAAAAAACATACATCGCAACATATTACCTTGAGTTATGGGTTTGTGGTGACATTTTGCAATAAAGACCACATTAAATATTACAGGTCGTATCAGGGAAGGGACCCTCTCATTCTAGAAAGCAGTTTATTGGACAATAAATGTGTACATATCCGTATGAATGAGATTATTCATATAGAAAAATTACAAATATTCACAGTTTAATGTAAGTTATTTGTGCTGCCTAGGAGCCTATATATTGTATGAGTTTTGTTCTGTTGCTATAGCTACAGACCTTATGCTCTTGCTTTTAAGACTAAACCTATGTTGCAAGGTTATTGGTCTCCTAGACAATTAAAGGCACTATAAACCATCATGCTTTGGACTGTGCACGTTTCAATATGTGTGCAATGCACGCATATATAGCAATAAAGTAAAGCAAACATCCCAAGTTTATGCAGTTTGCATTCCAATTCTGACTATGCGTTCATGCGAGTTCATTCACAGAGCAAAACATGTATCAATTTCTTGCGACGATGTCTCGTATCAGTGATCAAAGGCCGCTGCCTTGAACTTCTGCCAAGAGGTGCCCTATCTCACAACAGCACTTTCCTTGTGTCTTTTTCTTCCCAAGTTCATTACCAAGATATTGTGGTCACTGCAAAAAGAGGTCAAAGTCTGCAGAGAGTGCTAGGAGTGTTCACCTTAGCTTTTCTAAATACATTGAACACATGGTTATAGAAAAGCTGTAAATAGGTAAAACAAGTCTGTAATATATGTAAAGAGCAAAGGGTCCCGGGGTGGGAGAAATCGAGGACCACCTGATATCAAGGTAAGAAGTCATTCATAAATAGTCTTTTGGAAACACTGCAAATTTTTTAAAATGTGTTTCTGGAAAACAGTAAATAAAAATAACAACACAGCAAAATACAGCAATATTGTGACAAATCTATGTAAGGTGGAGGCCAGAACGTTTTAGAAATATGATTAAATGTTTCAAACTGTAATCTTTTCTGGTACCATAACACAATAACATAAATTTACAAAGAACAACAAAGTAATGAGAAAGGACAGCAATACTGAAATAAATCAATAAAAAGTGGGTCCTTTACCAATAATGTTTTACAAACCTGGCTTAATACTTAAAAAATGTTTTCTTTCTTTCTCTTTCTGGCAAGTAATAAGGAAAACACAGGAATACTGTGAAGTAAAAAGTACAGCGTCTAGGTGAAAAAGTAGGCTACTCTCACGTCAGTAAATAAACAAATAGAAAAACTTTAGAGAAAAGAAAAGTCAGTTTAAGGAGACAGTTAACGATAAAATATTTCATAAGAGTCAATAATCCATTTGCATAATTACATTATTGATTACCTCGTGAATTATTCTTGCGGCGAGATGATCAAAGATGATGATGGAGGTGTGCAGATGATCCTTGAAAAGGTCAGGTGTGTCAGTAAACGGTGTGTTGTGCCCACGTTTCCAATCTGCCGTAGCGTAAGTTGCTTTCCAAATCATTTGCATTGCATTTAAGTAACATTCAAATAAGCTTTTCCATTGTAAAAAAAGAGCTCCAGAACTCACGTTTGCTAATAATCAATCCCTCGAGGTAATTAATTACCATAAGATCTTCAACCCAGTCAGAAAATCTTCTCCTACACTTTAATGCCCAAAAGTAAATTTAAGACATTTAGGCGATATTTATCTTAGAGAAATATTGAATCTTGAATCGTAAACATTTATCTAAAAGATGCATTTGGCTTAAAGGGGACCTGACCGTGGACTGAACGGCGTATGACGTCAAGTGTCGCGAGAACGATGTCTTAGCAAAGAACGGAGCGATTCGCTCTCGCGGTATTTTGATGTAATTCTCGGATCGGTCTGCGCAGCGCAGTTAACGATGCCAGTTAGACAAGTGTGATCGTGAGGAAAGCTGTTTATTCTTTCTAATAATTCTAGAAATATTCTTTCTAAGCAATCTAACTTATGATTTTTACCTTTTTGACGATAAAAATGTACTAAATTCATTTATTGTACCTGTGGATACCATGATATGGCATCTGCAGGTTTTTTTATTGACACTAAAAAAACATAACAAAAAAACTTATAACAAGACATCCAAATAAAAAACAACTTTATCAGGGGAAATCAATATTACATTTTAAATTACATAGAAATTAAATATACATATAAATAACAATGACTGAAAAAAAACATCATGATAATATTCCAGAACTATGGCATCTGAGTAAACTGTAAACTTGACAGGAAGTGATGTCATATTTTTTATGTAGTTTGTTATAAGTAACTACAAAAAAGAACCTGAAAAAAGTAACATTTTATGGTAAAGTAAAAAAACATTTTTTTTGTAGAACCACCTGTTAAAATCTAGCAAATGTTCCTGCAGCTCGTTTTGATAGAACACGAGAATAAATACTTTTCATTAGAAGATCCTACCCAAAATATAAAATTGATATATTTCTTTTGTTTAGAATATCGGGGTTATGGTTGTATTAAGGTTTGTCATCCATCCATCCATTCAGATCACTGATGTATATTTTATCTTATGTACATGTACTTTTTGGTCAATTGCATCTTTTTCCCAGTAATACAGTAAATTGTTGACTACAGCAGTTGGAGAGTTGCCACCTAACCATCATTATCCTACTTTAAATGCTCTGCTGTCAGTGGTCCAGTCACGTAAGCTCCATGGAGACAAGGTTTTCCCCAGGGTCCTTGACTGATGGTGGTTGATATAAAGTCATTACATGCAGCATCTATCTTAGCTGTGTGGTGTTGCCTCTTTAATCAATTTCATCTCTGTTATAAGCTTCAGTGGACACTGACAAGATCCCATTTCAGCCAGAATAGATCATGTGAGCACACCGTTTCAAAAGCCTCCCACAATGGAGGTCCAATGTCTACATAGACAAGGCTTTGTAGTGTGATTCTGTTGGGGTCATTTGTTTCGTCCAACATGTACACTGGTGTGAATCTTGCCTAGACTATTAATAGGCCTATAATATATCATATGAGACTGTACTCTTTTTATGTATAAAAACTAATACAGAGTTAAAGCATTGTCTTTTTTTGGAATAGATACTGTACATCCCATTCTTTGAAATACTAGAGAGTGCCCATCCACCCTTGCCGAACCTGATATAAGTAAACGTTTAGGCCCATTTCCATGATGTAATCAAAGCTCTTCAAAACCATTCTTTGTTCAGAGGCTTTTATTTGCTATTCTTGCTTTTCTTTTCACTGAAGGATGAACAAGATTTGTAAATGTCCTCAGCATTGTTAGGAAAGGATTTTTAGTTTCATTTATTTGACCGTCTGTATTCCATGCGTAATGAGAGCAACGTTGCAGCCCTAATGCTGCGAGAAAAGTCGCAAAAACCTCTAGGTTAACTTTTTTACTATAGTCTAATGCCTGAAATAAATTTGATCTTCTGTCCGGTCTCAATTCCAGATACTTTCAATGTAATCCAATCCAAGGCATTTATATGCTTGTTTTATTGCAACAAAAAGGATTTGTATAAAACCAGTTGCTAAGATGCAAAGTAGTGATCTTATACAAAGATTTGCATATATTCTAAGGAAATTTGATTGTTATTCACTATGCAAAAGTCAGAGTGTGTTGTTGTGGTTGCCAGGGTGGTTGCTAATGTGCTTTAAAGCACTTCTCTATGTGATAGTTAGGGCGTTCTGGCAAGTTGCTTACTCGCATGGTATTGCAGCTCTGGTTCTTTTTTCGATTTAATTAGATTCCTTTCTACAACTTTCTTTTACCAAATCTTAAAAAATTACTATTCAGAGGGTTTAAGGATTCTAGACTTTAGACTGTATACATTATCGGAAACATATTTGACTTTAGGGTTAGAATGTCAGTTTAAGTTATCTAAAGTCTTATCTAAAATCCCTTAATTTATTATTTATTTGTCATAATTATGGCTGGGCGATATATCGAAAATAAGATATTGAGAAGATATGGAATAGGGCAGTCATGATTAGGATTGGGAATCGAAAATCAATTCCAAAACGGTGCCTATAAATATATATATATTTGAAAACCAGTCAATAAGCACAATAAGGTTGATATCTAAATGTTGGAAAACTGTGGAATCGAATCTGGGAATCAATAAGAATCGAAATCGATAAGAAGAATCGATAATATTCAAACAGTACCCAATCCTAGTCATGATATCACATTTTTCACTTCAAAGTTATCATTGCTAAAAGGATTCGCATAGCAATATATCACAATATGTATTTTTATGGACATATTATCATTCAATTCTCCTTTGTTTTGTTTGTTATTAGTTTTTTCCTTTTTTGCCCAACAAATCACACATAAAGTTCAAATTTCAATGGGGATTATGAGAGTTTGTTATCGTTGCAAATCTTTAAAGGGGTGCTGAAATATTTATAATATTATCACTGCTGTAGACTAAACACAGTTTTATAGTAATTTTTAAATTTCACGGTTATTGACAATACCCGATATTGGGACACCCCTAATGGATATTTTAAAATTGAATATTGTTGAAATTAAGATCAATGTGACAAAGCTGGGATCAATAGGCAATTTCACTCCAACTTTACATCTCAAGAGTAGCGTAAAACATATCTAGTCATTATCAAAATGGCGACAGGAAGCAACACAGTTGAGGAATAAGAAACGGGCATGAATTTTATAAACAGTAGATGAAATGAATATAGATTTACAAATAGAGAGCAACATTTTGTCTAAAGTAAAACTACATTAGGTCTACATTTTTACAGTGTGTATATAGCTATTTTAATAGGATGTAAGAAAATCGCTTTATTAATCTACACTTTACAGCAAAAGAAAAACATATTTGAGATATTGTATATCAAGTATCGTCAAAACTTTAAAAGATATTGAGATGCCACAGAATATCAGCCTTTTATAATAAAATACTCTTTGGTCTCTATAATTCGAGTGTAACCTGTTGCTTCATCACATCTATGTGTTGTTCAGGGAAATTACTTCCTTCTATCTCACACGTTGAATCATCATTGGGAATCTCCACATCTTGATAAGCGCAATGGAAGTGAACTCATCTGAATTTCCATGTTATCACTTTGGAATATACGAGCAGGCATCTCTGATTCCACCTCCATTAACTCCGGCCCACACGTTTACAGCCTCCACACAGTTTTATAAATCCAGCCTTTGGAGGTCCACATAATCCCTAAAAACTACAGGTGGCAGGACTGATCGGCCGCCCATATCTGGAACACTTCTCTCTGGTTTTCTTTCACACCCCTCTCTCTCTCTCTCTATTGCGTTCTCTCTCTGTGGTGGTAATTCCTCAGCTGAAAAGGAGATCCAAGTTGAAATAAAGACGTTTTGGGTTGGCATGCTGAAGAAAGGGACCTGTCACGTTGGATCTCACAGCTCTCGGCCACAGTAATAGGGCACCAAAACGGGGGGATTTTGAACAAGGACACTTTTAGGCACTGAAGAGTACCTACCAGCACTGACAAACTTTGAAGAAAACATTTTAGCCCCCATAACTGTGTTTGGAGAAGCCAGAGCATTCATTTACGTCCCACAGGATTGTGGAAGACTTCTTTTGATTATTGGAGCTCATTGACACTTTCGATCTGTTCGATCTATAGGCTGGCACTATGAGTACTGAAAACAACTACTATGACTACTCGGATGAGTCCAAAAATGCTGTGCCGACTAACCCTCCAGTCGAGTAAGTACACTAACTTTCTGTTCTATGTAGATTTTTTTGGGGAGGTCTTAATATTTTAAACTTTGTTGCCATTCATTTTGCCATTCACACTATTATTGAATAAAGTTGCATTGAAATTCTGATATGATTATTGTATGATTTATTTGCATGTAATTATAATTTAGGATGCAAAATGTACCGTATTTAGGAATTTATAGATTTAAATAAACATTTTAAAAGGAAACAATACTTACCGGAGTACTTAATGTCATATTTTAAACAAATGGAATTTTATCAAAATAAAAAAATTAAGTGCATTAAAAGTGCACTTTTTTGCACTTTTTAAGTGTATGTTTAAGTTAAAAAAAATGTAACTTCATCATCTTTACTATTTTTTATTTACACTTTAAAAAAAAATGTTTTAATATATATTTTTTAAGAATTAATATTCCATGTTGCAATTCCAAAGAATTCTTAATAGTTCCTAAATTGTTTAAAATAAAGTTTTAAAAAACTCCCCTGTAATGCATGTGTTTGTAAATTATTTAACTTCATTTTGATTTCACTTAGATAAAAAAGTCATCCGATTTTATCTTTATTGCTGCTCATTATCTAAACTAATCATATCCCTGAACATTATATGGTTCCAGGTCTACAGGTCTACAGTTGTACAAACACATCAGATCATATATTTGCTGAAAGTGATATTCCCATCCATCACTGTAATTCATGCGGAGATCATGTCTTTGATCTCGTCTATGATACTTTTCACATATGCAAGAGACTTTTCGGCTGGATTTTAGGTTACAAGACATCAAACAGTGAAATGTCACACATCAGCGTTGTCCAATACCTCCTCTGTTACTCACAAAACCAGCTCGAATATTTATTTTACCGTGAACTATAGCAGCTGTAAGTCTATTCCAGCATTCCAGTTCGAGCTGTAAGTCTATTCCGGCATTCCAGTTCGCCCGGAGACACAAGCGGGGTCATTGAGCTGGTATTTTACGTCAGTCGCATTATGGACAGCAATCGGTTTAAATGAATAATCTGGGTTTGAGGTAGTTCAGTAGTTGAAGTGCTCTTGTTAGTAAGGGTCCGATGCATGGGAATGTGTGTACAGGCTGAGTAATCGGCCTGGATCTCACCAGCTTATAATAAATACTGTGTGTTTGTGCAATTTTCAGAATTATTCCACCGTGTGACCCCACAGCAGACGAAGGCCTATTTCACATATGCATTGCTGCCATATCTGTGAGTTTTTGTGAGATAAACTTACTATGCTTTGTAATTATTTCCGACTTTTATGTATTTGTATGTTGCAAATATTTAGAACATCTCAACAACCTTTTAGCAACCTCCTAGCAACCACTCAGAGCTAAACTGATAACTATATTAGCATCCACACCAGAGGATCAATTCCTTAATTTCTTTCTATTAAAACCCTTTTTTTTTAAACTGACAAACAAGTTTTTGAAGTAGTTCTTTGAAGTACTAATTGACGGAAGTACTAATTGACTGTGATGGACCCATGTTGTCTCAAAACAGAACCTGCCATCACGCTTCCTAAAAGTGTTTGGGGTCACTCTGAGTGTGACCCGTACGCTCTAATCTGATTTGGGTCTGTGATTTAAAGGATGATGGGAAGGACATGAAGAGTGACAAATCATCTTGTTCTTGTGTTTAAAGTTGGTGGTCATGCTGGTCCTCGCTGTCCTGGCAAGACGGCAGAAGCTGGGTGATAATCAGAGGGGGGTCACGGGTTTACTCAGGCAAGTCTGATTTATGTCCGTTTACACATGATGCAACACATCGTACAAAACATGCCGTCTTTCTTGCTCTTTTAAAATGAAAGATGTTGAACTTGATACTGTGTAGAGGTACTTTAAGTTATATGCATATTACAGTCTTAAAGGTACAGTACCAACATTTTTTTATAATGATCAGAGAGAGAGTGGAAAAGTACCACTCAAATAGTGGTAAAATGATCACTGTTTTACACAAAGAAACTTTGCATATCATTGTATGAAATATACATTTTGAATAAAAGTGAAGATTACAGCCTGTTTTATTCAGCCCAACACAATTTAGCAGGTCTTTTTTGTTTTGTTTTTGAAAACGTGTTTAATCATTTCTGTGCGTTTTGTCCATAGTCCTGTAAACTTTTTAGACCACACACAACACAAGGGCCTCGCTGTTGCTGTGTACGGTGTTCTCTTCTGCAAGCTGGTCGGGAT
Source organism: Triplophysa siluroides (assembly GCA_006030095.1). NCBI lineage: Eukaryota > Metazoa > Chordata > Actinopteri > Cypriniformes > Nemacheilidae > Triplophysa > Triplophysa siluroides. The sequence continues at coordinate 143,700 of VCII01000215.1, read as the reverse complement.
GGTCCTCAGTCACCATCCACTACCATTCACCAAAGATGTTGTGTACAAAGGTACGAGAAGTAGATTTCTTGCTTGATGGAATGGTGAAATCTTTTACCTGGCTTTATTGTCAGGCTCTGCACTGGTGACCAGAAGGTTGCTGGTTCAAATCCAAAGGAGTGCGCTATGACCCATCGCTAAAATGTCAGTTAACCCCATCTTTTCCCAAAGGAATTGTTTCTGTAATAAGGTCTCAGCGCCGTTTCACATGCAGCAATATCACATGGAGACAAATTCCGCTGCTTCTTGTTTGTGTGGAGATAAAATAAGGATTGTATTCCACACACTGTAACTCAATGATGAAACCTTTACTAAGATTTCAGGCCACCACAGTGTTTGGGAAATTCACTAGTTTCTACATCGACGCTATCAAATGAACAGTCTCCCTATTCACAAGATGGCACCTGCCCAACGTGGACTCAGTTCACACAAGAAGATGAAAAATAACACCCTGTCTGGTCTTTTTTTTCTTCTGAACCGCTAGTCCTTCTTAGTTGTGTTCTGTAATTAGATTATCGTCGAGCAGAGCCTTAATAGAGTAGATAAAGCTGTTTTTGCATTATGTAAGTAGTGGTCTTTTAATGAATGGAATTGATCATGTAGGTTTATTAATGTGGCAGGTCCAGGATTTATCAGTTTAATTAAAATGTATTTCGATAGCATTTATCATAGTTTTTTCATTTTGCAAAGCAGCTTTACAGTATAAACAGTACATTGTACAGGCAGTAGAAAAATATGGAGAAAAAATTAATAATGAAAAGCGGGGGATTATAAAATATATTGAATGCATGGAATCATACATATTTTACACAATACTTTACATTAATATAACATAATTTTTTGCTTCCGAATATCAATAGGTGTGGCTAATTCTTGTAAACTATTTAGCATGCTCTTGTATACAAAAGTTAAGTGACCTGAATGTAAGAAGAACCTTAGAGAAACCTGATAACAGGTTTATAAGAATAATTTACCCCAAAATTAACAATTCTGTCATGTGGTCCGGAAGAAAGGAAGGTTAGAAACAGCAAGAAAATTTATATTTTTGAATTAACTTTCTTTAATGTCGTATAAAATATTACAAATTTACAAAACATACAAACAATTGGCTTCCAAAATTGGCTTCCTTTTTTTAAACACATATTTAGTATTAAGTTAATAATTTGATTGAAATTAGATAATATATTTTGTTATTTTTTTAAATGTATTATTTTGTTGTTTATTATTACAGAGTTCTGGTTGATTCTGGCCCTGTTGTACTACCCCACTTTGTATTATCCTCTGCTAGCGTGCGGGACGCTACATAACAAAGTTGGTTACGTTTTGGGCAGCCTGTTATCATGGACCCACTTTGGGGTTCTGGTTTGGCAGAAGGTGGACTGTCCCATCACGCCACAGGTATGAGTTCCAACATGGATTTCATTTACAAATTCTGTTTAAGATGTCTTCTCCAGTTTTAGCTAAGCTTTGTTAACCTTATATTTTCATCTGCTAGATGAATAGTCAAACCTTCAAAAGATTTGTTCTGCTTCTTCGAGAACTCCCTATGGCGAATCACTTTAGTTAATCACTAATAACTAGAGAAAGCGATGAAGGTTTTATTTATATAATTTGAAATATTTTTTTTGTGTTGTGTTGTGTTGCCTACTGCATGGATTTTGCACAATAAGAAGGGAACAAGCCGATAGAGATTGACAAACTGGCTGGATAGATTCTTGATGACAGCCGTTATTTTGTTGGCCGAAACAAAAAGCCTTGTTTTGTTTGTAATATAAATTCCTAGTGAAAGTTTTATGATTGATTTTCATAGATATCGAGTGGAAGGAATTGTGGGTAATATGGGTATAGACGGATGGATGATTACACATTTGATTTTGTTTGACATTGATCGTGCTGCTCTTTTTCTGTATCGGCAGATCTATAAGTATTACACACTGTTTAGCAGTCTACCTCAGATCGCCTGCCTGGCCTTCCTCAGTTTCCAGTATCCACTGCTTCTCTTCAAAGGGTTTCAGAATACTGAGACAACCAATGCCTCTGAGGTGAGAGGAGACCATATTTCCAAAAAGAAAGTTTGGGTCTGTGGGTTTTAGCTTCTATTGTGTTTTTTCCATGCCATTGAAATGAACGGTGACCAAAGCCACAAAGTTTGAAGAATAAGCTTAATTTTCCTTTTGTTTTTCACTGAATAAAGACTTTTTAATGACTTATGGTTGAGTTAATAATAAGAAATACAACATGTTTATAATTTTGGGGAAGCTACTTTTACATCTTAAAGCAGTTATGGTTTGAAATCTTGAAATGGTCGGAGGAGGTTTTGTGAACATGGCACCTGCATTCCGGTGGTTTAATCACTGTAAGCAGCTCAGTGGGGTTGTATTTGACTCGCTGAGCACATTACACAACAGCAAAAACACAATGCGATTGTTATTCAGCTTTAATCGCCATGACAAATATGTTTGGGTGAAAGAAGATGAACAATCTGCATCACAACATGTCTTAACTATTAGAATAAATAAGATAAATAAGAACGCTTGTCTAGATTTCAAGCAATGTTTTGGCACACTGACATGCTGACAGATGTGAGACTATACAGCATTGTTGCGTTTGTAATGTACCCAATATAAATATATACAGTAGGGTCTATATAACTATATTGAAGTTTGTGTTACATTCAATTTCATTTACGAAATGACTTGACGACCAGTAAATTTACTGTGGTATGTTTAACTTTATTGCATTTGACAAGTTTATTTATCTTTTTTGTTGTTGTTGTTGAATTGTCATACTATTAAGCTGTATTTCTGTACTGTATTTGAGGACTATATGTTATTTTCAGGACCTGAGCAGCAGTTATTATAGAGATTATGTCAAGAAAATTCTCAAGAAGAAAAAGCCCACCAAAGTCGGGTGAGTCCTCCTGGTGTGGATGATGTTATTTAATAACCCAAAGCTTTGAGAAACCTAAAACAGACAGGTGATCCATCATCCGAGATTTTCTGTTCATTAACCTAAAACACCACAGATGGATAAACATCTTGTAAAGGTAACAGTTTGTGAAACCGTATAATGATGGATGTGTAGTTCCACAGGATTCCCATTACAGTATGTGAAGCAGTCTACTGTACTATACAATAACCTGCCTGGAGTTGTGTAGATGGACTCTAACTTCCTTCCTCAATTCCAATGATAGACATTTGCCCACACTTACTCCTCGTACACTTATGCAAAGTATGCAAAGAGCTGTAGATAGTAAATGGCAATCATCCGTGCCATGAGGTAGATATTTATCTTCTTCATGCAAAAGCAAAGCAAATATCAGAAAGGTCTTAGGAAATAGTCTCATGAGCAACATGGTCATGTTTTTTAATGTTTCTCTCCATTGTGTTCTACACTAAAATGTAATTTACATCAGAGAGATTATGAGTGGGAAGCTATATTTGACTCTAAACTTAAGATATGCCTTAGATTTCAAGTTTTAAAGATTTGATATGTATGAAAGAAATGTTTTGGTTGTTTTCTCTTGCCTTTCAGTTCGATCACATCTAAGCCGAAACTGTTTGAAAGACTCACAGAAGCTGTTAAATCTTACATCTACACACCAGAGAATGGTAACTATGGCATTTAAATGTTTGTTACATTGAATGAATTTAGGGAATGAGTGAACAAGCCAACGAGTGAACGAACAAACAAACAAATAACTGAGTAAGTGAATGAACGAGTGAAGGAATGAACAAATAAACAAACGAGTAAGTGAACGAATGAATGAGTAAATGAACAAATTAATTAATGAACAAACAAGTGAATGAAGGATGGACGGAAAGAATGAACGAGTGAATAAATAATAAACGAATGACTGAGTGAACGAATGAGTAAATGAACGAACAAGTTAATGAATTAACAAGTGAATGAATGAATGAATGAATGAAAGTAATTTAATGGACGAATGAATTTCTGAACGAATTGTCGAGTGAATGTATGAAAGAATAAACAATAGAGTTGTCATGAAGGGCAAAATAAGCTATATAGACCAAAACATTTTTTTGTACCATGCTCTAAACAATTTCTGCTTTGAATTTTAACATGGGGCTCAATAAAATTGAGCTCTTTTTTTAAAACCAGTCTCTTGCCAGTCGATGAATTGCAGTTTAAGTCACTTCCGTGTTGGTTTCATGAGAAAGATTGGAAGGTTACCGCTTCGAGTGAACACACGAACACGTGAATGAATATATGAACAATGAATCTATGAATGAATGAGTGAATGAATGAACAAACAAACGAGTTTAAAATGAACAAACTAACAAATTCATAATTTGTGGTTGTTCTACAGTTTTTAGGTTCCCTTTGAAACTGGCAATATCTGTGGTTGTGGCGTTTATTGCTCTCTATCAGGTAAACACTTGAAGAAACTTTCTTGTTTATTTTATTGAAAGTTATGAATAAATGTGTCTTTAGTTTATTTAAATGGAAAAAGGTAGTACCTTAACATTCTCAAGCAGTTTTCATTCTCTCATATGTTCATCTATGTTTCAGATGGCGCTCTTGCTGATCTCAGGAGTTGTGCCCACTCTTCACATCGTCCGTAGAGGAGTGGATGATAAAATCGCCTTTTTGTTGGCCGGTTTTAACATAATTTTATCAGACGACCGTCAGGAGGTGGTCAGGATTGTAGTGTACTATATGTGGTGTGTGGAAGGTGAGTTATATAAGAATATAACTTGCACAGACTAAATATTACAATTTAAAAAAACTAAAATCATAAGATCTATTAAAGCCACTTTGTGAGTTTCACACAAGTTTCTGTTTGGCTCATGTAACGAGAGTTTGTTGATAAAATACTTTCATTAATCTAGACTCAGTAAAGTCTGAGGTCTGCATACAGTTTACGGCATGCCATGTAATCACATAAAGAAGCTTTCTGTGTGCAACCACTTTCAATGGGCTTTAAATACCCATGTAAATCACCACACACAGGGCTGAATAATGTAGAGGTCAGCAAAGCAGATTGCTGAACTGTAGCAAGGAATTGTTTTTCAATCAGTCAATGGTAAAAAGTGCTGAGGTTGTGTGTCAAGTTCATATGAATGTGTTCATGTGTGTGACATTAACCTCTTCAGCTCATGTGACTGTGGTGTGTGTTTTTCAGTGTGTTACGTCTCAGCGGTCACCCTGTCCTGCCTTGTTAACCTCTTGATGCTCATGAGATCCATGGTCCTACACAGGTGATGCTCACAACTATACAGATACTTCTTTAACATATCCCATATCTATCACAATGCACCGTTTCATTCAGTTACCTGAAAGTGTCTTTCTTAATTTCAAGTAATTATATGTTTATTTTGTTCATAGTCTACTTGTTCTTCCGAGGTTTTTTGATGCAAGTTATGAAAACCTGAGTCAGGATGTTTTTCTATGTGTTTTGAACTTATTCATATCTAATTTTATAAACGTTTTCTCATCACTTTTCTCTTCTCTTCACAATGTATAGGATGATATCGTCGTTGTCCTTCTGAAATCTCGCATGTCCAAATTCACTGTTTTTCAGGAAATGGAAAAAACACTTACAACACAGTATTTAATCATTTAAAAAGTACAAAGTTAACAAGCACTTATTAATACTTTTGATTGTTTAGATATTTGCAAAACACTGTGACAGACATAAAGGGTGACTAATAATAATGATTTATTGCAAAACATAAAATCACAAAATATGGAGGTTCCAGAAGGACAACAGCGAAATGTCATCAAAACCTTTGCATACACGAACATGTATTTTTGAATAGCTTGTTTTGTTCGCAGAAATTTGTTTATAAACAGCTTTCCTAAAGAAAAAGAATGGACAGGGTATGCTAATATGTGATATCAAAATATCAACTTATTTAGTAATTTACAGAAACTCTTTATTTTATAGCCTTTAACATTATTACATTTTATATAAACTATAGGGTACAGACGTTATATTTTTAAATTCATGGTAATTATTCATTTTAATTGTTTAATGTTTAAATGTTTATAATATAAATAATTAATTTGGCAACACCAAATGATTTTCAATTTTAGATGCCACTGATTATTATTGTATTCAGAGCTTCTAAATGGAAAGACTCACTCACATATCCAGCTTTTTATTGGCCGTCACTTGTCTCCTCACATTTACACACACATATGTAAATGCATTACTAACAATATTCTCTTGATCATAAATGACTACTGCTATTAGGAATAAGAGATAGCCGAAGGTGAAGCAGGCAAAAATAATTTCCTAGTCTAATGAGCGTGAGGTAATTACAATCAGGAACAGCAGATTTAAAATAATTACTTTTTAAATTGAGTCTTTAAATCTCATTATGAGCAGTGGACTCCATGACATGCAATTTCAACTCCATTCCCTCTTTATAAAGAGACCATTACACATGTTTCTGCATATAATACATGTCTGTTAACCACTGAATGGTGTATCTGTGTTTTTACTGTAGGTCTAATCTAAAGGGACTGTACAGAGGAGACATCTTTAATGTTTTTAACTGTCAGAGGAACATAAGGCCGTCTCGACCCGCCCTGGTCTGCTGGATGGGCTTCACCAGCTATCAGGCTGCTTTTATCTGTCTAGGTGAGACTACAGATTGTATCTTAAGGTCATTTTCTATATTTGAAATATATTTGAAATATATTTGCTGTCTTCGAAATGTCCTAAATTAATTTCTTCTTTGTGTGATCATGAGCCTGCTTTATTGACATTTTGTTCCCCACATGTCTCATTGCATCTTTCTGGCGTGCGCAGGTATGGTGATTCAAACTCTGGTATTCTTCATCTGCCTTCTGTTTGCCGTTTTCCTGGTCATCATTCCCATCCTGTACGGAAAAAACCTATTACTGTTTCGCATTATTGGCAAAATGTGGTGAGTTTCACTTTGGACAATGATGATGACCTCATGACATGTGACTTAAGGGTCACAACCCCCGTAAGCCACGGATATCTTTGAGTGCAGCACTGAACCTTTCGGATCGGTCATTTTGCATAAAAGCCATAAATCCAAGCAATTAGATAAGTGCCTCTTCTGATGGCTTCACACTTTCATTGTCTCCTCGCTAAAGGCCCTTCTGGTTGATGCTGTTCCTGGCTGCCCTGATCCAACATGTGACTTCCCGGTTTCGTTTCATCAGGAAGGACGGGGGAACCCGAGATCTGAACAACAGGTTTGGGAATCATACATACTGTAAACTTAACAATGTGTCATAATTCTGTTACTGGTCATTGTCTTTAACACAGCCATTGTTCCTGTAATGAGTTTACTTACTATGATGTTTTAAATGGACAGTTCACCCAAAAATGAAATTCGGTCATCATTTATTCACCCTTATGAAGTTATCAGAGAATCCACATGCTTTTGTTGTGTCTTCACAGAGGGAGTCTGTTTCTGCTCAGCTATATTTTCTTTCTGGTTAATGTCATGGTGGGTGTGGTAGTGGGCATCTGGAGAATGGTCATCACCGCCCTTTACAACATAGTCCACTTTGGACGCTTGGATATCAGTCTTCTGAACCGCAATGTTGAGTCGTTTGATCCAGGTACAATAAGCACATAATGAACACTATATGTAGGTTAAAAGAAATAGTTTACCTTCAAAAAGAACATTCTGTAATTATTTACCCACCCTGTTGTCATTTTAAACCTGTGTGTATTTTCTTTCTTCTGCAAAACACAAACGAAGATATTTTGAAAAATGTTGGTAACAAAAAACCGTTGGTCCCCATTGACTTCTATTGCAGGAACACAAAACCAATGCAAGTCGATGGGGACCAATGGTTCCCTTTCTGTCGGTCTTTCGACGTTGTGTCGAGAACGAGAGATGGGGTTCGCCCTTGAGAACCAATCAACTCTGACTACTATAGAAAAGGCCAATGAAATTTGGCGAATGAAATTTGCATGCCGGGCTCCGCCCCCGGATGTCCGGTATAAAAGGAAGCCGGCGTGCAGCATTCACTCATCTTTTGTTCTTCAGAGCCCTCGCTCATGACTACGAACAAAAATAGTCACGGGTGGCTGTCTTCCTACGGGAACCAGCCACCATTTCGTCTGCTACCCGGGCTGTGACATCTGTGGCTACGGCCCCGATGACCACCCACGTAGCAGCGTTAGTGATATGGGGAACTCTGCGAACGTAAACCCGCCAGCCAAGTGCTCACGGGCCGATCGCACCCCGATTCGCTCTTCTGAACGTTCCCCAACCGGCGGTGGCATACCGTTCGGATCCTCAGGCACGCACTCGGAAACGATGTGTGACGTAGATGAGATGTCGTTCGCAGCATCGGAGGGAGACTGGCATCCGACTCTGACGAATCCGAGCTCCCCCCCCAGGGGGGTCGAGCTCAGGAGGAAGCAGAAGTGATGTCAGCCATGCTAATCCGGGGATACGTGGTTCCTGGGGGCGGAGCGCGGTGCAAACCGCGCCCACCCCGGGTGCCATTTGTTTCCCGGAGGTGCATGAGGAGCTGTGTAAAACTAGGAGCGCTCCACGGACCGCTACGGTCGAAACAGCTCCGGCTCCCTCACTTCCCTCGAGGGTGGGGCAGCCAAAGGCTACGTCGAGATCCCCGGGTGGAACGTGCGGCTGCGGTGCATCTGTGCCGCAGACCGCTGCCGCCTGGGGAGAATCGGCCACGCCTACCGTCCAACGCGTGTAAGCCTTGCGCTGCCGCGGACCGGGCTGCCTCCTCTCTCTACGCCATGGCCATCCTGCAGGTCCGCCAGGCCAGGGCGTTGAGAGAGCTCCACGAGGGTAAGGCCGACCCAGGTATAATGCAGGTTTTCTGTGCCGCCACTGACAGCGCTCTACGGAGCGACCAAGGTGGCGGCACGGGACCTGGGTCGGACGATGTCCAAGGAAGTGGTCCAGGAGAGTCACCCCCGCTGAACCTTGCGCAGATGAGTGACACCGAGAAAGTCCGCTTTCTTGTTACACCCGTCTCGCAGGGTGGGCTGTTGGTACACCGTCGAGGACTGCGCTCAGCAGTTTTTGACGGTGAAGAAGCAGACAGTGGCGATTAGCCACATTTTTACCACGCTGCGACTCGGCCGCCCTCAAGCCTCCGAGATCTCACGTCATGTCTGTTTCTGGAAGGTGTGCGGGTACTTAACTATCTCAACGACTGGCCTGACACACTCGTGAGATCTGTTATGTATACAAGGGGCCTGGTGCTCCGGCACCCAGATCGATTGGGAATCCAGGTCAACCGAGGAAAGGACAAGCTCTCCCCAGGGCAGAGCATCCTCTTTCTCGGTAGGGAACTCAACTCTGTCACCATGTCGGCGCAACTGTCCGCAGTACGCGCCCAGCCGGTGTTGAACTGCCTGGAACATTTCAGGCAGACAGCGGTCCCCCTGAAACGATTCAGAGGCTCCTGGGCATGGCGTCCTCGTCGGGTGAGACCCCTCGGGTTGATGCACATGAGACCGCTCCAACACTGGCTTCAGAGTCGAGTTCCGAGGAGAGCGTGGCACACCGGCAGCAGGCGCATGGTGATGACGCCCTGCGGCCGACGCACCAAAACCCCAAAACCCCTGGTCTTCCATGACTTTTTCGACGGACTAAGGTCCCTCAGGGCAGGTTATGAGGCAAGTCGTGGTGACGACGGACGCCTCCCTGCAGGGGTGCGGTGCAGTGTGTAACGGGCACGCAGGCGGGGCATTGGGCGAACCCCCACCTGCGCTGGCATATCAATTGCCCAGGAGTTGTGGGCAGTGCTACTTGCACTCAGCAGGCTGCGGCCTCTCGTGCGGGACAAGCACGTGCTGGTCCGAGGACTACAGCTGTAGCGTACATCAGATCTTAGCGTGGCGTTCGCTCACAGCAGCTAACACAACTTGCTCGACGCCTCCTCCGGTGGAGTCAACAGGTGATCCGTTCCCTGTGGGCCACACTCACCTCGGGCAAACTGAACTAGACAGCCGACGCGCTCTCTTGTCAGTTTATGCCTCGTAGAGAGTGGCGACTCCACCCCCGCGTAGGCCGCTTGGTACTCCCTGTCCGAGCCTCTCGACACGGATATCCTTGCGCACAGCTGACCGCGGGACGGGCGGAAGCACACCTTCCCCCCCAGGAGCCTCCTTGCACAGACACTGTGCAAGGCCAGGGAGAGGAGCACCAAGTGTTATTGGTTACACCGCACTGGTCTAACCGCACTTGGCGTCAGAGCTGATGCTCTGGACAGCGACTCCCCCTGACCCATTCCCCTGACAGAGGACCTGCTCTCTCAGGGGAAGGACACGTTCTGGCATCCCAGATCAGACCTCTGGAACACCATGTCTGGTCTCTAGACGGGACGAGAAGATCCTGAGTTGGCTACTCCCCTCTATGGCGGAGACCATCACCCAGGCTAGGGCCCCATCTACTGGGCGGTTACACGTCTCTAGACGGCGCCGCTTCTTGTCCTGGTGTCTCTCTCAACGAGAAAGACCCACTGAGGTGCTCGATCAGGATTGTGTTGTCCTTCTTACGAGACTGGAGACTAACATCTCCCCTCCACACTGAGTGTGTATGTAGTCGCTGTCGCCACTCATCACGACTCAGTTGATGGAAAGTTTCTAGGATGACACGACCTGGTCACCAGGTTCCTAAGGGGTGCGAGAGGGCGGCTCCCGCCTCATCTCCGCTCCATACCCTCTTGGGACCCTAAGGGCCCAAGAGCCCCTCGGAGGTTCCGATCTTCCTCAACCGAGTAAGACGGCCCTCCTGATGGCGCTCGCTTCCTTCAAGAGGGTAGGGCACCTCCGAGCATCCTCCGTGTCCCCGGATTGCCTTGAATTCGGCCCTGGTAGCTCTCACGTTATCTTGAGACCCAGGCCCGGATGCGTGCCCAAAAAGTTCCCACTACTCCCTTACGGGGCGAAGTGGTGAACTTGCAGGCGCTCCCCATTGGGGAGGAAGACCCAACCCCTTCCGTGTTGTGTCCTGGACCGCACGCAGGGCCTCAGTAGCTCTGGCCAGCTCCTTGTCTGTATTGGAGGACAGCAGAGGGGAAGGCTGTCTCCAAGCAGAGGTTGGCGCACTGAGTCGTGGATGCCGTTACGACGACATTCCAATCTCAGAATCTCCCATGCCCACTGAGGGGGGTATAGCCACCTCCTGGGCACTGGCAGAAGCGCCTCTCTAGCAGACATCTGTAGAGCTGCGGGTTGGGCTACGCCCATACACCTTCGCAGGGGTTAAACAACCTTAGCGTAAACCCGGTGTCAGCCCACGTCCTGCGTGGCAACATGTAGGACTGGCATCCAGCGGGGGCGTGCCTGCGAAAGCATCACCACCCCACCCTCTAGGAGGCTGGGTCAGTGTGCTATCTACCTCTCTCCTTACCCTACTCTGGCTAAGGACAGGTACCCTATCCGCTTCCCTTCTTACCCAACCACTTGGTTAAGAATAGGCATTCTATCCATCACTAAGCAAACACCACCTGGGGGTTGGCTGGGCAGAGCAGCCTTCCCCCTTAGGCCGGGATAACATGTGAGCCATCCCCTGGCTCTAACCGGACCTAGTGCTACCGGACGCCTGTAACACCCCCCCTTCCGTGGGCTGTTCCGTCTGATGTATCCTCATGATATGGTTCCCACTCCTGGTAACCCATGAGCTTCCCCAGGTGGACCTCCACCTCGCGGTTAACTACTCAGCCCGCACGTTCCATGCGTTCTCCTCTAAGGACGAGACCATACCTTATCCACCGTATTCCTCCCCAGGGGTAGGAGGTGGCCTCTGCAGCGCATCCCTAATTAAGGAAGTTGCGCTTACCCGGTGTAAACCCGAGCCGGACGGCCTCTCGCCAGTAGAGAGCTAAGGCCTCCGTCCGTGAAAGGTTACCGGTCAGGGCTGTTCCCATCTTTCTCCTAGAAATCTCTGGAACCCCCCGACCACCACACTGGAAGGTTCGAGCTCACCTCATCCACGGTTCGTTACAACTTTCGAGCTTGTTACGCTAGAGACCGATACAGCGTTGTGGCGTTTTCCATAGGCAACCCCATTGTCGTTCTCGACACAACGTCGAGAGACCGACAGAAGGGAACGTCTCGGTTACGTATGTAACCTCTGTTCCCTGATGGAGGGAACGAGACGTTGTGTCCCTTATGCCACTAACACGTATCGTATTCTGCTGCAGTCGTGGGAGGCTCTCAGGCTCTTCAGAACAAAAGGTGAGTGAATGCTGCACGCCGGCTTCCTTTTATACCGGACATCCGGGGGCGGAGCCCGGCATGCAAATTTAATTCGCCAAATTTCATTGGCCTTTTCTATAGTAGTCAGAGTTGATTGGTTCTCAAGGGCGAACCCCATCTGTCGTTCTCGACACAACGTCTCGTTCCCTCCATCAGGGAACAGAGGTTACATACGTAACCGAGACGTTTTCTCCTATCAACATTCTTCAAAATATCTTCTTTTGTGTTCTGCAGAAGAAAGAAAGTCATACAGGTTTGAAACGACAAAAGGGCGTGTAAATAATGACAGAATTTTCATTTTGAAGGTGAACTCCTTTTTCACAAAGGATTTTACACAAAATACAGTTTTCAGTCTCTTATTCTAGTGGTTAAAATAATATAAGTGCACTTCCTCTATTAGCAGAATTGCATAGATTAGCCAATTTACCATGTCATCAAATGTAGCTTCCAATCAGATTTTGGATTTGGAACTTTGGAAGATTTGGAGATTTTATAAATAAAAACATCACATGTATCTAGTTTAAAGTGATAGTTCACCCAAAAACGAGAATTCCGTCCTCATGTATTCAACCTCTTGTCATTTCAAACCTTTATGACTTTCTTTCTTCCACAGAATATAAAAGAAGATATTTTGAAAAATATTGTTGACCGAACAGCGATGGTGGCCATTCACTTGCATTGGTTTTGTCCATACAATAGAAGTCAATGGCTGTCACCACTGTTCGGTTATCAACATTCTTCAAAATATCTTCTTTTGTGTTCTGCGGAAGAAAAAATGTCATACAGGTTTGAAATGACAAGACGGTAAGTAAATAATGACTATCCCTTTAAAATGTAAAATAAGTATCTGTATTTCTGATGGATCATAGATTTCTACTACAGATAAAATAAAGACTTGTATCACTCAGCCTGAATCTTATATGGATGTCGATTGTCTTTTCTTTGTTCGTCTCACACCCCTGTGGTGCTCTCGGCAGGATACCGCTGCTATGCTCATTACCTGAAGATTGAGGTCAGCCAGTCTCATCCTGTCATGAAGGCCTTCTGCGGTCTGCTACTGCAAACAACAGGACATGACAACCTCTCCTCACAGAGGATCCGAGATGCTGAAGAAGGTCGGCGGTTGTGTTTCTTGAGCAGTTCAGAGAACTGTTCATTTTAAAGGGATAGCTCACCCAAAATTAATAATTTTCTTTCTTTCTTCAGCAGAACACAAAAGAAGATATTTTAAAGAATGGTGGTAAATAAACAACAATAAACCCCATTGACATCCATTGTATAAACACTAAACCACCGAGACATTTATCGAGATATCTTCTTTTGTGCTCTACTGAATTAAGACTCATATACAGGTTTTGAACAACATTAGGGTGAATCAATGATGGCAGAATTTATATCCATCTATGTTTGATTTTTCATGCGCAGACAGTTGGTTGGCCCTGTTTTTAAGATAATTGACTCATCACGTTGCCTTGCATGCAGCAGACGAGCGTACCCGCAATGATTAAATTTGTCAGGATAAATTGGGCCCTGATGTGCAATAACTCTCCTCGGGCCACTAGTGCTCAATCAGACTCGTCGCGCGGTACACGCCTGGGTTCATAATGTGAACACTTTCATAAATTCACAGCCCGTACAAGGTGAGGCTGATCTATCCATAGGACATATCTCACCCATCCTTCTTATGTCTTAAAGGAGATCAAATTAAAGCTTCATATTTGTCTGTCCTTTCAAGTCAGAGCTGTTAGGGAGGACACGGCAATTCTTTGATAGACCTTGCAAGATGATATAAGCCTACAGACAAACGGATGCATGTAAAAACAACATTTGATCTGATTTGTATGCTTAATCATTTACTATTTTTTAGGTATCCAACTGGTCCAGCAAGAGAAGAAACAGAATAAGGTGTCCAACAGCAAGCGTGCACGAGCGCACTGGCAGCTCCTCTACACGCTGGTCAACAACCCATCATTGGTGGGCTCCAGGAAACACTTCCAACGCCAAAGTTCTGAGAGCTTCATCAACGGAGCCCTCAGCCGGACCACCAAAAAAGACAGCAGCATCAAGGAGCCTGTCAAGGGTGCTGAAAGCACTGCAACCAACTGACGACATCCCCACCCCAGCCTCTCAATACATGAAGGCTGCTGGCCAGATATTCATGATAGTATTATTTGCTTTGGTGTAGCAGAGAAGTGCACATACAGCTCGGTGGCTCAGGAAGAACTTTGGCAGTTGTAGGAAACAGGTCTCTTGCATGATTGATGGATGCGTGTGTTGTGTCTCCTGTGAGTGAGGTTTGTTGAATTTAGCATATCAGGAAATTTAGCAGTGGAGTCTCACCTAACCACTCCATTTGAGGTTAATGGGACTGTTTATGAATGTACAGGCTTAAATTTGAGAATTATAGGTCTTCAAATGCATAATTTTTGCACTCTTTGTGATTATGTGTGATGTTAATGTTCTTCTCATATAGAAAACTAACGGATCTTACCAGTGTGATCTGTGTCTGTTCTTATAAATATATGATAATAGCTACTGTAATTTTGTCATTATAGTTGTTCATCTCTATAAAAAATAAGTATACAGTCTGTTTCATTGTTACATTTGACACTTAATTTTGATTTGTTTCTTTTCTCTCTGAGATATCTTGTTCTGCAACCTAATGAATATTAAATACATCTAAACGCGAATATAAATGCTCCCTCTTTTGAATATAAAAAGATTGCGCGTATACATCACGTAAGACATAACATCAATTTTATGAAAGTAATTTTGTTCGTTACCGTGTATAAAGAAAGTAACAAAATATTTCCTTTGCAGCTTTTTTACACTTAAACATTTTTGTTCCATTTTGTATAATGTTTGAGGTTATAAAAGAAACATGAAGTCAAAATGAAAAGTACTCAATACTGTGTTTTGGACAAATGCCGCAGTTGCTTGCATGTCAGTCCTTTGTTCTCATCAACAGTTTTCTAGAGCAAATAAAATCGTTAATTCCTCAAACTAGCCTTTGAAGAAAACCGAAATGCATTTACAATAAAAATGCGTAAAAACCGTGCGCTTAGAGGATTTAAAGAGTTATATTGCGTATAGCAGTTAAAGTTTTTAAGCTTGAATATATAATATTTCGTTCTATAAATACAAATTTTAACGAAATAATCGTGCATTAGACTAAATAAATATTTTGTTAACAAATATAAAATAAAACGCAAGACAGAAAAAACGTGTTTACCCGCGCTCCGTTCAAAGGGTGTTTGTCTTTGCCAACGCCCAATGATGTCGCATATTTATTATTTATAAAATTATTCATTTTTATATTTTCAATGTTTTACAATCTTACAGTAGGCTATAGCTTTGAATAATATTTGCATTCAATGCGGTTCATGTTGGAGAGCATGTCCACTAAATTTCATCAAAACTCTTTTCTGTCTTTGCAAACCAAACAAAATCCGAACACATTTCTTGGTTCAATATTTTATTAAGGTCACGTACATAAAATCATATCAAAATTTGTTCAAGGTTAAAGTATTTTTACAACATCATTGGACAGTCAGACACATAACAAGTCACTATGCGTCAATTTTCTGGACAGTCGATGTCGCATTGATCGATGGTAAAAACGGACCATATTATGTTTATAAAAATGAGAGAACATCTTTTTCAGATTACTTTGCTTACATCACAAATCGACACTGAATATCTACAGTCTATAATAGTACCCTAACAAAACACACTTGAAAATACTTCTGTGTGACATGCCACGAACAAGTAGTCAATCTCAAAGGAAGGACACGTTCAGTCAATCGGTAAAGGCGATAGATTTTAAAAGCACCCGTTCGCAAAGATAGTTAAAAATCACACATTTCGGGATCCCACATTACAACAAATTTATGAAGGTGACCTGGATTATGTTCCAGACACGGACATGCTGTGAGAAGCGTTGTTTCCCTCAGTATCATACAGTTTAATGCTCGTGACGCATTCTCAACCGTTTAAATGCCTGCTATTTTGAAAACTATGTAAGATTATGCAGTTATGAGAAGACTTACAGTGGTTTATGAGGTTTTCATGAAGTCAATTATGTCTATTCCATCGATCTCAAACCCTCTATTATTATTTGTAAGCACGAACACTCATCGTATACACTGCTAACTTAGTGAGGTAACAATAACACACATGCGCACCTTTATTGGCCCGCGCGCGCGTATTTTACGTGAGACGATAATCAGTTTAAGAATGTGCTTCCGAATAAATGTTTGACACTCAACAGGGCTGTTTGTAATTCCCGTTAATTTCTGCATTTATGTTAACAGCCTCGGCTCCGAGAGGTAACTTGTCGCTGTATTCGGATCCCACCTCAAATTCCTCCTGTGTTTTGGATTGGGACTCGGGAATGGACTCGGTCACCTCGCTGCCCTCGATATCCTCACCTTCCCCGTCTCCTTCCTCCACATCTCCTTCCCCTTCTCCCAGCTCACTCGGGTTAAAGTTTTTCTCTGAGCCCACAAAAGAAGCCCTGGGGTCGAAATCTGTGGCTATCTGCTTCTCCATCTGATCCGGGTTCTGGGTTTTCATGATCAGCTTGTAGGTTTTGCCTTGATATTTGTACAACAGGTGACAGCACGTGGCACCCAGCAGGGGTACGGTTGCCAACGCCAATAAAAAAATGCTAACCACCACTATGATCAGCAGAGATGGGATTTTTTTTCGGGTGGTGAACACCACTTGGACCTGACAGTCCTGGCCTCCATAGGTAAGGCATAGGGTGTAAT
The DNA here is from genome assembly GCA_006030095.1 of Triplophysa siluroides. NCBI lineage: Eukaryota > Metazoa > Chordata > Actinopteri > Cypriniformes > Nemacheilidae > Triplophysa > Triplophysa siluroides. Next base: position 126,687 of record VCII01000215.1, on the reverse strand, counting down.
TCGTGCCTGGGTTAAGTCCCCGAAAGCGATAGGCATTGATGCCCTCCTCGATCTTGGACCACTGCACCACTGAATGTCCGTTCCCGGTACCGACACAAAGGTACAGCATGTCCAGAGGAGATTTTTTCTGGGAGGTTTGGATGAGACTAAAAGGCTCCTTATTCACAGTTTGCAGATCTTGTTGTTGGTTGAGGTGAACTGATTTTTCGTTGGCCATCTGAAAAGGGTTGAGTTGAACTTTGGCCTCCGTTTCGGAAACCTCAAGCGCAATAACCCCAAAATCAAAAGTGTATTGTTTAAGTTCATCCAGGCTGAGGTTAAAAGCATGGTTGGAGATGTACTGCGTGCCATCATTTATACCACATTTGCCTTCGAATGGCAGAGTGCCTGTCCCTTCGTCCACTTGTTCCTTTTCAACTGTAATGAGGGATGTCCCCGTTGGAATGCTCTTTGTCTTCTCCTCGGATTTGGGCCACATGCTGATGACGCTGTTTTTGGAGCTCTTGGAACCGAACTTGTCGGGTAAATTGCCGGGTGCTTTTGTGTCCAGAATGGAATTGGTGGTGTGCTTTTTCGTGCCGGTGACGGCCAGCCGAACCGAGCGTGAGTCTTTGCCCACGTCGTTGGCGGCCGAGCAGGTGTAATTTCCGTCTTCCTTCTTACTCATGCGGGGGATGATCAAGGTGCCGTTTTGAAACACAAGGAACCTCGCGTTTGTGGGTGCCTCGTTGATAGGCACCTCGCTTCTTTCTACTATGGGGGGCAGAGGGAATGTGATGAGTTGGTTTCCTGAATAAATCTCCCAGGTGATATCTGGCTTTGGGCTTCCTTTTGTTTCACAGTCCAGGACGAGCATATATCCCTCATAGATTTCTGTGTTTTCGATGTTTGGCTGATACGTGATGGACACAGACGGGGCTTTGCAATCCAGTTTGGGCATGTTGGTGACCTGGGTACCTTTGAGGTGGGCAGGAGAATCACAAAGAATGTTTTCATGCTCAGGGATGGATATTGACGATATGTTGATCCAGTCCCTCAGCCATTCAAGGTTGCATGAGCAGATAAAGGGGTTGTGCATGATTTGGAGGTGAGACAGGGAGGCCAGAGTATTAAACGTTCCCGGCACGATGGTGGTAAACTTGTTGTTATTAATGCGGATGGAGCGCAGATCTTTCAGGTTGGCGAATGCGTTCTTCGGTATACTGATCATCTCATTGTTGTTCATCTTAAACAGCAGGAGAGCGGTGAGATTTCTCAAGTCCTCCCATGGAAAATGGACGATTTTGTTGTGGCTTATGTCCAAATTCTTCAGCTGAATCATGGGTGCCAAGGTGCCCCTCTCCACGGTGACGATTTCATTGTGTGCCAGCCAAAGAGAGTTCACCTGGGTCAAGTTTATGAAGTTTTTGGGTGTCAGCACTTTTATCTTGTTCGCCGAAAGGCTCAGGGTGCTAACGTTAAATGGCACTCCCACAGGTACTTCCAGAAGGTCTTTGTAGGGGCAATCTACGAAATGATGGTTATATTTATCAGTGCACACACACTGCCCAGGGCAACCGTGCACGCTGACGAACACTGCAGTCCCCAAGGCAATAAGCATCAGGTATTTGGTTGCCATTTTCAGCACCTGTCAATGAATAAAGGTGAAGAATAATAAAAAACACTATTTTGTTTATTTCTGTAACTCAGAGAACAAATTTAACAACGCAAACAATACGCAAATTCAGACATGCATCTCACGAGAACACATTTATGAACTACACTTAGACGTGAATTATTATTATTTGTGGAAATAATTGTTCTTTGGACTTGAAAAACTCGAGTAACTGAGGTGAATCATAAAGACATCGTGTATCTTGATCTCGAGCGTCCCGCTGCGTAACCGGACGGCCGCGCACAGATTTGAGAACGCACAGAAACTGTTGGACTTCGTGTGCTGTCCAGAGTGCTGAAATTGCGCTGCTTCATAAAACATCATTGTTTTGCAAATGTCTAAAACTAATCAGCATTTACATCGTATTAACTGTGGATATTTCCTTAGCTGTAACACGAAAGCATCGACTGAAAGTTCCAAGATAAACATAATCTCAAAACGTATCTTTAAAACCACACATTCTCACACACTAGACAAGTTTACAGGACTTTTAACTACACGATAACGTCTTACCTGTAAGTGATAATCCTTGCACTCGCACAGATTTTAGTCAACACGACACTTGACGAAATTTTTATAACAATATTTAATGCTCGTACGTCAAATTACCCAAAAACATCATGTAGCCGTTTATATCCCGTTGGAAGCCGCTACTGTTTTTGTTGACAGACGGCAGACGATACATTTTAGTGCCCGTGTGATGCTGAGGAGTCCAGAGGCTGGTTTCTCCTCGCGATTGAGTTTGAACAGAATTCTATGCGCGCTCCCTCCTGCACAGTGCGAGGGGAGGGTTTGTGAACGCGCAGCCTCTCCCTTCAATTCCGCATGAAAGCCACAGGGATGCTTCGTCCAGATGAAGGTTATTCATAATTTAGATACAGTGAATCGTTTATATCATATGACCTCTGCTTCTTATTTGTCTTATGTTAATATTAAAGACAGACACATTAAGTTGCGTCTTTAAATATACAACTAAATCTAAAATATTAATGATTATTAAAATGAATTAAAATCTATCCCCTTACAGACATTACAACCTATATTGCATAGCATGGCATACAATTTCTTTGCATAAGCCTTTCCCTGATGTCTCTTTCTGCTCGAGTAACGATAATGCTCAGAAAGGTTTACGAATAGCCTACTATATGTGCTCAGAAATATTGAGCAAAATTAGCAAAAATATAAATAATAGTTACATGTGGAAAATATGAAGGTGAACTCATGTTTTGTAAGAAGTACATGTGGTGCTATATAAATGAGACCTTGTATGCGCAAACCAGGAAAACAAGCGAGAGAAAAACAATAACAGTCTTTAAAACATTGTGAATTTTTTGTTAAAGTTCAAATGTCTCCAAAGTGCAAACCGCTAAATACAATTTACTTGAGCCGGACTTGTTTACGTCTGTCCGTAACATTGACTTTATTAATGTTGCGGTTTACTGGCGGGGACACTCGTATTGTTTTAATATGCTGCCATCTAGTGACCACTTATAAATCTAACACATGACCAAGACGTGACAAACAGCACACTTTCACGGAACAGAAACTGTTTCTATATTCTGAACATAACCCCCTTTGCACTTACTTGCATTCATTCTAAATCTGTCTTTTAATCTCTCATTGAAATTTGAGATGATACAATTTTCAGTAGGCCGATTTTCGGTACTTTTCAAAACATGCGGCTATATCAGACACTTTTATTAGATCACAATTTTTATGTAAGATCACTATACATAGATACGCATACATACAAACTTGCTAATATTAGTAATTCTGAATTGAAAAGTAATTTTCTTAAATCCTAAAAGTAAATGAAGAGCGCCCCCTGTTGTACATTCTCGTTATTTTCAATTTCAATTTAAAGACATGATTGTTTTGTCACACAATTAGTGCTGGAAATGGCCGAGATTCACTTTGGGACTGTAGTTGGGGACATTTTGGTATTTTTAACCCATAGATGCAGGAAATTCCACTTTATGTATGTAAGAAATGTGTATAATACACTCCCTGGTCTCTGTTCCCCCCACGTTTCCCCCCATTTCCAGCCCTGGTTAAAATAATAACTTGTTTAGTTATAACACCAGAGCTTTAGCTACACACAATCAAGTAATGACAAGAAAACAATATCACAATAAAAACACAATAATGGTGGTATTAAAATAATGTGCTAGGTAAAGGATAAATTATCTAAGAAAAAAATGTATAAACAAATAATAACATTCAGAAAAAAAAGAGAAAGAAAACATCTGTCACCTTCACCACAACTTTCTTATTTTTTTAATGCTATAACTTGCTACGTTATGAATGCACGGCGAGTGTCAGGTAAAGTTGGACAAATATGTTTAAAAAATCTTTACAAATGGTATTTTTGAATCAGATAAAATAATGGCTAAACAAAATGTTTATATGACCAGTATGTTGACTTTTCGTGTGCCAGTGATTCAGAATCTCGCATAAACCCTGCGAAACACAAAACATAAGCCAAAGATCACTTTGCCATCTCAATGAACCAGACATAAAACAATCCAGATGTTTGTAGTTTCTGGGAAGAGTACAGATGTGACAAGGTGGATCATACATAATTATCTGGTTTTATTCTGTCTTCTTGGGTCAGTTTAATAATATTTTTTAATTATTATTTATTAACGCCATACCATCATCTATGGCTATATTAATGATGAGAACCAGTTAATCCACCACACACAAGTTCATCTACAAAAGTTGATCTACACAAGTTAGGGGAAGGACAATCGAGTGAAAGACCATGCGCTAGTGTGAGAGAAAGAGCATGCCCATGCGTCAACCAGTCAGGGTGAGAAAGAGCACGCCCATCAATGCCGCTTCACTCGGCTGACGGAAGTTTTGCTGTGTTTGTTTGCTCACTGCATTTCAGTGATGAATGTTATATGAACGGTGGATATAACGCTGGATTTGGTGATTGTTTGAAATGGATAGATGGCGCGGTCCCAGCTCTCAAAGATGCCAGACATGAACCGCATGATGTGTGCTCGTGCTTTAGTTCCGTCCCCTCTGCCCGCCTCCAGCAGCTCGTCTTTTTCTGGAAATAATCGTGCAGCTGTATCTCTCGTTTATAAATTTGATCAAACTAAATACTCTTCCTTGAACTGCCAGCTTACCGTGGTGGAGGGGTTTGAGCACCCGAAAGACCCTAGGAGCTATGTTGTCTGGGGCTATATGCCCCTGGTAGGGTCTCCCAAGGCAAACAGGTCCTAGGCGACGGGTCAGACTAAGAGCGGTTCACAAAAACCCTTATGATGACAAGTAATTGGAGGACCGTGACGTCGCCCGGTATGGCGCAGCCGGGGCCCCACCCTGGAGCCAGGCCCGGGGTCCGTGGCCCCATGGGGTCCGGCCGGGCACAACCCGAAGGAGCGACGTGGGGCCACCCTCCCGTGGACCCACCACCTGCAGGAGGGACCGTAAGGGGCCGGTGCAAAGTGGATCGGGCGGCAGTCGAAGGCGGGGGCCTCGACAACCCGATCCCTGGACGCGGAATCTAGCTCTAGGGACATGGAACGTCACCTCTCTGACGGGGAAGGAGCCTGAGATTGTGCGTGAGGTTCAGAGATTCCGACTAGAAATAGTCGGGATCACCTCTACGCACAGCTTAGGCTCTAGAACCACTCTCCTCGAGGGAGGATGGACTCTTCACCACTCTGGAGTTGCCCATGGTGAGAGGCGACGGGCTGGTGTGGGTTTGCTTATAGCCCCCCCAGCTCAGCCCCCATGTGTTGGAGTTTACCCCGGTGAACGAGAGGGTCGCTTCCCTGCGCCTTCGGGTCGGGGATAGGTCTCTCACTGTCGTTTGCGCCTATGGGCCAAATGGCAGTGTAGAGTACCCGGCCTTCTTGGAGACTCTTGGAGGGGTGCTGGAAAGCGCCCCGACTGGGGACTCCGTCGTTCTGCTGGGGGACTTCAACGCCCACGTGGGCAACGACAGTGACACCTGGAGGGGCGTGATTGGGAGGAACGGCCCCCCTGATCTGAACCCGAGTGGTGTTCTGTTATTGGACTTCTGTGCTAGTTACAGTTTGGCCATAACAAACACCATGTTCAAGCATAAGGGTGTCCATCAGTGCACATGGCAACAGGACACCCTTGGCCGGAGGTCGATGATCGACTTTGTAGTTGTTTCATCTGACCTACGGCCGTATGTCTTGGACACTCGGGTGAAGAGAGGGGCGGAGCTGTCAACTGATCACCACCTGGTGGTGAGTTGGATCCGATGGCGGGGGAGGAAGCTGGACAGACTCGGCAGACCCAAACGTACTGTGAGGGTCTGTTGGGAACGCTTGGCCGAATCGCCTGTCAGAGAGATCTTCAACTTCCACCTCCGGCAGAGCTTCGACCAGATCCCGAGGGAGTCTGGAGATATTGAGTCCGAGTGGACCATGTTCTCCACCTCCATTGTCAACGCGGCCACTCAGAGCTGTGGCCGTAAGGTCTCCGGTGCCTGTCGAGGCGGCAATCCCCGAACCCGGTGGTGGACACCGGAAGTAAGGGATGCCGTCAAGCTGAATAAGGAGTCCTATCGGGCCTGGCTGGCTTGTGGGACTCCCGAGGCAGCTGACAGGTACCGACAGGCCAAGCAGACTGCAGCCCGGGTGGTTGGGGAGTCAAAAACTCGGGCCTGGGAGGAGTTCGGGGAGGCCATGGAGAAGGACTATCGGTCAGCCTCGAAGAGATTCTGGCAAACCGTCCGGCGCCTCAGGAGGGGTAAGCAGTGCCCTACCAACGCTGTTTACAGTGGAGGGGGGCGGCTGTTGACCTCGACCGGGGATATCATCGGGCGGTGGAAGGAATACTTCGAGGATCTCCTCAATCCCGCCGTCACGTCTTCCATTGAGGAAGTGTCTAGGGAGAGGGAAGTCTGGGCGTCCCTGCTTAGACTGCTGCCCCCGCGACCCGGCCCCGGATAAGCGGAAGAAGATGGATGGATGGATAAATACTCTTCGGAGATATGAAGTATGCATACTACTGTATTGGAAATCAAGGTTAATACGAGATTTGCAGAAACTGCGTGTTTTACTCCATCTTTAATCCAATGGCCTGGTTTATCACAAAAACACACCCCGGGCAAAATCTGTCTGGTTATAAGCATTCTTCCAAATATCTTTCTCTGTATTCATCAGAACAAAGACATTTATACAGATTTGGAACAACTTAAAGTTGTGTAAATGATGACAGAATTTTCATTTTTGTGTGAAGTATCCCTTTAATAAGAATAATGTATGTAGTTATTCATTATTTATTTGAATCAAGTAAATAAGCTGTTTCATGTCTATCCTTTAATCAATTCTAATTAAGGTTGATGTAGGACATAGAAAGTAATTAGTAATTAAATACTTTTGGGAGAGAGTAATTTGTACAGTAATCTAATTACACTATTAAATTTGTAATAAGTAACTAGTAATTAATTACCTTTTCAGAGTAACTTACCCAACACTACTCCCAACACAGTAGCAGACCACAGTAAGGTAAAAATAAAACACTCTTACCTGTGATGAAATCGTTGGCAGCCACAGGAACGCCGCCTGTGTGGTTTTTGAACACAGATATTTTTCTTTTGGTCCTCAATTTCTTGGGAATATCCCCCGGTACAGACGAGCCCCCAATTGTTAAATTAAATTGGCTTTACCTGTGTTCTTCTTGACTCTTGGTCTTATCTAACATGGATAAACTGGATGCTACAGTGAGAGATTCTGATCAGAGCTCTGGGGAATGAGAGAGACAGACACAGAAGTGTGGTATCTAACTCATTCGTTTATTTCCTCTAAGCATACAGTTTTTATAGAAAGGCACAGGAAGTGAATGAACCCTTTGAATTGGCTCTACCTAGTGGTGGGCGATACTGTAAAATTTGGTATCGATCCGATAACAGGTAAATGCAGGGCCAGTATTGCCGATATCGATATCGATACCGATACCAATACTTTTTACTTTTAGGAGCATTCACTTAAACTTACATTTACTTTTCTGTAGATGAAATGTCATCATGAATGCATCATTATTATGCTAAATCTGAATACATTTTCATGACCACTAAAAAATGTTGTGATTTGTGCTCTTAATGTGCCTGTTGGCTAATTAATCATGTAGATGTTAAAACACGGGACATAATTTAAACCAAATAATTTTTTTTATTTAGTTATTTATTCCTGTAATAGAATTTGCAAGCATGAACTTTGAACCAAATTATTACAGGAAATAGTAACAATAACAGACGAACAGAACAGAACAGAAAAACGATATATAACAAAACAATTTCTCCCTACCCCAGTACTACTTCTCTAGCTTAAAAAAACAAAGTGCACAAAATTATTACTGAAGAACAAAGATTTTAAAACTGCTTTTACATTTTTGTTCAGTGTTATGTTTAGACACAATAATATAACAAATTACGATGATCCCTTACATTACACTTTTTTAAAGTAAATTTATAAACAAAGTGCACACAATTGTTTGAGAAACAAAGTAAATAAAGTCGTTAAATAATAAAGTACTTTCAATCTTTGGCTTTTACCCCCACTGCCATACATCGCAGTTTGCAGTGTTTTTATTCACTGGTGTGAAAAAACTACACACGTTGCTCCTCTTCTTTTCGCTGGCTGTAGCAACGCTGCTACATTCAATACGAAAGTAATTCCCGCGGCTCATAATGATATACGTCTTATAAAGCGATTTGATCGGTCAGTCCAAGAAACTTAATTTTATTTACAACGTTATAATCAGCAATGCATTGCACAGCCACATGCAATCGGTTAGCGCACGCGATAGGTCGCGTTCTAAATTGTAACTTTATTTATTGGGTTAAAATGTATCGATTAGTATTTCTTAGTTAATTTATACACATCCAACATGTGTATATAGTAAGTATAACGTCTCGGTTACGACTGTAACCTACGTTCCCTGATGGAGGGAACGAGACGTTGTGTTGAGAGACAGACTGGGGTTTGATCTTGAGAACCTATTATCTCCGAGAGGAATTTCTAAACGCCAATGGGCTTGGCGAATGGCACGCGCACGCCAGTCTCCGCCCCGTACATACGGGTATCAAAGGAAGATGGTGCCGGTCATTCATTCACCCTTTGGGCTGAGGAACCTGAGAGATATCTCTCGGTCGCTGCAGCGGATCGGCGTAGCGTTGTGGCATGAAGACGTTGTGTTGAGAGACAGACTGGAGACTTATCTCTGAACGCCACGCCGCTACGCCTCACTACGACCTCCAGCGGAGCGACATTGACTGGCCTAGCGAGTCATAACTGAGCGCTACCGCGAGACGTAATCTTCCAGTGGAATCAGTATTGGAGGCGATGGCGTTCACCTCTAGTAGCGAGGTCCCTTCCGGAGCCGTACACCGGGAAAAACACTGCTGTCCTCTTTGGAGAGTGTGTTAGGGAGACCACATCCTGCTACTCCCGGAAGGAGTGGTGGGAACCTTGGGCACGTAACCGGGCCTGGGTCTCAGGGATCACATGAGAATCGTCAGGCCCAAATTCTAGGCATCCTTGGAACACGGAAAAGCCTTGGGGTCCCTCAACCTCTTGTTGGAGGCGAGCGCCTTCACACCCTTGGGGAACCTGGTGACCAGGTCGTGCTGACCAAGAGACTTACCCTCCACAAGATCGTGATGAGTGGCACTAGCGGCTTAAATTTACATATTTACATTTACGCATTTGGCAGACGCTTTTATCCAAAGCGACTAACATTGCATTATCCTATACATTTATACATAGGTATTTGCAATCCCCTGGGATCGAACCCACAACCTTGCATTGTTAACGCAATGCCCTTACCACTGAGCTACAGGAAAGCAGCTACATACACTCTCAATGTAGACGGGGAGAGTTTACTCTCTAAACTGCTGTAAAAAGGCCAACACTGACCCGATCAGGCGATTCCGTGGGTTCTCTCAGTGGGAGGAAGAGATGCCACTTATAGGCGTACAAGCACCTCGTAGCGGGGGGCTCTAGCCTGCAGGACGGTCCCTTGGACCGCCGGCGGCGAGCCACTCAACTCTCCTCGTCCTGTCCAGGAGGTGCCAACCGTGCCCTTCCCCTGCGAGAGAAGGTCCTTCGTCAGGGGAATAGGCCAGGGGGGTGTGTTCGTCAGAGCCACATGGTCTGAGAACCAAGTCTGGTTGGGCCAGTACGGCTCCACTAACAGTACTTGATGCCCCTCTTCCTGACCTTGCACAGGACCTGTGCAAGGAGGCTCACTGGGGGGAAGGGATACTTCCTCTTGTCCCGCAGCCAGCTGTGCGCTAAGGTATCCGTGCCGAGGGAACCCTCGGTCAGGGAGTACCCGAGCGGGCAATGGGTGGAGTCCGGGGAGGCCACAGGACCACCTGTGCCTTACCGAAACGCTCCCATAAGAGCTGGACTGCGCGGGGATGGAGTCACCACTCTCCGCGGGGAGCTGCCTGACGAGAGAGCACATTAGCTGTCTCTGGTTCAGGTTCTCTGGAATGAATGTGCTCGCAGAAACTTGCTGACTCCATAGGGAGAGGCGTCGGGCGAGTTGCGACATCTGTCATGAGCGTATGCTGCCCTGAGATCGATGTACGCCACGGCAGACGTGCTGTCCGACCAGACTAGCACGTGATTGTCCTGCACTAGGGGCCGTAGCCTCCTCAGTGCCAGAAGGACAGTCGACAACTCCAGGCACTTTATATGCCATCGCAGTTGGGAACCCGTCCACTGTCCCGCTATTGCGTGCCCGTTGCACACTGCCCCTCATCCCTTCAGGGAGGCGTCCGTCGTAACCACGACATGCCTCGACTTGCCTGAGCGGTACACCTGCTCGGAAAAAGGTATGGGAATGAGGGTGCCACGCTGTCCCTGGAACCCGACTCTGAAGCCAGTGCTGAAGGGGTCGCATGGGCATCAACCTGAATGGGATTACCCCTGCCGAGGACGCCATATGCCCCAGCAGCCTCCGAAAGAGTTTCGGTGGGACCGCTGGACCCTGCCTGATCCGTGTCAGGTAGTGCAGCACCGACTGTGAGCTGTATCACCTCAGTCTGCTTCTGTACCGCGGAGAACTGCACGTCCTCCACGGTATCACCGAACAGCCCGGCTTACGGGATGGGTGTGTCCAGAAGGCGGGCCTACTGAGCGTCACTTATCTGCGCAAGATTGAGCCACAGATGCCTCTCTTGGGCCACCATAGTGGACATCGACGTGCCGTGGCCTTCGTTGCACGGAGCGCGAGGCCAGTGGCAGTGCGCAGCTCACTCATGCGAGTGGGGTCGGGCTTCCCCTCATCCAGGTCCTCCAGGGTTTTAGCCTGAAAAACCTGGAGGATCGCCATAGCGTGGAGAGCGGAGGCGACCTGTCCAGCAGCGTTTCAAGCCCTCGACACGAGTGTCGAGAAAAGCTTGCACGCCCTGGACGAGAGCCTAGGCCGGCCCCCCCAGGTGGCCGCTGTCTGCGGGCATAGATGCACCGCGACAGCACGCTCCACCTGGGAGATGTCGACGCAGGCTCAGGTCGCTCTGCCATCCAAGGAAGTCACAGCTACAGAGCCCGTCAGTCTGGAGCGCGCCGAAAGGGGTGCATTCCATGACTTCGTGAGCTCCTCATGCGCCTCCGGGAATAATGGCACTGGGGCGGTGCGCGGCCTTTTACCGCGCTCCGACCCCAGAAACCACGAATCAGCTGCGAGCACTTCGGGGAGGGCGGTGTACCGCACTGCAACCCGATGCTCGCGGCCGCCCGGTTGAGCATGGCTGACACCTCGTAGCGGGGGGCTCTAGCCTGCAGGACGGTCCCTTGGACCGCCGGTGGCGAGCCACTCAACTCTCCTCGTCCTGTCCAGGAGGTAGCGTTACGGTTGAGTACAAAATCAACAGTGTAACAAAAACTGGTCTCTTATGTTTGTTCATTCTTTTGTTATTATTAAAAAAATCTGATTAAAGTGTGTTGCACAACACATTAAAACAGCATCTTTATTACCACATTTTAAACTTTCACGCCAAGAGACTAAAAACAATAGACACTTTATTATTGCTGACATGAGTTTATTCAGTTTCCATGAATATTAGAAATTGGTCCATATATCTATAAAAATAAAAAAAATATTTGATTGTCTTTTCATATTTTCACATTGAGGTTGTTTTAATTGCAGTCCTATAGTTCATTTGGGCATATCATACATTCACTCTTTGGTCTGTTCATAAAATCCAAATTACATTCTCTTGTGGTCTCATAAACGCGTTCAACATTGTAAAGCTCATAAAACCTTTTCAGAAAACTGGCATAGAAGTATAATATTTATTTCCCTAATAAAGACGTTTGGTTTTAGTGTTAAAACAGGCAGGTGCTGTAGACGGTAACTTTGTGACTGATCTCCTGGAGTAAATCCCTCACAGCTTTCTCTAGTTCCACCAGTTCGTTGGCTTTGTCCTCCAACACCTTCTGATTCTCATCGTAGCTCTTCTCAAGATCTACCAAAAACACAAAAATGTAGTAAATAAATAAATCTATGAATGTGCATGTATATATTTAAAAACTGACCGTTACACTGATGATATATAGTCTGAAAAAAACAATTGGTAAAACACCAATTTTATGTTTATGTACCTTTAAGAAGCTTAAGTTTGTTGTTGGCTTGTAGCAGCAGATCTTTAGCCTCCTGTTGAAGCGTCTTTGCTTTTTTTCTGGCTTCTGCCACTCCTTCTGCTTTCTGTGTGATGAGCTCTTCTACAGTACTGTATTTATCTTTCAGCTCTGAATCCAGTTCCTGAACATACAGTCAACCACAACACAAGGTTACAGGAGGTTCCCAACACCAAAACGTCTGATATGCAAAAAAAAGATTTAAAGGATGACAGCATCACCTTTCTGAGCTGCTCGGTCAGTTGGTTGATGCTCTCTGCATTTTTCTCTGTGCTGTTGACGCTGATGGAGGTGTTGAGAGCCTTTTCTCTCATCAGAGCAACGTCGTTTTCCAACTGCAGGAGCCTTCGTGTGGCGTTACTCAACTTGAGCTCTGAATCGGACGTCTCTGATTCAACCTGTTCTCCAAAAGAGCCAAATAAAAATATAGAAATAGAAACATAAGAACCATGTTGCATCTGTCTGTCTATCTAAAAAGTAATGAAAAATTGTCAGTCTTTCAGACTTCATACATTGAGTTACTTTTCATTCAGTTACAGCTTTCCAGTAGCTCAGTGGTAAGAGCATGGCGCTAATGCCAATTGCATTGCCAATTAGAAACAAATGTGTAGGATATCGCTTTGTAAGTCGTAAAAGCATCTGCCAAATGCATACACGCTTCATTCACTTATACAATTCATTCAGAAACACTAATTGCTTCATACTAAATTAAGTCTGACATGCATGCTCACCGAGACCAGCAATGATTGTGTTCCTCTGATGTTGGCGGCGGCCTGTTTTAAGGCCTCGGTTACAGAACTCTGTGCTTGTTCGGCTGACTGCAAAGCCTCCTTTACCACTCCAGCTGTTTCTTTGACGTCTGTGGCATCTTTCCTGTCAGATTTACAGAGATTGTTCAGCAAACTGACCACTAGGTGGCACTACAATATAATTGATATAGCACTGTGCATCTTAAATCACAGAGCTGGGTGAAATTAAGAGGAGAAATTAAGAGACCATTTCGAAGATCATTTTCAGTTTTTCTGAATTGTACTATTTATAGGTATGTGTTTTTGTCAAATGATTATTTGTGTTTTTTTGTAAACTACTTACAATATTTCTCTCTAATAAAAAAAAAGGTTTCTATTTACATTTATTTGCAGAAAAGGTCAAAATAACAGAAAAGATGCTCTGTATTTTTTCAGACCTCAAATACTGCAAAGAAAACAAGTTCATATTCACCTTTAAGCAATACTACAGTCATATTTCTACATGTATTTAGGAAAAGTTAAAAACATTTTTTTTATGTGATAACCTTGATTTTCATCACAGTTTTCATGTGTCTTGTCATGCTGTCTTTCACATTGCTGTTGGATGACTTTATGTCACTTTATGTTTTGATTTTGTTGAAATTCAACAAACATTGGACTGGAATGACCACAATACATCTACCAATGTTTTGATATAATCTCTTAATTTTTTCTGCGGCTGTATAGGGGTTGATGTTACGTGATGTATCATGTGATATGTGTGTGGTACCTGGCCTTGCGGGCTTGTTCTAACAGGGCCTCTGCTCGCATGATGTCAGCCGCACTCTGGTTAAGGATGTCCTCCACGTGTGACAAGCTGCTCACTCGCTCCCTGATCTCTTCCGTCAGGTTGTGCAGCTGGGCTGGCGTGGTGGGCACCTGCATCTCCAGAACTTCATTGGCTACGGCCTCAATGCTCTCCAGATCAGCTCCGTCCTCTGCAGGTGCATAAGCAGAATATCACGTTTAAGGGTTTTGAAAGGGATCTGTTCATACAACAAATAAAGTTAAAAAGTCCCGAGCGGATCTTACGAGTGAGGAAGTCTCGGATCTGTTTGATGAGCTGACGCAGCTCCTCGTTGCTGCCATCCACACGCCGCTTTGTCTCGTTGGTCTTCGTCAGAACTTCCTGGGCATTCAGCTTGGCCTCGTCTGCTTTGACTTTGGCTTCTGACACCTGAACGCACAAAATAAGGACTCTTTAAAGACAGGGCAAAGATTTTCTCGCGCGTGGAATATAATGAATTCTGTAACATCTACAATGCTTATTGTAGTGGAGTAGGCGAGACCGTGAGTCGAGGCCGGTGAGTGAGTGTTAATGAGCGTCAGCTGTGCACGCACCGGTCTCGTATCACGAAGGAGAGCAGGAGCATAAGAGAATGAGCGACCGGGCCGTCACTGAGAGAGGACCGGGCCTGGGTTTTAGTTGTGGTTTGTGTATGTCGCCGGCAGTCATCCGTGAGGGGCTGCCGGCTGTTTATTTACTTTGTTGTTATTTTATTAAATGTTTAAATGTTTGCCGGTTCCTGCCTCCTTCCTTCCTTTTATTGAACCTTATTACACTTATCATAACAAGAACATGTGAATGGAGGCTTATAACTAAAAAATGCAATACATCAACAGCCCCAGAATCCTCACCATTTTGGAGAGCTTGTCCACTTCCTCCATAGCGCTGCTTATCTCCAGGTCAAAGTCTTTGGCTTTCTGCAAGGCGTTGTGGGCAAGCGTGGCGATACCGTCACAACCCTCTCCTCCACACTTCCTGTTTCCCTCGGCATCCACACAGCTCAGGCCTCCGCACGGAGAGTCGACACAGTTCTCCGAGCCAGCTGGACTTCCACACGTCTGTATCCGGAAATAAAGCATTTTGATTTTAGATTTTTTCGTAGCTGAAGAAGTTGAAGTTAAGGTGGCGAATGCTGTACCTTCTCGCTGAGTTCAGACAAATCAAGAGTCTCCAGCTGTCCAGCCAGATCATCCAGTTGTTTGGAAAACTCCTCCTGCCTTTGATTGAACTCCTCTTTGGTTTGATTCATCAGATCTTCTGCCTCGCTCCGCAGGGCGGCGGACCGATTGACCATGTTGTATGGGTCACTGACGGAGGTGTTCGCACGAGTCTCCGCTTCTTGAGACTGCTGGTAGTAGCGAGTCACGCTAGCTCCGGCACCTGTAGACACAGATTCATGGTTAAAATTATCTTTAGAAGATGTTTCTACAGTAAGAGTGGCGTTTTGATGTTGCTCACCCCGAATGTCCGAGTTCTTCACAAACTCGACCTGTTCTTGTAGGTCCTTCACCGTCTGTTTCAGTTTCTCAGCTTCTTCTTTGAGAGAGTTCAGCTTGGTGTACGTGCTGTTGTTGTCAGCAGAGATCTCAGACAGACTCTCCTCCGTCAGGTTCAGGTTTTTGTTCATTTCCGCCATCAAGGCACTTGAGAAGGAACGTGAATACAAACAAATAAATACGAATAAATACAGGCACAAGGAAACAAAGGATTTACGCATGGCGGCAACTCACACGGCTTGTTCGAGAAGCCCCTGGATTTTCGTGAGAGGTTCAGTGGCTGGATTCTGGGCCAAGATATCACGGATCGAGTTGGCGCTGCTTTCAACGCTATTGATGGTGGATTGGTAGGGTCCCGTAATGCCGCTGGCTTTGATGGTGTTGACTTTCTGGACCAGTCTGTGTGTTTGGTTAGTGAGGTCGCCGATGATTATGTCCCATTCGGCAAAGCACTGGTGGCAGCGCTCGCAGTGTGGAAACTTGCCGGAGTAACCGCGGGCGCACGTGTCACATCTGGGCCATGACACGCCCTCCACGCACACACAGTGACCCGTGACCTTGTTGCACTGCTGCTCTGCGATGCCTCTTGGGTCGCAGTCACACGCTGAAAATATAAAACACGATGACGACGTTAATAAATTATTTCGTCGTTCATTCACGCTCCTGTCGTTCCAAACCTGTATGACTTTCTTGCAGAACCCAATGAAGATATTTTGAACCAAACAACATTGACTACCATTGTATGGACATTTCCGAGACATTTCTCAAAATATCTTCTTTTGTGTTCCATTGAAGAAAGAGTCATATACAGGTTTTGACGGACATGAGTGTGAATACATGATGGTAGGTTATTTTTGGGTGTACTGTCCCTTGAAGAATACCTTAAATTAGTGTGTTCAAAAATCTGATATTTAAGACGTTTAAATCTGAAAGAATTGAACGGAAGGACTCATATAACACATTTTAGGACAGCAGATCCATGACTGTGGCACATACTGACAACACCTGCATTCTCTGAGTTCATGTGACCTTATTAGGTTTGGACTGAAAGGGTGAGTAAAGAAAGGGGAGAGACGAGTAGACAAGGATGGATTGTTTGCCCACTTCAGCGCCGCATTACTGGTGTCGTGTCGACGTGTTTGGTGAACAAAAGGCACCAACGGCCCCTAAATGACTGACAGGACACTTAGCAAACAGCACATCAGGAAGTAACCTTTAATGTCGTCTCGGTAGGCATCTCACTAGGTTTCTGAAACAAAATGTCTGTATTAATTTGTGACAGATCTAGAGACTGCAAATTTACATCAATGCGTGTGAAAACATAACCATACACATTCAATACGCTTACACTTAAAACACATTCCAGGCTAGTGTTTACTCACACACGCATTCCTCAGGAAACAAACTCCTTCGCCTGAGGGCTTTCATTCGCAAAGGCCAGTAGAGATAGGGAATTATCTCGGAGGTTAATCCCTGCTATTATCCAGAAGGCCTCAGGCAGCACCGCAACAGGCTTAGTAGTATTGTGTTGGTGACGGGCGGTATTTTGTAGCAATTTACGCGCTTACAACAGGCCCCCAATAAGTCTGAGATGGGCTTTTACTGTCTAAAATACACATTTTGCTGTATAATTGCTGAGAATTGAAATGACCTGAGCAAGAACCGAATGTAAACAAACACATGCAATACATTTGTGTACTTAGTCTTGTTTACACAGACTTACACAAAAGGCGAGGCATGGGGATGTAAATCTTTAACACCCTCACACACAAGTGGAGAAAGGGGGATGGAATATCCCACAGCCCAAGAGTTACTGCTATAATTACACACTCCATTTTATTGATGTTTAACATTCATGACAGTGATAACAAGCTGTGCCTTTGAAAGCATTCCTACTTCTGCCCACTGCCAGATTTGCCAGATACGTTTAAACAGTAACAAAACATGAGGATGGCTGCTCGGCTGGCCATTTTATACATGTCTACAAATTCACTTGAACTTGATTTGTGCATTTTGGGAAAATAAGAAAGTAAAAGCACCATTATACAGTATTGTGGTAGTTTAAAATAGTAAGTTATTACTAATACATCATCAATGTTGTATTTAAATTCAAATGACAATTCTGTCATCATTTCATCACCCTCTTGACATTTTAAAACTGTATTACTTTTTTTCTTCAGCAGAACACAAAAGAAGATATTCTGAAAAGTGTTGATAACCGAACAGCGGTGGCACCCATTCACTTCTATTGTATGGACACAAAACCAATGCAAGTCAATTGGTGTCGTCGTTTTGTTGAGTTTACAACGTTCTTCAAAATATCTTCTTTTGTGTTCTGCGGAAGAAAGAAATTCGTAGAGGTTTGAAATGACAAGAGGGTGAGTAAATGATGGCAGAATTTTCTTTTTTGTGTAAACTATCCCTTTAATCACTAAAAAGTCATTCTTCAAAGTAACTCTTTACTAATTCAAAATTTATAATCTCTAACAACCATGACCACATGGACAATTAATAATTAACATATTAAACATGCATATTTCAACATATTCGAATTTGCGTTGAATATGGAATAGTTGAGTTTAAAAAAAGTTAAGTTAAAGCATAGCTTTATTAAAAATTTAAATGTTATAATTATAATAAGAGCTACTTCAGAGAAATACTCTACAAAGTATCTTGTAAAAAAAAGATTATCTTAAACTAAAAATGTATTAAATGTTACCTTCTACTGTGAAAGCCTATTATAAAAGAACAAAACTGTAAAACTGTAAAAAGCGTTGCTGCCTAGAATTTATAAAAGTACTTTCAAATGTCTTGAGTTTACTTAAAGGGACATTCCACCCAAAGTGAAAATTCTGTCATAATTTACTGACCAAACCTGTATAAATTTCATAAAGAAAGATTTTTCGAAGAATGTCTGTAACCAAACAGATCTCCACCCCCATTTACAGCCATAGTAGGAAAATAAATACTATGGGAGTCAATAGGGGGTGAGATCTGTTTGGTTACTGGAACAGTTCACAAATTTGTCCCCATTGACTTTCCATAGTAGGAATAAAAATGACTATGGAAAGTGAATGGGGTCACATTTTAAAGTGAACTACTCCTTTAAGCACAACTTAGCAAGTATCTGACAAACTTGGGCAAATGTAGAGGCTTTCTTCAGACTTTATCAGTCAAGCTATTATTTAACAGATAAGTAAATGTGTGACCACAAAACACACATTTACACAATTCTAGCTGAACAAATGCTCATTCCTATGTTAGAAGAGGGAAGAGGACATTGAGGGCGAGTCAATAGAAGGGTTACAGAGGGGTAACTGGATCTAAAGGAACACAGGGGGCTTCCTGCTCCAGCAGGGCTCTCCAAACAAACCGAGGGGTGGGGGGGAAGAGATTTGTGTCAGCGCACAGCTTTTTCAGCACAAAGCCAAAACCTGCTCTGCTAAAGGCCAAACGTCTGAAGTAAGATCTGAAATAGCTCATCCAAAAATGAAAATTCACTTTTACTTCTTTGACATTTTCCAGGTTACAGTATGTTTTCGTTGGATTGATAAGAGAGGTCATACGGGTTTGTAATGACACGAGGGCATCTGTATAATAGATTTTCATTTTTGGATGAACTATCCTTGCAAGTAATCCTACAGGATGTTGCCCCACCAGAAACACCAGCAAAATTATATCAAATGTTCATGGAGCTCTGGACACCAGCAACAACAGTCTGAGAGAGGCGACAAAGACTCTTCTGTGGAGAGATTCTGCATCAGACACTAACGGCCCCATATAGAGGGGAAAGCCCACGAAAACAAAGGTGCATTGTGGGAGCAGAGAGTTAATTGCAAGGCTTGGACAGATCCCCCATGATCTCGTCATGGTCACACACATCTGGGCCAAATCAAAGAGACCGGGGCCAAGGGCTTTTCCCTCTACACATTCCCATGAAATTGGGCTGCCTGCAGGTTTTAAGGTTTGAGGTTCGGGTTTAGTGGTCGACGTATATATATATATAAATATATGAAGTTTGAGTTTGGTCCCAAAATGAGATAACTATATACTGTATATATATAAATATATATTAAAATACCATAAAAATATATTTATATATATTAGATACTAGGGATGTAACAATATATATCAATTTCATAGTACGCAATAGCAAAATTGTATATTATCGTGGTCACACGAAACGATAGGTCTACCAGGCCTTACAAAGAGAATGTAAAAAAAAGATGTTACCTTTGCCATGGACCAGCTAGAGCTATTGTTTAATTTAAAAAAGGGATTTTTAGGTGATTTGACCATCTCATCTTATACCTCTAAGCAACAGTTATGATAAGAGGATAAATAAAAGAGGACAGGATATTACATGGTTAATTTGGACATCATTGTAATGTTCAAGAATCGTTTAATTAACACTTATGGCGCATTTCCAAGCCTTAATTTTTTTGAAATACCGTAATAAATATAGTGCCGTGGCCCGTGACCTTTATACCAAGGTATTATTGTACTGTGAGATTTTAATATTGTTACATCCCTTGTCGATACCGATAGCAATGTGGTCGGCGAGGCTGATATCACACAAATGTAACGAATGTAACTAAATGAGGCACATATGTATAACATTCAATGCATATTATTGTCCTTTAAGGTCCTTTAATGTTATTGTATTTACAGTTATTACAATTAATTGGTTATATTTTTATTCTTTCTTTACTCACCGTGGCATTTGACCTCAGGGTTCCCCCAGAAGAGTTCTCTACACTCCCTGCAGCTCCTGCCACCAAACCCGGGTTTACAAGTGCACTGGCCAGTAATCTACAGCGCACAGGATAAAACAAAAATGAATCATTTACACATGCAGTTTACACATTTTTACCAACATACGTTTAAACACAACTGACATAAACACAGGTGTGAGTCGGGTCTGACCTCATTACAGGAAGTGCCTGAGGAATGATTGGGGTCGCAGTCGCAGACCTCACAGCCTTCCCTGCTGGCCATATTCCAGGTGTCAGGAGCGCACTGATCGCAGTGCTGACCCACCACATTGGGCAAACACTGGCATTGACCGCTGCTTAAATCACAGTTGCAGTTACCCTGAGAGGGGCACGTCTCCGCAGCCGTGCCCATAATATTACAAACACACTCTGAGCAAAAAGAAAACATTTATGACATTAGAGGCAATTTCGTGGTTATACTACATATATGTACTAGGGACTGTATTAGCGAACAAACACTTACTTCTACAACTTTGATTTAGCGCGTTGCCGTAGTAACCAAGCTTGCAACGGTCGCATCCCTCGCCCTCCGTGTGGTACAGGCATTTGAGACAGGTACCCGTGCGGGCATCGCAGGACACGGGGTCCATCATGTCAATGTTGTTGTTGCACTGACACGGCCGGCACTCTCCGCCCACCTCATGCGGGTTTCCATAATACCCGGGGGCGCACTCTTCACACCTGGCACCTGCCGGCAAACACCATACGTTGAACATCAACCTCTGATACGTGTCACAAAATGAAAGCCCTCTCTACATACAGTACAAATTACATATGGCTGGGGAAAATATTACTGTATTCTATGTTAGTGTAACAAGTTCTTGCGAGTCATGATGGTATTTTACAGTGTTGACAGAAGCTCAAATAAATCAAGTGATATGCCTGCTGGCTACCTTTATATCCCTGGTTACAGACGCAGAACACCTGGTCAGATTCCAGACTCTTATAGCATGCGCCGGAGAACTGTCGCCCGCTGTCAGGTCCATCAGGACACATGCAGGGACGGCAGTGGTCTCCAGAGCCCAGGACAGGGTCACCGTAGTATCCATTCAAACATCTGTAAATTATTTAAAAAAAAAAGGTAACTCGTTATAGTGATAGTTATTTACTATCAGAATTTCCAATAGGCAACAATTAAAATACTATAGAAATACTGCTATAATGTACAATCTAACCTTAAAATATTTGAACTATCATGATATTCAGCAATTTAATTAAACTATTTATTAAATAAATTCATTAAAAAATTATAATTTCACTAGGGCTGAACTACACAAAAAAATATTGTGATAATAAGGTATGATAATAATTAAATATGGTTATCGTGAAAAAACAACCACAATGTTATCACGGTATCCATTGTAATTCCGTCTTTTAATCAGTCACATTTAGAGGCAGAATATGTTTGAAACTATTGCGGGTCTTTTGGCAAATTTTAAATGGGTGCTGAATTATTGGGGATAATATCATGTATATATTGTAGTATTAACATAATATCGATAAACGTAGTTTTATATCACGATTTAATATCACAATTATTTTTTGACGTGACTAGTTAATGCATTAGCTAACATGAACTAACACGGATCAATACTTCTATAGCATTTATAAATCTTAGTTCATGTTAATTTCAGCATTTACTAAGATTTAACTCTTAACATTAGTTAATGCACCATGAACTAACATGAACTGTATTGGCACTAACAAAGATTAATAAATGCTGAAAAACCATTCATGTTAGCTATTGCTTTTACTAACGTTAACCAGTAGCGTAGCCAGAAAAGAGACTCTGGGTGTGCATTTGAAAAACTGGGTGTGCCACATTTATTAACAGATTAAAGTGCAAAAAACCCAACTCTGCATATAACGTTACAGAATACACTGGGCTGATGTGTAAAACTAAACTCGCCACATATCCATAAAAAACTATATACATTTCATATTTATATAAATGATCAAATATAAACATTCATTACATTCAACAACAACAACGCCATAACACATAAACAGTACCGTTAATAATGCCTCAAAGGGGGAGACGGCGTGGCCTGACCTTAAATGCGACAATTATGTCATCTGTGTCCAGTGTTTCTGTGAGCTCTCGTTCAAACATCAGCAATGAGAGGTTATTTAGTCTTTCAGTAAGCATAGTTGCTCTGTTGCTGGTTTTGATTCGATTTACTGATGAAAATACATTTTTGCTAAAAAAATTGCTAGCTAACGTTCAGTCAAGGACTCTATATTTTGTTAATTATGCGCAGCAAACGTCTCCCAGGGTGCTAGGGTGGGGTCGGTGTCTGTTTGCGGAATGGTTGACAGTCCGAATGTTTTTTTACCCAAATAATTAAAATGAACAAATATTTGTAAGTAAACAACAATAGCAGGAGTATCATTTTTTTTATTAAAACCCTTTCACACGTAAGTTTAAAAATTTCAGAATGACTCCCTGGGGTGAGTTTTTTTTAAGGCAACCGTTAGAACTTATCAATTTAATATTTCCATGGCGACGAGGGACTGCTTATCATGTGACAGACACACCGCAGAACGACAGCAGCTGTATGAGTGATGTATTGCTTTTACGTAATTTTTCTTTTTTATTCAAAATAGTCACAAACTTGTTAACTATGATATGAAATATCTGATATTCTGATTGTCAAATATGTGTATATGAATGTGTTTTGTTGTTTAAACACTTTTATAATGATCGTTAGTTGGGTTAACAGTTATAAGTCTTGTTTAAGTCTAATGTCATGTTTGTTTGTGCCGCATTTACAGCATGTGAATTTAAATAAACATTATGTGACATTTATTCTTAGGTGTAAAAATACAAGGCACACCCGTGGCTACGCCACTGATGTTAACAAATGCAACTTTATTGTTCAGTATTACCAATATTTACATCTGAAAATCATGTTCATAGACATGAGTTTGATGCAGGTCACTAACCTCTCACAGTTGTGTCCAGTGGTGTATTCTCTGCAGGACAGACACTGTCCGGTGTTGGGGTCGCACTGTTCAGCATGACCGTTGCAGGTACAGGGCCGACAGTTGGGGAAGCCCCAGTGTCCGGGCAGACAGCGATCACACTGCCGCCCATACGCTCCAGGAATACACTCACACTGACCAGTGGCCTCACGACAGAAATCATGAACGGATCCCTCAGGACTACAATCACAGGCTGATGAACAACAAACACATTTTACCATACTGGTATATTATTTTAATACATATCGTCTTTATACTATAAAGTGCATTAAATGAGCATTAAAATATTGACTGAGGTTAGAAGAAAATTAAGATAATAATTTAACTTACGCCGGCAGCCCTGTGGTCCAAACAGGAAGGTGGCTGGGGCGCACTTATCGCAGTTGCGGCCGACTACATTGGTTCGACATTGGCACTTCCCGCCGCTCGAGTCACAGACGGTGCTAAGAGACCCTTGAGGGTCGCACTGACACGCTGAGATACAGAAGAAAGAAATATAAAGCAATGCTCAAACACACACATCTCAGTTGTACATACATACAGAATGTTATTTTATACAACAAACTGAAGAAATTGTTCTTTTAAATATTGATCATCACATTAGTTACCACCATAAAATGTCTATATTAGTGCATCCCGAGTTTGTAACATACAGTACTTTTTAACATACAATGGCGTATTTGAACAAGACAACTTAAAGGTCTAGCTATGCGGCATTACACATTTTTTCAATTACCAAAATCTGGCTTTTATTTTATGCTTTATTTTCTACTCTTGGATGTAGAACTGGACTGGTTCGTTTCAGGCATTTCCTTGACAACATCTTGTCGAAACCTGTGATGTGAATAAAAGGTCTTGTGATAAAACGTTGCATCTTTGAACGTCCCTATATCATTTCTATACTACTTCCTGTTCAGCAAGTTAGAGCTTGTGTAAACTTAAACGCAAACACGAACCAACAAGACCTCATAAATCTCATCAAACTAACTTACTGAGCTTGAACTCAAAGCCACTCAAGCGTTAAACCCACAACAACCTGTCTCGCCTAATGACTTAACAAACATCTCAACCTGGAAGACCTCAAAAAACCCAAGTGAACTTCTGAGAAGTTGTTGGTGCAGGCCAAAAGAATCACATCTTTATTTTTAAAACCAAACTTTATACATAAAATGTAATAATTAATTATTTTATTATGCCTTTCAATGACCTTAGTCTTGCATTCTTCTTGGTTTAATGATTACAATTTTAGGCTAACTCATTTAAAGACCATTGTTCTATTTATACCTCACAAATGTAGCTCTGAATAGATGATGGTTATTGATAAAATTGCGTCTTAATATCTTTATTGTTATATTTTAGCTCGCAACTTCAACTACTTGGCCTTGTAGTTTAAACTTTAGACTTATTTAAAATGGACAGTACTTTGGAATCTACGTGTAGTAGCGAATCTTTGTATTATTGGGTTTGCTTTTACCATTCAAAACTGAATGTTTTTACAGTAGTGTAAACACTAGCAAAGCTTGCATCCTTTATGCCCCCAGCCACATCTTTTGCTTGTCTTTGTGTCGTGTTGGGAGACAGTCAGACAGGAAACATATAAGGTGGTGTAATTATACCCGGGGCCGTGTTACAAGCTCTGACATGAGTTAGGAAGGCCCCTCTACTGACAGACGGAAGACTGAAGGCCAAATGAAAGACAGAATATAGATGGCACGTCTTTCAAAAAAGGTGAACAGGGATGCTTATGTGGTTAGAGTATGTAGCAGGTGTCACGTAGTTATGATGGGGGAATATGTGTGTGTGTGTGACTTAATCAAACAGGGCGATGTGAACGGATGATGTGTGAAATGAAAGAAGGTGAAATTGAAAGCACACCATTCAGCAGATGCACCAAATAATTCTTGATTAATAAATTTAACGTTAAAAACAAGGCAACCATATTAATGGATTAGCATGAAATATTAAAGGATGAGCATTAATATTAGCATTAGCAAATCAAAATTTGAGTCTTGATAGGGGGCTAGCAAGTAATATCACACCTTTGCTCAACAAGCCACATTATTTTAAAACGAAGTTTAATACTGAGGGTAGGGATATGTTCCGATCCCTAATTATAAACAATAGCAAAAGTGCTCACCTCTGCAGCCAAACTCAAAAGAGTACTCTTAAGAGTAAAGTAATTAATATCCATGTGCATACCTTTAACTCCCTGGTGCAGAAGGGCCGAGACGCTGAAGATGTAATTTCTGCAGATATCAGTCATGGGGGTTTTCACCACGGCTTGGCTGCTCTCCAGACAGCGGTACCGCTGGAAAGTTTCCCAGGCGCTGTTGGTCATCAAATCCCCTCCCTCTGATCCAGAGCCAGAGAAAAGGTCCAGGTTTTTGCAGTGGGGCATGAGCACGATCTGAGGGGAGGGATCCAAACGGACTCATTATGGCTATAGGATTGAAATGCAATAGAAGGAGTTCATTTGATATGACATTAGATGTAACTCACAGAATCGATGAGCGTGTATGGAGATTGGATGTCGCTGAGAGCCGAGTAGAGAGAGAGACTCAAGCGCACGGTGTAGTTCAAACCCTCCTCGAAACATACAGGCCGTGGCAGCACCACATACCTGATGGGCAAAACCAAAATAATTGAGTTAAAATGAATGAAAGCATTCATTAAGATCCGTTTTGTCATCTCAGATTACATTTTCACTGCTGCAGTGCATTCTGGGAATGCCTAATGTGCATAGCCTACATGTAATGATGTAAAATGTGCTGTAAAAGATAAAACAAAACCCCTACCTGGATCCAGGATGCAGAGACACTATCTGGTTGTCATCATCAGGCATTGTGTTAGCACAGCGGCTGTCAGCGGTGATGACGCGAGGCCTAATGACAGTCATCAACACTTCCTCCCACTGCTCTGGCAACTTCGAGTATCATAAGATGACAAAAATGTGATGAAATGTGATGATCAGACGCGATTTCTTTAAGACTGCAAGGGAAGCTCAGCTTCCCCTATAATTGTCAAAAAATGAATGGTCAAATATATGTACTTTTATGTTAACATTTTATTGACTAAAAATGCGTTAAACACGTTCATCTCGAACGAAAACAATTTCGTTCAGAATCAGCTACTTAGGTCGGCTGACTCGATTTCCTTCTCATTCATTCCCGTAGCGTACAGTGCATTACTCTGTTGAAGCCCAGCGTCCATTGACTTCAATGGGGCTGCTTTAAACAGTTTTTTTCAGTGCTTAGAAACAAGACGGTCATTGGATAATGCTGCGATTATGTCCCGCCCACGGACGCTCAGCGTCTCTGGGATGAATGGAGGAGTGGGCTGGCCCGGACTCCGAGCGTCTGCGTGATGATTGGAGGGTCTGTCATCTCTTTTTAATCCACTTTTATGTCCTAAAACGCTCGTTTTTTGGGGTCGACAGCTTATAAAAACGTATTTCTTGTTTTTTTTTAGCTTGTTGCTATACACATTGTCACATATCAGCTTTTAGACATTTTTTTTTTTTATAAATCATAAATGACAAGGAGGCGGCAGCTTCTCGCAATGCAAAGAGACGGTTGGTGTGGGCGTGGGCGTGGTCTTCAGATTATGACGCGTATCACTCGTAATGTGTCTCCATTTCCAACTCAGTCCCATCGCGGATTTTGCATGTGTAGTCGAAAGACAAACTGCTGCAACCTTCATCGTATATTTCACACAATTTCACACCACATTCATTGTTTCAGTTTAACATAATTCCCACATTTCCTCCCGTTGAGTTAAATATATATATATATATATATTAGATCGTTGTTCATTAATTCATATAGTCTGAACTAGCCAGCTAGCAAACTGCACACGATGGCAGACAGTGCTAATATTGTCGACCTGATTTTGGCAAAGCCATTAGAAAGTCTTCCTTACGAGGAGAAACTTAGAATTAAACAGCAGGGCAGATCAACACCTAGAGATTAGTGCAAAAGATAGGGAAAAGTAACAGGTCTTTTCAGCTCTCCTGGTATGACAAAGTTAGCTGGCTGACTGGAAGTGCTGTGAAAAAGAAAATGTACTGCTGGCCATGTCTCTTGATGAAACCATCTCATGGATGTGTTGTTTGGTCAAAATTGGGGTTGGAGATCTGTCAAACTTTGACAGGGCATAAAAGGCATGAAAATAGCAATGAACATGTGAGTGCATGTGCAAGATTAAGTTGCATGGGCAGGATCAGGGTTGAGCATGCAATCAATGAAGGTGCTCGCATTCAAGTGGCTAAACATAATGAAACTGTTAAACAAAACAGGGCCTTCCTAAACCGCCTTATTGATGTGACATCCTTGCTTGGCCGGCAGGAGCTGTCATTTAGGGCAGTGGTTCCCAAAGTGGGGGTCGCGACCCCCCGGGGGGTTGCGGAGTGGGGGGCGGGGGGTCGCGAGATGATTTACAGAAACTTTTTTTTTTTTTAATATATTTTAAAAAAGGTTGTAATGATACGAGTATAAATTTAGGATAATTAAAATAAACTGGAAATAAAAATTTGTTTGCTCCGATTAATTATGACAGTGTGACGGCGTCAATCACGTACAGCACAACAACATTCGCTAGCTAGCTAGATGCACATTTGGTGTTTTGCTAAATAGCGATCGGTCTAATTTGAGATCTAAACTTTATAAAAAATGAAACGGTGGTTATTATCATCAAAAGAAAACGAGAAGGGAGCAGAGATGCCTGCTGATGAGAGAGCGGGATCAGCAGAAAATACAGAGGGCAGAGAAGAGGATGAGCCGCCAGGACTACCCTCCACCTCTGGAAGGGCAGCCCGCCAAACCGTGCCCCGCAAACGGACCATCCCTCCTCGAAAGCCAGAAAATACAGAGAGGAATACATAAACTATGGTTTCACGTGCATTGTTATAAATCAGGTACAACACCCTCAATGCGTTGTGTGCTCCGAAGTCCTCGCACATGAGAGTCTGAAGCCCGTG
This sequence comes from Triplophysa siluroides, assembly GCA_006030095.1. Taxonomy (NCBI): domain Eukaryota; kingdom Metazoa; phylum Chordata; class Actinopteri; order Cypriniformes; family Nemacheilidae; genus Triplophysa; species Triplophysa siluroides. The sequence continues at coordinate 98,587 of VCII01000215.1, read as the reverse complement.
AAAATGCAAAGACACCTGAAAACCAAACACCACAGCCTCAAAGGTAAACCCACTGACTTTTTCCGCAGAAAGGAGAAAGAGTTACAGGGACAAAAAAAAGTCATTTTTAAACAAACAACTATCCCCACTAAAGCTCAGAAGGCTTCATATGAAGTGGCATATTTAATTGCACGGACCAAAAAGCCACACACAATTGGAGAAACTTTAATCAAACCAGCAGCAATAGTTATGAGTCGCATCATGCACGGAGATAAACTGGCCGCTGAGCTGGAACAAGTGCCGCTCTCTGATGGGACTGTATCCCGCCGCATTACAGACATGGCTCAGGATATCAAGTGTCAACTGATTGACAGAGTGAAGAAGAGTGGGAGGTACGCCTTACAACTGGATGAATCCACAGACGTGTCCAGCACCGCTCAACTCCTTGTATTTGTCAGATATATTTTTGAGGGGAAACTACATGAGGAAATATTTTTGTACGCAACTGAAGGGATCATGCACGGGCGAGGACATTTTCAATAAACTGGACAGCAAACTTAAAGATGAAGGAATGTCTTGGGGCGAGTGCATATCAGTGTGCACAGACGGAGCTGGGGCAATGCTGGGGAAAAAGAAAGGACTAAAGGCACGAGTCCTCCAAGTTTGCACCTCACCTCATTTCACGCACTGCATCATACACAGAGAAGCCCTCGCGTGCAAAACCCTGAATGCGGAGTTTAAACATGTTCTTGACACTGCTGTGAAGATTGTTAATTACATAAAATCACGTCCACTGAACACACGACTGTTTTCCACTCTCTGTAATGAAATGGGATCAGAGCACAAAGGCCTGCTCCTACAACAGAAGTCAGGTGGCTGTCGCGAGGAAATGTGCTGAGACGCCTGTACGAGCTGCGGGATGAGGTGCGCATTTTCCTCACAGACCAAAGATCCCCACTTGCTGAGCATCTGTCTGATGCTGACTGGGTGACAAGACTGGCATATTTGTCATGTATTTTTGAAAAACTCAACGGACTTAATGTGTCCCTGCAAGGTGAAAACACAAACATCTTGTACCTTAATGATAAAGTGCAGGCATTTGCGAGAAAGCTGGTGCGTTGGAGAGAGAGAGTGGAAATGGGACGCATAGACATGTTTTCTGAACTGGAAGAATTCATGGAGGAAATGCACTCAGTGTTAACAGCATCAAGGCATCTGTTACTGCTCACCTTCAGTCCCTTTTGGATCACTTTCATAGGTATTTCCCTGAGGGATACGCTCCCGACCAATATGACTGGATAAGGTCACCATTTAATGTGACCACGGCAAATCATCTGGCGTCAGATATGGAAGATGCGCTGATAGAACTTTTTCAACCGATCGAATCCTGAGGACGGCATTTGACGGCAAGACGCTGGATGAGTTCTGGGTTTCTGTCGCGCTGGAATATCCACAGTTGTCGAAAGCCGCGTTGGATGTACTCCTGCAATTTGGCTCAACGTATTTATGCGAAAAGACATTCTCCGCGCTGACTTACATTAAGAATAAACACAGGTCACGGCTTAACGTGGAAGATGATCTGCGGTTGGCGATCTCCAAAATTGAACCTAGAGTGGACCTGCTTTGCTCCGCGCACAGCGCCCATCCATCACATTAGGTGTTTTTTCTGAATACAACGTTTTTGTAGTATGCGTGTTACAGGCAGCTTGTTCGTATTCTTTCTGTAAGCACTTCACAGTTATGGGATGTATTCGTGTTTTGTTAATAAAATAGCCTGGCTTAGAGATTGTGTTCCTTTTTGTTTTAGCTCTGTCAGTATGTAACCAAATCGCAAATCCTTACAAGCTGTCGTAGGAAAACACAGAGAGGAGAAAGGAGGGGGGGGGTCGCGGGTCGTCAGGAGTCTAATATTGAGGGTCGTGGTCTGAAAAGTTTGGGAACCCCTGATTTAGGGGACATGATGAGAGTAGTGAATCATCCAACAAGGGGAATTACAGAGAGTTCACAGAAACATTAGCTAAATATGACTCTGTCCTGTCCACACAATTCGAGTCCTCAACTGTGTTTTCTGGCATGTCACACACTATTCAAAATGACTTGATCTCTGCTCTTGCAGCCACCATTTCTGATCAGATCAGAGATGAAATTCAGGATGCTCCCTTTTTTGGATGGCAGGTGGATGAAACCACTGATATATCCTGCCGTGCCCAACTCTCTGTCATTGTTCGCTATGTGGATAGTGCAGGTAAAATTCAGGAGCGCTTCATAGGATTTTTTGATGTTTCTGGGGGGCGAGATGCTCAGTCCGTTTTTGATGTTTTAAATGAGAACATGCAGGGCTACAATTTTAAGGATAAGCTTGTGGCACAGACCTATGATGGGGCTGCTGTCATGGCTTCAGCTCTCAATGGTCTGCAGGCCAAAGTGAAAGCAATAGCCCCCAGTGCAATGTTTGTGCATTGCTATGCACACAGACTGAATCTGGTGCTGTCACAGGGGGCCAAATGCTTGCCTGAGTGCAGAATTTTTTTTGCATCACTCTCTGGGTTTGCCACATTTTTCTCAAAATCCACAAAGAGGACGTCTTTTCTGGAGTCTGCAGGCTGCTCAAGGTTGCCCAGAAACGCTCCTACTCGATGGAATTTCACATCACGGATAGTGAGCACTGTGGCAAACAATTATGATGGCCTCCTGCAGACATTTGATAACATCATTGCAGATACGACAATGGATGATGATACACTGGATTGTGCCAAAGGCTTCGTGAGGAAACTGGAGGATTTTGAGTTTGTGTTCATGTTGTACACATATGAACAAATCTTCTCTGAGACTGATGTGGTCTTTGATATTGTCCAGCAGAGAGCGATGGATGTTCTTTACTGCAAGAAAAGAATTGAGTCTCTTCTTGCATTTGTCAAAGAGAAGAGGTCAGAGGGGGCTTTCCAAGCTGTTTATGCCAAAGCAGCAGATCTCACATCAGACCCAAGAGATGAGCCCATGAGAAAGCGCCGTCTGACCCAATTGCAGGATCCCCAAGAGCGCTACAGAAATCTGTACATGGCCATCCTTGATAACATCTTGGAGCAGATTCCTCGACGTTTTTCAAATTTGGAAAGTATGCTTTTCTTAGAATTAGTCAAAGTGTCCTGAAAAGTTATGGCCATCACTTTGATTCAGGGAGACTGAGGTCTGAACTTCAAGTCCTGTATTCAGATCAGGACTTGCAGAGTAACAGGGGAAAGCTGTGTGATTACTTGGTGTTCCTTAAAGACATGGAGTTGGACAGTGCAATGCCTCAGCTTTACAAACTGTTCTCATTAGTGGCAACAATTGGAGCTACATCTGCAGGTGTAGAAAGGAGCTTCTCCTGTTTAAAGCGGCTCAAGTCCTACACCCGTAACACAATGGGCCAAGGCCGTTTAAGCAGCCTAGCTCTGCTGGCCATTGAGAGGACACTGGTCAAGTCACTGGAAAAGACGCCTAGTTGGTACGACAGGGTTACAGAGCATTTTCTTGAAAAGGAACGTAGGGCAGAATTTACATATAAATAAATGGACAATTTTTATGATTTAGGCCGAAAATGAGCTTCCCCTCTTTAAAAGATCAGCAGCCGCCACTGGTGATGATGTAATGGTGTTTTAGTACAAGCCTGATGAAACATGTCTGTCCAGCTGACTTTAGTTTAGCAGTTTACATGAGTAAGGCCTTTTATATGCTATAAAACGTAAATAAATAAATGGCGTGCAGAAATAATGTTTCTGTTTCCCAATGAATAGGAACTGAGGCTTTGAGGATTCAAAAAGGAGGCGCAAGTGTGTTTTCTTAACAACCCTTATTCTATATTACACATTTCCAAAGTCATACAAGAGCTTTGACTAACATGTAGGTTGGATGTTGGGTTCATGACCATGAAGTACTAAGCAAAATCTTACAGTTTTTTTTGTTTGTTTCACAAAGGAAAAAATTTAAGATTCACTGATATATCAGCAAATTATCGGTATACATTTACGCAGATAGTTTCAAAACAGCTGATAATCAGGGTCGATATATCCTTTCAATCAAAAGAGAATATGAAATAAATATTAATTTTATCTTTAGAATCTGTACTGGTATCGGCATCGTGAGATATCACTCTGAATAATCGGCAATCGGTGGAGAAATTTAGCATCGGTGCACCTTTCGAAAAAAATCTTAGTGGATTTTAAAGAAAAGGTTAGCAATGACAACATTTTAGCGTGCATTAAATGTAACATGAATAGTGGAATTTACCTGAGGTTCGTAGCGAATGACGATGTCATACTCCATGGAGTAGGGGATGTTGTCGATGCTGAATTCAAGATAGGCACCTTCGGGAACGTTCACAAAACCAATACCGGTCCAAGAAGGAGATCTGTCCTGAGGGTGAGGTCTCGGGACAACGGTCACACCCTACAGAGAGAAGTAGAAAAGTCTTTGCTTCGTCCAGAATAAATCTAAGTAAGCTTTTATAAAGACAATCATACTTACAGGTCCAAACTTGGCATCTTCTGCTTCATAAGTGTAGTGGTCCAACGCAATGAAGTAAAAACCAGACTCCACCTGGTCGCAGCGTCTGCCGAACATGTGCTCGCGACACTGACATTGTCCAGTTTGAGGAGAACAACTGGAAAAAGAAGTATCAAGAGATTTAGATGGTTTGTCCAGAAAAAGGAGAATAGTAGCTTAAGATGATCGAGAATGACACACATTGTTTAACTTCAAACCCTGTGAGAAATTAAATCCAACAGTTTGCTGGACTGCAGTTAAAGTATGTCTCTGTAAAACCATGTGAATGAAACTTCTTATGGACCAGCCAAGGCTTCATTTGAGACTAAAAACATCCTTCTCTTTGTTATTTCAGGACGCCTGCCAGCCGTTTCTCAACGGTCCAATACAACTAACTGAAAGAAAACTACAGAATTACCAGAAGAAAGCAGATTTTAACATCCACTAAGACAATTACAGCGCTTCTTTATACACATTTTTTATTACGATGTGGTTTTGTTCTCTATGAATGACTTGGGTCATTCCCTTCATAGTGTAACACTATGGATCTTTTTGGCCCGATTTACATATCGCATCTAAAAATGCGCGGAAAACACATTTACACTCCAAAAAGTTGAACTATTTCCATCTCGATGCGGCACTGACACGCCTAGAAAAATGTGTGAACTGTCGCCCCCTATTTAAACGCGCCTGCCCCAAAATGTGAATCGGGCCTTTATGGGCACAGTAACCATAGTTTATCGCTGCTGTCCTTCTGAAACCTTGTACAGTGTATCTCCATATTTCATTATTTAAATCTTTTGTCATAAATAATTATTATTAGTCACAATTGTATGTTTATCATTGGGTTTTGCAAATATTTAACAAAAAAAAGTATTTAAAAAGTGCTTGTCAACTTTGACAACTGAGTGGGAATTCGTTTAAAACAGTGTTTTTTATTTCATTTCCTGAAAAACAGCGAATTTAGACATACAAAGTTTCAGTAGCACAGCAACATTGTTGTTTAGTATGTTATAGTATGAATATCACGTCTCTTAATTTGGTTTGTTTAAAGTTGTAACCGTAAGAACCATCGCAGGAGTGATGTTCAATTCAGTGAGCATCAATAATGAAGTGAATCAGTGAATCGGGCACAAAGCTGAACTTCATACAGAGTGAATGATTGAACTCACTTGTTGTTGAGAGCACCTCCGTGATCGCAGTCACATGGCCGGCACCCATCCATGTCATTACTGAGACCCCAATGCTGAGGCTTTGTGTTGAAGAGAGAGATCAACTTGTTAAAACACTTTGAACACCAATGTGTTCGTGACAGACCTCCCAAGAAGCAAAAACATCCGTTGTAATCGGTGTAAGATTACTTTTGGGAGAAAAACTATTTATTTGGCAGCAGATATTCAACAACTGAATAAAAACATTTTAATGTGATAAGACTGTAATTGTAAAACTTTTACTACAATCCTGTTATTTTGTAAAATTACTTTTTTATTTAATCACACACCAGGCACTGATCGCAGTTCTGTCCGGTGACCAAACGCTTACAGTAGCAGTTTCCTAAATCTGTATCACATGGACTGCCGCCCGGTACTGTTCCCAAAGCGTTGCAAGTGCATGCTGGGTAAACAAGAAAGAAAGTTTTATTTGTTGATCATAAACTCAAACTGTTTTACTCCTGCGACAGTTTTCACACAAACTATTTTTACTGCTAAAAAAAATCTTACGCTGGCATCCCAAGGGATCTTCACTTAGTCCGTAATGGCCCTGTTTGCACTGGTCACAGCGCTCTCCTTCCACATTGGGCTTACAGCGGCACTGACCCGAGATCAGCCCGAAAGACACGTCTGTCATCGCGTCGCAGATTCCTCCGTAGAGAGAGCCAACGGGATCACAGTTACAGGCTGGAAAGAAAAATCCAAGCAGCACATTTAAAGACAATGGAAGGAAGTGTGGACAGCTGAGAACAGAAAAATAGAGCTTTACTAATTGTAACGCTATATCAATGTCATCCGTAACTAAAAACGTATGGATTACATCATGTAGTTCTCATACATGATTTTAATGGAAGAAGATTCGGAGGTAGAATATTTGTATATGGTTTGTATTGGTATACAATTGTCTGTCAGTAATATTTAAGTCTTTTAATTTCAATCTTAAAAATTATAGATTGCAGCTTTGAAAAAAGTAATTATCATTCAAACTGACACAGTGTTTGCATTGGAATTCCGATACCGCGTTTCTACGTTTGCGGTCAAAGGGCTTGGGATAAAAAACCTCAGTCACCACAACAAAAGGCAGGGGTGAAACCGTAGACGTGTGTGTTTGCAGAGTGGGCAGAGCTCAGCCTTGTGGTGAGGAAACACTTCAAAGCCCAGGTGTTTCTACCCCCCCACACATATACACAAACACACAAATCTCTGCAAGATGAACAAAGGAACAGCTGGAGCCTCACATCACAAACTAGACCAGACAGGTAGAGGAGAAGCGTCCGTCTGAAGGAAACAGGAAGAAAAGGATGCAAGAGGAACTGAAAGGCAGGGGAAATGAGAGGTGGCACGTACGCTCGCAGATGTTGGGGTCGCGGACGTCCCTTTCCGGATGCTGGTAGAAGAAGGGCTTGCACTGCTGGCATTTGTGACCCATGGTGTTGTGTTGACAGTCGTCGCACACGCCACCGCTCGTGTTGGCCGATGCCTGGTACACGGCCATGTCAAAATGACAGGAGTCTGAGTGAAGGTTACAGTTGCACTCTGTAAATGAAGCGAGGAAAGGTTATGATGCACTAACTGTAGAACAAAAAGTTGCTGTCTTAAGAAATGATCAAACGATAACATTAGAGTAAAATAAAAAATGATGTTTAGAAACTTTATTTCTTTCCCTCTGGTAAAAAAAAGATGACGACGTTGTTTTTTACAAGCAGTCCCTACCAACAAAGAGTTGAGCGACATCAACTTTGTTTAAAATAAATAAACATATTGCATAATATCAGGGGCCCATGTTCAGAAAACATGACTTCCATTGACTTCCAATCATACGCATGCGAATGTGACGGACCGGAAACGCAAGGCCGTCCAACAATATTTCGCATTTCCCTGCGTAGCAAAGTTCAAGTTTGGTGACCTGTGAATTCGCATCACGTGAGTGCGTCCGACCAATAGAAGATCAAAATGTCACAGCGTGACCTCTTGGTACAGATATGTAAAAAATGGAGGAATCGCGCCCTTCCCATTTTCGTACCACCATCCGCATGCCAAAGGTTTGTCCGACTGCGGAACTTGCCGATTTAGGAGGAACTCTTAAAAATAATGGGTGTGTCTGTTTTAATTTTTAATGTCACCTACATTTTTGTGCTAAGACAATTTCACAAAGCGTTTTAGCAGTAAAACTAGCCTTTTTTTTTAGCCACTAGTCCTTAGGAGTAGTGAAGAGGACTCCTAACTCACTAAGACCAACTCACAACAATCCTAAAATGGCTTTAACACTGGCAGTCTGCCTTGAAACAATTTCATGACAATGAGCTTAACCATGTGCTATCTGTTTATGAGACAGGCAAAATACTTATAATTAGCTGAACATGTACTTTATACGATCTTACTTATCTGACAGATATCAATATGTCCATTTAAATGGGGAATCGTCAAATCTAACGCAAGTAAACTATGGATTACCTCAGGGATCGGTTTTAGGACCCTTGCTTTTCTCCATATACATGCTGCCCCTGGGCAACATTATTAGAAAACATGGAATTAGCTTCCACTGTTACTCCGACAAATACAGTTAAAGACCTAGGCGTTATATTAGACAGCAATCTGTCATTTAAAAATCACATCTCAAATATCACAAAAACAGCCTTCTTCCACCTTCGAAATGTTGCCAAATTACGAAATGTTTTATGTGTTACTGACGCAGAAACTCTTATTCATGCATTTGTGACCTCAAGACTTGACTACTGTAATGCTCTTCTTAGTGGTTGTCCTGCATCTACAATAAACAAACTACAGTTAGTTCAAAATGCAGCTGCCAGAGTTCTAACCAGGTCAAGAAAATACGATCACATTACCCCAATTTTATCATCCCTTCACTGGTTACCCATTAGGTATCGTATTGATCTTAAAATTCTTTTAATTACTTATAAAGCCTTAAAAGGTTTAGCCCCTACCTACTTAACAGAGCTTCTATCACATTACAACCCATCACGCTCTCTAAGATCTCAAAACTCAGGACTTTTGATAACACCTAGAATAACTAAATCTACCAAAGGGGGTCGAGCTTGGTTGGCTTTCGTTGGTTGTGGGATCTTATTTGTTGGGGCTGTGTGGGTCTGGTATGGTCTTGTTTTGTGGTCGATATCAGACAGCAGAGGAATAAGGTTCCAATATGCCATTACTATTTTCCCTGGTTGTTCCTCTGTTTTCTGGTGTCGATCGTGGAGTGGGACCGGGCTGGACGTGCATGGTTTCGGCGAGTGGGATTGCCTGGGTCGGGGGTGGTGGGCTCTCCCTCTTCCTCGTGGATGTTTGCTCAGTGACTTGGTCGGGGTCACTGAGTCCAGCTATGACACGTCAGAGGGGATCTGGCCCTCCCGGCTGAGCCTGGTTTCTCCCAAGGTTTTTTTTTTCTCCATCAATCAATCATTGGAGTTTGGGTTCCTCGCCACACCAGGGCAGTGTTGGCTTGCTCACCGGGAGACTGCATCAACTTATTTATTTATTAGATATTATCTATTAGAATGATCTTGCTTGTTCTATAAACACTATGCACTGTGCTGTGTTTTACCTCTGTGTTTTCTTATTTGCTCCTGTAAAGCTGCTTTGGAACAATGCACATTGTGAAAATAAACTTGAATTGAATTGAATACAGTATATATTAACATAGTATAGTTTATTTGCAAAAGATTACTCTTTTTTTTAATATTTCAAAAATCATGTTTATTGAGTTATCATGTGTTTATTGTGCTTTATTGTATTTGTAAGCTGTATTTTTTAAAGTTATTGTTACTTAATAAAAACAATAAAAAACAATTGGTTTGATTGATACTAACTGGAATGCACAATAAAAAACATAAATTTTGAAAATAAAAAATGGAGTTATCTGTTTTTGTAAATTAACTCATTACTTGTTTAATTAGTAACTTACTAATATTTACTAACTGTATATTTCATAATCTTAATTTGTATATGGCAACAATTATTATATTTTAAAGTATTTTATTTGAATATCAGTACATTTTTATTTTAAGATCTTAATTTAAATAACTTTCCTGTAGCTCAGTGGTAAGAGCATTGCGTTAACAGCAAGGTTGTGGGTTCGATCCCAGGGGATTGCAAATACCTATGTAAAATGTATAGGATAATGCAATGTAAGTCGTCTGCCAAATGTAAATTTAAATAATGTCAGCGTGATACCTCATTCTATTATATTCCTATAAATAAGTAACTGACAGACCCATCCTCTATAAGCCAATCACTGTGGTCATAGTCAGTAAGCTTGCTGACATCATCAATAGCAACAAGGTCAACCACCCTTTCCATAAGCTTAATATTTCTTTCTGCTCCTTAGTAAAAGTTGAGAATAGGTTTTAAGAGGAAAGATACAAACTTTTACAGCTGTTTAGGGGGCTCTTAGTGGTAAGATAAAATGTTTTTGAATACGGGCCCTGATACACAAAAACGTACTACGGTACTAAAAACATTACATTTATGATGCCATCATATTGCATCTTTTGTCCCTGACAACAATATGTCTATTTAGAGCAGTTTAGGTTTGTTGCCCCCATTGACTTTCCATTAGTAGAAATTCGAATTACTATGGAAAGTGAACTTGGGCAAATTTTGCAGCGAACTTTAATATATCTTTAATATGTGTAACTAGCATATCTGGCAGCTAGCCAGCATATTTGTCCACATTTGTAATGGAGGACAGAGTAAAATATATCAACCCCATAAAGAAGGTCATATGTGAAATCCTCCAAAGAAAATGGTGACCAGAGCTGGTTCTGTTTTAAAGATGCTAAACACAACACATGCAACAGATTTGTGTTGCAGCAATGCAGAATTTTGTAATGTCAGTCATACTTTTACAGGCGTTGGTGTTGCGTCCCTCTGCAGGCCTCCAGGGCAGGTCATGATAAAAGTCCTGACAGTGCTCACAGTTCAGACCCATTGTGTTATGATTACACATACAATGACCGTGTACCTACAAAAAAAGAAGACATAATAATGATAACCAAGATTTAAAAATGATACAAAATAATCAACTCATGTTCATAGAAGTTGGCACCAAGGCATCAAGGTCATGAGTTTGACGGCTTGGAAACACACAACGTATTGCCAAATGCTTCAATGTAAAATATTGGAAAGAGGATGTTTAAATACAACAACAATTACAAACTCCCTCAAAACTAAACAATAAATAAACTTTTGAATTATAAACCTGACCATGGAAAGATTTAGAGAAAACTAGCCTCCTCATATAGGAGAAACACAGACAAACGATGCCGTCACTCAGACCCATCTACACATCCAGCCTCCAAACCAGATGGTAACAGGAAGTGTTTATACTAAACACATCTGGTCTAAATTAAACATTCTTCAGTCCTGGTACATACACAGACATTGCCTGAGCATTCACAGAACAGTACCTAGAGCTGATCTTGGGTCAATTCAGTGGCTTTGAATAAAATTGTATGCATAAACGTGAGTTTGAGATCTAGATTTCTGATCATAACTGTGGTAAAGATTGGTATTGACTCGAGTCGCATCTCGTCCTGACGGATTATAAACAGAAGTAAACACAGACTAAATAGGAATCTCATTTCTGTTTCTGTCGTCCAAAAACAAAAAGCACAAACCAACGATATAAGAAACATAATGAAAGACTATGTGAACATGATGCTCGACCGAAACACACAAGAATCAAGCCTTTGCGTGCATTTTCTCTACCGCATGAATATTTACACTGTAAACTACTCAAAAGGAAACCATGGAGCAATCCACATTCTTTCATACTAATGTGAAACAGATCCAGACTGAGTTAGCGGTACACTGTGATGTGAGTTCAAACTACTTCTTTCCAAGACAATGTGTGTGAGACAAAAGCCACCAAAGAGATCCACATAAAAGCATTTAATTGTGACATGAATCAAAACGCTAGTGCCCATAAAACATTACCGTCTCTATAAATGAAAACATATAGTTTCAAATGTTTGTCGAAGTCTAATATAAGACATATTGCACAGAAATATCAACAAGCATGCAAGGGATGGTACATGTGAAAAGCTCACCATGCCATCCATGACCTCTCCAGCTCCATCGACGGGGGCGCATTCAGACGCGTGACCATAGCAAAAACAGTTCCCCCTCACCACCATGTCGTAAATGGAGTAGTAGTATTTCTCCTTGATCTCAATACGTGAGTCCAGAAGGTTGTCCCCAAGAGTGTGGAGTTTAGTAAACTTCACCCTCAGATTGGTAATCTTTAACATGTCTATAATATAACAAAAAACAATAGGAGTTGGATTATTAGGCCATTAGTGCCACTTTATTTGGAAAAATATGCACTTTAGCCTTGTAGTTTGTTTATCTTTATGCATACTTTGGATTCTGGGACTGTACGGATCATCAATTCTGAAAACTGGATCCAAAACCCTAAAGATGACCTGCAGAACCAGAAGAAAAAGGTGTGAGTGGAAATTCCAGTATTTATGAAATAAATCAAAGTAAAGTACATTGAAAAATTCACTGGGTTAATTTCTCAGACGCTTACCTCGCCCTCAGTTGAAGGTTCAATGTCAGAGTAGCGCGAATCGCATATAACGTCATCAACTTTTTTCATTGGGCCTGGAGAGACGCGATGGAAGCTGGCCTCACAGTCATAGGCGTAGTATCGGTACACCTGCCACGTCTTCCCAAAATCTGATGAACGCTCGATCACCATGGCAGCCGGCCGGAAGGTCTAGGCAATAAACAGACGAGATGTTATGAGCATAAAGAAATATAATTTTCTACATGTAGAAGTTTAAAGCAATGTTGCAATGTTAATAAAACGTAAATAAAACGTACATGAAAAGAAATTAACAATATGTATACTTCAAAACATTTAAGGCTTTCACACTTAACCCTGGGATAAAGGTGTCACGAATTAAGACATTTATTTTAACCCAAGCTTTTGTTATATAAGAGGGAATCGTATTCAAGCGAACATCCAAGTGTCAGAACTGAAAACGGCCTTGTTACTGAAATTACAATGCTTATTTTATCGTTCCAGCGAATGCCAGGTCCTGGAATGCACCTATCATAGTTAGGTTGAACATCGCCTCCACAGAAGAATATCAACAACTACTTCTCTAGCCCCACCCACTGGTTCACGCATGACAGTACTGAAGTAACACAAGTTGTAACCGAGCGTTTGTCGAGCCGGCCTCAAAACCCGGGTAGAAAATAGCTTATTACTTATTGATTTTGATGTTTTTTAATGTAAAAACCACGCGAACGTCATAAGTAGACCTCATACAACAGCATAAAACAATAAAAAAAGGCCAGTTCATGAAACCTTTAACATTTTTTAAACCCATGTCTAGATCATTTTTGGGCCAAAATTAGGATTAATTCCTAACCCTATATCATAATAACTGTCCGTGTGAAACATGGAAAAGGGTAATACAGGATTACGTTAACCCAAGATTAAATATAACCCAGGGTTTCATTTTTTTAGAGTAAAATGGCAATAAAGTTTGTTTTAAACTTCATCTTATTACAAAATGTCTGTGACTTTCTGAAATGACTTTCTGATTTCTTGTAACCGCACTGCTACATTGAGATCCTGCTGAAATCTAATCTTTATCCAAAGCATTCCTGCCGTCTCAGTCGGTTGCACAGCTGGGTTTATCACAGACCTCCCACAGCTTCCACACACTAAGCAAACCTTCCCCTTCCCCCAGCAAATCCACTCCCCCGTCACACACATCTCTTAATGGCCTCAAATCTCACCTCAGCCTGAGGCCGTGCCGACACCTTCCCCATAACCACAACACCACCAAATGACTTTGTCCCTTCAACACTTACCTTAAAGGTCATGATGAGGTGGGTGAAGTGGAACTCGGCCTCAAGGTTCAGCTGGACTGTGACGTTCTCCACACCTGACAGAAATACATGGGTTAAGGACATACTTCATGACATGGAGCAGCGTTTCTTTATGCCAATGCCAATAAGATTCTATTTATAACATTTTCTTTATCATTAACACCTAGACATTGTTTCAATTAACTTAGCAGAGCAGACACTTTTATCCAAAGCAAAATAAGAGTTAACATTTTGTCTCCACACAGGATTCTCGGCCGCCACAAACTATCCTCTGTTCTTCTAGATAAGCTTTTTGGTATGTTACAATCAGTGTTGGGTAAGTTACTCTGAAAAAGTAATTAGTTACTAGTTACTAATTACATGTTCAATAGTGTAATTAGATTACTTTACAAGTTACTCTGTCCAAAAAGTATTTAGTTACTTATTACTAATTACTTTCTATATCCTACATCAACGTTGATTAGTTAAGTGATTCAAGGATAGACATGAAATGACTTATTTAATTCATTCAAATAAATAATATTAAACTACTTAAAGTACTCTATTAACTGACAACGTATGACAGATGTGAGAATTATACATTTTACAAGTTACAAGTTAGACTTTGAATTTTGATGTCAATTCCACTATTGCACACACATATATTACACACAGTATTTAGATTAATTACATCAAAAGTAACTGTAATTAAATTACAGAAAACATAAGAGTAATCCCTTACTTTACTTTTTCAAGGGGAAAGTAATTAAATTACAGTAACTAATTACTTAGTAACTAGTTACACCCAACACTGGTTACAATTGATATTTTGCAGTTGTTACATTTGAAAGAATGTCAGTTCAACTAATTGAGAAACTTTAGTTCAGACACAGCATCTAAAACCACATTTTTATGCCCAGAGGTTGTGCTTTTTTCATTTTAAGAGATTTAAATTGAGATTTAGTTAAAGTAGCAACATATTCTTATTATTTGTACATTTAAATAAACACAGATAGACCGATAGTGATGCTGAAGATTTAAGATTTTGTTTGTCACACACAGTTTTATACTGTAAGTGTGTAATCTTATACAAAAATATAAGGTAAAGGTATGAGACAAAAAAAAGTAAAATGTTGTAAATCTGAATATATTTTTAAAACAGAAAAAAACATTTTTTAAGAAGTGGCAGGATATAAAAAGAAACGTCAACTGAGTAAAACAGACCTATAAACCTATGGCTAGAATAGCTCAGATAATTCTGTCTAATTTGATTTTAGAATTTACATTAAAATGCTTAACTTTTAATAGCAGACTTGAAAAACATTCAAGATCTATTCTGAAGCTCTACAGGAACTTTCTCATGAGAAACATCTGAAAAGTTGGGGACTTTGGCAACGTTGCCCACTTGGTATACTTGGTAAATAAATTGTCTAAATGAAACAATTCAGATCGTTTCATGTTTTTTTCTGATCTATGAGAATTCTGTTAAACTGTAAAGAAATAATTTTCACATGAACATCTGCAGCTTGTACATCACATGATCTAGTTGTACTGTGGATCGTATATGCTATTTAGTTACACTCAACATCTGCTATTCAGTAAAAAAAACGCTTTCTGTGTCCATAAACTGACAACAAACAGAGCATATCTTTAAAGCAGAAGGCTGCCTTCATTCCCAGGCTTGCTGGTCCAGTTGGCTGATGAGTAACTGCTTCTATATCCTCCCACACAAAAATTTCTCTCTCTCAACTATACATTCACAGGATTCTCTGGTTGTGTTCATGGCCCTCGTTTCCTGTCCCTGTACATTCACACTCCCCTGACGCAATATTCTCTGGATTTCCCTTTGCTCTATCTGCTTGTTTTATTGAGAAACATATGTCATGTTACAGCTGGACTGGTTGCTAAAAGATTCGACACAGCTATATACTGTATATATATATGAGGCAGGCTGGTTAACAGGACATTTCGGCTAATTAACAAAAACAGACTTGTTGTCCTATTTTCCAGCACAAATGCTTAAAAATTCTTAGATATATTTATTTGAGAAGCAAAAAAGTGTTCAGAAAGAAATCAAGTTTATACTTAAAGCAAGAAAAAATATCTGCCAGTGGGGTGAGAAATGTTAACTTCTACCTATAAATTTAATTTCTACCACTTAATTCATGTTGATTTTTCTCATATGAATATTAAATACATACATTTATGACCAAAAGTGATTTCAAGCGTTGGAAACTTAATGTCCTCCCTTTATTATTTTCAATGTATAAAAAAGTTTGTATTTGTGTTGTATAGCTGATCTTGGAGTGTCAACTAAAGCTCAGCTTTGAGAAGAATTTAAGGAGGCTTGGCAAATCTTTTTCCCAATCTT
Source organism: Triplophysa siluroides (assembly GCA_006030095.1). Classification (NCBI taxonomy): domain Eukaryota; kingdom Metazoa; phylum Chordata; class Actinopteri; order Cypriniformes; family Nemacheilidae; genus Triplophysa; species Triplophysa siluroides. The sequence continues at coordinate 82,657 of VCII01000215.1, read as the reverse complement.
GGGTTTTTCAAATTAAATATGCTTTTGTTTTCCACAACACAATGGACTCTTCGACAGGTAGCCTGAAGGCGTGTAGAAAACTCTTTCTCAAGAGAAAAACCATGACCATTCCACACATAAAAGACAGGTCATTATTTTAACTGGTCAGTGATTAGCCAACTGCTTTGAAGTTGTAAGCACTGGTCTGATTATAGAGGAATTTACGGACAAATACGGCGAGAGAGTTCCCTCTAATAAGACCTTTCAAGGTCTTCCTATTTTCCCATGAGAACTTTAAGGAGGCTGTAGTTTTTTATATCTGTGACTGAACAATAGAAAAGGAGGGAATATAAGCATAGTGTTGTCTTGTTTGAAACCGAAACTAAACTCACCATTTTCCGACTGCCACCAGGTCTTGAGGCGGTTAGGGGCGAACGTGGTCACGACATTCTCAATTCTGTGGCCGGTGATTGGGCGTGCGCTCTCATTGTAGGACTTCCTGGAATCGCACACAAAGCACTTCTTCTGTTCCTGTGGTGGAGGAGGGTGGGAAAAGCAGAAAATGTCAATTGCATTCTTGCGATTACACATTTCGCCACATATAATGAATGGCCCAGGCTGAGATGGTGCTCTGATTTACATGAAGCAGCTGTTTCAAAGTCTCTGCGTTAGTCTCATGTGCTGTCCAGATGTAGAAATGAAATGTTTCTGCATTTAATTAAAGTAATTTAGTTATTTTAAGGGCAATGAGATTAAAGGGGTAGTGTGAAGCTTCATACATTAAAACAAACGTCGGCTCGATGTGATCATTCGATTGTTAAAAGGGATGAGAGTACAATATTGCCTTGATCAACGAAACTGTTACAAGGATGTAAAGTACATTTCTTTGGCGAACTACGTCAAAACTAAAAAGCAGCTATCTCTCTGTTATGGTCTGGCGTGAGTGATCATCAATTAGCCATATCCAAACATCCAGGCCGATCTTTGGAGATTCAGAGGGCCCTTATAACATTTCCAGTCATACTATGTACAACATTTAAGAGGGTTTTGTCTACAAAGATGTAGTCTAGACATCCAAAGGTCGCAGGAAAACATAGACAAACATAGTTTTCATGTTCCCAAAACACCCACATGCAATAAAAGGGCTGCATTAAAGCTCTTTCAGCAAGTTCAAGATAAAAGCCCAGGGGGTGTTGGGAAAAATCCCACAAACAGGAAACAACCATTTAACACATAAAACGTAAATTGTGGTATTATGATATAATTACTGGAACAAACGATATGAACCTTTGTAACTTTTGTTAAAGTCCCCGTGAACCGGAAGTTGCGATAGTTTCTTTACTTCCATATTTACACATTTCCGAGTGAAATGGAATTTCTAATGGGAAAATTAGTGGGCGTGGCTTTTGTCATTCTCTGCGATTTGATTGGATGTATAAAAACAGGCGTTGCATTTTGAAATGGAACTGGCAGCAGACTGACAGTTGAAGTCAGTTGAGTTGAGCTGAGGAGTTAAAAGGGGAATATTATGGTTTGTTTTAGATGTAATGCAATGTATATACACTATTTAAGGTTAAAAAACGCTGTATTTTTCACATTCCGTGCATGTTTTGTTTGAATCTCCTCTTTGCCCCGCATCTTTGAAATGCGTAGATTTTTTACATCAGGTTCCAAAGCAATTGTACTGACAGGTACGTCCACATTACTTGCTTATACATTTGGGCGGTCTTAGTCAAATCATACCACGAACTGACGTAGATTTGTTTGGGTGTGGATACACCAGGCATTTCAGGCAGCCAGGTCTGGGTGAGCATTCTCTTTTAGATAGAATGCATATCTTGTTCCGACACTTTAATTTTTGCAATTTTACATGTCTAATACATGCACTTATAACATACCAAAGACACAGAAAACAACGTATTCGCATCATATGACCCCGTTAAACGGATGCTCCACCAAAGGATTTTCATTACAGGAAGGAAGAGCATTTTCAGATTTTAAATATATAGATTATGAGGGCACACAAATTTTAAAAAGAGAATGACCCACATTGATATACTATTTACAATAAACGCTGCGATATTTCATGAAAAAATAGGCATTGTTATGTTTTATTTCACTGGGTCTTTAATAGTGCCCTTAACTTTTTATAACCCCCAAAAGTTTAGTTATCCCGCTGCAAAACATTTAATTCAAAAGTAAGTAACTAACAAATGTTTTTAAGCAAAATGAAGGAATTTCTTTGACTTTGAATGTTGAACATTACCTGCAAATGACTGACGATACAGAACGGTTCAGGCCTCAGAAGTCCACACGTTGAGCTGGCAGACAGTTGGTGAGCTCTTCCGATGAGAAGATCTCCTGTTGCTGGATAACAGCTTCCTTCCGTGCAAACATCTCCAAACCCAGGTACATCGGCAAGAGCCCATGACCATAGACCTGTGTGGAATAAGAATATCCAAATTCATTATATTATTGTAGACTTTGCATTAAACAGCCCTTTAAAGTTTTTGATCAGCTCATAATCTACCACAATATGAAATGTTAAATACATGTTTGTATGATTTGTCATAAATTAAATTCACCTGGCTCGGTTTGTGAGGAAAGTATAGGTTTTCGCAATGTGACAGAAATGAATTAAACCAAAAGAGTATAAGATGTTTTGATATAACTTAAATAAGAAATTAACATCAATGTTATGAAAATGTAATTTGATGTAAATTGTAAAATAAAATAAAATTAAACCTGACCCTAAAAAGAAACAATTACTTTACTAGTAAACATCAAACGACCAAATTCTATCCATTACATGCTGAGAAGTTAACAAACATGGGGCAGAATTAAATTAAGCTGACCAAAAGTTTGGCATTCCATGCTCTGTTTTGTGCTCTTTAACGTTTTCTTAGCAAAATCATTCAAAAGAGCTTACTACATCGCATCAAATCTCTACCACAACACACTGCCTCAACAGAACAAAAAAAGAACTTACATAAAATAGATGTGAGACGTAACATCATATTTTCCATTTTCATTGCAGTATTCCTGGAAACTGCAGATGTGAATCTAATGTAAGCAACAGCGGACTTCACCTCTGTAAATGAAGCTGCTCGAGCTCCGCGAAACTTTTCTTGCACAGCAGTTCATCTTCCGCGCATGCGCACAACGACCGGTCTACAACGATTGGTTCCCATTTGTATTACCATTATTTAGCAAAAAAGGTAATGGGTATGTTTGTGGTTCTTTGAGACAATGCTAAATGTATATGTTTTTTACAACAAATACCATAGTTAAACTATCCTTACATTAGCAAAACCATGGTTAATTTCCATAAGGATGAAGTTCTATGGCAGTAAGTAAAGTTAAATGATGCATCACATAAAAAGATGGGACTTAAATACATTTTTAAGCATTCACAATCAAAAAAAAAATTCCCACGGAAAACAATTACAAAGCGCTAACAACAGTTTTGTGAACAGTTAGAAAATTAGAACCTGGAGTGAACTGACCTGTGATCAGTTAAACAGCCTTCAGTTACTGTGGAATTCCTCAGTAATGAGACTGTTGAGGGTGAGTCAAAGGGCAGGAGGTTAGTGTGGAACTGAACGTTGTAGTTGGCCAGACTGAGCTAAATGAGTGTGATAATCCAAATTGGCAAGCAGAGAAAAGTATCCTGTGAGTACATCAAATGAGTTTTTGTATATAGGCCTACATAAAAACAATTTAATGATTTAGATTTGCTTTATAAAACCATTATATATTTTTCAGTGGCGAGCTTTTATGGGTTTTTAAATGAAGGTTAGCATCCTTTAAAGCATCTTTACATTCATTGATCTATAGTTTTGTATGTAAAGTCATCAGGGACAGACTGAGGTGACATAACTAATCTGTTTACTATAACTAATACACAATCAGTCAACTAATCAGTCGGCTAGACTGTAAATGGCCCTATAAAATAAATCCTCTCAAAAAAAAAAACAGAAGACACGCTAAAAGGCTAAAATCAGTTTTATTGTTGTATTCCACACATTATATAGCATTATCTGTTTTAGATGCTTTATAATCATCTCAGGCGAAAAGTGTCCCAACAGTGAAGCAGCTGAAGGGGGGGTGGAAGATTTACTCAGGGAGATCAATGAAATAACGATCAACAGAGCTCGGTAAAATACCTTTGGGTTTGGAAGTCTGAAGTAAATGGAGAGGCTGTTAACACTGCATATCAAAAGAGACGCCATCCTGCGAGAGACAAACGCACACATTCCAAAAGCAGCAGGCGTCTTATGTAAACTTGACTGACTGAGGCAGCTGTAAAGCTTCACTCTGAAACCTTAAGTTTTCATAACTTATTCATTAGGCAGCAAACAAAAACGAGCAAAATGTTAAACACCTGCATGAGTTGCTTATTCTTGCATGATGCTTAATTGAGGAAAAAAGAGCAAACACAAATTTATATTTTCAGCATTATATAACATCTTTGCCCTTGGAAATCCTATTTTTCAGTCTAGTTGAATGCTTCACAAAGGAGCAGAGCCTTTCTTAAACATAAGACAAAACATGCATGCTTTGTGGGTTGGGCGTTTTTGGTTGATCTCTTGAGCCCCCTTGTGGACATTCAATATCATACATTTCAATATAGAACTTGCCTTTAGTTTGTAATGTTACTAAATAAATAAAAAAACGGATAATGAAATATGTCAGATAGCACCATTATTTAAAATATGTTATATAAGTGTATATTAAATATGAAATATTAGTAATCTATAGTCGTTTAAAACAGAACCATTTGTTGAACCAACAGTTGATGAGGACCCGTTTGTTGCACAACCTTGTAAGCTAAAAGTCAGCAAGCCAACCCGTAAAGGAACTGATCCCCTTATCCTTTGCACAGCATTGCCTTCAGCACTGTCCAATGGTAAAACTTCCTAAAATGGGAAGCCTCTAAGTGGAGCACAGCCCGTATTTTTCCACTTTGTCAACAACAAAGTTTTTCAAATCATTTGCCTCCTTCTGGAGGTCCTCCAAATCTTGCATCTTCTCTTCTTTTCTTTGGGCTGCATCTAGAATCCTCTTCTCCAAGTCTGACATGACAGTGATAAAAAAGTATTTTTATATTTGATAAACACATCACTACAGTTCAATGCCTACCGATAGCCTTCAAGTGCTATAATACTAACATTGCAACATATTGTTTCTTAAATGCTACTGGTGTTGAACTTTAAAGCGGCAAAATCTTTCATCATTTATTCACTCTCTAGTCATTTCAAACCTGTACAACTTTCTTCTGCAGAACACAAAAGAAGATATTTTGAAGAATGTTAATAATTGAACGATAGCGGTACCCATTCACTTCTGTTGTATGACACAATGCAAGTGAATGGGTTCCGCTGTTGTTCGGTTACCAACATTTCTTCAGAATATCTTTTGTGTTCTGCGGAAGAAAGAAAGTCATACATGTTTGCAATGACAAGAGCATGAGTAACTTATGAAATAATTTAAATTTTTGGTTGAACTGTGTGGCCGATGTGAATTTCTGATATTGTACCTTCAATTTGATTCATTTTATCTTCAACGTCTTTAGCCATCTTTTCTGTCTCCATTGTAATGTTCTTCAGACGTTCATTGGCCTCTTCATTAACGCTCTGGTTCTTATTGTTTGATTTTAATTTCTCAAACTGGTCCTTCAGCTCCTCAAGATCCTGCCAGAACAGTAAAATGAATATGTACATTTACATTAAATGTATTTACGTGTTCTTATGAGGCTAACCTTATTGGTGTCTTCGCTGTTGAGGGCAGCATCGGCTGCATCCTTGGCCTCTTTCCCCTGAACTCTGTTCATTTCTGTTTTGTCCTTTAAGGCCTCCATTACGTCTAGTAATTCTTTTGTTAGGGTTGAATTTAAATTATTCTCAATTCTTTCCAGTTTGGGAGTAGTCTGGTTAAAATCAATGAGAAAACGGCATTATAAATCCATTTATAGACAATTTTAAGACTTTGACCTACAAAAGAAAGCGATTTAGCCTTATTGTGCATGCGGTTTGAGCAAAAATAACGTATTACTGTAACACTCCCGTTTGCCCCTTCACTTGTTTTCCACGTTTTTCCCTTTGGACTGTCATTTGTACATGCTCCCTCATCATTGACTGTTTTCACCTGCTCCTCATTTAGTTTATCCCCTTCACCTGTTTAGCCCTCGTTATCTGTTCTATTTAAGTTCTCCCCTTGTTTGAGTTCTTTGTCTAGTATTGAATGTTCATGGTGTCGTGTATCTCCTGTGTTTCCTTGGATAAAAGAAAAAACGGTGTTTGTTTATCGAGTCCTTCCTGCACGAACTGTTACAATTACCTGATTAAGTTTTTCATTGATGATGTCATTGTCTTCCACCTTGGCTAGATCTTTGACAATCTTTTCATGAATCTCTGCTGTATCATTCAGAGCTTTCTCAATATCGCTCACGTCAATTGGCTTGGTTCTGTCTCTGTTTTATACAACAACAAATAAAACGTTTCGTAAAGCCTGTGATCACATGCTAATTTTAATAAAATATATTGTCTGCTACTGAAAAAAGAGATTACTACAGTCTCACAAAATTTCTTTGGCCCTCTCTTTCATGTCTTCAGCTATTTTGGCTTCTTTCTCCAAGCGTTCAAGATCTTCATTGAAGCCTGTGACGTTTGCCAGGATGTACTTGATGTCCTCGATCATCTTCTTGATGTCATCAGGGGACTTGGGCAGCTGAATTGACAACACAGCATTGGCCAGTTTCTCAATGTCCTCCGGCTTCACCAGCTCATCTGTTAAGGTACAGTGCAATCAGACCTCCATTCTGTCTTTGAAAAAAAATTAACACAAACTTTGCCTGTACATTTTATTTAAAACCAACAAAAAAAGACTTAGACATTGTGACTTCAAAGAAAAAAATCTGGAGATTTAAAAAATCTCTTGACCAAAATATACTTCACCAAATGCTCAGTTAGACTACTAACTTGGCTTTAGAAGTCGTTTCAGCTTTTTTCAGTTTTGGCCAGTTAATATAACTTGAACAATAAGTTGAAATTGCTTAAATTATTTTGATGTGTTGACGTCATAAAAAAATTGTTGAAATGACTTGTTAAACATGTTTTAAAAAAAATTACAGTGCACTTTTATTACCTGTCAGGTAGTTCTTAATCTTCGCTAGAAGTTTCTTGGTGTTAGTCTTTTCCTTCTCAAATCTGTCTTTAGACTGATTAATTTGATCCATCATATCCTCTGCCTGATCTTTGATGTCATCGGTCAATTTTGTCATGTTAATGAGCTGAAAATATAAAAAATTATCAAAAATATTAAGACAACGACAGCAAACACACATTTGCAGGTGGGCAATTCCATGCAAATGTCATAGTCAACCTTAAGATGAAAGAATTCAGTTTTTTACCAAAGGCTTTCACGTACTGATAGGTCAGATGTCAATGTTTGGTGGTTTACATACTCAAGTGAAGTCTCAAAGTTTTTTAACTATATAACTTATAAACATGTTCTTGACATGCCTTAGCAGCGTCTTCCTTGAGTTTACTGTGGAGGTCTGTAATGTTCCTCATAGTCAACTCTGTCAGTCTGGAGGCATCGATGCTGATGGGCAAACCTCCGCACTTCCCGCAAGAAGCTCCACCACATTTTGCCAGTTCACACTTCACATCACCTGGAGCTCCACAGATCTACCACAGAAAGATTCCATGTTATTGCACTTTTTTGGTATTAATAATTGTTTTTAAGTTTCTGTCTATAATCACCTCCTCGTTCAGTTTGGCCACACTCAGAGTGTTCATATTCTTCTCCAGTCTATTTATTTCTCCTGTACGACATTTGGTGAGCTCCAGTTTGACATTCTCTCTCGTTTTCTTGGAGGCTTCTAGGGCCTTCTGAGCTGCTTCCACTTTCTTCTCATTCTCAGTAAACTCGTCATAGAGTTTCCTGATCTTGTTCAAATTGTCTGTTAAAATGGCACACAAAACGTCTCGGTTACGTATGTAACCTCGGTTCCCTGATGGAGGGAACGAGACGTTGTGTCGAGAACGACAGATGGGACACAACGTCTCGTTCCCTCCATCAGGGAACCGAGGTTACATATGTAACCGAGACGTTCCCTTTCTGTCGGTCTCTCGACGTTGTGTCGAGAACGACTCGCCCTTGAGAACCAATCAACTCTGACTACTATAGAAAAGGCCAATGAAATTTGGCGAATGAAATTTGCATGCCGGTCTCCGCCCCCGTATGTCCGGTATAAAAGGAAGCCGGCGTGCAGCATTCACTTACCTCTTGTTCTAAAGAGCCTGAGAGCCTCTCACGACTGCAGCAGAATACGATACGTGTTTGTGGCATAAGGGACACAACGTCTCGTTCCCTCCATCAGGGAACCGAGGTTACATACGTAACCGAGACGTTCCCTTTCTTTCGGTCTCTCGACGTTGTGTCGAGAACGACAGATGGGGTTGCCTATGGAAAACGCCACAACGCTGTATCGCGTCACAGTCTCTAGCGAAGCGACGGTAACAGGCCTCGGCGTGTCAGCTCGATGCTTTCGCGAAACTGTAACCCTCCAGTGTGGTGGTCGGGGGGTTCCAGAGCTTTCTTGGAGAAAGATGGGAACAGCCCTGACCGGTAACCTTTCACGGACGGAGGCCTTAGCTCACTGGCGAGAGGCCGTCCGGCTCGGGTTTACACCGGGTAAGCGCAACTTCCTTAATTAGGGATGCGCTGCAGAGGCCACCTCCTACCCGTGGGGAGGAATACGTATGGTCTCGTCCTAGGAGGAGAACCATGGAAATGCGGGCTGAGTAGTTAACCGCGAGGTGGAGGTCCACCTGGGGAAGCTCATGGGTTACCAGGAGTGGGAACCATATCATGAGGATACATCAGACGGAACAGCCCACGGGGGGGGGGGGGATGTTACAGGCGTCCGGTAGCACTAGGTCCGGTTAGAGCCAGGGGATGGCTCACATGTTATCCCGGCCTAAGGGGGAAGGCTGCTCTGCCCAGCCAACCCCCAGGTGGTGCTTGCTTAGTGATGGATAGAATGCCTATTCTTAACCAAGTGAAGAAGAAGGGAAGCGGATAGGGTACCTGTCCTTAGCCAGAGTAGGGTAAGGAGAGAGGTAGATAGCACACTGACCCAACCTCCTAGAGGGTGGGGTGATGCTTTCGCAGGCATACGCCCCGCCGGATGCCAGTCCTACATGTTGCCACGCAGGACGTGGGCTGACACCGGGTTTACGCGAAGGTTGTTTAACCCTTGCGAAGGTGTTTGGGCATGGCCCAACACGCAGCTCTACAGATGTCTGCTAGAGAGGCGCTTCTGCCAGTGCCCAGGAAGGCTATACCCCGCGTGGAGTAAACCCTCGGTGGGCATGGGAGATTCTGAGATTGGAATGCCGTCGTAACGGCATCCACGACTCAGTGCGCCAACCTCTGCTTGGAGACAGCCTTCCCCTCTGCTGTCCTCCAATACAGACAAGGAGCTGGTCAGAGCTACTGAGGCCCTGCGTGCGGTCCAGGACACAACACGGATGGGGTTGGGTCTTCCTCCCCGATGGGGAGCGCCTGCAAGTTCACCACTTCGCCCCGGAAGGGAGTAGTGGGAACTTTTTGGGCACGCATTCGGGCCTGGGTCTCAAGATAACGTGAGAGTTACCAGGGCCGAATTCAAGGCAATCCGGGGACACGGAGGATGCTCGGAGGTCCCCTACCCCCTTGAAGGAAGCGAGCGCCATCAGGAGGGCCGTCTTGCTCGGGTGAGGAAGATCGGAACCTCCGAGGGGCTCTTGGGGGGCCCAGAGGCCCCCCCAGGACCCCTTAGGGTCCCAAGAGGGTATGGAGCGGAGATGAGGCGGGGCCGCCCCCTCTCGCACCCCCCCTTAGGAACCTGGTGACCAGGTCGTGTCATCCTAGAAACTTTCCATCAACTGAGTCGTGATGAGTGGCGATAGCGACTACGTACACATTCAGTGTGGAGGGGAGATGTTAGTCTCCAGTCTCGTAAGAAGGACAACACAATCCTGATCGAGCACCTCAGTGGGTCTTTCTCGTTGAGAGTGAGATCTCGGAGGCTTGAGGGCGGCCGAGTCGCAGCGTGGTAAAAATGTGGTTAATCGCCACTGTCTGCTTCTTCACCGTCAAAAACTGCTGAGCGCAGTCCTCGACGGTGTTACCAACAACCCACCCTGCGAGACGGGTGCATCAAGAAAGCGGACTTTCTGGTGTCACTCATCTGCGCAAGGTTCAGCGGGGGTGTGACTCTCCTGGACCACTTCCGTGGACATCGTCCGACCCAGGCTCCGTGCCGCCACCTTGGTCGCTCCGTAGAGCGCTGTCAGTGGCGGCACAGAAATCCTGCATTATACCTGGGTCGGCCTTACCCTCGAGGAGCTCTCTCAACGCCCTGGCCTGAACCATTGATGTCCATTGATGTCGAAGTCCTACACGCCTTGGACGGTAGGCGTGGCCGATTCCCCCCAGGTGGCAGCCGTCTGCGGCACAGATGCACCGCAGCCGCACGTTCCACCCGGGGGATCTCGACATAGCCTTTGGCTGCCCCACCCTTGAGGGAAGTGAGGGAGCCGGAGCTGGTTTGACCGGAGCGGGCCGTGAGTGGAGCGCTCCTAGTTTTACACAGCTCCTCATGCACCTCCGGGAAACAAATGGCACCCGGGGTGGGCGCGGTTTGCACCGCGCTCCGCCCCCAGGAACCACGTATCCCCGGATTAGCATGGCTGACATCACTTCTGCTTCCTCCTGAGCTCGACCCCCCTGGGGGGGAGCTCGGATTCGTCAGAGTCGGATGCCAGTCTCCCTCCGATGCTGCGAACGACATCTCATCTACGTCACACATCGTTTCCGAGTGCGTGCCTGAGGATCCGAACGGTATGCCACCGCCGGTTGGGGAACGTTAAGAAGAGCGAATCGGGGTGCGATCGGCCCGTGAGCACTTGGCTGGCGGGTTTGCGTTCGCAGAGTTCCCCATATCACTAACGCTACATCTACATCTAGGCATTTGGCAGACGCTTTTATCCAAAGCGACTTACAGTGCACTTATTACAGGGACAATCCCCCTGGAGCAACGTGGAGTAAAGTGTCTTGCTCAAGGATACACTGGTGGTGGCTGCTGGGATCGAACCAGCAACCTTTTGATTTACCAGTTCAGTGGTTTAACCCACTAGACCACCATCTCCACCAACGCTGCTACGTGGGTGGTCATCGGGGCCGTAGTGCAGTGCGGGCAGATGTGTCAACGAACGCTGCTTCAGTGTGCTGGACGCCCAGACACCTAATGCAGCGATCGTGTCCATCCCCCTCCTCGATGAGGGTGCCGCACCCAAGAGAACAGCGGGACATGCCGCGCTGGAAATTGCTCAGTCCTGAAAAGGACCTTTTAGAAATAATCTCTATCACCTCTGGAACCGCCGAGACGCCCAGGAGAAGGTCGCTGCAGGAAGGGACGATCCGCTGCTCTACGTCGTAGATCCGGCGATGTAGAAGAAGAATTCGTTGAATTCTTTTTGTTCGTAGTCATGAGCGAGGGCTCTGAAGAACAAAAGGTAAGTGAATGCTGCACGCCGGCTTCCTTTTATACCGGACATCCGGGGGCGGAGACCGGCATGCAAATTTCATTCGCCAAATTTCATTGGCCTTTTCTATAGTAGTCAGAGTTGATTCGTTCTCAAGGGCAAACCCCATCTGTCGTTCTCGACACAACGTCGAGAGACCGACAGAAAGGGAACGTCTCGGTTACGTATGTAATCTCGGTTCCCTGATGGAGGGAACGAGACGTTGTGTCCCATCTGTCGTTCTCGACACAACGTCGAGAGACCGACAGAAAGGGAACATATGTTCTATAATATCTGCAAACTCTCAATTGATTAATGTACCGCTTCTCATCCACAGAGGAAATTATAAAGTGCTGCAATTTGGGTTAGTACAGTAATGTGAAGTTTTACTTTCTCTTGCACACAAACCATTTAGAGCTTTTACGTCGGCCACTGGAATATCTTTGATCTTCTCTCGTAGATTCTTCAACAGCCTATTGAACTCAAGGCGAATGTTGTCGATGTCAGTGTTGAGCAGTGTGCTTGGATCTATAATTATTAGGTTTGGGTCTATGGTCTCCGTTTCATTCCTTAAGATGGAGAAAATACAATGCATGTTATTCTCCAAAACTTTAAAGCGATAGTTCACCCAAAAATGAATGTCATCATTTCTCCCCCTCTTGTCGTTTCAAAGCAAACCTGTATGCCTTTCAATCTTCTGCAGAATACAAAAGAAGATATTTTGAAGGATGTTGTTAAACGGAACCCGTTCACTTGCATTGGTTTTGTGTCCATACAATAGACGTGCATGGGTGCTAGCGCTATTCGGTTACGAGCTTTCTTCAAAATATCTTATTTTATGTTCTGCAGAAAGACACACAGATTTGAAATGACAAGAGGGTGAGTAAAATCGGATTTTTTTTTGGGGTGAACTATACCTTTACTGACATGAGTGAATAAAAGATGTAAGGATTTCATTCATGGGTGAACCACCCTTTCAAGCACATGACCACTTGTTAACCATATGATATATAACCAAGGTTACATACACACAAATATATATAAATGATATATTTTTTAAATATGTTTCATTAATATCTATTATATGTTAATTATATCACGGATATTTAACTTTCCGTATTAGTTAAGTGTATTATTTGAATACCTGATTTGAGCCAAGAGCTTCTCCAGTTTTTCTACTTCATCCACATCCGTCATGTTAAGCTGACTTTGCAGCTTCTCAAGCAGCACTTGTAACCGTTCAAGATCAGGTATAGGCTGAGAGTTCTCTGCACAAGGCATTATAGTTTCCATCCTCTCAGTATCTAGTTTAACATCTGAGACAATCTTCTCCCAGAGCTGGTTGCAGGTATGGCACGGCTCACAGGTGGGAAAGTTAGTGTTGTGACCAGGGCCGCATTCGTCACAGAAAGGACCCGTCACTCCCGGTTTACACAAGCACTCACCCGTGTTAGGGTCACAGGCTGGATAAATCGTGCCCTCAATATAACAGTCACAATCTGAAGGAAGAGGCCAAATATTTAGTTTTAGTCAGCAGTGTCTCCAATTAAACGTTTTAGTGACAGAAGTGAAGACAACCGTACATATAATACATACACATGCACTGGATATCCGGGTCTCCAAAGTGGTTTGGTCCACACTCATCACATTGTCTACCTCCATACTCTGGCGGACAGAGGCACTGCCCTGTGATCTGAAAGATGTGGAATAACGCCGATGTGATATAAGAAGCTGAAAAATATCCTCACTGTTGGTATCAGTGACTTTTTTGTAAAAATGAAGAGCATTAACCTTGTCGCAGAGATTGCTGAGGGCATTTTCTGGGTCACAGTTACATGGTTGGCACCCAGACATTCCATCTAGGTTCCAGTAACCATCCACACACTCATTACAGAGGCCTCCCTCAACACCTGGCCGGCACGGACACTGGCCGGTCTCCTGGTCACAGAAACAGGGGCTGCCAGCCGCACACTTTGATACCTCTGTGCCCCTCGGGTCACAAGAACATTCTAAAGTGTACCATGACAATAATTGAATTAATCAGGAATAAAAAACATGTTGTACAATATAAATTAATTTAAAACTTTTGCTATATCGTCATTTCTGTTTGAAACATGAAATATCTGTACCTTTGCAGTCTTGAGCGAGTGCATTGCCATAGTATCCACGTTTGCAATTCTGACAGCGGGGCCCCTCGGTGTTGTGTAAGCAGCGCAAACACGCGCCATTTAAAGCATCGCATGCATCGCTGTCACCTTGGTCGATGTTATTGTTGCAATAACACTCATCGCATCGGGCACCTGGCAATCTCAGGTCACCGAAGTAACCAGTAGCGCATGTGTCACAGCGTGGGCCTATGAACAGAATTGATAAAGTGTATTGATTGTTTAAACAATGTTGTATTTTCCCTCTTGGAAATTCTGGGTATAGATGGTTTCAAAGTGACAACGTAAACAAACGTTACTGTTCACGCGTGCGTTCGCGGACTGCACTTAACTTCCGGTACACATTTACAAATAAGAGTGCCTATAGGTTATTTCTGATAAGAATCAAAAGAAACCGAGAAGAACCGTTACCTGGCTCAACTTGTCAAACTGTGCCAAACACAGACCGGAAGTTAACTGCAGTCCAGGTGCGCTTCTGAAGAAACAGTCTATAGTGACTTAAAGGGATAGTTCACCCAAAAATGAAAATTCTGTCATAATTTACTCACTTGCTAATTAATTTCTTTGTTCCGCTAATCACAAAGGAAGATATTCAAAAGAATGTCCGTAACCAAACAGTTCTCATCCCCCGTTGACTGCCATAGTATTTCACGAGTTCGCCTATGCAAATAATAAAGAGTCCAGGGGTTATGATGATAGCAGGGGTAGGTAAGATATGCGTATTTGGCATGCTGTCCAGGGAGCGGGTTTCGAGCTTGCCGGTTCCTTCTGAACGCGGAACACTGTCCCCCTGATAGGGGCGAGTGCACCGAGCTCGGAAACGGCCCGAACCCAGAGCTCACCCCCCGGGGTCCTGCTGTGGAAAGCAAGTTTGGGGAGAGGAGCCGGAGAGGTGGAGGGCTGTTGAATTAACTGTAGAGATGTCGCAGGTAAGATTTCCTGTCTTATTTATGAGACGGCTCGCTTGAGCTGATAGGATAGATGCCGTGATTGCTTATAGCGAACCAGCCGATTTTGATTATGTGCTCCGGCTTCTCCCGAACTTTGTCAATGAAACATCATTAGGATAGATGTCGTGATTGCTGATAGCGAACCAGCGGAGTTTGATTATGTGCTCCGGCTTCTCCCGAACTTTGTTAATGAAACATAATTTCAAGAGTTCGCCTATGCAAATAATAAAGAGTGCAGGGGTTATGATTATAGCAGGGGTAGGTAAGATATGCGTATTTGGGGTGCTGTCCCGGGAGCGGGCTCCGAGCTTGCTGGTTCCTTCTGAACCCGGAACCCTCTCCCCCTGACAGGGGTGAGTGCACCGAGCTCGGAAACAGCCCGAACCCAGAGCTCACCCCAAAAGCGCAGAACACACGCTGGACAGCAGCCGGGTAGCGCATACACCCCCCATAAACGCGAAACTTGAGGCTTCCTGGATGATGACTTGGATTTGGATTCAATTGATTGTCATTACACATATACGAGTACAGTGTAACGAAATGGATTTAAGAAGAAAAATTCAGCATAACATGAGGAATGTGGGGAGAAAAACAAATACACATAATACACCATAGACACGACTTGCAACAGGGGAAGTTAATCCAGCTCCAGCAAGCAGCCATCCGGTCCAGCAGCGTGGCTACTCTCTTTGTCCATTTTGATCTCCAATACCATCAGTTTTCCTTTGCAAAGCCGTGAGATTCTCCATGATAGAAAGCATATTGCGGTTAATAGTCTCAGTCTCAATGCTGACTGCTCTTCCCACAGCTTCAATCGATACGGGCAGCCTTGTGAGGCTTTGGACAGCTGTTCCCGTTTTATGAATTCTTCGATAACCCAGGGCAAAGCCTAATCCAATCAGCACAAGACCTGTTATCATGGTTCCGAATAGGTAGATATCTTCGATGTCCTCCACGGAAAGAGCCGCCAGACACACGATCCGCCATCTGTCCCACGCGTCCATCGTGTAGCCAGCTGCGAATGTTCCGTCAGGGCAGTTAGGTTCCCCCGAACCCAAGCTCCTCGTCGAGAAAATGGTGTCAATTGCGTTGAGAGACCAGTTGATCAGATCCATAATTTTCAAAGTTTGGAGAGCAGTGCAGAGAGAGTCTCTCAATAGATGAGACGAGACGAGACAGGAGACAAAGCAGGGAAAATAAGGGCAAGGACGGGGAGCGAAAAATGCGACCGCCTCCGTTGAGAGCCAAACGAGAACAACGAGACTTGTGTTGGTCTTCGGGGTCATGCAGACCCTGATGGAGCGAGTGCTCCTGTGGTGTCAGGATGTGTGGGGCTCCTGCGAGTGGGGAGCCTGTGTAACCGGAACAAACTGCACCGCTCTCAGCGGGCCTCGAACCGGGTCGGTCCGGCATGGGAGTCGGGCGCTCTAACCGCAGTCTCTAGCGTCTGTCGCTAGAGCGTCACTTGAGGTCCGGAGTGATGTTTACACACTGCACAGCTCTTCACTAGCTGGCCTCCGTTACACCTGCTGCGGTCGTGGGTTGAGGATTGGCATTGCATAGCGGCAGATGCTGTTAGGTTGGTGATGTAGGATCTTCTTGGAGCGTGGGGAAGGTGATTTGGTGTGGTGCGGAGCGAATGTCGCTGAGTGGGTGGAAGTGCGACTTCCCACTTAGGTGTAAGTTTTGTTAAAAGATGGCTGGTGAGCGGTGGAATGTAGAGGTGCATGCCCCTGTGATGGGTGACATTGCCGTGGTGATCTTTAGTTTCTGGAGGTTGGTTCTGCTTTGGCAGAGTACGGGATGGAAACACGGCCCCTGCAGGGCGATTGCTGTGGCGATACTGGCTTCTAGGTGTTAAAAGGGAGTCTGCTTCGGTAGAGTAAGGGAAGAAGCACGGGCCCCTGCGGGGCGGTCGCTGCTACTATGCTGGCTTCTGTAGAATTGGTGTCTGCTGCGGCAGAGCATGGGTTGGAAGCACTGGCCCCTGTGGCAATACTGGCTTCTGCAGAATTGATGTCTGATGCGGCAGAACACGAGTTGGAAGCACGGACCCCCTGCGGGGCGGTCGTTGCGGCAATGCTGGCTTCTGGAGAGGAGGGGTACAGTTATCTGAGTATGAGGTGATCGAAGTTGGACGTGGTGGTGATTTCCGTGCCTCTGAGGAATCCGAGGAAAGCCAGAATGAACATGGCATCGAGTGTGCGTGCTGTGTGCTTGGTGTGATAGCCTCTGCAGAGGGTGGCAATGCATTTTGTCAGGATTTCTATGGTGATGGGTTGTCTGGCGTCTGGGTGGATGGGTTGTGCTCTCTGAATGCCTTTGATGAGCATGGATGCTTGGGAGCTGGCTATGGCTGGGGAGGGTGTGTTGAAGATTAACTTGTGAAAAAATGTAATACCGTAGGTATCAGGTAACCTTTAATTGAACTGCCTTGGAGATTTTATGTGGTGTTGAGAAAAAAGATGAATGAAGTGATGGAGAGGAGAGAGAAATCCAGGAAGGGGAGGTGTATGTGCGGTGAAAAGCTTTGAAATTCCTCCATGCCATCAGGTACGAAAGTAGGGCCATGGGGGAGACGGCTTGAATGATGGAGCTGATGGAGGCGTTTAGCATGGTTTTTAAAGGGTGATTCAGTTGAAGATCAATTCCGAATAGGGAGGGACAGGCGTTGGTAGGGGGTCTGCGTCCAACGCCAGCAGCCTGAATTTCTGAAATGAAAAACGAGAAAGGGCATCAGCTATCTGGTTTTTGGAATCAGGGACGTGATTGGCTGTCAGAATGAACTGCTCGCAAGCTGAGATCCATATTAAACGTCTGAGAAAAGGCATTAGGGTGGGTGAATGGGAGCGGCCTTTGTTGATGCAGTGCACCGTTGCTTCGTTGTCGCAATGTAATGTGATGCTGGAAGCGGACCATTCTTTCCCCCATAAATATGCCGGGTACAGCTCGAAAAGCGCTGATGACGCAAGAGGCTGTGGTAGACTTGTGAGCTGGAGGGGCCATGTGGACGCGAACCAGCGGCCTTGGTAAAATCCCCCGAAACCGACGGAAGGAGCTGTGTCGGTAAAAAGGCGTATGTCTACGGGGAGAGAGGCCATGTCATTTTAAAAGAAAGACATTCCGTTCCATTGTTTGAGGAATTTAATCCATAAACTGAGCTCGTTGCTGCATGAGCTGGTTAGGAGGATCATATCCTCTAGTGCATGAGCGGAAGATATGAGGGAGAGATGGGCAACGAACGGGCGACCTTGCTGGACAATGCGCATCGCTAAGTTTAGTTGGCCAAGAATTGATAATAGTTCGCGTTTGGAGCAGTTTAGCATGTCTATGAGGGATGAGGCGATCAAAATCGTCCAGTCGATCTTTTCCTTGGGCAGAGAAGCCTTGAATTTGAGCGTGTCGAGCTTAATGCCTAGAAATTCGATGGACGTAATGGGTCCCGCCGTTTTTTCTTGTGCGAGAGGGACGCCGAGCTTCGCGAAGACTTCTTGGACTTTGGAAAGATGTGTGGATGGGACAGAGTCAGGTGGCGAGAGGATAAAAAAATTGTCTAGTAGATGGATGAGGTAAGGGATGGCGTAGTTGTTAGAGAGAATCCAACTGATTGCCTCTGAACAACATATCGAAGATCTTTGGGCTGCTTCTGCATCCGAAGGTGAGGCGTACAGAAATTTGAATTTCTCACGCCAACGTAAGCAGAAGAGGTGGAGATGTCGGCATGACTTTGAATGTGGAGATGATATCGACTTTGGCTAGCCAGGCGCCGTGTCCAGCAAATTTAATTAGAGTGATGGCTTGCTCGATTTCGTGGTAATGTAGCGCGAATTCTTCGAGCGGAATTAGGCTATTGATGCTTTGAAAGGGGGAGCCATGGGGGGACGAGAGGTCTAATATGAGACGCTTTTCCCCCGAAAATTTTCGCATGGCGACGCCGATGGGGCTGACACGAAAAACGTTAATCGTGGGACAGAAAAGGGGCCGATCATGAATTTATCGTCGATTCTCTTTTTAATTGAACCTCGGTTTCGGCGAGTGCCGACTAGAGGTTGGGGCAGATGAGTCTATGGGAAAGTGGGCTTGTGATGCCGGGATTGAAGCCTGTAGAGAAGTCGGTTAAAAGGTATTCTGTAAAGGCTTGATCCGGGTGGAGAGATAATTTGGAAGCTAGGTGTAAAAACATTTTGAGAAATATTTTTGAGATTTTGTATTTTTGGCTTTGCTGACTGGGCACACTATGCGGGCGTGGGCGCCGCCGCAATAGATGCATACTTGAAGGTACCGGCAGCGTTGCCTTGTAAGCAACTTCGTAAGCTGGGGTGCTGATAGTGTCAGGCTTGGCTGAGAGGTCTTGGCGATTTGGCAGGCGCGGAACGTCGGCGTTGGAGACAGGGGGAGGCGAAGTTTTGCAAGGGGGGATGGCGGGAGCGACCAGGGGACAGGCTGTGGTGCTGTGTGACACGGGACGGCAAACCGCGCAGTAAAAGTAGGGGCACTGGTTCCGCTGAGCCACCCTTATGGCGCATTTTGCTGAAAACAGCTTGTGGTATCTATAAAAATGTGCCCTCCGCCCGCAGGAAAGCGCGAGCTTCGCTACTATGGCGAGATAGTCGCCGAGCTCACGCCTCCTGTGAGGGAACTCCGTGCAGACAACGTCAGTGAAGCGGGAAAATGCCATGGTGAATTCTGGGAAGGACAAGGTGCGGGAGTGACTGTGGGACGCGTTTTTGAAAGTAAATGAAAAGTCGCCATAAGAAATCTGGCGATCTGCTGACGGGGGTGAGAGTGGTGATAGAAGCTGTAATAAATCCGCACCTGCCAAGATCTGCGTCCTGATGCTGGTGGAGATGGGGGGTGGTTCCAGAATCGGGGCGTTGACTGGCACTGGCATGGAGGCTGCTGTAGCCAATGAAAGGCTTGGACGTGCCTGCGGTAGAGAGAGGAGGGAGGGAATAGCGGCCGATGGAGCGGCTAACGGAGGCAGCCTCGCGTTAACGGTGGCATCCATGGCGGGGGCCTGAGGGAGATAGGACAGGGCGTAACCTTGGGGGAGGGAAGCCAGAAACCGGGGCCTGGGACGATAACGGATAACGCGTTAGGTGTTAGTGGCGGAGCCTCTGGCCAGGAGCTTGGAATGATGTGGGGGAAGGGGTTGATATATTGGTGAACCGTCATTGGAGGCTGGCTCACGTTATCCTGGTAGTTGTGGAAATTTTGAGTTGAGCCTGAATCGTCTCCTCCATGACTCCGAGCTGGAAAGCGTCTGGCGGCATTAGCTGCTCCTCTGGGGCGCTGCAGAGGGCTTGCTGCGGTGGCATGGTCGTTGAAAGCCTTGCCTTCTCGTGGAGGTGGAAGGGCCTGGCTGGGCTCGTGAAGATCCGGGATCCTGGTCCGGCTCCTCTGTGGTTCTTCAACGGGGCCTCTGTCTGAGACGTATGGGCTGTACAGCTCTGCCTTGCTGTGCCGCCTGCTGGGGATGATGTCTCGATTGGCCAGTGCTTGTAGACGGCTCGCTTGAGCTGATAGGATAGATGTCGTGATTGCTGAGAGGTGGAAGGGCCTGGCTGGGCTCGTGAAGATCCGGGATCCTGGTCCGGCTCCTCTGTGGTTCTTCAACGGGGCCTCTGTCTGAGACGTATAGGCTGTACAGCTCTGCCTTGCTGTGCCTCCTGCTGGGGATGATGTCTCGATTGGCCAGTGCTTGTCGCAAGCCTGCGACAGTCCACTTCCCGATGGCTGGGATGGACGTATGAGCTGAAGTGTACGACGACGCTGGCAAGCAGAGTTGTTGCCCAGTAGGGCGCGGCGAAGAAGTGCAGCGGCACTTCGAGGCGCGTTGTGCAGACCGGCGAAGCTGGCGGCCTCGTGGTGTAGCCTCGGGCTCGTTATCTGCATCCGCGCCAGGACCGGAACGCTGAAGAGCGCTCTTATGTGCAGGAGAGTCCTGTGCATTAAGGCTGGCGTTAGCGACTGGAGTCGTTGTCTCTGACATGTTGGATTAACTGTAGAGATGGCGCATGTAAGATTTCTGGTCTTATTTATGAGACGGCTCGCTTGAGTTGATAGGATAGATGTCGTGATTGCTGATAGCGAACCAGCAAAGTTTCATTATGTGCTCCGGCTTCTCCGGAACTTGTTTAATAAACCTCATTATGATAGATGTCGTGATTGCTGAAAGAAAACCAGCCGAGTTTGATTATGTGCTCCGGCTTCTCCCGAACTCTGTTAATGAAACATCATTTATTTTCCCTACTATGGCAGTAAATGTGGGATGATATTTGTTTGGTTACCAACATTCTTTCAAAATATCTTAACAAAGACTTTTATACAGGTTTGGAACAACTTGTGGGGGAGTAAATGATGACAGAATTTTTGGGTAAACTATCCTTTTAAAAAGATACAAGAACCTGTATGTCCTGGCAGGCATTCACAGTATGGGACTCCAGAGTGGGGATCTTTGTTACAGGAAATAGCAAAGAAAGGTCCATTTCCTTTCAGCTCTGGGCAAAGGCATGGCTCACAAGGTTCCTCAGAGATAGGGTCACCAACAAAACCATCTTTACACCTGGGAAAGGTAATAACATAATGATACTGAATACAGATCCAATTAGGATCCATTTTGATAAACCATAAAAAATAATGAATAATTTCCTGCAGTTACTAATAGATGGTTGGTCACTGATCTAAGTCAAAAGAGCCCAGGTCTCATTTTGGTCCCTTAATAATCAAAATGAGCAAACAATTCCACATCATCTCAAATCCAGCCATGCCTTTCACAGTGGGATCCCGTGGAGTGATCCCTGCAGTTGAGACAGACTCCAGTGACGGGGTCGCATATGTCGGCAAGCTTGTTGCACTGGCAAGGTCTGCACAGGGGGAACCCATAGTAACCAGGGTAACATTTATCACATCGACGGTCAGTCACCCAATCTCGACACGGACACTGACCGGTTCTCTGGTCACACAACTCAGCAGTAGAGCCAGTCGGATCACAGTCGCATTCTAGAGATCAGAAAAATTTCACAAATGTGTGCATGGGGATTATGGATGATTTCCAGTGCTTGATTAGCCAGTGGTAACTTTCTGAAAACTTAAATTATGACATAGCCATGTAGATAATAGATGAAAATAGAACATAGACATAAACATAATAGATGAAAATAGAATATGGCCTACGTGAGCAACCATTGAGTCCGAACCCATACGTCAGAGGAGCACATAATTCACAGCAGCGGCCTATAACATTTGGTTTGCATTCGCACTGTCCACCAAATTTACTGCAGGATGAGTCATACGCTCCAACTTGATGACAGTTGCAAGCTGGTAGAAAATATAAATATTAGACAAGAATGCATCATGGTGTGAACATTTAGAGTGTTTATAATAGTATTGTGCCAATATATAAGCGGTTTACTTTCAGAGGATACTTACTGACTGCACCATTGTGAATAAAGGCGGATATACTTCCAATAAGCCTCTCACATACTTCGGGAAGTGTGTGCTCTCCCACCTGCGCTCCCAACTCAATACAACGGTACTGTTGAAACTCAGCTAGGTGTGACTTCGAGCAGAACTTCGGAAGGGAATCCAATTTAGGAATGAGACCCAGCTATAATCACAACATATATTGGATGACGGGACGGAGAATAGAGGTGAATGACCTAGTACAAGCTAAACAAATGTTGTCATTGTTTTGTTGATCTAGCATAGATTAGATGTTCTCAAGTATGACTGGTTGAAATTTTACCGAGTCTATTAGGATGAATGAGCTGGAGAGGTGGTTGGCATTAGGCTGTTTTCTAAAAGTAACCTCTATGTGGTATTGATCACCTGAGCGGAGACACAATGGAGCATCCAGAGTGGCTGCCCTACACGTGAAGAACAAACATAGATCCATAAATTACACCCAGTAATAAATCAATCATTCGTTACCTTGCAAAAGAGCCGTACAAAAGTGTAACCTCACCTTACAGACCCTGGAAGAGTAACAACTTTATCCGATGGGTCATTTGGACAACTTCCATCTCCTGATCCAAAAGATACAATATGCACAGATGCTGTCCAGTCCTCAGTGGACTGCAATGATATAACAGCATATAGAAACCATGAATGTGAAGCAGACCCAAACAGGACAGACATTCAAATATTGAAATACAAATCTGACAAACATCTGGTTCATAGCGGACAACTAAATTGTAGTCAAGAGTTGATGGTATATCTGTGATGGTAAATCTGAGTCCCGCTCCATCCTGAACTTGCACAAAACCAAGTCCAGTCCAAGTAACAGGCTTGCCTGGGGCACGCTGTCTCTGGATGATTTGAAGAGATGAGCCTGGTTCAAAGCTGATGGTTCTCTGCATAGGACCAAGTATGACAATGATGTAGTGTTATGTTATTACAGTGGTTCTCAAATAGTTGGTTGCAACCCAAAGGTCTTTTCTAGTAGGCTAACCAATTTAAAATGCCTTGTGCACTAAAAATGCTGTTTTTTAATAAACCCATACTGGGTTGTTTCAACCCAAAACTGGTCCCTTTTGGCCCTACCCTGGGTAAAAAACAACCCAGCTTTTTTTTTTTGAGTGGATATAGTGAGGTACAGGCTGCAGAGATCATGAAACCATACAAATTCACCCGAACCCAAACAATAAAGACAAATCAGCATTTATTAAAAGGCAATAGTGTAACCAACCTTCTAAAAATGATGGGTTACTTTCAACCTAGCATTGGGTCTAAAAGGGACAAACCCAGCTGCTGGGTTGTAGCGAAATGGATCTATGATTGATTTCAACCCAAAATTATGGGTTGTTCTAACCCATTGTTGGATCAAATATAAACATTATCTGGGTTAATTTAATTAAATGGTTGGGTTTGTACTTTTTTTGTTGGACTAAACCAAAGTGACAAACACGTATTATTTATTTGCCTTTCTTAGCCTTCATTCACCTGGTCTTGTCTTCGCCTTCTGACATGTCGTTTCTCACGCTTTATCACTACAATCCTCCCGTTGGTGATCTTTAAGTCATAACCCCTCTGTCTGAAGTAGTGCTCACAGATAGGTAGGGTGACAGGATACTTTGATGGGGCAGGAGTGACTTCCGAGGGTATTGTGGGGTAGGGCACCTCTGGTTTAGGTGTTGGAGGGGGATTTGGGGCAACTGGGCAAAGAGGAAGTTTGGTTGGTCTTTCAGGTTTCACCAATGGCAGAGCCACCTATATGATGACAGAAAGTGTCCTACAGGTTTTGATCGACATGAAGGTGAATGAATGATGAACACATTTTTGGGGGTGAATTATCCCTTTAAGGGGTCAGAAAGATCCTACATTACATTATTTTGGTAAATGTTATACACAATCACAACAGGTTTAAACCCATCTGTAGAACTATTTGTAAGCTTGACGTCTCTTCATATTAATGAATAAGGATCTAAATTAGTATAAAATGAATAGCAGCCAGTTGATCTTAGTCACTCACCAGAGGCCCTGCATTCTCAGCCTCATAGATATAGAAATCAAGTGGAGCCAAGAAATATCCAGCAGCGGGGTCACTACATCCGAGACCCACCATGTTTGGCCTGCATTCACACTGGCCATCTTCTGAGGAACATCTGTGTAGAAAACAAGACTGTGTGTGTGTATCAACGAAGTTAATCTGAAATACAAGTTTTACTGTGGAATGGAAAAGTGGTAACATACTCAGTTCTCCGGGCGCCACCAATGTCACAGTCACAAGGTATACAGCCATACACTGTATTTCCTAGGCCCCAGTAACCTGGCTGAAAAACATATCATTCATAGTGTAACATTGATATTGACAAACTGAAATGACTATAAGTGTTTGTGGATTGGATTCAACTCACCAGACACTCATTACACTCTGGGCCCTGAGCAAAGTGATCACAGATACACCTTCCTGTTGTCTGATCACAAGGGTTGCTCGTGCGTATGGTGCCCATGAAATTACACCCACACACTGGATACGAATTAGTAAAGGTTAGAGAAAAGTATAACACTTGTGAATGTTAGTCATAATGTGTATCAAGTGTGTGTGGTGTTTTCAGTGTTCTCAAGGCTGTTGCGGGAAGTTGTCACCTTATGTACAGTATGTCTGCATTCACTAATATCCAGGTGATTTAATTATATTTATCTATAAATGTTCTCACACAATGGGCCTCAGTCATGAAACACGCGCAGAACGATTATTTGTGTAAAAAAAAAAAGATTTTTGAATTTTCGGATTCATGAATATGTTTGTACTTTCAAAATGTTAGTTGGGACGAAATAAATTCACACCTGCTCCATATCACGTGTAAGTGATGCGTAAAACATTCAAACGTTCTGTATTCTTTTAAACAAACTGATGACACTCAGTTTTTGTGTATCATAACGATATTTCACAAGTTTCTTTACTCTTTATTGTTTCATTTTTTACTCTTTAACTTTGGGTAAAACACAGAGTTCGTCACTGTCCTGTTTTACACAGCCATCCAATCACAGTGGAGGAGAGGCAGGACAAACACTACATTGACCAACCATCATACTTGTACAACACAACAATGGAGAACTTAATATTATTGGTTACTGCAATTTTATATTCATCAATGTCCTTCAAAATAAGATATTAGTAACATGTAACTGCTGTGGATATTCTAAATCACAGCAACCAACACGTCTCTGGAAAAACGCTTTCAGTGCCTTAAAGTGTTCTCAAGCACCACTAGCTGGTCGTTTTCAGAAGAGCACCAGGTATTATTTCAGATGGCTAGAAACGCTTTGGTGGGCACAGTTTAATGTATTGTCAGGCATGTAGCTAATTAGTCTGTTATCCATTTATGCAATACAATGTAGCCAAACCTGAGAATGGAGTCAAGAGGATAGAGCATTCATAGAAACGTAATTTTTGTGACAGTAATTCATAGGCGGGGATTATGCTAATTGTGAATGAGTGTGCATGCCTGTTTATCACTGATTGAAATTCATTAACATACACGCATTTTTACTTTCAAGTCTGACGTGTACGAAGTATTTGTGAATTTAGGGGGAATGTTTTCGGGAAGGTCTGTTTTACGTGCAAATTACTCTTAATTTACTCCTATATTTATGAATGTTTCATCAATGTCTGTGATTTTAGATCTTTTAGGCCCTACAACACCAGCTGCTTATAATAAACTCACAGAAACGAAAACATGATTATTTATTATAATTTCTTATCTTCATTTATTAACATAATTAACATACACAATTTTATTTTTTAATTTCGTGCAATTGCAAAAGCATCCATGTCTATTTGATATGAATGATCGAATGAATGGGATGCAGGAAGTATATACGCGCGTAAAATCTTAAGGCACATTCGCAATGGATTAAAATCACAGAGTTCTGAGAAACACTCATTTCTCAAACCTCCTCAGGTAAAACTAGTCACGTCCAAATAGGGCTATAGTAATGTGATGCAGAATGGGCAGATGCAATGAAAGGTTGTGTCTTCCCAAAACATTTCTGTTAATTAAGAAAACAAAAACTGTTCACACCAAGAACTAATTGAATCATTTGCACAAGTAAATTTTACACTCTGTCAATGTGAATAGATGTGAATTCATGGAGGCAACGCAAATGAAGAGAATCGGGTAACTTCTATCACATCCAAACATGACACTTTGTTACTCGTGGGATTACAGCTCAGACAAACAGAACAATATTTTACACAACTCGCATAAAATAAAGCCAAGTTACCCTTCAAGTACTATAGAGCGAGGAATATGATGCTTCGCAAAATGCAGCTTTAATAAGGTCTTTCACGGGCAAATCTAAAAACAGACAGTGGTCACAGACAAAGAAGCAGCCCGAACAACAGGAGAACCAAAGCTGAATAGGAGAACCAAAGCTGAATAGGAAAACCAAAGCTGAATAGGAAAACCAAAGCTGAAAGGGAAAACCAAGCAAATGCAACATCGGCAAAACAAAGTACAGTTTCGAAAACAGGGTATAAATAGACAGACATGTTAAGGCTAATGAGGCACAGGTGAAACTGATAAATCAAAAATTAGTCCAGCAATGAATTATGGGGTATGTAGTCCAAGGTCTGAGGAACGTGCCGTCTTGTGGATCCAACTGTTAATCACCCAGAAGCACCCAGTAAGTAAACCAAAGAGGTTTGAGATGACATGAGGGTCAGTAAATGATGACAGAATTTTGATTTTGGGGTTAACATACTTTTGATGTTATGGATTAAGAGAAATTAATGCAAAGGAAACTGTTAAAATTTGTAATAATTGCTAAGTGTTGTAAACTTTTGATAGTCGACATTTAATAGCATCTATGTCCTGCTGCATGAATACATACACTGACAGCCACTGGGGTCGTCCCGGCTGAATCCGTAGAAGCCAAACTTGCACCGATCACAGCGCACCCCTTCAACATTCTGTTTACACACACACTGGCCAGTAACTGGACCACAGAGTCCCCTGTCCACTGAACCATCTGGATTACATTCACAAGCTGCAAGTGGAATACAATGCAATAAAAGTTGAAGTGATAGCTTTTTTAACAAAACTCTGTAACTTGATATTGTATTTTTTTTTCTGCAAAAATAAATTAAACCCCCTGCAGTACTGTCAATAAAGCCCTAGAGGTCACACACGCACTTTTGAAAACCCCCAATCCAAACCCAATGGATTCCAAATAAATTTACCTATACATGCATCAGGGTTCTCCACAAAGCGCTGGGGGTCCTGGTAGTAATAAGGGCCACACAGCTCACACTGAGGTCCAACACGGTTGTTCCTGCAGTTTTCACACACGCCACCACTAACTCCCCCGGTGGCCAGGTAGCGTGCCAGCTCAAAGTGACACTTCTCTGAGTGACCGTTACAGTTACACCCTTAAAACAACAAACAGGTAAGGCCATTGCACATTGAGTCGGAAATATGCGTCCAAAATTTAAAAAAATAAATACGACTTCACGTTGTGTCAATCACATTTACACACTTCCTCTGATATTTTCGTCCGTCATACAAAATTCGGACTTGGTTCCATTTTCGGCGTTTTTTGCATCCGTAGCAAGCATTTTGAGAGAGGTGTTTTGACAATTCAGAGACACCGTACAAACGAACGTCAAATAGGAAAAAACGCAAACGAAATTTCGGACTGTACTGTATGTGCGAAGTCCTTTACTCCCATATAGTTTGTCGATACACTTTTTGAATGAAGATAAAATTACAGTTTACAGTGTTTATGTTTAAGTATATTTCATATACTTGAACATATTTCCAATACGTCTTTTTCCATTATGTTGTAAAAGCAAAAGGTGATCAGGAATTACAGAGTCAGCAAATTGCTGTGATTGGTCTTACTTCTGCAAACACCCGAGTCTGTTTCTCCACCTGGCCTCCAGAGGGCATCATGGTAAAAGTCTTGACAACGCTCACAGTTGTACCCAGCTGTATTGTGTTGGCAAACACATCTACCATGCACCTTGGAGCAAAGACACAGAGGGAGGTAAAAATCAAGAGATCAGATATAAAAAAGAATGAAAACATACAGTTATCATAAAGCATTGCTATGAGCTACTAATTTAGAAATAACAACCAGACTCTTACAAAGCTCCTGCCATTCCTCTGAAGATAGACAGGTATAGTAATTACAGTTAATTGCACTCACACAAACAAAAAATATTTTCTGAAATAGTTAAATTGCAAGGAAAGTAGCAGTTTGCTGGGAATTTTATAATCTATTCGTAATGCAAATGATACGTTAATGCAAATAAGAAGTTAAAAACAGGGTTTCAGTGTTCCTTTTTTCATCTGTTTCAAAATATTTCACATTCATACTAAAATGTCAGAAGTTTCATTGCAAATTTCAATATTTTTGCTGCTGTACTGTATATCTCAACACAATCCCAAAGTCTGAAAGATCTTTTTCTAAGAAAATCAGAATAGGAAGCTTTACCAAAAGTCTCACAATTTGAAAGGTTAAAATATTAGCGAAACTCATTAGATCTCAGGACACTCACCATGCCAGGCTCATTGAAGGTGTCTCCACGTACGCTGTCCAGAGGGACACACTTACTGGCGTGACCATTGCAGAAGCAGGTCCCCCGAACCACCATCTCATAGAGGGCGTAATAATACTTTTCTTCTGGGTTCCTTCTCCGCCGTGAGAGCAATGTGTCGCCCAGGGTTAGGAGACGTGTGAAATTTAAGCGCAGGTTTGTCATGGTGATCAGCTCTGAGGACAAAGAGACGTAACTGATGTCACTTGTGTTGGTTGAAATAATGCAGTATATTGTCTTGGTAAAGGTACATCCTAATAATAATAGACGACGAAGTGGTGGTTGATAACACAGAATAGGTCACGTTTTTGTCCTGATAGACGGTTGGTGGACAGAAGGGAGAAAACAATGGTAAATGCATAGAATAAAATGCAACAACAAAGAAGAAATGCTTCATGTCTTTTGTTGTTGACATCAAAGACCATGCATTTAATTTAATTTGTGTTTCAACACGATTCATCTGTCAGTTGGTAGATGCTTGCCAAATTAGAAAGATGCCAACATGGACAAGTTGTTTGACGTACATCGATCCTTAAAAACCATAAACAAAACTACACAAGATAAAAAATACAACCTAGACTAAATTAAAGAGACAGTTCACCCAAAAATTAAGATTCTGTCATCATTTTCTCACCTTCAGGTTATTCCAAACCTGTTTAAATGTCAGTGTTCTGATGAACACAGAGAGACATATATTTGGAAGAATGTCCCAGAAATTAAAATTAATAACATTCTTCCAAATATCTTTCTCTGTGTTCAGCAGAACAATGACATTTATACAGCTTTGGAACAACCTAAGGGTGAGTAAATGATCTTTATGTTTGGGTGAACTATCACTTTAGTACTCTCATTTTCAAAGCTACATTTTCAAGACGTTTTTGTTTGATTAACAATGAAGTTTGCACTGCAACAGACGCTTATATGTTATGGCATGTTGTGTTTAACTGTGTATATTTTCTTTTCGTGAGCAATGTTTAGAAGCTCATCACTAGACGTCACAGCCTACTTGCTAAACATGCCTTTAGGCAGCATTCATACTTTAAAGCTGCTTTGACATCTTTATTTAAGGAAAAGTTTTAACAAGCCACAAACCTTGTATAGTGGGGTTGTATGGATCATGGATTTCAAAGCTGGGATCCAAAGTTTTTAACACCACCTGAATGTAATGATATTTTGAGAAGACTTGAGATTTCTAAATATTCATTTTTACAGAAGAACAGATTATTTAAGGATGGCATTGTGAATTTACCTCCCCATCGGTGGAAGGTTCTGCCCCGGAATAGCGACTATCACATATGACGTCATCAACACTATCCGCTGACCCTTCGGGGATGCCGGGGAACGAGCTGTCACAGTCCTCTGCGAAGTACCGGTAGACCTTCCACGTTTGACCAAAGTCCTTCGACCTCTCAACCAACATGGCAGCAGGCCGGAAACTCTGTTTGCCAATGAGGTATGTTTCGTAAAGATCGATTTTGCAGGTATAGAAGTAGAAATAGCAAATACAAGTGCCAAATGTACCTTGAATGTCAGTATCAGATGACTAAATTGAAACATTGCTTCCAGGTCCAGCTGAATGCTGACTTGATGCACACCTGAGATTTTAAAATCAAGCCAGACTAAGTTTAGAATTATATTTTCAATTGCATTGTACATAGTATGTTCATGTGCCAACACAATCTAATTAAGCGTTTATGATCTCCATGACAAAGAAATCACCAAATCAATAACAAATGTAAGATGAATCCCCCTTCATACCATTCTCAGCCTGCCACCACCTCAGCTTGCGCTCGGTTTCAAAAGTGGTGATCACGTTCTCTATACGATGGCTGTTGGGATTCTGGTAGGGACTGTAGGGGCTTCTAGAGTCACAGATGAAGCACTTCTGCTCATTCTGAAATTTGATAAAAAGTTATTGTCTTATTATGAAGAGGAACATATAGATTTATAAAGTCCATAAAAATCAACATTATAGATTACAAGTGTACAATTCTCTACAGTACAGTACACTAAAAAACTTTAATACTCCAGCAGCTGGGGGGTAAAAAAGTAAAATAACTTTTCTCATGTTAATTTAAACCCGGTTTGTAAATTTGCAGTCTGTTTCTGAAATTTGACATTTTTTAAAGCATTTCAAAAATCTGTGAAAAATCTGTGAAATAAACAGGTGAAAAAAAAAAAAAAAAGTTTTACAATGTAGTATGTGGTTCACAGAATGATAGTATCACAATATTTGTATTTTCTTTTATTAAGTTTAAAACATGAAACTTCAAATAACAGGTTTATTTCTGAAACATGACAAATTTTTAAACAGTAAAGTTGTTGTATACAACTTGATATAGTTTGGATAACATTCAGGGCTTATTTAAATCGTCTGTATGTTAATAATAAAATAATTGATGTACTGTTTTACTGAAAACAAATTAAGCAAGGAATTAAAGTGATAGTTTACAGAAAAATAAAAATGCTGTCATCATTTACTCCGCCTATTGTCATTTCAAACCTGTATGACTTCCTTTCTCTCGCAGAAATGTTGTAAAACGTCTTGGTTACGGATGTAACCTCAGTTCCCTGATGGAGGGAACGAGACGTTGTGTCGAACCGACAGATGGGGTTCGCCCTTGAGAACCTATCAACTTCGACTAGACTAGAAAAGGCCAATGAAATTGGCGAATTAAATTTGCATGCCGGACTCCGCCCCCGGATATCCGGGTTTAAAAGGGAGACGGCGTGCTGCATTCATTCACCTTTAGTTCTGAGGAGCCTGAGAGCCTCTCACGACTGCTGCAGCAGGCGGCACGTGTTGTGGCATGAGGGACACAACGTCTTGAGGCCCGCTAGGACCACATCAAGGTCCCAAGATATATGGAGCGCGGACGAGGCGGATTCCGCCTTCTCGCGCCCCTTAGGAACCTAATGACCAGGTCGTGCTGCCCCAGAGACTTTCCAGCAACTGAGTCGTGATAAGCGGCAATGGCGGCTATATACCAAGGGTACGATCTGCTTCATCGACCCCCCGGGGGGTGGTTCGATGGCTGGCAGTGCTGATCCTTCGCCGTGGGGAGGCCCCCGGGGAGGAGAGCGGCTGTGCTGCCTTGCCTGCCTGGAGACGCCACTCAAAGCACCTTCGATTTGAGAGTGCTGAGGGCTGTTGTTTATACTCGACATTGCGCCTCGCCATGACGCAACGTCGAGTTGCCGAACACCGTCGTGCAGAGGGTGAGAGCAGCTGAAAGAAACACCCAGAGAGATCGGAAACTCTTTTTGTGAGAATGTGGGCCTAGCCCGGAGGGACCTAGCTGATGTTGTGACGGGGCAGGAACCGTCCCAGATCGACCGGCCAGCGATGTCATGGCTGGGGTCGGGCCCGATGGTGTTGATCTCCCTGGTGTCTTCCCGTCAGGGATGCTTCTGCTTTCGCGACGGCTGCTGACGGGGTGGCGGTCTCCTCCTCGACGTCCTTTTCCGGGGGGGCGCCTGGGTAGGGGGCACTGGAGCTGGTGTCGGTGAGGACCGGGGCTGCTGGGGGGCAGACGCCACACGGGATCTCGAAGGACTTCGACATAGCCCCTAACTGCCCCACCATCTAGGGAAGTAAGGGTGGCGGATTCGCTCTGATGTGAATGAGCCGAAAAGGGGGCGTTCCACGTCTTGCACAGTTTCTCATGCACTTCCGGGAAAAATGGGACTGGGTTTGGGCGCGGCTTGGAGTCGCGCTCAGAACCCAGGTACCATGTATCCAGCCAAAAGCGTTGGGGAAGAGGCGGTGTGGTGCACTGCAGCCCAATGCTCACAGTGGCCCGGGAAAGCATGGCTGACATCTCAATGGAAATAAGCTCTTTTAGAATTGCTCTAAACACCTCTGGAACCGCCGAGACGCCCAGGGGAAGTCGCTGCAGGAAGGGACAGTCCGCTGCACCACGTCGTAAGAATCCGGCAGTCTTGAAGATAACTCTGTAGAGTCAGTAGTCTCTGAGTCATGAGTGAAGGCTCCAAAGAACAAAAGGTGAATGAATGCAGCACGCCGCCTCCCTTTTATAGCCGGAATTTTCAATTTTGGGTGAACTATCACTTTAAGAAAGCTAAACCCTAAGAGAGAACTTTTTGAATGAATAAAAGCACAAATTAAAACATACATTTGACTCGGGTCAAAAAGACAGAAGAAATCTTGTCATATTTCAACAATACATATCATTTAGTAGTATTATGTATTGTGCTTTCTAAGTTAAAAGGGACGTTTTTCTTTTTAGAAAGCGGAATATTCATAGTAATCCCCTGAAGGTTTATGTGAGCTGTATAGTATATTATCTCTTACATAATATCATAATTATAGGCTCCAAGTATTTCCTAAAATTGAAAAGTAAAAGGTTGTAAACCATGAGGACAATAATTGTAGATTAATTTGTCTATTTCAGTTGTAGGCATTAATGAACAAGACTTGTCTATTACACAAATAATCTCATTTTAACACCTAATAAATCAACCAAGAAATAGCGGCAATATCACCTGGCTCTTAAATCACAATTGCAGTGGGGAAAAGTAGTTTAAATATACAATATGAGAGCCATAAGACACAGCACAGTTATCACCTGTTTAGACAGGGCCGGGGGGAAAGGTGTATGAGGGAGGCATAAATTAGTCTTGTGACAGAGAAGAGGTAATGACCTATGCGACAGCAAAAAAAAGGACAGCAAAAAAAAGGCACATCTGAACTTGTCTGCAGTATGTATTACCTAAAGGGTTTCCCTATGAATTCAAACTGAAATGAGTGAAAAAGCACGCTGGGTGTTCTGAAGGGGGCTATTTTGGGATAAAACGGAATTGAGGGTATTTTGAATGGGACGGTTGGATGTTTTTTGCATTCGTTGTAATGCATGGCTCATGGAAACTGTTAATGCAATTCAGATTTCCTGTGACATCAAATTGGTTGGGTTGGTTGGGATAATCACAATCATTGTACACTCCAATCACATAGTTACACTCTCAAAACATTCGCTTTCATAACACATGCTCCTCAATGACATTTAAACCCCTGCAGCACTGTTGTTTTGACAACTGACCTCCAGGTATCCCAGGATGCAATAGCTTTGTGGACTGTAGAGGCCACAGGTAGAGGACGCAGTGAGTTGGGCGGCACGGCCCACCATGAGGTCACCGAGGTGAGGATAACACGAATTCCCCTCACATTCATCCTGGGGGTGAACTGGAGCTGAAATCACTACAAACCACAAACGTTCAGTAAGTTCACCCAAGGGGAGGGATAGTACACCCAAAATTGTCATTTTTCACCCTCAAGTCATTCCAAGTCTGAATGAGCTGAGCTTTTCTTCTTCTATAGAACACAAAAGTGTAATTTCTTAAAATGTCCTATTTTATGTTCCACATAAAGAGTCATATACAGGTTTTGAACCACATGAGCGTGAATACCCCCTCCTTATGTATGAGGAAGGCTGTATTTGGTAAGCTTATAAATACAGGGCTAGTCATTAAACCATTAGATGAAAAAAGAAGTTGGGGCCCAAGCTGTCTGCTTGCACAAAAGCCTTGATGCCGTCCTGTGACACAACGCCTGAAGGGTTGGACGTCCCTGACAATCTGAGACCCGTGAACATTGGCCCAGTCAAATAACCCAGCCTTGTTTTATGAAAACCAGTCTATGGTTGTAATTTACAGAAGAGCAGATCTACTTTGAGTGACAGTGTTTTTGTTCTAACTGGCTGGGTTCAGAATATCACAAAAGTATGCTGAAAAATATGCAACAGAAATGCATCTGACGAATGTCAGATGATTCAAGTGTCAACAAGTGGGAAAAAATTCGATCCAAGTATGGCAAGTGATCACATGTTTCTACTGATTAGACTCATAGGGCAATTTCACTGTCAGCTTACAGTAATGTCAAAGCAGACACGAGCAGACTCACAGAGAATCAGGAACGTTGTTGCCTCCAATCCAGTCAGCATAGCAGGACCTATAGGATCGATTGGTGAACGGGGAAAAGAAAAGATGGATGAATAAATGAAAATGTGAGAACATCAATGTGACATATACATTATAATAGATTTAGAATCGGACCCAAGGTTGGTTATAATAACTATAAAGACATATTTATAAATATTTTTTTGCTCATTCGCTGGAAATAAAAATCATTCTGAAAGTGATTCCGACCAATAGAATTTGCTATTATTTTCATTATATTCTCTTCATCCTTATGTTGTGTTCACACCAAGAGCGAATAAGGTAACTGGTCAATCACGTCATTCGTGCAAGTTGAAAAATTTGGGCGACATATTTGACTACTACGGTTTGAAACATCCGGATGCAAAAAAAATTACGGTAAAAATAGAGTAACAAGTAAAATAGAGCGAATACCCTGGTATGGTGTAGACACACAGTTATTTTAACAATCCATTTATCATTTCTTTTTATAAGAGCATTGAAATATGTCATTAGTTTCTTTGATACACAAATTTAAGCCAAAAATAAGTCATGTGACACAAATTGTTTTTTTAAATTGATTTTTATGAAGAAACAGTTGTATTATTCATTTTGTTATGACATATTTTTTAACTCTTTCCCCGTCAGCCTCTTTTTTTAAAAGTTGCCAGCCAGCGGCAGTGTTTTTTTTTTTTTTTACTAAACTTTGATGGCTCACAGTACATTTTCTGTAATAAATATATGGACAAACAATATATCAAATGAAAGAACAGAGTCTCTGCTTTTAAACAAACGAAACCGTATTCTTCTATCTTGATTTATTTCATCACCTCTTAAATATGGGGTAGATTTCTTCAAAAATGCATCACTTTGATAAAACAGCTGAGATAATTAAAAAAAAATTTGTCATAGACACCACTCAGATTAGACTCAGAGCAATGATTAAAAACTGATCAAATATTTATCCGAAAAACAGATAAAATATAAAAGTTCTAGGTTCATAGATTCTGTACTTTTCCAAAGGTGTGTAACAGTGCCACCTGTTGTAAAACAGTACAAACACTGATTGCCGTAATAACTTTTTTTTTGCGATTTTTAAATGACGAGATATCTAGATATCAAAATGTACTCAGACTCCCTGATCTTATAGTGTTCTCTCATGATCAACAGCTCAACACTCAAACCAGATGAAATCAGTGAATCAAACCACAACGTGATGGTGATTTTGATGGTCCCCGATCAACACTCGATTAGTTGCTCACTGCATTGCCATAACAAATGTACTTTAAAAGCATAGAGATACAGCATGGTAAAAAAACAATCTATGAAGGTCAGGGGTCAAGAGCTCAACTCAAGAAAACACTGATTACCATCATCATGATTTTTGTAAGCTTTGAACGTTCTTAAAACATTAAAACACTGTACACTGAATGTTTTTAAAACGTTTTCAAAAGCATGAAAAACCTCTACGGAAAGTTCTTATAACAAGCTTTTGTTAGCTGGGTATATGTTTTCCTTGCTGTTTAAAGCTGCATTTACCAGCCGCTTCGGCAGAAATTGCTTTTTTAAATGTCATGGGTAGCTTGTATCATCTGGTTAGTCCACAGTGTTAGAAGGTAAGGAATTCATTTGTTATTATTCTTATTTACGGAGTTATATGTGTGTTTTTTTGTATGCTTCTTTCATTTATTGTCTGTGTTTCTGACTTTTTCTTCCAAAAGTTTTGACCAAGATAAATTAATCTCAGAACCTTTTGTGTCTGATAATTTTTAGGTAAATTCTACCTTCTCTGAATACTATTTTAAGTTTAATTATTGTTTTTGATTATTTTGTTATTAATATTTAGTTAAGTAGACCTTGGAACCTTAAGTCAATTTTATTATGTCACAATTTGCATTTACTCAATTTTATTGCGAAACTTTAAAGTTTTTGAGTAATCGAAATTTTCTCATTTCTAATAAATTTAATTTAATTTTAAAAAATGCTTGTAATCTGTTGCCATGTCACGATTCCAGTCCGTGTTTTTCCTGTTGTGGACTTTTACTTTATTTCCTGTTGTGTGCCATGTTTATAGTCCTTTGTAGTTTTTCTTGTTTATTAGTTTCCCCAGGTGTTTCTTGTTTCCTTGCTATCCCAGTGTATTTAAGCCCTAGTGTTTCCTTTGTTTGGGGTCGGTCTTTGTCTCACGTCCTGGTTTCATGCTCTTTGTTTTTGTACTGCCGTTGTGCTGTGGATTACTTCATGTTCTTTGGTACTGTGTTCTTTTGGTTTGATTAAATCATACTGCACTTGGATCCGCTGCCTCGCCCGCCTTCTCTGTCTGGATATCTCATCGTCACAGAAAGACCGACCAAACTATGGATCCAGCAGTGGCCATTTTCCGCCTCCACCAGGGATCTTTCACCCTCGAGGACCACATTAAGGTTTTTTAGACATTGCAAACACGTCCAACCTCCCGAATTTTATGCTGATTGATTTCTTTTGTTATGGACTCAGCGACTGTTACAAAAATAAATTCAGCCGTGATGGTCCTCGAGGGTCGCTTGGTGAATTTTTTTGACTTTTCCCTTTCATGGGCGGGGTCCTCCTTCACTGTTGGCAAAGTGGAGGAGGAGACCCCAACTAAACATTCTTTGGGAGGGGGCAGTTGTCCTCCAACTCCGTTGGCCAAGGATCCAGAGCCCACAAGTCCGGTGGTCCCAAGTCCGACTGTCAGTTCCCGTAATGATCCTGGTAGACTATTTCAAGGCTATCAGATTCGAGAACCAGAGAGAACTGATGTATAATTTTTGATGTCAACTACCTCCCCCCACACATATAAGATGATCCTGTAATGTTATATTTTTCTGCAGAGCCCATTAGTATTACATATCCATAGTACACAGAAAGATACAGAAATGCCCCCTGAGTGTAAGAACATCATGCACACACACCATAGATCATTTACCACAATGAACTTACCCAACTTGATTCAAGATAAAGCCACAATGTGGTGTAATAGCAATTAAAAAAACAATGCAAAACAATGACTATATACTCCAGCAGCTCTAGGACTAGGAGAAACTGATGCTTGTTAATACCATGTGAGAAAATGAGCTTAGTGTACCCCTACATCAACGTGAACAAGATTTTACTAAAATACAAGCAGTTTTGAACTAGACCATGAGTTTATCACATCAGCTATGGCACATTACTTTTCATAAATACATTTGCAAAGGTTGCAATAGACAAACGTGAATAAACAGCTTTGAGAGTCAAATTACATAATATCCTCCAGAGATTAATGTATAGTTCTGAGTTATCATATGAATGTTATTGCATTATTCTCGACAGTGCAGCACAGTTAGTTAAGCAAAACAATTTGTGACTTACGATTCTTTGCAGCATCAGATGGGAAGTTTCAGAAAAAGTGACGCGGGGTAATCTCAGAGTTGTAGACACAAGCTTGTGTGTGCTTACCTGTAGCTGCCAGCCATGGATTGTGCAGTAATAACTTTGAAAGTTGAAGCTTGTAAGGACACACCTGAGCAGTGTGTATGTGTATTTGTGTGTGTGCGTCAAAGACAAGAGAGAAAAGCCCCAGGGCTGTGTGGGAAAATAAGGATTACGTTACATTGAAAGTTGATTAACACTTGTCATATACAGAATACAGCACACCGGAATATGGAATGAGGGCTTGATTTATACAGGAAATCAGACCTTTATTCAGCAGTTCATGACAGATTCTAGAAATACAGTATGTGTTGGACTCATAGGCGTATTTGAAGGAATTTGATTGAATGCAGGTTAGAGATGGCTCAACCAAAAATAAGAATTCTCTCATCATTTACTCACCCTCTTGTCATTTCAAACCTCTATGACTTTCTTTCTTCCGCAGAACACAAAATAAGATATTCTGAAGCATGTTGGTAGCCGGCACACATTCACTTGCATTGGTTTTGTGTCCTTACAATAGAAGTGAATGGGTGCTGGCACTGTTCGGTTACTGAAATTCTTAAAAATATATTTTTTGTGTTCTGCGGAAGAATCAAAGCGGAACCAAATGTGGAAGACGTCATACAGGTTTGAAATTACATGAGTAAATGAAGGAAGAATTTCATTTTCAGGTGAGCTATCCCTTTAACAGAACATTTCTGACAAAGGAAGTGAAGTTTTTTTTTTCTCGAGTGTTTTCATTAGGGTTAAAGGTATAATGATCATCCCAAGGGCGAGTGAAAGTTATGGCATGAGCAGTTTTCTTCCAAATGTTCTCTCTACCCTGAGAGAACGCAGTCATAATAACTGTATGCTCTTCTGAAAGGGACACTTTGAATTGATCTGACTTTGCCAAACATACAACAAAAATAATTATTAATCTGTACCTTAAAAATATAAACATGGAGGTATTCATTTGGTCTTGGTAACTGCACACATGTGGGTCCTACTGTAAAACAACGGATGAAGAAATCTGTTTATGCTGAAATTTAATTGTGAGGATGCAGAATGCACAGATGCCAACAATTAATCATTTAAAGGTCCTGTGTATGAAATTTTGCGACATCTAGCGGTGAGGTTGTGAATTGCAACCAACGGCTCACTCCACCCCTAACTTACGAAGCACTACGGTGGCTGAAAATAGATAAGATGTTGTCATGTTTTTGCTTCTTTGCCTAAGGAGATAACGTATTAATAAAACACTTTTTAGAGCAGTTTGTCCGTTTAGGGCTACTGTAGAAACAACATGGCGTATTCCATGCAAGGGGACCCGCTGTATGTACACAGAAATAGCTAATTCTAATGTAAATAAAAAACATAACGCGTTATTATGTCAGGTCTTTAAACACCTCTGATGACATACTTATGTATATTATATGGAGCCAAAGTAGGGTCACATATATTTGCACAACAAAAAATGGTTTGCAAACAAAAAAAAAGGTTTGCAAACAAAAAAAAAGTTTTGCAAACAAAAAAAAGTTTTGCAAACAAAAAAAGTTTTGCAAACAAAAAAAAAGTTTTGAAAAAAAACAAAAAAAAAGTTTTGCAAAAAAAAAAAAAGTTTTGCAAATAAAAATAGGCTATTATCGCTCCTTTAAATTCGCGTTTCAGCCAATCGCTTCCTTGTGACACTGTTTTCTCTTTGCTCTTCACTTTTCTTTGCGCCTCGCTTTGTGTCCCTGATTTGACGTGGGGGAGGAGACAAGAGATTCGGGCGTGTACAAGCGACCTGAACCTGCCTCCCCTTACGTAGCGCCATCAGCGTAAACTGCTGTGCAGACTGACGCCTGTTTACATTATTATTCAATTATTTTGTTAACCGTTTCCTGCCTGCGCTTGGGTTCTGTTTCATCCCGTTCCGTGAAACCTCCAAAACACTTCACACTGGACTGCAAACATTTCAAAGAGAAGCTCTCAAAAATCTTTTCTTTTCTTTTTTCTTAGACATGAACATAGGTCTACGTGTTCTTTTTTATATATACGTATATTGTTAATAATCGAAAACATTTGTGCCATTATAAGGGTTTGAAACGAATGTAAGAATGTTTCTAATGTTGAAAGGTGCTTACGAATGTAGTGGTTCTATGTTTTTTTATTATTATACATATATTTTTTTTCTCTCTCTCTCTTTCGTTTTGGGTGGAGGGTACCACAAGATGAAATAATATGTATTAATATAGAATTGAACAATTTAGAAGGAAAACATTTAAGATAACCATTGTGAAAAACAAAATATATGTCTTTTAAGGATTCTTTTTGTTATAGAATTTTAATATATATGTTTTGAAATGAGAGGCATAATAAAGTATATAAAAAAAAACGTCATTCCTCAAAATGTTGTAGCCTCAATCCTAATCGACATACTGAATACATTTTGCATATTTGAGTGGCTCTGGAGTTCAGATCAGACTGATAAACATTCAGCAGCTAGGCTACAAATCACAGAAATGCACTTTTTGGACTTTTCAAAGACAGATTTTACTCAACGGCTGTGGTTAGCATCCGCATACCAACCAAGCCAACACATCTCTCATCCCCTTGAGGCAGTTTTTGGCATCTGTAGACATTTATAGACCAAATGCAAAAGCATGAATCAAAACTTCTCAATCTAGTCTTCACCCTGGAAACTGCAAGGTGTAACATAGCTTATAAATTCATTAAAAAATACATACTGATGTCTGTTTTTTATATCACAAACAAACAATAGCAATAGACATGTAGACATTTATAGACCAAATGCAAAAGCATGAATCAAAACTTCTCAATCTAGTCTTCACCCTGGAAACTGCAAGGTGTAACATAGCTTATAAATTCATTAAAAAATACATACTGATGTCTATTTTTTATATCACAAACAAACAATAGCAATTCACAGGGCAAAATAGCACAAGAGCACAATACAAAAAAAGTGTTGATTCTTAAGATTGCATCTGAAGAGGAAACTCATGTTCAAAAAGGTAAGTCGCAAAAACAACTATATGTCCAAGCTTTTTCATTGCAATTTTCACTGCGTGTCTTAAGGAAATAACGATAGTCATTTTGAAAAAAATGTTTTACACTGCCGCTAAGAGTTGGAAGAGGTATTTTACAGAAATGCAATCAATTGACGATCAAAGAAAAATGTTGGCTAGGACATTGTATGGCTAAGATTAGATTGTTCAAAACTATAAGTCCAGTGCCATTAATCTCAGAAGAAGCAGAGATGTATTTGTCAACATTGAATCTATTAAAGATCGCAATGTGGTTGTCACCGTTCACGGATCAGTGTGTTCATTCCTGTGTATTGTCATATGTCTATCGCTTGTTAGCGTTGCCCTGGAAACCTGGATACTGACGAGCTAATCAGCATGGCGGCATCTGTTGTGCAATGTCTGCCGCCTATATCCGTCTCGCAGTTGCTGTCCCTATTGTCAGATTGTTTGTTTGCTCATGTTTGTCATTCCTCTTGTCTCCCTGCTGAGCCTGTTTAGGATCTGCCCTTTACTTACCTTGCGGGGAATACCAAGCTGTCTCTTCGGTGTTGGACTGGTGTTTCGCAGTGTCCATGTGTAACAAGGAAGGCGGGACGAGAGCCGTGAGGGAACGAGGCGGGGCCGGTGGTGTAAGTGATAATGGGAATCAGCCGTGCGCACACCGGTCCTGCATCTCTCACAGAGGAGCTCAGGAGCATAAGAGGACAAGCGACAGGACTGCTGAGAAGAAAGAAACGGGTCCGGACATGTTCGTGTGGCTGGTAGTCCACCGTGAGGTGGCTTGCCGGCCTTTTATTTCCGTGTTATTGTTTGTTTGATTAATATATTTTGATTAAAAGGTATTGAATCCCTGCCGGTTCCTGCCTCCTTCCTTCCCTACGACTTTGAACTTGCTACACCATGCACCTGCGTGACCATCTATTCCGTTGTCTTGACTTCTTTCACCATTATTGTAAATAACTGCTTCACTTGCAACTGGATTTTTTAGTTCTTATACCCTGACAGAAGCAAGTGTGGCGGAATTTAGAGACATTCTTACCAGCAGCAGTATTTGTAAGGAACAGCAAGAGGAACAGATCATGGCAACTGGGCATGCCGTTCAGGCCCAAGTGACACAGGTCTCAGATCTAACCACTCAGCTCCGACAGTTAAAGACTGAATCTGCCTACCTACTCTGGTGAGCCCCTGTTATGTCGTTTATTTCTGGCTACATGTTCTCTTCACATTGCCCTCCAGCCTTCGTCGTTTCCCAGAGAGGCATCCAAAGTGTCCTTCCTGATCACGCTGCTATCGGACCAAGCAGCTCTCTGGGGAACAGCGGTATGGGAACAAGAACACCAATGCTGCTCATCGTTTCAGTCCTTCTCGCTGGAACTCAAGAAGGTGTTTGATCGGGCTGCATCTGGAAGAGAGGCGGCGCGGGAGTTGGCTTAGTTACGAGTTTTACAGATTCCTGTGGTCAATGCTGAAGACCAAGTCTGCGGCAGGATTAAGAATTACAGCCGATCACTTTTTCGACCCTGAGCCCATGCAGGTGGCCAGAGCTCATCTTTCTCGGGAGGAAAAGAAGAGGCTCAGGGTCCAGGGACTGTGCCTTTATTGCAGTACTCCGGGTCACATTGCGGCGCGGTGCCCGGTAAAAGTCGGACCCCGTCAAATAAGAGCAAGTCTTCCTCAATATCGAAATCAGACATTTTGTGAAGATTAGCTTATATACAGCATACGTCTGCTTGTAAACACAGAGTTGCGCTTCCGGGTTGTCAGTCAGAACACCGGCGTCTGCCCCCACTGAATGGGCATGCGTCGAAGTGCTCTCGTGAACGCGCACCATAGACTGACAAGAAAGAGGAGAATGTATCGATTAAAGTCATTATTTTGGTTTGTTTTTCGCACATAAAGTATTGTCGTTGCTTCAAAAAATTTCAATTGAGCCACTATGAGCGGCTGGATCAATTTAACAATGTCTTTAGTACTTTTCAGGACCTTGACAACAACTATAACCATGATGTCTATGAGGAGGACTTAAAATCTCTCGGATGTTACCTAAAATATTTTTATTTGTGTTCCGAAGACACCAGGAGGTGAGTAAAAAATAACACAATTTAGATTTTGAGATTAACTTTTCCTTAAAACAAACCACAAATGTCTAAAAAATGAGTTCCTCAAGCATATATAAATGTAGATTAAATGTGTAATGATTTATCTTTGTCTAAATGTACAAGGTTATAGGTATTACTCCTAAAAAACAACTGCGTAAAACTAATAACACAATCATCCTTGTACTGTGAGTAATAAAAATTCAGTTTAACAGCTATTGAAATAAATCTTGATCTGCCAAGCCCCAATCCACACCTGGAGGAATGAAGAGCGTGCATCCCTTTTATTCCCCCCTCTGTCACTTAAACTCTATGAACTCCAGAGGTCAAATTCGATTGCTTCACAGAAGCTGATTTGAGCAGAGTGTGATGCTTAAAGCCCTTGGCAAGATGTCCTTCATACACAGAAATGACCAGCTTAACTGGTGTTTGCACATTGTTCTTCTGAAATCTGTGTGAATCAGAAACAGAGAGGAGAGCAAAGCATTTTAACTCGGCTGAAATTGGCAGACCCTACAGAAATAGATAGTCACAGACAGAAATGTTAATGTAGTGGAGTAGGCGGGGCGAGACCGTGAGTCGAGGCCGGTGAGTGAGTGTTAATGAGCATCACCTGTGCACGCACTGGTCTCATATCACGAAGGAGAGCGGGAGCATAAGAACGAGCGACCGGACCGTTGAAGAGAGAGGACCGGGCCTGGGTTTTAGTTGTGGTTTGTGTATGTCGCCGGCAGTCGTCCATGAGGGGCTGCCGGCTGTTTATTTACTTTGTTATTCTTTGATTAAATGTTTAAATGTTTGCCGGGTTCTGCCTCCTTCCTTCCTTTTATTGAACCTTATAACAGTTAACTTCTGCATAATTTATAAAAATGTGGCACTTCTATTTCAGACAAATGAAAAATATGCTGGCCTTAAGAAGGAAAATGCTTTGGTGTACACACAGCTTTAAAGTAACACTATTCTTTTAAATCACAGGAAAATAAAGTTTTATTACCTGGTTTAGTTTCATGAACTGGTCTCATGCTCCAAAGAAGACCCATAGATTTAACTCCCTCAAAAGTCCTTCCATGACTTTCATCTCTGAAAACTATAGCATGTTTTGGAATGTATATGCATTGAAAGTATATCATTGCGATGAGGATGTCTGGAAAATCAAACATTTATAATAGTCATATAAATGACTATTATCAAAAATGATGTCCTGTACTTTTAATGATTGATGAGGAATCACTGATGTAATGACCAAACGCTTCCCATTCAACCCCGTCATCAGATTCAACCATTCAATCATGAAGAGTAACTATACAGATAGCGGGCAAGTGTTAAACTTCCATCTTGATTTTTTTCATCAAATAAATAGCTTGAAGGATAAACAGAAAGTAAAAGACTTTGTTTTGTTTCTGCTATTATGTTCCTCTTAAGAGTAGTCTAAAGTTGTACAAGTAATTATCGTGTCAAAGTCTTTATATGACATTTCACCTGCT
Organism: Triplophysa siluroides; assembly: GCA_006030095.1. Lineage (NCBI taxonomy): Eukaryota > Metazoa > Chordata > Actinopteri > Cypriniformes > Nemacheilidae > Triplophysa > Triplophysa siluroides. The sequence continues at coordinate 37,980 of VCII01000215.1, read as the reverse complement.
CTTTGTACTATGAGGAACTGGGTCAGAGTGATAGCTCCTCATTTGGATCAAGGCATCCTAACTGAATGTGGTTTTCTTCTTGAAGAATAATGCAGTCGGAGCTATAATACCACGTATCATTTTATTTTCAAGCGAGTGAATGTTATAGAAACTACTGCAAGAGAAGATGCAAGTAAGTGGGCAACTTACTTGGCTAGAAATAATCGAGCATTGGCTACCGTTATATTGTCAATAGAACCATCTCTGCTCTATTTAATCATGGTTTAATCTTTCAGATCAGTTTCAGAAGAAAACATGGGCAAAAAAAGCTAGCACTGAGACGTACATTTTATTCGTTACAGTTGAAAGATGGCGATTCGGTCGAGGAGCATATTAAAGTAATGATTGAAACTTTCGATGCACTATCAGTTGTGGGCAATAGTGATGCCGGATCGCAGTTATTTCCGCGGGCAGGTGGTTCAAGTAACAAAAAATAACATTCTGATTAATTGCGGGTGGGTTAATTAATATTATATTATAATATAATATGGCCGCTCTAGCCAAGGAACTCCGCCCTCCAGTGATACGAGCCAATCGTCAATCAGTATTGACTGACGATTCTCTGATGCGGAGCTCTCGTGAGGCGCTTGCCAGGCTGTGCACAGTAGATAAAGCGATCTTAAAAAAGGTTAAAAAAAATTACGCAATTTAAGTTTAGCAAACCCAAGTTATGGTACAGTTAATGTCAGGTTAAATTATTGATAGGATATATGCTGTTTAATTGTGATTCTTTTTTATACACCTTTCACTGAACGACGAACGAGTTTGTGTTTGAGTCTGAACGAGGAGTCAAAGGACCCGCTGATTCTCGTTCATTAACGACATGAACGATCAGTCATGCTTGAACGAAATGACCCACTGAATTGTCGATATCAATATAAAAAAAATTCGATATAGAGCTAGATAATTTCCTTAAAATGTGCGCGCATGTGACGTACCAAGATCTTAAATAGCCTATAAGATGTTTTGTTACATGAGCGTGCTACGATTGACAAGCAAACAACCAATAAGATCTAATTTGCCGGGTTGCGTTAGTCTCAGTTTGGTTGCTTCATCGCCATGTGACATTAGAACACTTGCAAGATGAGTGCCGTGCCTGCCGTCAGCAAGGAAATTGTGAACAAGAAGGTAAATGTCAGCTCGCCAGTGTGGCAGTTTTTTGGTTTATTTTCTTCCGATCAACATCAGAAAAACGTAGTGTGTAAGCTATGTAAAAAAAAACGTGCCGGCCAAGCAAGGAAACACAAGCAATTTATTCCACCATCTAAACCGCTGCCACCCTTTGGAATATCCATCATGTCGCCCATCTACCTCAAGTCAACAAACAACCCACAAGCAGTCCACGATGGAGAGGTACTCGGTAACAATGCCATATGATAAATCCTCCAAGCAATATAATGACATAACCCATGCAATAGCATACTTCATTGCAAAAGAAATGCTGCCGTTCAGCATGGTGGAGAAGTCAGGCTTCAAAAGGCTTCTTAACATGGTATTTTACAAAGACAGCTATTCCACAACTGTATTCAGAGTGTAGGCAAGCAGTGGAGAAGGAGCTTTCCACCATCTTATATTTTGCAACAACCGCGGACTTCTGGACGAGTCGCACCTGTGACCCGTACATAAGCTTAAGTGTGCATTTAATTGATGCCGATTGGAATCTTAAGAGTAAATGCTTAGAAACCGCGTTATTCATTGCACAAAACCTGTCTGATGCGCTGGTATCATGGAGTCTGAATGAAAGCAACCAAGTGTGCATCACCACGGACAGACTGTTCTACTTGTCATTTTTGATTGTCAATTGTCATAGTCAATAATTATCGATATCGAACGATATGAAGCATCCTATCGTTGATATATTTTTTAGCCATATCGCCCAGCCCTAGTTTCACCAACACAGGCTGTGTGTACAATTTGTAAAACACAGTTGTCATTTAAGGGAGGATCTACAGCTAACCTTATCAGGCATCTAAAGGTAAAGCATCCAACTGTGCAGCTGACACAAGTGGGAACTGAACAAACTGGAGCCTGGAACATCCAGCAGTACCAGCACTGCACAACCTCCTTCCACCTCACCTTCAACTACCAGCACTTCTCATACAACAGTCCCACACAGACGACGAGCAGGTCAGACTAAGGGGCTGCGTCCACCGAGGCGCTTTTACGCGGCTGAAAACGCCTGCTGCAGGCGCAGCAAAACGCTCCAAGTTGAGCATTTTTCAACTCTGGGCACACAGTTGAACGCCGGCGCTGAGCGTGGGAAAAACACAGAGCACCGATGCTGAGCGCGTAATGAAACCGTCAGCTGATGGCTTTTTTTAAAAGCGCGGCATTTCCGTTGAAAACAGTTGAAAAAACACGTCGGCCACAGGTGTAAACGCCGCGGTGGACACACGGCTTAACACATTTTGTATCTCGACCAATCGACCAACTAAGACAAAAGACAGTGGATGAGGACCTGGCAAGAATGATTGCATTGGATCTGCAACCTTTTTCCATTGTGGAGGACAGAGGATTCAAAGCATTTGCATTTACAAAGGCCTTAAACCCCTCCTATATTTTGCCCAGCAGACAAACCCTTTCAAAAACAATAATTCTAGAAATCTATTTGAAGATTTGTGAACAAATTATGGAAAAAGTTGGCAAGGCATCAGCTGTGTGCCTCACAACAGACTGCTGGACATCTAGGGCCACATGTAGTTTTATGTCAGTTACATGCCACTTCATTGACAATTATAAAATTGAGTCATGTCTCTTGGATTGTTTTGAATTTGCTGAAAGGCACACTGCAGACACTCTTTTAAGAATTGCCAGAGAGTGGAACATAAGTGACAAAATAGTAGCTTGTGTCACTGACAATGCTCACAACATAACCCTGGCCATTCAAAAAACCTTGTGGAAGCATCTGCCATGCTTTGCCCACACAGTTAACTTGATTGTGAGGGGTGGACTCAGTGTAATCCAAAATACACTGAATAAGGTTAAAGCAATTGTGGAATACATGCACCGAAGCACAGTGGCAGTTGAAAAACTTAAGGCAACTCAGCAGCAGATGGGTTTGCCAGAGTTAAAACTGAAACAAGACTGCCCAACACGCTGGAACTCCACATTTTATATGTTAAGGAGATTTCTTGATAACAAAGATGCCACCATCACCACACTAGCACTGTTAGGTGCCCGACTGGAGACTCTGGCACAGGATGAGTGGAAAGAAACGGAAGTGGCCTGTGAAGTTCTAAAACCATTTGAAGAAGTCACAATTGAAATTAGTGGAGAGAAGTATGTAATAATACTCTTAGAACAATAATTTTTATATCAGAACCATCCATCCATTCATTTTCTACCGCTTGTCCGAACTACCTCGGGTCACGGGGAGCCTGCGCCTATCTCAGGAGTCATCGGGCATCAAGGCAGGATACACCCTGGATGGAGTGCCAACCCATCGCAGGGCACACACACTCACTCATTCACTCACGCACTCACACCCTATGGACAATTTTTCCAGAGATGCCAATCAACCTACCATGCGTGTCTTTGGACCAGGGGAGGAAACGTCTCGGTTACGTATGTAACCTCGGTTCCCTGATGGAGGGAACGAGACGTTGTGTCGAAGACGACAGATGGGGTTCGCTCTTGGGAACCTATCAGCTCTGACTACTTTAGAAAAGGCCAATGAAAATTGGCGAATGAAATTTGCATGCCGAGCTCCGCCTCCGGAAATCCGGTATAAAAGGAAGCCGGCGTGCATCATTCACTCACCGTTTGTTCTGAAGAGCCTGAGAGCCTCTCACGACTGCTGCAGAGGGCGATAGGCGTTAGTGGCATAAGGGACACAACGTCTCGTTCCCTCCATCAGGGAACCGAGGTTACATACGTAACCGAGACGTTCCCTTTCTGTCGGTCTCTCGACGTTGTGTCGAAGACGACAGATGGGGTTCTCTATGGAAAACGCCACAACGCCTATCGCGTCACAATCTCTAACGAAGCGACGGTAACAGGCCTGGGCGTGTCAACTCGAGGCTTTCGCGAAACTGTAACCTTCCAGTGTGATGGGTCGGGGGTCCCAGAGCTTCCAATGAAAGATGGGAGTACCCTGACCAGTTACCTTTCACGGACGGGGCCTTTTCTCTCTTGCTGGCGAGAGGCCGTCCGGATCGGGTACCACCGGGTAGCGCACTTCCTTAATTAGGGATGCGCTGCAGAGGCACCTCCTACCCGTGGGGAGGAATATGGTGGAAAAGGTATGGTCTCGTCCTAGGAGGAGAACGCATAGAACGTGCGGACTAAGTAGTTAACCGCGAGGTGGAGGTCCACCTAGGGGAGGTCATGGGTTACCAGGAGTGGGAACCAGCTCATGAGGATACATCAGACGGAACAGCCCACGGGGGGTGTTACGGACGTCCGGTAGCACTAGGTCCGGTTAGAGCCAGGGGATGGCTCACATGATATCCCGGCCTAAGGGGGAAGGCTGCTCTGCCCAGCCAACTCCCAGGTGGTGCTTGCTTAGTGATGGATGGAATGCCTATTCTTAACCAAGGGTTGGGTAAGAAGGGAAGCAAAGGTACCTGTCCTTAACCAGGGTAGGGTAAGGAGAGAGGTAGATAGCACACTAACCCAACCTCCTAGAGGGTGGGGTGATGCTTTCGCAGGCATACGCCCAGCCGGACGCCAGTCCTACATGTTGCCACGCAGGACGTGGTCTGATACCGGGTTTACGCGGAGGTTGTAGAACCTCGCGAAGGTGTTGGGCGTAGCCCAACCCGCAGCTCTACAGATGTCTGCCAGAGAGGCGCCCCTGGCCAAAGCCCAGGAGGTGGCTATACCCCGAGTGGAGTGAGCCCCCTAACCTCCAGAGGGCATGGGCGATCTTGGGATCGGTACGCTACCCTGATGGCGTCCACGATCCAGTGCGCCAGTCTCTGTGTGGAGACAGCCCTCCCCTTCTGCTGACCTCCAAAACAGACAAAGAGCTGGTCAGAGCTCCTAAAGCTCTGCGTGCGGTCCAAGTAGAGGCGCAGTGCGCGTACTGGACACAACACTGACGGGGTTGGGTCTTCCTCCCCAAGGGGGAGCGCCTGCAAGTTCACCACTTGGTCCCGAAAGGGAGTAGTGGGAACTTTGGGCACGTATCCGGGTCTGGGTCTCAGGATCACGTGAGAGTGACCAGGCCCGAATTCAAGGCAGTCCGGGGACACGGAGAATGCCTGTAGGTCCCCTACCCTCTTGAAGGAAGCGAGCGCCAGAAGGAGGGCCGTCTTACCCGAAAGGTGGGGAAGATCGGAACCTCCCAGGGGCTCGAAGGGGGGGCCAGAGAGGCCCGCCAGGACCACATTGAGGTCCCAAGAGGGTATGGAGCGGAGACGAGGCGGATTCCGCCTTCTCGCGCCCCTTAGGAACCTGGCGATCAGGTCGTGCTGTCCTAGAGACTTACCGTCAACTGAGTCGTGATGAGTGGCGATAGCGGCTACATACACTTTCAGTGTGGCAGGGGAGATGTTCGTCTCCAGTCTCTCCTGTAGAAAGGACAGCACGACCCGATCGAGCATCTCCGCGGGTCTTCTCGCGGTGAGAGACACCAGGACGAGAAGAGGCGCCATTTGTAGGCGTAGAGCCGCCTAGTGGATGGAGCCCTAGCCTGAGTGATGGTCTCCACCACGGAGGGGGGAAGCCCACTCAGGATCTCCTCGTCCCGTCCAGGGACCAGACATGGAGGTTCCAGAGGTCTGGCCTGGGATGCCAGAACGCGCCCTTCCCCTGAGAAAGCAGGTCCTCTGTCAGGGGAATCGGCCAGGGGGGGCTGTTGTCAGAAGCATTAGCTCTGAGAACCAAGTCCGGTTGGGCCAGTAAGGCGCAACTAGTAGCACTTGGTGCTCCTCTTCCCTGACCTTGCACAGAACCTGTGCGATGAGGCTCACTGGGGGGAAGGCGTACTTCCGCTTGTCCCGCGGCCAGCTGTGCGCAAGGGCATCCGTGCCGAGGGGGGCCTCGGACAGGGAGTACCAAAGCGGGCAATGGGTGGTGTCCTGGGAGGCGAACAGGTCTACCTGTGCCTGCCCGAACAGCGCCCAAATGAGCTGGACTGCGCGGGGATGGAGTCGCCACTCTCCTCGAGGCGTCGACTGACGAGAGAGCGCGTCGGCTGTCTGGTTCAGGTCGCCTGGGATGTACGTGGCCCGCAGGGAGCGGGTCACCTGCTGACTCCAGAGGAGGAGGCGTCGAGCAAGTCGTGAAAGTTGCCGTGAGCGCATGCCACCCTGACGGTTGATGTACGCCACAGCAGCTGTGTTGTCGAGGCGGACCAGCACATGCCTGTCCTGAACGAGAGGCTGCAGCCGTTTTAGTGCCAGCAACACAGTCCACAACTCTAGGCAGTTGATATGCCAGCGCAGGCGGGGGCCCGTCCAACGCCCCGCTACTGCGTGCTCGTTGCACACTGCACCCCAACCCTGCAGGGAGGCATCGGTCGTCACCACGACATACCTCGTAACCTGCCCAAGAGGGACACCAGTCCGAAGGAAGGCCATGGAAGACCAGGGTTTCAGGGTGCGTCGGCAGAGAGGCGTGATCACCATACGCCTGCTGCCGGTGTGCCACGCTCTCCTCGGAACTCGACTCTGTAGCCAGTGTTGAAGCGGTCTCATGTGCATCAACCCGAGGGGTATTACCCCCGCCGAGGACGCCATGTCCCCAGGAGCCTCTGAAACTGTTTCAGGGAGACCGCGGACTGCCTGAAGAGATCCAGGCAGTTCAACACTGACTGGGCGCGCTCTGCGGACAGTTGCGCTACCATGGTGACAGAGTTGAGTTCCATACCGAGAAAGAGGATGCTCTGCACCGGGGAGAGCTTGCTCTTGTCTCGGTTGACCTGTAGCCCCAATCGATCTAGGTGCCGGAGCACCATGTCTCTCTGTGTACACAACAGCTCTCGCGAGTGTGCCAAGATAAGCCAGTCGTCGAGATAGTTGAGTATCCGCACGCCTCTCTCCCCGAGGGGAGAGAGGGCGGCCTCCACGATCTTCGTAAAGACCCGTGGGGACAGGGACAGACCGAAAGGGAGGACTCTGTACTGATATGCCCGCCCCTCGAACGCGAACCGTAGGAACGGCCGGTGGCGAGGGTGAATCGAGACATGAAAGTAAGCGTCCTTCAGGTCGATTGCCACGAACCAGTCCTGACACCGGATGGATGTCAGGATGCGCCTCTGCGTGAGCATCCTGAACGGCAACTTGTGAAGGTGCTTGTTCAGGGTACGCAGATCTAGGATGGGGCGCAGCCCGCCGCCTTTCTTGGGGACGATGAAGTATGGGCTGTAAAACCCTGTGGACATCTTGGCCTGGGGGACGAGCTCGATAGCCTGTTTCGCCAGAAGGGTGGCGACCTCTGCCCGAAGTACGGGAGCGTCCCTGCCTCTGACTGAGGTGAAGAGGACGCCCCGAAACCTGGGAGGGTTTCTGGCGAACTGGATCGAGTAGCCAAGACGGATCGTCCTCCTCAGCCACCGAGACAGTGTGGGAAGCTCTAGCCAGGCGCCCAGGGACTGTGACAGGGGGACCAAGGGGACGATCTGCTTCACCGTTCCCGCGGGGGGTGGTTCGTTGGCTGACGGGGCCAGCGTCTTCTCGACGGGGGGTAGGCCCCGGAGGAGAGACTGGCTCCGTCGACTTACCTGCCTGGCGAGACGGCCGCACGCACTGTCGTGTAGAGAGTGGTGATGGCTGCCTTGAATACTCGACCTCACGTCGCGCCCAGACGTAAGGTCGGTCTGCCGGGCACAGTCCAGGGGAGTGTGCTGACGGCATAGAGGAACACCCAGGGAGGAAACAAGCTCTCTTATTGAGGAAGTGGGCGCCAGGCCCTGAAAAGGGCCCGGCTGTGGGGACGGGGCAGGGACCGTCCCTGACCGACCTATCAGAGATGGTACTGTGATGGTCGGGCCCGATGGTATCCTCCCTGGGGTCTTCCCGTCAGGGGCGCTTCCTCCGGGAAGGTTGCTGACGGGGTGGTGGTCTCCCCTTCGATCTCCTCTTCCGGGGTGTAGCCTGAGTCGGGGTCACGGGAACCGGAGGGGGTGTCGAAGGGGGCCTGGGCTGTTGGGAAGCAGACGTCGCTCGAGAGCTCGGAGGCCTACGGGCGGCCGAGTCGCGGCGAGGAAGAATATGGCTGATAGCCTCTGTCTGCTTCTTCACCGTCGAGAACTGCTGCGCGAAGTCCTCGACGGTGCCACCAAACAGCCCTCCCTGCGAGATGGTGCGTCGAGAAAGCGGACTTTCTCGGCGTCACTCATCTGCGCAAGGTTAAGCCAGAGGTGCCTCTCTTGAACCACTAGCGTGGACATCGTCCGACCCAGGGCCCGCGCCGTCACCTTGGTCGCCCTTAGAGCGAGGTCAGTGGCGGCGCGGAGTTCCTGCATAACACCCGGGTCGGCCTTACCCTCGTGGAGCTCCTTCAACGCCTTGGCCTGGTGGACCTGCAGGATGGCCATGGCGTGGAGGGAGGAGGCGGCCTGGCCCGCAGCAACGTAAGCCTTCGACACCAGGGATGCCGAAGTCTTACATGCTTTGGACGGAAGGCGCGGTCGATTCCTCCAGGTGGCAGCTGTCTGCGGGCACAGGTGTGCTGCGACAGCACGTTCCACCTGGGGGACGTCGACGTAGCCTTTGGCCGCCCCACCATCGAGGGAAGTAAGGGAGCGGGAGCTGGTCTGACTGGAACGAGCCGTAAGCGGGGCGCTCCAAGTCCGACACAGCTCCTCATGCACTTCCGGGAAAAATGGTACCGGGGGTGGGCGCGGTTTTGCACCGCGCTCCGACCCCAGATACCAACCCGGGTAAGCATGGCTGACATCTCGACATCTGCTTCCTCCAGCGCTCGACCCCCCGTGGGAGGGAGCTGCTCGGATTCGTCAATGTCTGATGCCAGCAAGTCTCCCTCCGATGCTGCGAGTGACATCTCATCTTCATCACGCATCGTTTCCGAGTACGTGAGTGAGGATCCGGACGGTATGCCACCGTCGGTTGGGGAACGGTCAGACGAGCGAAACGGGGAGCCGGCGGCCCGTGAGCGTTTAGCTGACGGGTTTGCGCCTGCTGAAGTCCCCACATCACCAACGCGGCTAACCTTCGCGGACAGCAGGGCCTTGGCCCCCGTCGTCGCGAGTTGGGTAGCGAGCGAAGTGGTGGCTGTTTCCCGTAGGAAGACAGCCACCCGTGACCGCAACGTCTGAATGACCATCCGCTCGCAGTGCGAGCAGGATGAGTCTATGAAAGCTGCTTCGGCATGCTGGACGCCCAGACACCTAACACAGCTAACATGTCCGTCCCCCTCCTCGATGAGAGCACCGCACCCAAGAGAACAGCGGGACATGCCGCTGGAGAAATAGCCCAGCCCTGAAAAGGGCCTTTGGAAAAACTCTCGGACACCACTGGAACCGCCGAGACGCCCAGGGGAAGGTCGCTGCAGGAAGAAGGGACGATCCGCTGCACACACGTCGTAGAACCGGCAATTTGTAGAATGCGTATATACGCGTTGCTTGTAATCATGAGCGATGGCTCTGAAGAACAAACGGTGAGTGAATGATGCACGCCGGCTTCCTTTTATACCGGATTTCCGGAGGCGGAGCTCGGCATGCAAATTTCATTCGCCAATTTTCATTGGCCTTTTCTAAAGTAGTCAGAGCTGATAGGTTCCCAAGAGCGAACCCCATCTGTCGTCTTCGACACAACGTCGAGAGACCGACAGAAAGGGAACCGGAGTACCCGGAGGAAACCCCTGAGGCACGGGAGAACATGCAAACTCCACACACACAAGTCAGAAGCGGGAATCGAACCCCCAACCCTGGAGGTGTGAGGCGAACGTGCTAACCACTAAGCCACCGTGCCCATATCAGAACCAATTTAATTTAATTTTATAATTATTTTTTACTTTTATACCATTATTTACATTTCATAACACAATAAAAACTGTGTTTTGCAAACAGCTTTTGCAGACTGTAAAATATAAAGATAAATGATAAGTGCCATTGTTATTACTAAAGTAATGCAGGAAAATAAGTATCATTCATTATTAATTACTACTGCATTTAATACATTTAATTTTTGTTTTTGCTCCCTATAGCTATGTGACTGCCTCGAAGGTGATCCTGCTTTCACGGGGTCTCCAAAAAATATGCGTAAGATACCTGAGATCAGGAGGGTTCAGAAAGCCTATCATGGACATTCTTGAGAAAATGAACAAAGACATGGCTACCAGGTTCCACAAGGTGGAATTTCACCATCTGCTCTCAGAAGCATCTGCACTGGACCCAAGGTTTAAAAAAAGGCCTTTTCGGATGACCAGGCAGCAAATGAGGCCTTCCAGAGACTCAAAAATGCGGCTGGAAAAGTGAGATTGTCTTCCTCTGCACATCAAACAGAGCATAAACAGGCAGGAGCAGCAGCAGCACCACCACCACAAGAAACACAGGGAAGCTTACTGTGGGGTGATTTCGATGAACAAGTTGCAGGTCTTTTGACAAGATCAAGTTCTGCAGCAGAGAGTGCTTTGGCAAGATCTTCCAACCCACTACTTTGGTGGCAAAACCGGGCACTGATTTACCCTATTGACCCAACTTATGCTGGAAAGGCTTTGTATTGTGTTCCATCAGAAAGAGTTTTTAGCAAGATGGGACGGATAATCTCTGAAAAAAGAAGCAGAATCAGCCCCTCTAAGGCCCAACAGTTTATGTTCTTAAATGCCAATTTAAAATAATCCTGTTGTTGGTATCCCTGTTTATGTGTCTTTTTTCCATGCTGCTCTGTTTTGTATTTTTGCAGTACGTGAGTTTTAGACTTTTTTTATTTTTTGCACTTCATATACTGTTTACTTTTCATATTTGCAATACTGTTTATCTGCTTCTCTTGCATTTTATTCTTTACTCATTTGAACTTTGCCTTGTTAAATTTTTTTGCACCACTGTGTTTTAGACTTACTTTTATTGTATTTTTGTATACTTTATACATTCTTTACTTGACTGTTACTTGTTTTAACTTTACTCTTTACCTGTGTCTCTTTTGTTTTATTTCCTACTCTTTAAATGTTGCCCTTATTTTGTATTTTTGCACTACTGTGTTTTGTTGTATATTTTGCACTATTAAAAATGTACTTGACTTTCAACAAATACAGTACAGTACAAATACTTATTCCACTGTTTACTCAGTTATTGTACTGGAAGCACAGGTATTTTGTGTGCATTTTGTATTTATTTAAATTATTGTTGGTTTATGTTTAAATAGTTTTCTTTCAAATAAAAACTGAAAGAAACTTCATTACATTTAATTCATGTCATGCAATTCTCTAAAAACTGTAAAACAAAAAAAGTGACATTATTGGTTATCTCTCATTCGCGTCACCTCAGCAAATAGCATTCCAGCTCCGGCATCTGACATGACATGTAATTGGTTGGATCTTCCACTGAACGAATACGCCCACACTGACTTGTTGAGTCTGAACGAGAGAGATCTCGTTCGTGAACGAATTGAACGAACTGGTACATGTCGTTCATGTACCAGTACACTCTCCTTCATTTCGTTCATGAATCAGGAGGTAGGTCGGTAATTTAGCATGCGAGTCTCGTTCAGCAATCAGCAGAAAGTGGATGCAAAGTGGGTCCGTGTATCATCGGATCATTTGATCATTCCATTCAATATAACAAACGGAAAAAGAAAAAAACAGTCGATATTTCGTTTTTCTGTATGCATAATGTAAAACAAAAACGATGTTTTTCTTCTTATTAAAAGAGGCCATGATCCCTGGGGAACAGCTGTTCATCACATATAACTTCTAAACCGTAATTTATGGATTTACACCTTTGCTGATGCCAGCAAGCTGTGACTACCTATATATGTTGACTTAAATATCACATATTAAAAGCATTAATGCTAACAAACTTCGACTGTGAGCTCTGGAAAGAATTGTATATGAACGAATTTCATATTTTGAGATATTTTCCTAAAACTAATTGTCTTTTAGTGGGAGTGAAGAGTACAAACGAAGCATATGCAAATGCACCATTGTGTCTCTACGATGTTCTCATACATAGAAATGGGCATTGCTAAATGGTTGCTAGGCTAACCTGTTTGGTTGCTATGGGCGTGGCTTAGCAGAAGCCAATTGATGATGCGTCAAGCCCCAAGTGAAACGAACCAACCCCCATGTCTCTACGATGTTCTGATGTAGAGTTATAGGTCTTGTTATATGGTTGCTAAGTTAACATGTTTTGTTGCTATGGGCGTGGCTTCGTAGCTTAATGAAGTCCAGGGGTGCAACTGACACCCCATTGAGTTATGTGTCATGAGTTATGTTCTTATAGAGCCTGCCAGACTCTTCAAACGTGGTAACTTGCAAGTTTCTACAACATCCTTACTTTGAGTTATGAGCCGTCAAAGTATGTCCCAATGTTAAGTCTATGGGAAATTTGGTGGTTTTGAGAGTCCGGTTTTCGAAAACCAGAACCTGGATCAGTTTAAAAAGATAAAGCAATCAGACCAGTTTGAAGGTTTGTGGAAAGTTTGGTGGATGTAGCTTGAAAGCTTTATTAGGAGTAGCAGTCAGAAATTTTGGGGACGACAAGAATAATAATAATAATAATAAGCTTAGAACAAAGAACAGTATGTTGGCTTTGTCAAGCCAACATAACTAGATTGTAAAGTTTGAGTACAAACTTTATGTTGGCTTGACAAAGCCTGTCCTGAAGAATTTGAAATAGTTTGAAAGGTTTTATTGTTAAACTTTTTCTAACATGATGAAAAAAATAATATGACCCCAGTGTGTAAAAACCGGACTTAGTATGTTGTTAGCATAATTAGCATGTTGCTAGTATGATACTCCGAGCCATGAGTGAAACGAACCAACCCCCGAGTCTCTATGATGTTCTGATGCAGAGATATAGGCATTGCTTAATGGTTGCTAGGGTAACATTTTTGGTTGCTATGGGCGTGGCTTAGCATTTTACAGATGATGATACTCTAAGCTATGAGTGAAACGAACCAACCCCTGTGTCTCTACGATGTTTTGATGCAGAGATGAAGGTATTACTAAATGGTTGCTAGGCTAAAGTGTTTGGTTGCTATGGGCGTGGCTTAGCATCTGTCATTTGATGATACTCTAAGCCTATGAGTGAAACTAACCAACCCCTGTGTCTCTATGATGTTCTGATGCAGAGATATTGGTATTGCTAAACGGTTGCTAGGCTAACCTGTTTGGTTGCTATGGGCGTGGCTTAGCATTTGTCATTTGATGATACTCTAAGCTATGAGTGAAACGAACCAAGCCCTGTGTCTCTATGATGTTCTTATGCAGAGATATGGGTATTGCTAAACGGTTGCTAGGCAAACCTGTTTGGTTGCTATGGGCGTGGCTTAGCATCTGCCATTTGATGATACTCTAAGCTGTGAGTGAAATGAACCAAGCCCTGTGTCTCCACGATGTTCTCATACATAGATATAGGCATTGCTAAATGGTTGCTAGGCTAACCTGTTTGGTTGCTATGGGCGTGGCTTAGCAGAAGCCAATTGATGATGCGTCAAGCCCCAAGTGAAACGAACCAACCCCCATGTCTCTACGATGTTCTGATGTAGAGTTATAGGTCTTGTTATATGGTTGCTAAGTTAACATGTTTTGTTGCTATGGGCGTGGCTTCGTAGCTTAATGAAGTTCAGGGATACTGATTGGTGGCCTTAGTCAAAAGAGCCCACCCCCTTGTCTCTACGACACTGTGCTGCAAAGATATCCGTCTGGACTTTTATAATGGGAGTCTATGGGAGCTGTTGCTAGGTTGCTGTAAATTGTTGCTATGGGCGTGGCTTCGTAACTTTATAAAGTTTCTGGCATACTGATTTGTTGCCTGAGTAATATGAGCCCACCCCCTTGTCTCTAAGTGGTTGTACTGCGAAGATATTCAACACAGGACAGTTATAACGGCTTATATGGGCATATTTCCTCTTCCATTATAAGTATAGGGGGGATTTTGGGGGGGCTCTTACACCCCAGGGGTGCAACTGACACCCCATTGTGAGTTATGTTCTTATAGAGCCTGCCAGACTCTTCAAACGTGGTAACACACAAGTTTCTACGACATCCTTACTTTGAGTTATGAGCCGTCAAAGTTTGTCCCAATGTTAAGTCTATGGGAAATTTGGTGGTTTTGAGAGTCCGGTTTTCGAAAACCAGAACCTGGATCAGTTTAAAAAGATATAGCAACTGAAGTCAGACCAGTTTGAAGGTTTATGGAAAGTTTGGTGGATGTAGCATGAAAGCTTTAGGAGGAGTAGCAGTCAGAAATTTTGGGGACGACAAGAATAATAATAATAATAATAGTAATAATAATAACCTTAGAACAAAGAACAGTATGTTGGCTTTGTCAAGCCAACATAATAATAATAATAATAATAATAATAATAAGCTTTGAACAAAGAACAGTATGTCGGCTTTGTCAAGCCAACATATTAATAATAATAATAATGATAATAATGATGATAATAATAATAAGCTTAGAACAAAGAACAGTATGTTGGCTTTGTCAAGCCAACTAATAATAAGCTTAGAACAAACAACAGTATGTTGGCTTTGTCAAGCCAACATAATAATAATAAGCTTAGAACAAAGAACAGTATGTTGGCTTTGTCAAGCCAACATAATGACTTGAACGCCTACATATTTATGAAACTGTTTTGCTAAAATCTGAGTGTTTGAAGGACTGCTGTTTAGAAAACGTTTCTTTCTTTCTTCTATGTAGGCCTATCTTACTCCACAGTTACTCTTGCACTTTAAAGGATTGCTTGTAAAAAATATTGTATATTTTAATTAAATGCATTTTTCACAGCAGTATTTTGTATTTCATTTAAACACATTTTATAAGTAAGTATTTGTAATTTGTAACTAAAAACTTTTTGATGTATTTGTGCCCCTCTCTGTTCACATCTCATTTCCCTTTACTGCCATAGTAGGGAAAATAAATACTATGGGAGTCAATGCGAATGAGATCTGACATTCTTCCAAATATATTTAGAAATCTTTAGAATCTCTAGAAATGTATACAGGTTTGGATCAATCTGAGGGAGAGTAAATGATGACATAATTTTCATTATTGGGTGAAGTATCCCTTTTAATTGCTGAAAATATTTAAGATGATAATATTTTAAGGCATATTTAAGTATACCTTTAATACACTGTAAAACCCGATAAGTTCAGAATACTCAAAACTTTTGTGGATACTGATTACTGTGGCGAGGCGCCTAGCTCCCAATCAGCGCGCTCACCTGCCGGTCGTCAGCACCTGCACCGCATTCCCAAACGGAATAAAAGCACACGGCAGAGAGAGATGGGAGAGCTAGGACTACGTTCGAGACGTGCACACTGGCTCGGTTTGTTTTCTTGTCGGTCTTCCACGATGCCAGTGTATGACGGCCGGTGTAGAGGAATCCCCAGCAGCAATGAACCCTCAGCGTGCATTTGGAAGGACACCTCACTAGTCAGCTTCCCCCAAGAACATTCACTCGCTGGTTAATTCTCTTCTTAAATTACCCTCCGGGTTGTTTTTGCACTGCAACTGTGTTCGTCTCGTGTCTGCTTTGCCACATTACCTAAGATTTTTGTAAGTAAACATTGTAACTGTGATTAACTTTTATTTAGCTTATGTAATGTTTTTACGTAACGGAACTTAATTATTTTGATGAAACATAAGATTACTTAATTGTAACTCATACACATAAATTAATTAGCCTCTAGGTTATTTAAAAGTTCAGAGCACTCAAAAAATAAACCACACAGAACTTCTGTCATAAAATATAAAGGTTTTTTCACAAAGTGTTAAAATTGTCTTGTATGAAAACGGTTAATGACGATAACTTTTTAAAACCCTGTGACTAAAATGGCCATCAAGCAAACAAAATCAATAAACAAGGCTTTTCAAGAAAGAAATCAGATATAATGAAAAAATATACAGGAAATAAAGAAACAATACATACATAAAAGGTAAAACAAAATGCATAATTTCATATCATGTTTGGGACATAGTTTTTGCTGCATTACAAGTGCAACTGAGGTAAAAAGAAATTATGGCTGAAACACAACCTACGAAATGTAAACATTAAATCGTTTGAAACCGCATGTTCAACAAAACACACTCGCAAAACAATCACCAACTTTTTGTTGTACTGAAAGTACAACGCAAGCAGATTTGTTAGCCAAGACAGAACCTACCAAACTTAAACATTCAAATGTTCAACAACATACATTTGTAAAAAAACTTTTGTTTTTGTTGTTTGTGTTGTAGTTTAAGTGCAACTGAGCTCCTGTGGCACAAATGTAACATACAAATGCTTTAAACAACAACATTTGTACATAATCTGAAAATGTGCCTAATCTTTTTGTAATAGGTTATTTTTGAGATTGAGAAAGCAAGACTTCAGTGGTTTACCGTCACCAAGACCCAATCAGTATTTTCAGGATGAATGTAAAGGTATCAATTAGCTTGTTTGGGTAATGCAAAAGCAATGCATAGATTAACCCAAACAACAATACAAATGCATCACAAATCCTGGGGATGACGCTCATCACAAAATCATCTTCCACCACAATAGCAGTGCAGCAGCATTGAAACAGATTGGACCAGTAGTGTTCTCGGTGACCATCAACACAAGACAGATAGGGGTGTCAGCGATGTCTGGCTCACACGACTCTTCTACCTATAAAGTACATAAAAGGGTCCAACTGTAAGCTGAGGTATGTAGGTCGGTAGTGTACAGAAAGATATATTTAAGTAACGAGTTAAAAACTAAACAACCCTGGAAAGCACAAAAAAATTATATGAACAGTTTGGTGAATGCAGTAACTTTTACTTACATTACAAGTCTTAAAGAACTGTGGGTCAACCTCACGCAGGTATACTGCTGGGCACGAAGTGCTAAAGTGCGTTTTATGTTGACATCATGTAAATCCTTGAAAGACAACCAAAATGTAGCATAATACATGATAAACATGACAAAAAATAATTTGAGTTACTAAGTTGTTTACAATTTGTTTCCTTCTCTTGTTGTGGTTAATGTTACATTTGCTGTCCTTGTCAGAACCTGAGTTCATCTTTAACTCACCTGATGATCATAAATCTTCAAGATGCGCCTCCGAGGTCAATACAGAACAAACAGTTGTGCTATGTGCCTGTCAAGTTTGGCATAGAACTGGTTCAAAAGATTGGTGTTTGTGATACGATGGTACTCCGCACAAACCTACAAAATCATACAAAAATGCATAAATGATATTAAAGAAGGCTACCACTTACAACAACAAAAAGTGGTGCAATCATCTTGTTAAAACGCAACCATTGCTCCCTAAAGGGGGTGGTTATAATAGGAAGCTTTAGGGAAGACTGCTTCCTATTATGGTGAAGACAAATAGGGAAGAAAAAAAAAGAAAGAAATAGTCTGTTTATTTTTACCTGCCATTCAATCCGGAGCGCTGGCCATCTCACTAAGAAGTCCTTCACCATTGGGTTTACCTGTACAGGGTCATTCCACGAAACAGGTACGATTTGGACTTGCACATTTTTAGATTTTATCAAAATGTATTACTTTTCTGAATACCCCACAACATTAATGACATATTTAACTTCTGGAAAAGCATTTTTTTCCACCTCAGACATCAAATCCCTATTATTAATTATCATTATTTTAAGATATGGGCACTATTAGTCTACAACCCCATTATGGACACTATGGGAGCTCTCTGAATATGATTATAAAATGTATTTGTTATGAAATCATGATTTTCCTATTAATCAGATGTCCCTCACACTAATTCAGTATTTGCAAATATAAAGTTACATAAAATCTCACACTTTTGCTATACTTAAGCCTGAAATGGAATGTTTTGTGACAGCAACTTCGTTCTTTTTTATCAAAACAGTGGCTTAACTTTAAATTAGAACAAAAATCTATATTCTTATGATTGCTATGAACTTTTCAGACTGAATTGAACAAAAATGAAATTACTTTTTCATAAACTTTAAATAAAAAAATATTTCATTCAAATGTGGGTGTGACGGGGTTGAGACTAGATTAACGGGGTTGAAGATGGTAACAGGGTTGAAGAGACAAATACATCTTAACATAAAAATTCTTGTTTAATTCTTAAATTTACTGTGAGATTTAATCTCTAGAGATCTAAGATTTCCTATAAACACTGTATTTCATTAGGTAACCAAGAAAGAATGTCTTCACTCTGTTCTTGATTTTTTCTGTTCTTTCTTTCAAAGTCAAGGCCATTATGTTGCCAACGCTTACTCGAAAAGCCAAGGGAATCCTCAGCAAATCTCTGTAACCTGTATGTTTTGACAATTCTCCCTATTGTAACTTTTGCAAGTCTTTCCCTTTCTTTGGTGGTCTGTTGATATTTGTTAATGATGTCTATAATCAGTGACTGGTGAAACAGCAACATCTTCCCGATTCTGGGGTTTACAGGGCAATTTGCGGTTAGGGTTAGGTTAGACTAACCTTTGACCGTGGTAAATTAGAATGTTTTCTTTGTTTGTCAAGTCTTTCCTGAAGTTGTTCTATTTTCTTCTTCAGCCTGTATATTTCTTCTCTTACAAACACAATCACAATCAATAGTCACTAATGATGAGAAATCGATATGATGGAAAAGAGGGGAGTTAGCTATCAAAACGGTGAGCAGCCATCAATCTGATGTCATTCAGTAAGTAAACTGTCACATACAACCTAAACAACTTTTATGGACTACACTTTTAATTTTCTAACACTTTCTAACACTCAGACTTGTCATTTTCTTGCACTTAACTGCTCATTGCTCTACCTTGAATATCCTGGACATGGATATTGCTCTGGGGCATTATGTGGACTTTGTGGAGGAGTGGTTGTATGTATGTAACCTTTATTTTACCAGGAAAAATCCCATTGAGATTCAGAATCTCTTTTTCAAAGGAGTCCTGGCCAAGACAGCAGAATAATAGTTCCATATTAAAAAACAGTAAAAAAAAAAAAAACATTTAACAGAACAAAGTTTGCAATTTAACATCATCTCAACATAATTATCAGCAGCGCTCAGCAACAGCACATGTGCAATTAGTACTCAGATAGTCCTTTATCCTCATTTTAAACTGAGTCATTGTTGGTAAATAGCCCAATTTTTGCTGATTTTGCTATTTATACCAAAGATAAAGGTACAAAAACTTTAAAGGCACTTTCACCAAAGACAGTTCTCATTCGTGGAATGTCATACCTGATTTGCCCATATGATCTAAGATTACATTTCCTGGTAGTGACTTTAAGAGTCAGAGCATAGGCAGTTTATACAGTAGAGAGTCAGAGCATAGGCAGTTTATACAGTATGGCCTTAAAATGAAAAATATACCAGTGCTCCAGCCTGCGATTTTGCAAGGATAGCCAACCAACACTCTTGTACAAGCTACATTGATGAATACGAAAATTAGAATTTGTTACAAATCTTAGTGCTGCATGATATACTGAATACAGCATTTTCAACGAAGATTGATTTGCATGCATATAAAAAATATCACCATAATCCAGCATTAACAGAAATGTTGCTTGTGTAAGTGTTTTTCTCACACTAAAAGAGAAAAGGCCTTTGTTCTCTAAGATTTTTTGTGAAACACTCTATATGCTGCTTGAAGGACAAACTTTCTTCTAAAAGGAAACCATGATATTTATAGACTGATACTCTTTCAATTACTTTCTCACCTAATGTAACAATTTGAAAAGCATCGTCTGTTTTCCTTGATTTAGAAAAACACATCATTTTGGTTTCGTCTGAGTTTAGTACAAGTCTCAAATTATAAAAGATTCTTCAGAATAATGTTAAAAGCAGATTGCAGATCTTCTAAGGCACTTTTTATGGATGAGGCAGAACTATACAAAACTGTGTCATCCGCATAAAAATGCCACTTTGCTTAAGTTATATTCTGACACAAATCGTTTATGTAAATAGTAAATAAAATGGGACCCAAAATGGACCCCTGGGGGACACCATTTTGTATAAGTAATGAGTTTGAGAACACACCATCAACCTGGACACTTTGTGTTCGGCCACTCAAATGGTTGCCAAACCATTTGACAGCTTTTGGAGACATTCCAATATCCACCAATCTCTGAGCCAGGATATAGTGGTCAGCTGTGTCAAACGCCTTTGAAAGATCTAAGAACAACGCAGCACAATATTCTTTAGAATCAATAGCACTTATGAAATCATTGAACACTTTCATGTTCAGCAGCAATATTTAAAAAGTATGGATCCAACCCATCAGGACCAGAGGAGATTCTATGTGTAAAGGCAGAGAAAAAGAAAGGAGTCAATGAGTTAAGTGAAAGACAACAACTGAAGCGTAAGGAGAGGAGAGAAGCACTAAGGAACTCAAATGGCCACTGTTCTAAATGTAGTGAATGGCAGGGGAGCACATGGCATGCATGATATTAAAAAAAACATGTATATTGTTAAAATAACAAAGATCATTTTCACAATTAATAGTTTTCTATGTTTATTTGATGTAACGGGGTTGAGTCATTAAGCTTGAAAATCATAATAAATTGTAGTTATAAAAGTAGGTGGCAAAATGAGCTTTCCTGTAGCTCAGTGGTAAGAACATTGCAGGGTATTGCACATACCTATGTATAAATGTATAGGATAATGCAATGTAAGTCACTTTGGATAAAAGCGTCTGCCGAATGTGTAAATGTAAATGTATGGATTTTATTCTAAAATAATTATTTATATCCCAAGTACACTTTCATAGAAGGCCATGAGGGACATGACCAAATAGGTGGTGTCAACGAAAAAAATCAATATAATTTCTAATATAAAGATAAAATCTATGTCATGTTTTTAAATCTTATTAACGGAGACATTTCGATTAATACAAAAAGCTTTTCAAAATAGATTTTGGTGACCTAATAGATAAATACACTTAAAAGGGTCAGAGGGACTCAATTCTCTTTTTCTCTTCTTCAATTTCTCTTCTCAACTTCATATAGAATCTCTACTCTCATTTCTTCCAAACTGGCCTGGTTTTGTCCCCTGGGAAAGTTTGGAAGGAAGTTTACTTCAGCCCGTGCCTGAGACAGCCCACAACTTGCACTTCCACTCCATTGAATTATTTGAACACAATTGCAGTGATCCTCATGTTAAAACTGAAAGAAATTTAGCCTCAATGGCAAATTCATGTTTTAGCAAACATATACAAAACATCTTATGTCAGACAGATTACTTGAAAATTCTTAAACCAACAATTCCTACACATGACATGTTTATAAGATTAGATAAATAAGTCTATAATAAAATGCAATGCTTCTCAATGTTCTTAATTGAATCGTGGGGTTACAGTTTAAACGGTTTTTGCAACAATAATTTTCTCAAACTAATCTGCTTTTAATTTAATAATACAACATTTCAAGTGTTATGCAACTTACCAATAAGTTAATTTAATCGAGATAACTCTTTACGACAATGGGGTTTGCATTTAGCATTTCCATCGTAATGATTTTGATAGCTTAGATCTGGTTTTGTCAAAGAATACTGTACAAAACCAAAGAATAAGGACTCAGCCTATACTCACCAGCTTCAACAAACACGTTATTTGACTAAACTCAGTAGCTCAACATTTAACGCAAATTAATTTGTGAATATACTTACGAAATGATCCCAAGTAAATTCAAACGTGCAGATATCAAGTTCACATTTACTTTTTCTTAATCTTGAGAAGGCTCGGCATCCACTTCAGCCTACAATGCAAGGAAATTAAAAAAAGTTAATGCAAGTTGGCAAGGTTTAATATTTAAGTTTAATATTTAATATCTTGCTACCTTTGTGTCATTCAACTTAACTTAATCGTGGATAAAAGTTGCAGCTAAAGCCTGGCTCAGACTACAGGAGTTTTAAAATCCAGACAGATTTTAAATTCTGGTTGCAGCACACACATAAGGATAATCTTGACAGATTCTCTTATTTAAAACCTTAAATCTGGCTCAGACTACAGGAGTTTTAAAATCCCGAAAGATTAAAAATCTGGTTGCAGCACACACATAAAAAGAATCTTGACAGATTATTTTATTTAAATTCTTAAACAAGCTCACACTCATCAGTGTGCAACTAAATATATACTACACATTTTTTACATATCCATAGGATGTTACAATGCAGTTTTGTAAAAGGAGCTAATAGTAAGCGTTTTAATGGGTTTACTATTTTAGATGTCGACATCACATCTACATTTGAATCTCTTTTATAGCACAACAAAAATAGGTTTGCCCTTTGTAAACTTGCATTTATGAAAAACTTTGGGGGGTAAAGTTGTGTTTATAAATAAGACTAAAGGTAGCAAGTGCAAAAATAAAAATTAATTGATTGGAAGTTTTTTTATTTCATAATTGCACATCAAAAGACATTCTAAAACACCCAAACTGCAGGATAATATTAAGATTATCATACCAGATATGCCTATTACGTCATATCACCGGTAAAACAGAAGTAAACAGGAACATCGCAGTTAATTTCACGTGATCTATTGGTCCTATTATGAAAAAAGTGTATGTATGCCAATGTGATTATAAGATACAGCATGAAAACAAACACATAAACGCATGTTATATGCCTATAGCCAAATAACAATCTGTTGAACGAAACTACAATCTGCGCGTTAGCAGTTAACTACATTTAAAACCGACGCGACTTCACCCCAGCTCTTTTCCTTGTCTGTGCGGTTGTGGTATTTTTTGGAGGATACATTAAATAAACAATCATGTTGTTGCCACAACTCCACAAGTTGTTCCTCCATCTCCGCTGTCCAACATACCCTTGCAGGAGCTTTGGCGGTCGACATTTTAAAGGGTCTGGCAGTTACCTCCGTCACCTTGGAGATGTGTCTCTCATTGGCTGTAGCGAGAGTGCAAAGTCATCATCCCGATTTAAAATCCTAAATATCAAACATGTTTGATATGATCGGGGCGGCTAAGATTTCTCTCGGAGCCGTTCGGGAGTTGTAAGATTCGATCTGTGAACGCCTCATTACGTGATAATCTGGGCCGAACCTCGGGCCCGATCGCGGTTCTGGGCCCAATTTTTTCAAAGATTCTCGGGAGGGGAAATCGTGGTAAAATCTGGCCGAGAATCCTGTAATCTGAGGCTTAACTATTAGCCGCAAGTTTATTACTAATTGCACGTAAAAAAAATACAGTCACAGATAAGTTTGCTTAACAAAAACAGCAAAAACACATTTAGAATCAGTACGGCTGCCGTTGACTAACATATAACGTTAATATTACACTTCACTAACAATTAATTAAAGAAGGCAACGATGTTAACAAATTAGTGCAGATATGCGTATCACGCTTTTCAGCACGTTACCTGTAAAAACCGGCAAACCGAACAATGAAACATGCTCCTCATTAAGATCAGTGTTGGGTGTAACTAGTTACTAAGTAATTAGTTACTGTAATTAAATTATATTTCTGTTGAAAAAGTAAAGTAAGGGATTACTCTTATTTTTTCTGTAATTTAATTACAGTTACTTTTTATGTAAATAAACTAAATACTCTGTGTAATATATGTGTGTGCAATAATGGAATTGACATCAAAATTCAAAGTCGAACTTTAAAATCCGTGCTTTAATGTATAATTCTCACATTTGTAATACTTTGGTCAGTTAATAATACTACTTACTTTATGTAGTTTAATATTATTTATTTGAATGAATCAAGCCGTTTCATGTCTATCCTTGCATCGCTTAACTAATC
This sequence comes from Triplophysa siluroides, assembly GCA_006030095.1. Lineage (NCBI taxonomy): Eukaryota > Metazoa > Chordata > Actinopteri > Cypriniformes > Nemacheilidae > Triplophysa > Triplophysa siluroides. The sequence goes on along the minus strand of VCII01000215.1, from coordinate 14,149 downwards.
AAGGTTGATGTAGGATATAGAAAGTAATTACTAATAAGTAACTAAATACTTTTTGGAAAGAGTAATTTGTACAGTAATCTAATTACACTATTGAATATGTAATTAGTAACTAGTAATTCATTACTTTTTCAGAGTAACTTACCCAACACTGATTAAGATATACTAAAGTTAGGACATATTATCATACATTTTAAGAAGCAAGTCATAAAGTTTCACAACTTTACTTACAAGTTTCTCCATTAGACTCACGTCGCTCTGTCAGCCATATTGAAAAGATTTTCTGTTAGCGTCGGTTAGAATGAAGCCGTACGTCATGACGTATATGACGTCAGCGAATGTCGCTCAGTACACGTAAAAATAACAATTGAAGTAGCAGTTCTTACTCAGAAATGTTAAGATAGACAAAAATAAAAGTTAATTGTTCAGCCAACCCAATAGTTCTATCAGCTATGTAAACCATTTTAATTATGGTGTTCTCAGTTCCCTTTCTATCGGTCTCTCGACGTTGTGTCGAGCCGACAGATGGGGTTCGCCCTTGAGAACCTATCAACTCTGACTACTATAGAAGAGGCCAATGAAATTTGGCTAATGAAATTTGCATGGCGGTCTCCGCCCCCGGATATCCGGTATAAAAGGAAGACGGCGTGCAGCATTCATTTACCTTTTGTTCTCCAGAGCCATCACTCATGAGTACTACTTTACTTGCTTACATTGCTGGATTTACGACGTAGAGCAGCGGATCGTCCCAACCTGCAGCGACCTTCCCCTGGGCGTCTCGGCGGTTCCAGAGGTGCTAGAGAGATATTTCCAAAAAGTCCTTTTCAGGACTGAGCATTCTCCAGCGTGGCATGTCCCGCTGTTCTCTTGGGTGCGGCACCCTAATCGAGGAGGGGGACAGACACGATAGCTGCATCGGGTGTCTGGGCGTCCAGCACGCTGAAGCAGCTTTGACACATCTTGCCTGCACTGTGCGCAGATGGTCATTCAGAAGTTGCGGTCACGGGTGGCTGTCTTCCTCCGGGAACCAGCCACCATTTCGTCTGCTACCCGGGCTGTGACATCGGTGGCTAAGGCCCCGATGTCCGCCAGTGCTAGCAGCGTTAGTGATATGGGGACCTCTGCAAGCGTAAACCCACCAGCCAAGCGCTCACGGGCCGCTCGCACCCCGCCTCGCTCTTCTGACTGTTCCCCAACCGACGGTGGCAAACCGTCCGGATCCTCAGTCACGTATTCGGAAACGATGCGTGACGATGATGAGATTTCACTCGCAGCATCGGAGGGAGACTTGCTGGCATCCGACCCTGAAGACTCCGAGTTCCCTCCCAAGGGGGGTCGAGCTCAGGAGGAAGCAGACGTGGAGATGTCAGCCATGCTTACCCGGGCAGCCTCCTCCCAACGCTCGCGGCTGGATACTTGGTTCCTGGGGTCGGAGCGCGGTGCCAACCCGCGCCAATCCCCGGTGCCATTCTTCCCGGAAGTGCATGAGGAGCTGTGTAAGACTTGGAGCGCTCCACTCACGGCTCGCTCCAGTCAAACCAGCTCCAGCTCCCTTACTTCCCTCGATGGTGGGGCAGCCAAAGGCTACATCGATATCCCCCAGGTGGAACGTGCGGTTGCCTACCGTCCAAAGCGTGTAAGACTTCGGGATCACTGGTGTCGAAGGCTTACGCTGCTGCGGGCCAGGCTGCCTCCTCTCTTCATGCCATGGCCATCCTGCAGGTCCACCAGGCCATGGCGTTAAGGAAGCTCCACGAGGGTAAGGCCGACCCGGGTGTACTGCAGGATCTCCGTGCCGCCACTGACCTCGCTCTACGGGCGACCAAGGTGACTGCACGGGCCCTGGGTCGGACGATAGCCACGCTAGTGGTCCAGGAGAGACACCTCTGGCTGAACCTTGCACAGATGAGTGACACCGAGAAAGTCCGCTTTCTCGATGCACCCATCTCGCAGGGTGGGCTGTTTGGTGATACCGTCGAGGACTTCGGAGGCCTCCGAGATCTTGCGCGACGTCTGCTTCCCAGCAGACCAGGACCCCTTCGACTTCGCTTCCGATTCCTGTGCCCCCAGCGCAGGCTGCACCCCGGAAGAGGAGGTCGAAAGCGGAACCTCCACCCCTCGTCAGCAACCTTCTCGCAAGAAGCGACCTTGACGGGAAGACCCTAGGGAAGACATCATCGGGCCCGACCTTCACAGCCACGCTCTGATCGGTCGGTACGGGACGGTTCCTGCCTTTTCAGGGCCTGGCGCCCACTTGCTCACAAAGAGAGTTTTTCTGTTATCCCCGGGTGTCCATTGCAGCCGATCTCACACTCCACTGGACTGTGTTCGGCAACCCGACCTCACGCCTTGGCGAGGTGTAAGGTCGTACACACACGACAACCGCCACCACTCTCAAACCGACAGTGCATGCAGTTGTTTCCGCCAGGCAGGTAAGTCGGCGGAGCCAACCTTCCCTCCGGGGTCCGTCCCGCGAGATGTGGTTAACTCCGCCAGCCGACGAACCACCCCCCGTGGGAATAGTGAAGCAGACCGCCCCCTTGGTCCCCTTGTCTCAGTCCCCGGGAGCTTGGCAAAGCTGCCCACACTGTCTCGGTGGCTAATGGGGACGGTCCGTCTTGGCTACTCGATCCAGTTCGCCGGAAACCCTCCCAAGTTTCGGGGCATCCTCTCCACCTCTGTCTGAGGTAGGAACGCCTCCATACTTCGGGTAGAGGTAGCCACCCTTCTGGCGAAACAGGCATCGAGTTCATCCCTCAAGCCAAGATGTTCAGCGGGGTTCCCGTACTTCACTGTTGCCAAGAAAGACGGCGGGCCGCGCCCAATTCTAGATCTGCGTACCCTGAACAAGCACCTTCACAAGCTGCTGTTCAGGATGCTCACGCAGAGGCGCATCCTGACATCCATCAGGTGTCAGGATTGGTTCGTGGCAATCGACCTGAAGGACGCCTACTTTCATGTCTTAATCTCCCCTCGTCACCGGCCGTTCCTACGGTTCGCGTTCGTGGGGTGGGCATATCACCCCCCTTTCGGTCCGTCCCTGTCTCCACGGGTCTTCACTCGCGAGATCTGTTGTGTACAAAAAGGGACCTTGTGCTCCGGCACCTAGATTGATTGGTATTTCTGGTCAACCGAGAGAAGAGCAAGCTCTCCCCAGTGCAGAGCATCCTCTTTCTCGGCATGGAACTCAACTCTGTCACCATGTCGGCGCAACCGTCCGCAGTACGCGCCCAGTCGGTGTTGAACTGCCTGGAACACTTCAGGCAGCCAGCGGTCCCCCTGAAACAGTTTTCAGAGGCTCCTGGGACACATGGCGTCCTCGGCGGGGGTAACACCCCCCGGGTTGATGCACATGAGACCGCTTCAACACTGGCTTCAGAGTCGAGTTCAGAGGAGAGTGTGGTACGCCGGCGCATGGTGATGACGCCCCTCTGCCGACGCACCCTAACCCCTGGTCTTCCATGACCTTTCCCCAGACTGGGGTTCCTCTTTGGCAGGTTACGAGGCACGTTGTGGTGACGACAGTCGCCTCCCTGCAGGGGTGGGATGCAGTGTGCAACGGGCATGCAGTAGCGGGGCGCTGGGCGGGCCCCCGCCTGCACTGGCATAGCTATTGCCTAGAGTGGTGGGCTGTGCTACTTGCACTGAGAAGGTCACGGCCTCTCGTGCAAGACAAGCACGTGCTGGTCTGCCTAGACAGCACTACAGCCATGGCGTACATCAATCGTCAGGGTGGCGTATGCTCACGATAGCCAACACGACTTGCCCGACGCCTCCTCCTGTGGAGTCAACAGGTGATCCGCTCCCTGCGGGCCACACACATCCCAGGCAAACTGAACCAGAGAGCCGACGTGCTTTCTTTTCAGTACACGCCTCGCGGAGAGTGTCGACTCCACCCCCGCGCAGTCCAGCTCTTTGGATGCTGTTCGGGCAGGCCCAGGTTGACCTGTTCGCCTCCCGCGACACCACCCATTGCCCGCTTGGTACTCCCTGTCTGAGGCCCCCCCTCGACACTGACCACGGGACAAGCGGAAGTACGCACAGACACTGTGCAAGGTCAGGGAAGAGGAGTACCAAGTGTTAATGGTTGCGCCACATTGGCCCAACCGCACTTGGTTCTCAGAGCTGATGCTCTGGACAACAACTCCCCCCTGGCCTCCCCCCTGGCCCATTCCCCTGACGGAGGACCTGCTCTCTCAGGGGAAGGGCACGTTCTGGCATCCCAGACCAGACCTCTGGAACCTCCATGTCTGGTCTCTAGACGGGACGAGGAGATCCTGAGTAGGCTACCCCCCTCTGTGTTCCGGAGACCATCACCCAGGCTAGGGCCCCATCTACCAGGCGGTTATACGCCTATAAATGGCGCCTCTTCTTGTCCTGGTGTTTCTCTAAATGAGAAGACCCACGGAGGTGCTCGATCGGGATTGTGTTGTCCTTCTTACAAAAGAGACTGGAGACTAACATCTCCCCCTCCACACTGAAGGTGTATGTAGCCGCTATTGCCACTCGTCACGACTCAGTTGATGAAAAGTCTGTAGGGCAGCACGACCTGGTCCTCAGGTTCCTAAGGGGCGCGAGAAGGCGGAATCCGCCTCGTCTCCGCTCCATACCCTCTTGGGACCGTAATGTGGTCCTGGCAGGCCTCTCCGGGCCCCCCTTGAGCCCCTCGGAGGTTCCGATCTTCCTCACCTTCCGAGTAAGACAGCCCTCCTTATGGCGCTCACTTCCTTCAAGAGGGTAGGGGACGTCCAAGCATTCTCCGTGTCTCCGTATTGCCTGGAATGCGGCCCTGGCAACTCTCACGTCATCTTGAGACCCAGGCCCGGATGCGTGCCCAATGTTCCCACGACTCCCTTCTGAGACCAAGTGATGAACTTGCAGGTGCTCCCCATCGGGGAGGAAGACCCAACCCCGTCCGTGTTGTGTCCAGTATGCACTCTGCGCCTCTACTTGGACCGCACGTAGAGCTTCAGGAGCTCTGACCAGCTCTCTGTCTGTTTTGGAGGACAGCAGAAGGGGAGAGCTGTCTCCAAACAGAGTCTGGCACACTGGATCGTGGATGCCGTCACGTGGCAACATGTAGGACTGGCATCCGGAGGGGCGTATGCCTGCGAAAGCGCCTCCCCACCCTCCAGCAGGTTGGGTCACTGTGCTATCTACCGCTCTTCTTACCAAACCTCATGGTTAAGAATAGGTATCCCATCCACCTCTCTTTTTAACCCAACCTCATGGTTAAGAACAGGCATTCCATCCATCACTAAGCAAGCACCTCCTGGTGGTCGGCTGGGCAGAGCAGCCTTCCCCCTTAGGCCGGGAGAACATATGAATTATCACAGATAGCTCTAACCGGACCTAGTGCTACCGGACGTCTGTAACACCCCCCGTGGACTGTTCCGTCTGATGTATCCTCATGAGATGGTTCCCACTCCTGGTAACCCATGATCTCCCCCAGGTGGACCTCCACCTCACGGTTAACTACTCAGTCCGCACGTTCCATGCGATCTCCCCTAAGGGCGAGACCATATCTATATCCACTGTATTCCTCCCCCCGGGTAGGAAGTGCCCTCTGCAGCGCATCCCTAATTAAGGAAGTCGCGCTCACCCGGTGTAAACCCGATCCAGACGGCCTCTCGCCAGTAGAGAGCTAAGGCCTCCGTCCGTGAAAGGTTACCGGTCAGGGTGTACCCACCTTTCTCCTAGAAAGCACTGGGACCCCCCGACCATCACACTGGAAGGTTACAGTTTCGCGAAGCCTCGTGCTGACACGCCCAGGCCTGCTACCGTCGCTTTGTTAGAGATTGTGACACGACACAGCGTTGTGGCGTTTTCCATGGGAACCCCATCTGTCGGCTCGACACAACGTCGAGAGGCCGACAGAAAGGGAACGTCTCGGTTACGTCTGTAACCTCGGTTCCCTGATGGAAGGAACGAGACGTTGTGTCCCTTATGCCACAACACGTATCGTCCTCTGCTGTAGTCGTGAGAGGCTCTCAGGCTCTTCAGAACAAAAGGTAAATGAATGCTGCACGCCGTCTTCCTTTTATACCGGATATCCGGGGGCAGAGACCGGCATGCAAATTTCATTAGCCAAATTTCATTGGCCTCTTCTATAGTAGTCAGAGTTGATAGGTTCTCAAGGGCGAACCCCATCTGTCAGCTCGACACAACGTCTCGTTCCCTCCATCAGGGAACCGAGGTTACAGACGTAACCGAGACGTTTTTATAGGTTGGTAGTACTGTTCTGGTTTACAGTGTACCTTTAAAAATGCTGAAGTTATTGATGTGCTGTAGAAAAACAGATAGACATTCATTGCTAGATTTAAAGTGATTCCACATGTATACCTGACTGTTTCCAGGGAAATTTTTGTATTTTCAAATTACTTGTATTTTAATTAAATAAATTTTTCACAGCAGTATTTTGTATTTTATTTAAATAAATTTTATAAGTAGGTATTTTTAATTTGTAACTAAATACTTTTTGATGTATTTTTGCCCATCTCTATGCATTGTCTGATTTCACATAGATAGGCTAGACCTGAGGTCAGCAAACTATGGCTCGAGGCCCACATCCGCCCCCCCAAGCAATTTTATCCAGACTGCGAGGCGGTTTTTATATGTATTCAATAACATTGTGTTTCAGTTAGGATTCTGGTGAAAATGACTCATTTGATGTAATACAAACAAAATCCATTAGGTGGCGTGAGTCTGCAATGCAGCATACTTGAGTAAAAATGAAAAGAGAGGGAGACATGCGCCAGCTAGACGGACGGGTTGAACGCTGCGTTCGCGTCTTTTGGAGTGCCTCGCGCTGAGGCAGGATGAGTGTTGTCAGCTTTGGTTTACTCCCAGCCAACATTTGTATGTGGGGCCCATTTGGGTATGAAACGGGCTGGAAAATGGGACATAGGGCCTTTTGGATTGTCCGCGGGTTCCATAATGGCCCTATGCCAATTGCTCTTTGCCAGCATGAATGGAAAAGGTCTAAGGCAGATGAGAGTGAGAGGTAGAGGGGTCCGAGGAAGAGGAGTCCTTGTGCGAGGTGTAGTAGGAAGGGCTCAAGTTTAAGATGAAATTCGGGCAACTGTTATTGATCACGTTATCAATCATGGTCTTTCTCTTAGAGAGGCTGGACAAAGAGTCCAACCTGTTCTAAACAGAAACACTGTTGCATCCATTGTCAGAATTTTTCGACAGGAGAACAGGTAATGTTGCTGTACAGTAGATACAGAAATATCTTCAGTGATATACTTTATGTAATTGTTTCCTCATTCCCATTACATGTATTCTTTATAGAATCCAAAGGCTACCGTTCCCTGGTGGTAGAGGGAACATTTTTAGTGCTGAGCAGGAGGTGGCCGTTGTAAACATGGTTGTGGCAAACAATGCCATAAGGCTGCGTGAAATCAAGGAAGCAGTGATCGCAGATCAGGGCACATTTAAGAACATCAACAATGTGAGCAAGACCAACATTGACCGCGTCCTAAGAAGGAACCATATGGCCATGGAGGAACTCTGACGTTGTGAAGGAGGTCAGATGCCAATATGAGGAGGTAAGGAAACATTACTATACTGTAATGCCTTGTTATATCATGCATGTACAGCCAACTGGAGTCACCTTTCATAATAATTTTGCCTTTTTTTACTTAGAGAATAATGGACCTTGAAGTTGAGGGGGCACATCATGTCTTCATTTATGTTGATGAAGCCAGCTTCAATCTCAGCAAAGTGAGGAGACGTGGAAGGAACCTCATTGGGTACAGGGCCACTATCACAGTTCCAGGAAAGAGGGGTGCCAACATAACCATGTGTGCTGCCAACATTCCTGATTGCACTTCATGAGAGGCTGATCCCCCCCGAGGAGAGAGAGCTGTTGAGGCCTGGCATGCCAGTCTTCGTCATTATCTGGGACAATGTGGCGTTCAACCACTCTCGCCTTGTCAATGAGTGGTTTGGAGTACACCCTCGTATGATGATGCTGTTCCTTCCCAGCATATTCCCCATTTTTGAATCTTGAGTTCTTCACTGCTCGGAGGTTTATGATCACCATCCCTATGAGCAAATGCCCTTGCTGAATGCAATGACTGCTGCTACCCAAGAAATAGGTGCAGAGGAATGTCAAGGTTGGATAAGGCATGCAAGAAGATTTTTCCCTAGGTGCATTGCAAGAGAGGATATTGAATGTGAAGTGGATGAGGCCATGTGGCCCCATCGTCAAGACAGAAGAGACGGAGTATCAACAGTGGCTATGTCTTGTAAACTAAAATACAGTTAAATCTATTGGAGTACATGTATTTAATGTAATATTTACAGTATTTTTAGGTTTCAGGATTCAGCCACAGTTTGAAAAAATTAATGTCATGGAATCAATAAAAATTGCATCAAATTATTTCTTATTCTGGATCCAATTCTTTACAAAAAGGCAAATTTGACAGAGCCTATATAGAAATACAACAAATGGCACTGGGAATAGGCTACAATGACAAGCAATGGTGCACTGATTGAGTTCTGTATTTTGTTGTCCATTGTGTACTGATTGATTGAAAGAGCTCATATACTTGTTTGCAAATTGTGGTGTTTGAAGGCAAAATTTGTGGAGTTTGAGTTGACAGCTGCATCAAAGCAATCAAGAAAAACTGTAATTTATTCAATACAATGTCAGTATTTTCCATAATCCCCAAAAAATTATTTGCACATTTTCAAACAATAAAGCTAGACGTACACATACAAACATATGGACAGGCATACAAAAACAACAACTGAAACATCAGAAGTCATTTCAGTAGACTACACTGAATGCATTAACGATGATGAAATGTATGTATGTCTAGTGTGTGTTTAAATTAATGTCACATGGATCTTGCAGATGAAGGTACTTTCAGGAACACCTCAAAAGTTATTTGAATGTGTTTCAGATAAGCCAGGTTGATCATGTACATCATACGCAGAATCAGGGCGCAAACTGATGTAACTGAAGTCAAATGATTTAAGACTTTAATCCCTCAATCGCAATGCCAATGTCAGCAGGTAGTTCATGAAATTCTCACTATTTCAGAATATAGCGAACACCGCCACCCACAAGCTTCTTAACGTCACCCTCAAATCAGTCTTGTAATCCTAAAAGTAGTGTATAAAAACAATCATTGCCTTTCACCATCACAACTACAAAATAAATAAATTTCTTTTTACAAACATAAATCAAAATAGAATATGCTGCTATTTTACTTAGAAGGTAATTCTTGATAAGGTCTTCAATACTTTCTTACAGGAAAAGATATGGGTTCTGGATACTCATCTCAGGTGAATGTTTGCAGTCTGTGATAAAGCAAATGTGGTTACTATATATATATATATATATATATATATATGTGTGTGTGTGTAATATATACAGACCAGATCTGCTGGTATGTCAAAACAGGAGTCTAGCTCTCCAGACTGCCTAGAATGTACTCCGCACTGTTTGTTGAGACTGTGGATTACATGTTATAAATGTTCAAGTTCAAGTTTATTTATTTATATAGTGCTTTTCACAATGTGCATTGTTCCAAAGCAGCTTTAATAAGAAAACACATAGGTAAAACACAGCACAGTGCATGGTGTTTATAGAACAAGCAAGTTCATTCTAATAGATAATATCTAATAAATAAATAAATAGATGCAGTCTCCGGTGAGCAAGCCAGCTTGTTCATGTTCATGATAGTCATTTCTGTGACCCTGCCTGTGAAAACCAAGTTAAAGTCTTGTTTAATTTAGTAAGATAATGTTTTATATTTAACCTTAATGTCTTTAATATTAAAATAGTAACAACATGTGAACAATTGAAATCATAGTGAAACGAATAACTGAAACCAAATTTTCATGCTTCTAATCTCGTAATTAGAAAACAAATATCACATATCTACTAACAATTTATAGAATTAATATTTTAAAAAGAAAGTTTTGCAAAGTTATCTAAGCAGCACCAAAAAAGTTCTAAGGAGAGAAAGACGTTGCAGAGTTTATAAGTAAGTGTTTGCTACAAATCAAGTAATTGTAAATCTCTACAACAAAACATCATGATTGTAGAAACAACTACAGTCTTTGAAACGTATTTTTGATTAAACTGACACCATAAAAAATGTTCCTGGACAAAAAGTAAAACACCTCGATCTAGGCAAATGAAGCTTACTTTAAACTCAACATTAGAGACTTTCAACATTAATTTGGGCAAGAAATAGATTCATAAATTATAGCTAACGAGTCAAAATGCAGAAATCCTATCAGCATTGATCGTTTTTTGTCCCACTTCCCACGCGCTTCCCGCACAGCATCTCAAATACCTTGCGCTGCACTTTGATAGATGGAAAATTATATATCTACTAGACATATGCTCCCAAGTCCAAACGGAATGCATTTATCCCAAAGAAATGAATATACAGTATGCAACATAGTATTCAGAAAATATGAAGTAATTTACACTTCGTCTACAATACATTCGTATGTGATGTGATACAAAAATAAAACATATCAAGAACAAGGTGTTTGTCGTGCCACATTCACTGTGGACAGCAATTCTGTATATAATGACTTCTACAGTGCTTTGTGCTCACATGCGGGGCAGATAGGGTGTTAGCGTTGCCGGCATGTACATCGCAAACGTAAGGTCGCACAAGTTCAAAACTCTATTATTTCATTGCCTTCATGTTTACAAACAACTGAAACACATATGCAAACATTGCATTATTGAATACATTAATTAAAGCAAACTTCCAACCTACCTTCCATCCAAGTCGGAGGAGAACAACAAGATGGTTCAAAACAAGATGGTAGAAAACGTTGGGTCTCGAAAGGGAAATGATACGTTGGCTGAAAGTGAGTGAGTAGACAAGAATTTCTGGTTGGTTAAGATGAAAAAGGGTACAATTCTAAATTAGAATTAGGAAAGCAAAAAGACCAAGTAAAGTAGAATCATATAGTTTTGGTATTCTAACAAACACCCATGTTCACTTACAGTGAACTCATTTTAAGTCATAGTTAAAACAGGGGCTGGGCATCAGGCCTTTTTTAGGGATTCCCAAGTGTCAGTTGTCCACACTCCCTCGCAGGGCAGTATTACTTTACGATCCGGACTGGAGCACACTTTTTTATGCTGGTAATGTAACACCAATGACTTGTATATTTGGGTACAATCAATATAGAACAGATAAAGTCACATCCAAAACTGTGGCAACACAACAATTCATGTATTTAAAATTGTGTTTCGATCACTGTTGCAGCAGTTTTGTAAGTTTTTCTACAGACATTTTTTTTGCAGGAGAAAACAGGTAATCAGTCAAAAGCTCTTTTTTAGCAGCTACAACTGTCAGAAATAAGCTTTTTATACTGAAAACTGCTTTTTGCCCCAAATAGCATCAGGGGACCATGAAAACATGTCTTTAGAGAAAACAGTTGATCAGTCAAAAGCTCTTTTTAGCAGTTCCAACTGTCAGAAATAAGCTTTTCGCACTGAAAACTGCTTTTTGCCCCAAATAGCATCAGGACCATGAAAACATGTCTTTTGTAGAGAAAACAGTTGATCAGTCAAAAGCTCTTTTTAGCAGTTCCAACTGTCAGAAATAAGCTTTTTACTGAAAACTGCTTTTTGCCCCAAATAGCATCAGAGGGCCATGAAAACATGTCTTTTGTAAGAGAAAACAGTTGATCAGTCAAAAGCTCTTTTTTAGCAGTTCCAACTGTCAGAAATAAGCTTTTTAAAACTGCTTTTTGCCCCAAATAGCATCGGAGGGCCATGAAAACATGTTTTGTAAGAGAAAACAGTTGATCAGTCAAAAGCTCTTTTTCAGCAGTTCCAACTTTCAGAAATAAGCTTTTTAAACTGCTTTTTGCCCCAAATAGCATCAGAGAGCCTCAGAAAAAGCATCAGAAACATGTCTTTTGTAAGAGAAAACAGTTGATCAGTCAAATGCTCTTTTTTAGCAGTTCCAACTGTCAGAAATAAGCTTTTAACACTGAAAACTGCTTTTTGCCCCAAATAGCATCAGGGGACCATGAAAACATGTCTTTTTTAAGAGAAAACAGTTGATCAGTCAAAAGCTCTTTTTTAGCAGTTCCAACTGTCAGAAATAAGCTTTTTATACTGAAAACTGCTTTTTGCCCCAAATAGCATCAGGGGACCATGAAAACATGTCTTTTGTAAGAGAAAACAGTTGATCAGTCAAAGCTCTTTTTAGCAGTTCCAACTGTCAGAAATAAGCTTTTTACTGAAAACTGCTTTTTGCCCAAAAGCATCAGGGGACCATGAAACATGTCTTTTATAGGAGAAAACAGTTGATCAGTCAAAAGCTCTTTTAGCAGTTCCAACTGTCAGAAATAAGCTTTATACTGAAAACTGCTTTTTGCCCCAAATAGCATCAGAGGACCATGAAAACATGTCTTTGTAAGAGAAAACAGTTGATCAGTCAAAAGCTCTTTTTTTAGCAGTTCCAACTGTCAGAAATAAGCTTTTTACACTGAAAACTGCTTTTTGCCCCAAATAGCATCAGAGGGCCATGAAAACATGTCTTTTGTAAGAGAAAACAGTTGATCAGTCAAAAGCTCTTTTTAGCAGTTCCAACTGTCAGAAATAAGCTTTTACTGAAAACTGCTTTTTGCCCCAAATAGCATCAGGGGACCATGAAAATGTCTTTTGTAAGAGAAAACAGTTGATCAGTCAAAAGCTCTTTTTTAGCAGTTCCAACTGTCAGAAATAAGCTTTTTATACTGAAAACTGCTTTTTGCCCAAATAGCATCAGAGGGCCATGAAAACATGTCTTTTGCAAGAGAAAACAGTTGATCAGTCAAAAGCTCTTTTTAGCAGTTCCAACTGTCAGAAATAAGCTTTTTTACTGAAAACTGCTTTTTGCCCAAATAGCATCAGGGACCATGAAAACATGTCTTTTTTAAGAGAAAACGGTTGATCAGTCAAAAGCTCTTTTTTTAGCAGTTCCAACTGTCAGAAATAAGCTTTTTACTGAAAACTGCTTTTTGCCCCAAATAGCATCAGGGACCATGAAAACATGTCTTTTGAAGAGAAAACAGTTGATCAGTCAAAAGCTCTTTTTAGCAGTTCCAACTGTCAAAAAAAAAGCTTTTTATACTGAAAACTGATTTTTGCCCAAAGCATCAGGGACCATGAAAACATGTTTTTTAAGAGAAAACAGTTGATCAAAAGCTCTTTTTTAGCAGTTCCACTGTCAGAAATAAGCTTTTTATACTGAAAACTGCTTTTTGCCCAAATAGCATCAGAGGGCCATGAAAACATGTCTTTTGAGAGAAAACAGTTGATCAGTCAAAAGCTCTTTTTAGCAGTTCCAACTGTCAGAAATAAGCTTTTTACATTGAAAACTGCTTTTTGCCCCATATAGCATCAGGGACCATGAAAACATGTCTTTTGTAAGAGAAAACAGTTGATCAGTCAAAAGCTCTTTTTAGCAGTTCCAACTGTCAGAAATAAGCTTTTTACTAAAACTGCTTTTTGCCCCATATAGCATCAGGGGACCATGAAAACATGTCTTTTGTAAGAGAAAACAGTTGATCAGTCAAAAGCTCTTTTTTAGCAGTTCCAACTGTCAGAAATAAGCTTTTTACATTGAAAACTGCTTTTTGCCACATATAGCATCAGGGGACCATGAAAACATGTCTTTTGTAAGAGAAAACAGTTGATCAGTCAAAAGCTCTTTTTAGCAGTTCCAACTGTCAGAAATAAGCTTTTACTGAAAACTGCTTTTTGCCCAAAAGCATCAGGGGACCATGAAAACATGTCTTTTGGAAAAGAAAACAGTTGATCAGTCAATAGCTCTTTTTAGCAGTTCCAACTGTCAGAAATAAGCTTTTTACATTGAAAACTGCTTTTTGCCCCAAATAGCATCAGGGACCATGAAAACATGTATTTTGTAAGAGAAAACAGTTGATCAGTCAAAAGCTCTTTTTTAGCAGTTCCAACTGTCAGAAATAAGCTTTTTATACTGAAAACTGCTTTTTCCCTAAATAGCATCAGGGGACCATGAAAACATGTCTTTTGTAAGAGAAAACAGTTGATCAGTCAAAAGCTCTTTTTAGCAGTTCCAACTGTCAGAAATAAGCTTTTTACTGAAAACTGCTTTTTGCCCAAAGCATCAGGGGACCATGAAAACATGTC